>OX382345.1:10345381-10951006 GCA_947507615.1 Hemithea aestivaria | reverse complement strand
GAATCTTATTTCTAAGTAGTATTAACATTATTTCTTATTACATTTATTTAACTTTAGATTAGAATAGAAGTACTCTTTATTGTGGACCAACATATTAACAAAGCACTGTAATAAAAATAAACACAAATTAATACATAAAACTTAAAATTAGAGGAAAAAGTTGGTCAATGATATTTGTAAAAACTTTAAGTCAATCATCAATTTAGTTTGTAATTTGTACAACATTTTTTGGGACTAGCTTGTGCTCGCGGCATTGCGCGCGTGGCAAAATCCTTTCTAAGCGGCGGTCTACATCATAAAACCTATCTATATTCCAAGCGAATCAATTTCAATTTCAGGCGAATCCGTTCAGCGGTTTGAGCTGTGTGTTGATAGATCAGTCAGTCACTCTTTCCTTTTGATATTAATTTAGATATTAGAATATTCTTTAAAATAAAATGTGTTTAGTGGATTTATGTGTGTTTGATACCTAAGGTGTTTTTGATTGTTAGGCCGTAGCCTAGAATAATATAAAGTTTTGGCTTTTTTATTATATGAAATTGATTCTTTTGAAGTCGGCTAAAATAGATAATGAATGAAATAAAGAAATGAATGAGCATAACTCGATTCTCTTGTCGCGATTCTCAGCAGGGAAGTAAATACGAAGAAAAAAAAAGTCTACTGTGAGTACCTACATATACAACTTAAACTTACTACATTTATTTTATTCTTGAGATTTTTATATTTTATTTAATGAGAACAAAGTAATGAAATTGTTATTGAATTATTATTAAAATATCAGATATGGCATTAAAAGAATCGATATAATATCTTACCGATTTTAAATCGAGATCGGTTTTATGTGCACGTAAAAAATTAACGATACAGGTTTATATGGAGCACATTTAACGATCTTTCTGATGTTATACTTAAACTAAATGCCGATATTTTTAATCAATAAATACCTAACAGTATAAAATAATTAAAATTTTAAGGAAAGTATATCTTTTTCACAGTTAATGCTATAACCGATTATGAAAACCCCCCGGTTTCCTCTTCCATTGTAGGAGATCGTCTAGGTGGGTACCCCAACAGTGCCAGTTATTCTACCGCCTGAGCTGCGATGTGCAAACATTACTGTGCTTCGATAGAAGGGCACTGTAGCTAGTGAAATTACTGGGCTGAAGAGTCTTAACATCTTATGACTCTCAAATAAGAAGCGTTGACGCAGTGCACCCAGATTTTTTTACCTTTGTATAATCCTGGGAAGCACTGTACTAATATTATGGGATGCGTTATCTCTTACCTTCATGAGAGCGTCTTGATCGTCTTGTTACGTCGTTGTATAAAAAAAAGAAAAATAGGACTTGATGTGATCCAGACTTCGAGGAGCTCCTGATGAAGACATGGAAATTGTCGGAACCCAGGGTCGAGTCTGGTTTTGACTTTTATATCTGTTAGTTTAGTCTTTACTTTGATATATTTACTTAGTTAATATGGATATAACAGCTCGCGACAATTTTCAAAATCGTATAAAAATAATATATTTCCTCCCTCGTCACTACATAGCATAAAACAAGGTGCACAACCTATGTACCTATGCTTATATTTTTAAAACTTCGCAACAGATTTTAATGCGGTTTACATGATGATTCAATTCAAGAGGATTGTTTATATGTATAATACATGCATAATATAGTACTTGCTGAGGTAGACACAGCAAAATTTTTAGGAATTTGGTTGGATCAGCACTGCAGCTGGAAGAAACACGTTCATAAAACGTGTCTTAAATTAGATAGGTTTGTGTATGCGATAAGACAGCTTCGCTTAAAAGTGTCAACAGAAGCGGCACTAAGCGCATATCACGGGTATGTTTCTTCGGTACTTGCCTACGGATTAATTCTATGGGGAAATTCAGTCGATGTAGAGAGAGCCTTTAAATTACAAAAGAAATGTGTTCGAGCTGTATGTGGTGCATGGAGTACGGAAAGCTGCAGGCCTTTATTTAAAAAGTATCGAATACTTCCCTTGGCTTGCATGTACATTAAAGACATGTGTATGTTTGTAAAGCAATATCACGAATATTTCAAGAAAAATTCCGATGTCCTGACAAGACAAACTAGACACAAAAATAAACTCTATATCCCTCCATGTCGTCTGGAGATGGTCAAACGAAATGCATATTTCCAGGCCATAGCAATTTTTAATAAACTTCCGTTAGAATTTAAAGAACAAAATTTGTCGATGTATATTTTTAAAAGAAAATTGAAATTATGGCTTCAAGATAAATGTTTTTACACAGTCAAAGAATATTTGGACTTTAAATAATAATATTGCTAAATTATAATCTATGACATCCAATCGTTAATTGTAATATAATATATTTTCTACTTGACTTTATACTAATTTCTTGAACACATACATATTATTAGACTTTAATTTTAATAAATTTCAAATTAGTGGATGGACATATAGCTATTTTTGGACATAATATTAGAATTTTTGGACATTATTAGGAATTGACATTTTCTCTTTTCGTTTTTATGTTTTTATTCAACACATTAAAATTAATTTAAATTATAAAATGCAAGGTATATACAAGATTGTAATTAACATAATATTATCTAAATAATCAAGTAAAATTTTGCACGCCTCTATGAGGCAGAATGTAACGGACCTAGTTTTATAACGACTTATTTTATTAAGACCTATTTTGTACACCTACATTCTTGCAAATAAATGTTTGTATTTGTAGAGAAACACTGATAATTTTCTGTTAAAAGCAACGAAGTGCGGCGTACATTAGTTAATTTTAATAGATAGCTTAAAGTCGGAATATTTTTTTAAGTTCTCTTGCACCAAATAAAAATTCTGCCTAATAGTTTTGCCATATCAGGTGACAAACATAAAAAAAACATATTTTTAATAATATCAGTGAGTTTATCTTTCACATAAAATCATGCAATGTGCACCAAAATTTGCATAACGAGAATTTAATGGTCCGTCTCAGCCCAACCTTACAAATTTAGGCTAACATTATACTTTGGTATGGAGTAAGGCAGTTTTGATGGCTCATATCTTAACATGTTAGTATTAAATAAATATTTAAACTGTTTTGTGTAAAATTAGGGTCTGGGTATTGGCTATTGAAATGTAGGTACAGTCAGGAGGAGAAATGTTAACAGTTGTATTTTATGCAGTAATATTTGTTTTCTCAATAAAACGAAATGGGCAATCTATATGTGGAACTTTTAAATATAAAAGGAAAGAGTGACTGACTGATCTATCAACATACCGCTAAAACCACTGTGTTCAGTGTTCAATCCAATCCCAATATATTGATTGGGTTGAAATTTTAAACTTGAAACGGTTTTATAATGCAAACGTTTGCTAAGAAAGAATTTGTCCACGCGGCCACAGCCATGATCATGTAAGCTAGTGACTAGTGCGTGTATAGGATTGGTATTAATTATCTCTTCTCATAGGTATAAATGGTGACCGATTGACTATCAACGCATAGAACAACCAGTTGAACTAAAGTAATACCCAGAAGTTTTGTGACTTAGAACTCAGTTATAAAATTAAACTAGTTTAACGATATAGTAGCAATACTCACATAATTCCTTTCCCAACACCCACGTTTCAGGCTTAGAGTTGACCTCAACAAGTACAGTCGGCGTGCAAACCAACAACACCATCAAGTCAGCTATACTCAAGTTCACCAAAAATATATTTGTAGAGTTCCGCATATCCTTCGTCTTCAGTATCACTATTGGAACCATCACATTTCCTATCACACCCAAACACATAATCACTAAACAAAATGTCATAGACGTAGCTTTTATGTAATACGGTATTTCTGCGTATTCCGTAAAATTATTCGATAATTCGTTCGTGAAATTCGACTTCGTGTAGTTGGAACTCTCGAAGTGGTCGAATGTTGTGTTCTCGACATGTTTGTATGGGAGTGTGAAGTTTGGTTGTATGTAGTGTGTCACATCTGTTGTGAGGTTGGTTGTTGAAATCATGTGTGTCAGTTCATTATTTCACATTGTTGTCACTGCTCAGCGATTCTGATGCGTCAATGTTTCGAATCTGCAACAAAGGAAAGTATTATGTTAATACCTTATATTAAAAGAAAATGGGAAGATGCGACATAGCGCTATCGTTGCTTTGCCAAATCTGGGCCTGTTGGAATGGAAAGTGTAGGTTGCCGCGCCAACTTGCGCCGAAGTAAAATTGTTCCCTGGGTCTAATTGAAGCGGACCATGTCAAAAACGTCAGTGCCGCATCTTCCTATGTTTTAAAATCACGATACGATACGTCGTAAATACATTTTTTATTTTTACTATTTAATTTAGATGTGTATTAACATTAGCAGCTTACACATTAGCAGGGCTTTGCTGTCGATAAAAGTAACTTATGCTGACGACAAACTATCATCAACGCGTGAACAGCGCAGCAGTCGCGCTCCATTGTCTTTGTTGTCAGCAGTGTGGTAGCGTCCTAAAGCATTTTGTTTATGACTGTACCAAGGGATAATATATTTTTAAAATTGAGGCAAAAAATACAGATGGCCAACCTAATGCTAAACGATGATCGTCGCCTTTTGACCCTTGATTATGTACCTTATCATGTATTTACATATTGTTTAATATAATATTGTTTTGTCGTCATTTTTATAAGTAGACTGCCAAAAAAAACTACGCATAACGTATCTTTATTGTTTAAACCTTTTATAAAACGAAGTAAGAAGACGAGCAAAATGCTCTCCTGATGGTAAGAGATAACGCTGCCCGTATTTAGCACAGTGCTACCGAGCGCACTGCGCCAACGCTTCTTACTTGAGAGTCATAAGATGTTAAGACTCTTCAGCCCAGTAATTTCACTAGCTACAGTGCCCTCCTACCGAAGCACAGTAATGTTTGCACATCACTGCTCAGGCGGTAGAATAACTGGCACTGTTGGGGTACCCACCTAGTCGACCTCCTGCAAAGGAAGTCTACCCCGGTAAAACCTAACTTCAACCTAAAAATAAATACAATATTAATAATAACTGTTTACCAAAATCAGTACATTTAAATTGTAACGCTCAACGATTCGTTGAAATTGAAATGATAAAATAAACTGAATCACAGTAATAATTCCACTTAGATATTCCGAGCGTGAAATAACTTTCTAAGTTGAGAAGTTAAGCAGACAATTAATTTCAAGGACAAAAATAGAATGCTTATTAATTTTCTGGCTCATTCTCATTTTAGCTCAAAATTGATGGTCACACGATTATATTTTCTAAACGGTTAAAGACTGAGATATGAATTGTGGATAGGTGGATTAAACATATATTAAGCTACAAAATAAATGAAGATTACCATAAACGACGCATAAAATAATACTAAAATTTAACATGAAAGGTCAAAATCGGGGCCATTTTTCGTATTCTCATGGTGTCACACTTTGCGTTGCAGTTAAACATTTGGGCACTACTTTAACCAATTTTGATGTATCTGTATGTAACATATACCAAAATTATCGCAAACAAATATACTTTAAGGTCTAAAGACTAAAAAAAAGTTTTCAGTATTATTTTGAATTTAAAATAATATAATGCGGCGGTCACACGATTTTAGGTGCTTTAGATTTGCGTAGTTTAACGGCTGCTGTTAAACACAACATCAACAATCCAACTCAGAGTTCGATTCATTTCAATGATGGCCATGTTCTGCAATCGTAGAAGTAGGATCTAGGACTTATCGAGCCGTGGGAAAAAATATAATTGCTAACTTTCAATTTATTCATGGGTGTATCGATCACTTGCATGGACAACATTTTTATGCATTGCATTTTAGTTATTTAAATCAAAGCTAGCTTTTTAAAACGCCAAAATGTGCGAGATAAAGATGTAGTATTTAACTTTATACATTATACCTAAACTTTCCAGAATTTCACCAAAAAGGGATATTTTCGTCACCAGCGTGGCATCACCTTCATAGCGTTTTTTACCATGAAGGTGATTTTTGAGCCACGTAAGTGATTTTTAAATATTGTTTTCTTTTGAAATAGCCTTTTTACCTACTGAAAAGTACTGTATCTGTTATGTTAGGGTTTTAATACATACAAACCAAATTTCTGACTAATAAAAAAGTAAAGTGAATGGTAAAGTAATATCTCAAATTACGCATATTTTCTTATCTAGTGAGGTTTGTTGTTACGTAGAATGTCGTTTTATTGTACATTTTTGGTAGATTTAGTCTTTTAAAAGGGTTTTACTTGAAAAATTTGTGAAAAATAATGATGGAATAACTTTCGTGGCCGTGAAAATTTCAAAACTGTTTTTCTTCGAAATGAAACGTACGATTTAAATCATTTATATAAAAGTTTACTCGTGTTATCCAGCTCTATACAATATTATACATAAACATTACAAATAAGCAATAAATAAGAATTGCCATGAAGGTGACGATGAGAATCAATTCCATGAGAATGAGCCTTCTAGTTACACTTAAAATATTACTGTTTTCAAAAGAATTAAGTGGGGTCAAGTTGAATATTTTTAAATACTGAGGTGGTCTTGATTGTTGATTTCTTTTATATCTAAACACATTGGCTAGAACTACTCCAGGGGCCTGAAATTAACGTTGTATGAAAAATCCTTTGACAAAACACAAAGTTTGTGTTTTTCAGCACTCGCGTTCTGACCTCAAAAACACAGCTGTTGTGTTTTCAGCAGTCAATATGTTAAAACTAATGGACCCGCGCGCACTTCGTAGCGCCTAACTGAAAATTATAAAATAATCAATGTTATTCTACCTACTATAATATAATATGCATGTATCCTACTAATATGTATTATAAATATTATAAAAACGTGAAATTTTGTAAGAATGTATGGATGTATCCGTGCAAACATTGTTAACGCAAAGTGAGATATAAAAAAAAACGAAGCAATGAAAACCGTTTGCCTAAACATACTGTGAGTAATTTTGTTAACAATTCGGAGGTTCCACTCTGAATTTACAAATAATCAGGTCGCAGATTACTTACTGAAATTAGATTGGGCTTCATCTGTCTTTACATCTAATGTCTTTTTCTCCTATGTGTAATTTCTTAAAGATTTTCTATTGTATTTGCAGTGTTCAGTAAATTAAAATTTAATTAAATTTAATTATTGAGGCAATGACCCTTTTTCTTTGTACATTCTTCAACTTTAATATATTAAAACATGCCAATAATAATAACATAATAAAATAATGAATGATGAAATAAATAAGAGAAAAAAATAAGAAAAGAGATTTCTATTCTATTCTACATAAGAAGCACCGTCCCTAGTGCCTATAGCTAATCACCAAACGCTTGGGGTTATCAATAACAAATAAATAATGTACTAAGTATTGAGTGCTGAGATAACCGCTGTGGAAAAACGAACGACGACTGTAATTGGAGGAGAAAGACGGAGGACTGAGTTGAGTGGCGTGCCATGGGGGAGGCCTATGTCCAGCAGTGGACGAACATAGGCTGATGATGATGATGGCTGTAATCAGAACATTTATTAACTACGAGTGTTTGGCGGTTGTCTAGGAATGCAGAGAATCGTATGTAGACCAACCAGAAATTGTTCGTTTTGATAACATACAAATTAAAATTTATTATTTTCTACGTCAATCCTTTTCATTTTTAGTCCAGTAAAAGAAGGATTGTGGATCGAAAAGTCGATAGCAGAAAAACTAACTTAGGAACTTTGTATGGACTAGTTAGGAGATAAACATACTAAAAGTCCCCACCCCTCCAAGGTGAGCCCGAGCCCCTCTCAGGAGGCCGAAGAAGGTACCATTTTTAGGTTATTTATTATTATTATTATAAAAGAAAAAAATGACTTTTTTTTTAAACAGTAGGTACATTATAATGTATGTTTCCCTCTGGTTTGAAGTTTGCGATATCATGTCCTTTCCATTTTTTTATTCACTCCATGATTAGGCTAATTGAATTTTTTATGTCATTGACCTTAATTTCTTGCGAATAATAATCAAGGGAAACCGCGGCGTAATCTACGAGACTGTTTTTCAGGCTTTTGTTCGTTTTCGCATAAAAATGTATTTACTGTAGTTGTTAAGTTAGTTAATTAGAAATCGTCAATCAGCTTTATTATCCATTGTTTTTGAAGTAAATTCGAGTTTGCAGTTAGTATTACAGACTATTTAATAAGATAACAGACACCGAGCACAAGCATGCCGAGCACAGGGCATAAGATGCATAAAACTTTCTAGGTAGGTTGCAAGATTTTCTGTAGGCACAATCTCTAGGCTCAGGCAGATCTATGGATTGTATGCAAGTCTTGCATATTTAAAATATTAAGCGTTCAGCTCTCAAGATTAGTAGTAGTATCATAATCATTTTTCTTAAGGATCATTACAAAAAGTAAAGTTGGTAAAGGTTTACAAATATTCTCTCATATTGTATTGTACCAAAATATTATGTTTTCTATGAACTAATGAGTTCTAATTTATTATGAAGGCAACCTAGAAGAGAAGCGTGCAGTGACTTCATAATAAGACTTATTTCCAAGAGAGTGAACATCAACGCACTTTTCATAGGTTTCGATTTTTTATACGGTTTTATTTACTTCCACCTATCCTTTGTCTCATTGTCTGTTAGTCTGTAATCAAATCGTTTGATTTGGTCCACTTCCCGGTTTCCGATTGAGCTAAAATGATGCATGCATGTATAAATCGGATAAAATGCAATATAATTATGACATCGAGCTTAACTGATGATGGAGCTGGAATGTGGCCATATTAACTCCGTAACTAAACGACGGAACCCCGTCGGGTTTGGACTCATTTGATTCGTCTTGCCGAGTACTTTGGTGCTAGATGATAATAATAATAAAATCTTGTTTTTAAAAGTTTTTTTAAATTTCACCTGTTAATAAAAGAACATTCAATGAAATACCTCAAGTCCTAAGTGATTCTAAAGTCTTAAGAGAAGTGTATTCATTAGAAGCAATAGCAAAGCGTCAGTTTTGTTTCAAAGAACGCGGTGTCTTTTGCTACTACAGTTTGTAGTTAGTTCATTAAGAGGCGACGCTAAAATTCTACGACCCTTTCAATTCCATGATTAATTGATACAAATAAATCGTTTTAGTGAAGGCTTGAGCGTTGAAATTATTAGTCACAGGGTGCTCAAAAATACTCTTAAATACCTATATAAATATCCCACCTGTGTTGGGTTGATAGGTAACAACCCTACTAATATTATAAATCCAAATTAGGTGTAAAAAATTGAACCCAGAAATTTAATTAGTTAAGAATTAAAAACAACTAAAACATTACTGTGCTTCGGTAAGAGGGCTGAAATATGCAGCTAGTAAATTACTGGCCTAAAGAGTCTTAACATCTTATGACTCTTGAGTAAGAAGCGTTGGTGCTGTACACCCAGAATTTTACAACATTGTGGAATCCTGAGTCCTGAGTAGCACTGTATTCTGTACTGATTATGGTCAGTGTTACCTCTTACCAACAGGGGAGCGTCTTGTTCGTCCTCTTACTTATTACTTATTTACATAAACAAACATAATTTACAATTACACATAATTATACATAATTTACTTTCGAATTTATACAACTAGTTTTTTTAACTTTATTTCTTTTTTATCCACTATCTCCAAATTTGATTAGAAGTGTACAATAGAACACCCTGTAAAGAAAGTCTCGGAGACATAACCAAGACTTCTCAAGTCGTAAAGTCTTGTTTTACAATCGTTTTATTGGGACAACTTGTAAAGCGACTTCTTTATTTTTATTGTAATGGCTTTAGCTCATTTTCACATTGTGCAACTCTAAAAGTATTATTAAATTTAGAGGGACTATGCACTTAAGAGTTCATCTTAATTTTATTAGGCGGGACTTATTGTATTAGGTATTTTTATGTTAGACTAGCTGCGCCCAGCGGTTTTACCCACAGCACTTATGTAGCCTATGTGTTATTCCAGGGTCTAAGCTGTCTCTATACAAAATTTCAGCTCAATCGGTCCACCCGTTTAGACCATCCAGACATTCATTCTTACAAACTTTCACATTTATAATAATATATTATAGTAAGATATAAAAAAATGCATTTAATATTGCTATAAATACGTTTTGGCTACGCGATAATTCCGAGTAATAGAGCCCAAACTCGGGTTGCGTCGTTTAATTACGGAGTTCGTATGGCCACCTTCCAGCTCCATTATCAGATCAGCTCGATGTCATAATATTACATTCTTTTAGATACGAGTATTAAGATACGCATGCATGCAACATTTCCGCTCAATCGGAAACCGGGAAGTGGATCAAATTAAAATTGCAAGATTTGATTACAGACAGAGAGACAACAAAGAGGTGAAAGTAAATAAATGCTTTTAAAAAAAATGTAGTTGTAAATTTTAAATGTACCTATGATTTGTATTTTCGGCAATAAAAGACTCTTTTTATTTTATATATTTAAAACAAAACAAACTAAATCAGTGTTTCAGTTAAAGGTCGATGGATAAAGACTAGATTTCAATCTAGAATAAGCTAATACTGAAGCCGGGATCTAGCTGCAATCAGTCATCTTAGATCACCTATAGGACGTCTAGACGTGGTCAATACACCCTATTTTAGGACACCTAAACTCTAAATAGTTGAAGGGATTCGGAGTTTATTGTTACAGTGTTGTAAGTTTAAATTGATTAAATAGTGCGCGAACGTTTTGACGAATTTCGAAATAAAATAAATTCGTAGAATGTATAATTTGACGACCTCTGTGGCGCGGTGGGCTAATACCCGCCTGCAACGCAGAAGGTTGCGGGTTCGATTCCCGCATGGGACAAATGTTTGTGTGATCCACAGGTATTTGTTTCTGGTCTGGGTGGTTTTTCAATATCTATTATAAGTATGTATTTACAAAAGAAAAGTATATAAGTATTATATCCGTTATCCTAACCACCATATTACAAGCATTAAGTTGCTTAGTTTGGGGTTAGGTGGCGCTGTGTGAAACGTCCTGAAATATTTATTTTTATTTATTTATTATTAATTTGATGTCGTTCTTGGTCATACTCTAGGTAATATATTAATTAATATGAGGGGGTCTAAAGTCGAGGGGGGGGGGGGGGAGTCGGGGGGGGAGGTTGAGGGGGAGGTATCCGTATACCTACAAAGTATATGTTATTGTAGGTGTATCTTCTACCATCAAACTTTATTCAATTTAAGTGAAGTAATAACCTATCTAGGCAATAATTACATGAGCACCACTTTGTGGAGCAATTCCCATCTATCGGCCGCTGATGGGGTCTGGAGGGACGTCGTTCAATCAACACTATCATGTACCTAATAGGTAGGTAGGTATAGTAAATGTACACAGCTCGTGGGACTTGACATACTTTGTGGATCAGTTTACACCAATAACGTGCATTGGGTACGAAACCAAAAACACGTTCAAATTCTTTTACGATTCAATAAAAAATAAATTTTAATGTTCAGTGATGCCGGGGGGCATTTATCCCGCCTTCTAAGTACGAACGCACGCACACACACACCGTGAAATTATTATTATGTCGCTCTTTAACCCGGGTTAAGCCCGGGCCTTTTTATAGGCGTACACGGAGACAAAAAGTCCAATTATTATTATTATTATTAAAATTTTCTTTATTAAGGTAACTAAAGACCCACACACATTACACATTATTTAACTGTTTAAACAGACAGATTATGCTCAGTTTTGTTTCGTCGGTTGAAAAAGCTAAATCAATTTCATCTTACACAATAAGTCACTCAGTGTGTTTGTCGCTTCGAAATAAATCACAGATTGGTCAACTAGCAGAAAGCTATGACAGGAACAGACTTCCATTTAGAACTGCTGACACAGCTGTCCTCTAAGAATGTACAACTTGATTTATTCTGCACGAGATAAGCGTATTCCGGTTTTCCATATTCGATAATTCATAAGCAGTGATTTGTGTCCTAGATTTAGTGTTCTAGAATTTCCTCGTTGTATTTTAGCTGACAGCTGAATTGGAAGACTGAAGATATAGTATTATTATGTCGGTGATAGTACTGAAAAACGAGCTGAAAGTGTCATGATAAAAATAGTTGTGTGGCCAACCTATAAGTTGCAGTTTCAGGTCAAAGAGATTACTTTTGTTACACATATAGGTACATCCGAACAATTATTTTTCTCTATGGTCTACGCAGAGCTATAAAGCTCTTTTCACAAAAAATAAGCCAAAAATATTGGACCGCTCGGCATTTATTTCCTGACCTATTTTATATTATTTATTTATTTAAATCGGATGACAATGCAATATAACATTCGAATTTATCGAGCTGATCTGATTATGGAGCTGTAAGGTGGCCATAGGAACTCCATAATTAAACGACGCAACCCCATCGAGTTTGGGCTCATTTGATTCGTCTTGACGAATAGATAGTAATAATAATAAAAGCTTGTTGATGAAAAGTTTTTTTAAAATTTCACTTGTTAGATCAGATATTATTTCGATGTCGAAGCTTCAAATACATAATTTAGTAAGAAACACCATATTGCATCTAATGTAACAAACATTGCAATTCCATTAAATGTTCATTTGTAGGTATAACATAAAAGTTTATTGTCTCAGGCCCTTAATGCTCGGGTAACACAACATGTAATATTTCCACTTTACACAGCTATTTGGGTCGTAACATCTTATTGTGTTTGTCAACCAATTAACTGTGACTAAGTGCCAAGTGACTGGATATTATTATACCCTATGATACTTAAATAACTTGTAGACAAGTTTTTTAAGTATATACATAGTATAATAATGGGAATGGGCGGGCCACGTTAGTCGTATGCACCCCGATCGCTGGGCAAAGATCTCTACAAAATGGATACCCAGAGAAAAGCGACGCCGCCGAGGCCGGCCTAGCCGCACCAGAGGGCCTATTGGCTATCGTCAAACAACATGTAAAACACTAGAATCCATAGACA
This sequence comes from Hemithea aestivaria, assembly GCA_947507615.1. Taxonomy (NCBI): domain Eukaryota; kingdom Metazoa; phylum Arthropoda; class Insecta; order Lepidoptera; family Geometridae; genus Hemithea; species Hemithea aestivaria. The sequence goes on along the minus strand of OX382345.1, from coordinate 10,938,037 downwards.
ATTTTGCGTACATTACTTGCTTAAACCTCCTCATTAATATGAGTATAATAATAACAAACGCAGCAATGTACATCGAAGTTGTCATCAATCGTAGTGGGTGAGAATTAGGGTCAACGCTCACTACACCCACCCGGGACCCACTCAGCACCGCCTCGCCGCGCGGCGTCCACGGGTGGACGCCGCGTTGACGCCGGATGGACGCCGCGTTATAACCCACGAACGCCGCGCGGTCAACCCGAGAACGCCGCGTGACCAACGAGTGGACGCCACTTATTTCACGAATTTAATTCCACAATAAAACCTTTTAAATGTTTAATAAATAGTTGAATTTATAATTAACTTAATTTTTAATATTAACTTAATCTAACTATTGAAAATAATATTAGACATGAAATAAATTATAATTTATCAATTTAATTTACCTTTACCCTGCTTTTTTTCATGGCAAATTGCGTAATTTAAATAAAACTTTCGTTATAAGAAAAAAATCGTAATTAAATTTAATATTTCGTAAGTGAGAAATTAACGCCTGATAAAAAACTATTACTAAGTACATAATCTTACTAATATTATAAAAGCGAAAGTGTGAGTGTGTGTGTGTGTATGTTTGTTACTTTTTCCCGCTTAAACGGATGAACCGATTGACTTAAAATTTGGTATGAAGATAGCTGAGACTCTGGAATAACACATAGGCTACATTTTATCCTGATAAATGAAACAGTTTCTGTAAAAATCAAATATATATTAAAAAAATGACAGTTCTGAAATTTGACAATTAATTGTCATTTTGACATTTGCGATTTTCCATTGTTTTTGAAAAAATTGACAATTAATTGTCATTTTGACGTATTCGATTGTCAATTTTTTTTGAGAAATTTTACATATTCGTTTTTCATTTTTTTTTTGAGAAATTCGACATGAGATTTTTAATTATTTTTAGAGAAATTTGACATATTCGATTTTCATTTTTTTTTGAGAAATTCGACATGAGATTTTTAATTATTTTTAGAGAAATTTGACATATTCGATTTTTAATTTTAGAAAAATGCTGGAAATTTTAATGATAGTTTATGGTAGATTTTTTTTATGAGTGCTTCATTTGTGGTTTATCCAATGGGCTTACTATGAGTGCTTCAATTGTGGATTATCAAATGGGCTTTCTATGGGTGCTTTATTTGAAAACTAAATGGGCTCACTATGAGTGCTTCATTTGTAGTTTATCAAATGGGCTTACTATGGGTGCTTCATTTGTGGTTTATCAAATGGGCTTACTATGGGTGCTTCATTTGAAAACTAAATGGGCTTATTATGAGTGCTTCATTTGTGGTTTATCAAATGGGCTTACTATGGGTGCTTCATTTAAAAACTAAATGGGTTTACTATGAGTGCTTCATTTGTGGTTTATCAAAAGGGCTTACTATGGGTTAGACGTGTGCGCCGCGCCGCCGCGCCGCCGCCGCCGGTCATTTTGGTCACGCCGCCGCCGCCGGTCATTTTATCGGCGTGAAATCGGCGTGACTTTTTTTTCACTTTATTAACGTTATTATAATGTTTTTATCATCATTATCATCGAAATAAAATAAGCGAATACACAAGAAATGTCCCACATAAATTTAAACGACTTGAAAGGTGTTAAATATAAATTTATACGGTATGTCCACGTACAAATTTATGTAAAAGAATAGAAAAGAATGAAACTAGTCGGGGCCTCGGGTTGACACGCAGCTACCACTAACTGTTGCTATTGCTCCCCGTGTAGTAAATTAGTAACATTTTATAAAAATAAACGTATGATTTTCGTATGGAACTATGATCTCCACTTTCCACCATTATGTTCCACACCAAACAAGCGAAGCGAAGGCCAACGATGAGGTTCGTTGGCAATCGTTGTCGCTGTGAAGGCCAACATAACGCCAGGGTCACATAACATCGCGGTCGAGCCCTCGTTTAAATATCTTGGACACGTCCTCGATGGGCGGTGCAATTTCCGAGAGCACTTTGCTCGGTTGTCTCCCCGCCTAATCCGTCCGCTACTCCAATGGTGGATGGACAGAGAGCACGGGTCGTTGACCTTCAGGCTCGTGCAGGTGTTTTCCGGGTACAGATGCTTCGGAAAATACTTGCATGCATCACGTAGCCGGCAGAGAACCGACCCCTGCTTGCCACCTCTGTGGTTGCGGAGTGAATACGCGTGCCCAGCATGGGCACCGTACCCTCGTCGCAGTTATGGGTGAGGAACTCTTACTATCAACCATGGAAAGAGCCATGGTTGGCAGTTGGGAGGCCGCGGTCTTATTCTGCGAGAGGACACTATCGCAGAAGGGGATCGCGAAACGCGAACGGGAGTTCACCACCGACCTCCCTATGCGTGCCCGGAGAAGGAGGCATCGGAAGCGCATCTTCCGCGCCCTTCTCCATCCCCCTACCTAGGTCTAGACGAAGTACAAGGCTACTCGTCGCTGACAAACCGACCCACGAGGTGGTGCGCTTTGGAGGGTGGGGTCCTCCTGTCAATTAGGCCTAACGCCATCGGGGCTGTGGATGAGTGCTTCGCTGTTCCCGCTACCTTGGCACTATGGCGTCCGCAGGAACACCCCCAGTTTTTTAGTGGGTATCCCCGACGTGCCCATTATTAACGAGGTAGACCCACATACCCCAAGAAAAAAAAGAAAAACGGCCAACGTAACGCCAACCGCTTTTACTATTTTTATCGTAGCAATATCTGCAGCAGTTTTCATCATCGTCGTCGTTGTAAGTCCCTGTAGGAGTCTAGTCTAAGTTTCAACAAACCGTCAAGATGAAAGTCTTCAATCAATGTGAGTTATCATGTTGACTTACGGCACTGAAACGTGATCTTTTACTATTGGCCTCATCTTAAAGCTCAAAATCACTCAGTGAGCTATGGAGAGGGCTATACTCGAGGTTTCTCTACGCGATCGAATCAGGAATGAGACGATCCTTAGACGAACTAAAGACACTGACATAGCCCAGCAGATAATCAAGGTGAAGTGACAATGGGCAGGCCACATAGCACGTAGAGTGGATGGTCGATGGGGTCGAAAAGTGCTCGAGTGGAGACCAAGGACTAGCAAACGCAGGGTAGGATGTCCACGCACAAGGTGGATAGCCGACCTTCTAAAGGTCGCCGAAAGACGCTGGATGCAAGTCGCTTCCAACCGGTATATATGACAGTCCAAAGGGGAGGCTTATGTTCAGCAGTGAATGTACTATGGCTGAGATGATGACTTTACTAACAAACAATTAGTTATTAACCCTTAATGCAGGGATATTATGCGAAAGGTTGGGTGGTGCAAGAGATGGTGGAATTAAACCTCACTATTACATAGTATCGTTTAAATTTCTCGCTACCTCTTAAACGTCAAATTGGAGCGGAATTTCCATTATTTCCACTATTTATTGATAATATATTAATAATTATCATAGATTTCCGCAAAATAACGACTGATTTTATTAAATATAACAAATAATATTTAAGAAACGTGATTTAGCACGCTTTATTTTGATTTTTGTTGAATTTTACCCCCACGCCGATTTCACGCCGATTACGCCGCCGCCGCCGGTCATTTTTCGACCAGACGCCGCCGCCGGTCGTTTTATAATCGGCGCACATGTCTACTATGGGTGCTTCTTTTGAAAACTAAATGTGCTTACTTTGGGTGTTTCTTTTGAAAACTAAATGGGCTTACTATGGGTGCTTCTTTTGAAAACTAAATGGGCTTACTATGGGTGCTTCATTTGAAAACTTAATGGGCTTACTATGAGTGCTTTATTTGTGGTTTATCAAATGGGCTAACTATGGGTGCTTCATTTAAAAAACTATATGGGCTCACTATGAGTGCTTCATTTGTGGTTTATCAAATGGGCTTACTATGAGTGCATTATTTGAAAACTAAATGGGCTTACTATGATTGCTTTATTTGTGGTTTATCAAATGGGCTTACTGTGTGTGCATTATTTGAAAACTAAATGGGCTTACTATGAGTGCTTCATTTGTGGTTTATCAAATGGGCTTACTGTGTGTGCATTATTTGAAAACTAAATGGGCTTACTATGGGTGCTTCATTTGAAAAATAAATGGGCTTACTATGAGTGCTTTATCAAATGGGCTTACTATGACTACTTCATTTGTGGTTTATCAAATGGGCTTATTATCGGTAGAAATTAGACTTATTATTCAACCAGAAACATGTAGAATATGTTCAACGCATTTCGTGAAATTCCGGTGAAGTTCGGATTTGGCAAATGACCATTTAATGACCATTTATTTTTCAACCATGAAACCATTTATTTTTCAAATGAAGCACCCATAGTAAGTCCATTTAGTTTTCAAAAGAAGCACCCATAGTAAGCCCATTTGATAAACTACAAATGAAGCACTCATAGTAAGCCCATTTAGTTTTCAAATAATGCACACACAGTAAGCCCATTTTATAAACCACAAATGAAGTACTCATAGTAAGCCCATTTGATAAACCACAAATAAAGCACTCATAGTAAGCCCATTTAGTTTTTAAATGAAGCACCCATAGTAAGCCCATTTATTTTTCAAATGAAGCACCCATAGTAAGCCCATTTAGTTTTCAAAATAAGCACCCATAGTAAACCCATTTGATAAACCACAAATGAATCACTCATAGTAAGCCCATTTAGTTTTTTAAATGAAGCACCCATAGTTAGCCCATTTGATAAACCACAAATGAAGCACTCTTAGTAAGCCCATTTAGTATTCAAATGAAGCACCCATAGTAAGCCCATTCGAGAAACCACAAATGAAGCACTCATAGTAAGCCCATTTAGTTTTCAAATGAAGGACCCATAGTAAGCCCATTTGATAAACCACAAATTAAGCACTCATAGTAAGCCCATTTAGTTTTTAAATGAAGCACCCATAGTAAGCCCATTTGATAAACCACAAATGAAACACCCTTAGTAAGCCCATTTGATAAACTACAAATGAAGCACTTATAGTGAGCCCATTTAGTTTTTAAATAAAGCACCCATAGTAAGCCCATTTGATAATCCGCAATTGAAGCACTCATAGTAAGCCCATTGGATAAACCACAAATGAAGCACCCATAGTAAGCCCATTTGATAAACTACAAATGAAGCACTCATTAAAAAAAATCTACCATAAACTATCATTAATATTTCCAGCATTTTTCTAAAATTAAAAATCAAATATGTCAAATTTCTCTAAAAAATAATTAAAAATCTAATGTCGAATTCCTCAAAAAAAAAAATTAAAATCGAATATGTCAAATTTCGCGAAAAAAAATTAAAAATCTCAAATGTCAAATTTCTCAAAAAAAAATTGGAAAACGAATATGTCAAATTTCTCAAAAAAAATGACAATCGAATACGTCAAAATGACGATTAATTGTCAATTTTTTCAAAAACAATGGAAAATCGCAAATGTCAAAATGACAATTAATTGTCAAGTTTCAGAACTGTCATGTTTTAAATATATATTTGATTTTTTACAGAAACTGTTTCATTTATCAGGATAAAATGTAGCCTATGTGTTATTCCAGAGTCTCAGCTATCTTCATACCAAATTTTAAGTCAATCGGTTCATCCGTTTAAGCGTGAAAAAGTAACAAACATACACACACACACACATACACACAAACTTTCGCTTTTATAATATTAGTAAGAAAGATGAAGTAAATTATAATTTAGTTTACCTTTATCCTGCTTTTTCCCATGGCAAAAAAAAACATTTTGTTGTGTTTTGTTTCGTAGGCTTGTTTTTGTACGTATAATTTAATAAAATCATAGAAGTATTCCACGCATTTTTTCTATTCTAAAAAATGCAAAAAAAAAGAAATCGTAGTATAATATTAGAAAAATTGTATAATTTTCATTTCCAAGACAATAATTTTGTGATGCTCTCAATCCGACCCTGCTCATCAACTCGGGACCGACGCAAGGCAAGCATGCGAGCCGCGAGTTGTCAACGGGTGGCCCACCCGCCGTCCGCGCGCGGACGCCTCGCGGCCGAGGCGATGCGGCGGCGTTCCGGAGTTGATGTAGTGAGCGTTAGCTCATACAAATCCATATAAAGAATACTAACCGCGCGAGGCGAGGCGGTGCTGAGTGGGTCCCGGGTGGGTGTAGTGAGCGTTGACCCTTAGCCAATAGGCCCTCAGATCGGGTGGGCCGAGGTGGCGCAGGAAAGAGATAAGTGGAATGATTTGGGGTAGGTCTTTGCCCAGCAGTGGGACAATACAAAAAAAACATAGTATATTATTATTATTATTATTGGACCCGCGCGCACTTCGTAGCGCCTAACATAAAATTAACTGAGTTTGTTTACTACATGTAGGTATATAATATTATGCATGTATTATAGGTACCTACATATATACCTTCCTCTTGAATGACTCTATCTATTAAATTACAGCTTTCTAGGACTTATACCAGGAGACTTCCTTTACAGGAGGTCGTCTAGGTGGGTACCCCAACAGTGCCAGTTATTCTACCGCCTGAGCCGTGATGTGGCAAACATTGCTGTGCTTCGATAGGAGGGCACTGTAGCTAGTGATGTTACTGGGCAGAAGAGTCTTAACATCTTGTGACTCTTGAGTAAGAAACGTTGACGCAGTGCACCCAGAATTTTACCTTTGTAAAATACTGGGTAGCACTGTATTAATATGAGCAGCGTTATCTCTTACCATCAGGAGAGCTTCTTGCTTGTCTTCTTACTTAAAAAAACAACTTATAGTTTCTCCCTTCCTTTTGAAGTGTGGCGTGATCTTGTGTCGGAGGCCAAGACTCAGTTTGGGTCGCTGTGCCGTAGTAAGTAAGTAAGTAAGTAGCCGTGTAAGTAGTTTCTCCCTAAAGCCGCGGACGGTCAGACGGACAATGCGAAACTATAAACTATAAGGCTCCCGTAATCTTAAATACCTATGCATACTTAGGGATAGACAGACAGCGAGAAGTGCCTTTATACCATGTAATGACGGGTTGTAGTTATTTCAGAATACCGCAAAGAGCTTTGATGTTTGTTTTCCTCATGTGGCTTATACAGCCAATTTCAGGTAGATCTGGTAAAACAAGGATGCCAGCACAAAGGTTTTACCTTTCTGTTTTACCATAGTATAGTAAAATACCAACTGATATTAATCCGTCCTAATAATATGAATGGAATGTGGATTTGTTTGTATGTCTGAAAGGGCTCGCTGCCGCAAAATTGGTAAAAGTTTACCGATGAAATAAATACTGAATGATTAATGTACAAGGTTATTTTTATGACTTTTTTAAATTGTCACCTTATCTACGAAAAAAATTAAATAACTTGAAAACCGTAAATTTTAACATAATTAATATATTGCGCTCAAATCATGGCTTATAATCTCCTCAATAAGGCCCTATACACCAATGACTAAATATATAAACCAATAACCCTTTATAGGTATGCTGCCATGGCACCAATATCAAGGGAAGAGGTATATCTTATAAATGTTATACTTAGCCAAAAGCAAAAATCGACTGGTTCATCATAGGTTTGATCAAGACTATTAGACAAGAAATTGGCAGAACACTAACATCCAGTCTTTCCCGAAAAGGAACGCCACACTACTAAAACTCTTCTCCGGATGCCCAGATATAATGGCTAGTTTCCCTGAAGGAGTTGTGTAGTGGCCGGTCTCTTGTCCTGTCCTGTCCTTTTCTTGGTCTACCACTTCAGCAGAACCTGGCTTTGACAATCCACGGACGTTCCAGGTTGCTATCGAGAGTGTGTGGCCTATTCGGAATCAACAAGTGAATTAAAATAAAAAAAACCCCCAACGCAATACGTAATTCACCATTTATTTATGGCGACCATCTTGGATTTTAAATTTTATTTACTGTGTTGTATTTTACTAGTTAAGCCCTTTCATTTGATACCCATATTGACGGGGTCGTGGAAGAAAAAAGTAATCGGCCATCTTGGGCCGATTTTCACTAAACATGGCTAAGAGACACGTCAAACTTATAAAACCCCGTCGTTTTTGCGTCGGGGGCTAAAAAGCACTATACTTTAGATATAATACTCCTACCTACCTTTGTATACCCTACCTATAATATCAATTAACTACCCCAGTATCTCGGTAAATAAATACCGGGTGACGGGTGACGGACAAGTGACGGTGACACCCCTAATGAATTGTCAACCCTCTTTAGCTAGACAGGGGTATTTGTCCCATAGTAACAAGTGGCCTAAATATTAACCCTTGTACCTCTTTTGTCTCGAAGATTTGTGACCCACAAGGTAAAGTATTAAGACGGGATTTTTGAAACAAATTGTTTATTATATACTAGCGGTCCGTCCCGGCTTTGTCCGGATTTGGTATAGCTATGTTATTATTTTTATACAACGAAGTAAGAAGACGAGCAAGACGCTTTCCTGATGGTAAGAGATAACGCTGCTCATGATATTAGTATAATGCTACCCAGGATTTTACAAAGGTAAAATTCTGGGTACACTGCGCCAACACTTCTTACTTGAGAGTAATAAGATGTTAAGACTCTTCAGCCCAGTAATTTCACTAGTTACTCAGGGATAATGTAGCATTACCCCTTTTGTTGTTTGTATGTAGCATTTTTTTCATAAATATTTATACTATGTTGTTTTATCTTATGCTTTGTATATTATTATCATCTCATGTGCAAATAAATTTATTTCTTACCTTTTTCTTTCTTAATGGTGAAAGAATTATATAGAAATCCGTCCTGCAGTTTTCGCTCGACCCACCCCAGCTTTTATGTGTTAAACATTTTATAAACCTTCCTTTTGAATTACTATCTATTATTAAAACTACATAAAATCCATCGAGTAGTTTAAAAGGGCTATGTTACCGGGGGTAGATTTCCTTCGCAGGAGGTCGACTAAGTGGGTACCCCAAAAGTGCCAGTTATTCTACCGCCTGAAGTGATGTGCATACATTACTGTGTTTCGGTAGAAGAGCACTGTAGCTTGTGAAATTACTGGGCTGAAGAGTCAGTTATCATCTTATGACTCTCAAATAAGAAGCGTTGGCGCAGTACACCCAGAATTTTGCCTTTGTAAAATCCTGGGTAGCACTGTACTAAATATGAGCAGCGTTATCTCTTACCATCGGAAGAGCATCTATAAATCTAAAAGTAGAAAGTAAAGAAATGTAGTTGTTAAATGTAGTTGTAGTTGTTTCATATATTTTCGTTATTTATCTCACTAAATTTTTAATGTATATTTTGTTCTTTGATCAATCTTTTAATCCGATTAAACGATATATTACTTGAAAATGTCTGAACTGAACTAAATAACTTAGAAAACTTTAATCTTCATTACAAATGTTATGCAATCGAGTCACCTCTAGAAAACTCCACAACTCTGTCCTATAACAAACGGAAAGTTTAAATAAACTCATTATTTAGTCCGTTAGTCTCGCGGAATTAAATGCAATTATCACTGCAAGTTGCGAGATTAAACCCCAACTTAATTTATACTTAGTTAAGTTAACTGGGATTAGTTCCAGCTTGAGCTATTAATTGTTGTCTAAGTTATAAGGAAAGAGTGCACTTTTTTATGGAAATTGTAACTTAACCACACTATTTCTTTATTTTTGTGTTAACCCTGTACTGTAGAGGTCACCTGGGGAAGTAACACACCTGTGCTAGTCATTCATCCGCAGAAAAAGCGGAAGAAGTGGAAATGTACAGCTTTGCTGGGTTCCAGACAGAAGCCTGCCTTATTTGAAATTTGAAATTTATTTATTTATTGCATAAAAAAGTAGTATAAGTACAATTTTGGCTTACATATAACCTAGGTATAATAAAATCTAATTTTTATATAGGTAAGTAGTGGCTATTAACAATTTTATTTGATGTTGACATACTTGTTATAGTTTAATGAAGTTACACTTAGTAGGTACATTTACTTATGCTTTACCTATGTTCGCTGGTAGGCTATTTTGCTGGTAACTGGCAGCAAAATTACTGGGCTTGATGAGATTCAACAACTAAAATCTTATAGGTAAGAGGCCCAGCAACCACTCTCTGCATTGTCATTACCACTAGTTGACGTCTATAGACGAACTTTTATGATTTTTTGTGACTAATTCCTCCAAGCCCTTTCTATCTAAGGACGCCACGGCAGACGGCAATGCGGGGTGGCACTTTTAACTCCCCGTACCAAGCGTTTTGCTTCAACTTTTTTAATGAAAACTGGTCGCATTTTGAACACATTGCTGTCATCTGTGTTTACCGAGCGATTTAACTTGGGTATATTTAAGTCTACGAGTGAACAGGTACCTTTCTAGGCATCTAACGTGATACACCGTCGACCGTATTTGCAGTTTCCATCAGGTGCGATGTAGTCAAACGTAGGCCTATTTAGTATAAAAAATAATAATGACAAGCAAGTCAGATGCGTGATGGTAAGCATCATGATTACCTAAAGCTGACACAGTGCCACCAAAGAATAGAAGCCACCCAGTGTTTTAAAATACCAAACTGGTTCTTTTAATTTTAACCATTAAAGCTTTTAAGCGTATAGGATTGACTTGAGGTTTAGTGAATGAAAATATCTTAGGAAAAGGTCGCTGTGGCCCATTTTGTAAAATAGGGCGCACATAAAACGCAGGACGAGATAGTACAACGATATTGTTAAGATAGCTGACAGAGGTTACAGTTAAACGGAAGACAAAAATCTGTGTAAAATAACAAATAACAGTTTAACTATTAAGATGAGATAACATAAGATAAGAAACTCTATTTCTCTTCTTTTTAACCCCCGACGCAAAAACGACGGGGTGTTATAAGTTTGACGTGTCTGTCTGTCTGTCTGTCTGTCTGTCTGTCTGTCTGTCTGTGTGTGTGTGTATGTGTCTGTCTGTGGCATCGTAGCTCCCAAACGGATGAACGGATTTTGATTTAGTTTTTTTTGTTTGAAAGTAAAGTTAGTCGAGAGTGTTTTTAGCCATGTTTGGTGGAAATCAGTCCAAGATGGCCGTCGCTACAAAATGGCGGATTATTTTTTTCTTCCACGACCCCCTGAATATGGGTATCAAATGAAAGGGCTTAACGAGTAGAATACAGCCCACTATATAAAATTTAAAATCCAAGATGGCCGCCATCAAAAAAATGGTGAATTACGTATTGCGTTGGGGGTTTTTTAAATTTTTAATTTAATTCACTTGTTAAAATAGAATAGAAAACACTTTATTGTGACCACAGTCATATACAAAAACTTAGCGAACTAAACAGCAAACTAAAGGTGTGTCAATTGGCGGTCTTATCGCTCTAAGCCATCTCTTCCAGACAACCGTGCAGGGAGAGGAAATATACAACACTGGAAGGACGGTGGTTTCACAAACTTCAAAAAGAAACATAAATAAATTTAAAAAATTAAAGTAACTATTTAAGGTTGTTTGGTAACTGGACCTTTTAGAGAAAATGATTGTGGGACCCTTCGGTCGGCGTTTTGGAAAACGGACCACTTGAGACTAGTAATTTTGAAATACTTCTTAAAAAGTGTTTCGGCTATGTTAAGTGGCCCCAAAATGTATGTCCAACACTTGAAAAGCAATCAATAAATTAGATTAAGAAACTTTATTGAAATGTACTCGTACTTAGGTACATGTAATTCTTATGAACATTGTAATTATTTTGGTACAATAAAATAAAGTCTTACAATTGGCGGTCTTATAGTGATCTCTTCCAGACAATCAAGAACACAATGACAATAATGGATTCTTATTAGAAAACTGCTTTTTTCATGTTTAAAGTTCATTGTCCTTTAGTTAAACTAATCACACCAATTAGGATCAGGAAAAAAGCTTCCCTTCAGGGAAATTAGATAGACGTCGTTAGAAAATGGAGCATTTTTCTCTTTTTCTTTGAATTTATTTAGTTAAAAATTTGCTACAAATTACGAGTCTATAAATAAACATAGAAATTCGTTTACCACTAGTTGCCCCTTTTAAATTTTGTTGATGAAAAGCTAGCTTGTTGAATGTATTAAAAATAAGTGAAAACTCTTTATAATATACAACTAGTTCATTTGATTTGGTAATATTCCCATCAGCCCTCCTAGGGGGTCAAATGGGATTTAAAAGCATCATGTGTCCTCCTCATTTATATATTTTAAGGTCTATTTTTACACTAAACGATTCGTAGGTATTTAAAAGTGAGTATTTTTAGTTTTTTTCGTGTTTTTGTGTTAATGCCGTTTATTTACAAAGATGTATTTTAAGGTCTTTTACTGCCCCTAAGTTTTATAATATATCCCCATTAAACTCTTTATTCCAATCTGCCCCCTAGAGGGGGGGGGGGGGTAAATCCGGGGGACAGATGGGTATATTTAACTTTAACTTTATAGAGTGTTTGTTTATTCTATTCTTTATTTTCATCTACTACTGTGATTGCCACTTGTGTATCTTAATAATATTATAAACGTGAAAGTTTGTAAGAATGGATGTATGAATGTCTGGATGTATGTTTGTTACTCTTTCACCCCTTAACGGGTGTTTGAGCTGAAATTTTGTATAGAGATAGCTTAGACCCTGGAATCACACATAGGCTATAGTACAGCGGGTAAAACCGCTTAGTCTTAGATATAAAACAAAAATTGTTTCCCTTGAACAAAATCTCTGACCAACTGAGCTTGTCTTTAAAAAAAAGTAAAAATTAATTTATTGACATACAAAAAAAATACAGCGACAAATAGTAAAAAACATCAAAGAAAAAATAAAAAAGCATGCATAAGTTCCTTAAACTAAAAAAGCATATATCTATTATAGATTCTGCTATTTTAGTTATAACATCGTTTTGTAGTCAATTGAGACAACTCAGCTTAGTGCTACGCGAGGGAATCCTGCGCAGCGCTGGTTTTCAGCATGTCCCATGCTCGAACGTAGAAGTTAGTCGAGTTTAAAAAAAAATAGTCATTAGCGGGAATATTATCAAAAAGGTGTACTACAATCATTATTTTACAATTTAACAAAACAGAGACAAATAAGTGAAAATTATTATTGAAAAGAGATCTTTATAACAGTCCTCTTTTTATTCGTGGGCTAAATGTATGAACGAATGTTGTCATTTCGATGAGCATTCCGCGTCCCAAGTCGCAAGAGTAATCATATCAAGCTCGTCAGTAATAATTAAACTTGCAAACAGCGGGCGGGTTCCGTGACTTATGTAAAACTATATTTACAGTAACGCAGGTTTCTTGAAGTAACTTAGTATATACCTACCTACAAAAGATTTTTTAAAACTTCATAATTGAGGTCTACCAAACGACCTGGTCTACCTATACTTTAACAGGGCAGATTACCTAACATATCATACTGTAAAAATCAAATCACAATTATGTTATTATGTTATGAAGGAATGTGACCAACCCATATTACGTTGCAATTTAAGCCAATATTACAAAATAATAATAAAAAAAATATATATTTCAGGACATTTCACACAGCGCCACCTAACCCCAAGCTAAGCAACTTAATACTTGTTTTGGTGGTTAGGATAACGGATATAATACTTATATACTTTTATTTTTTAAATACATACTTATATAATAGATACAGAAAGCCACCCAGACACAAACATTTGTCCCATGCGGGAATCGAACCCACATCCTTCACAAAAAAACCTAACTACTGCCTCCTACTCTTTCACATATCTTATACGAAACAGCCGGGACAGTTTTATGTGTCTTCCAAGTTCCAAAACACTATTGCGATTGTGATTTGACTCTGCAGCCGAACATGGTAGCAGACTTAACCTAGAAGGCGAGATAAATCCCTCCTTAACCCTCAGCTTTTTAAAGCGTTTACTGCCAAACATTTGTACGAAGTGAGTGCAAAGTTTTTACGAGCATCCAGAATGTTAATTACTAACACCTGGAGAGCGTGTTCCGTCACTTTACAGCGTCCTGTGAAATTCTTAGCAGCATCCAGAGGTTGCCAACATAAACCTAGATTATGGGACTCGGGACGCATTCCTTATTCAGAGGTAACAAACCTTTTTGTAAGTGTTTATGAGGGTTTTCGGGTAAGTTTGCGTAATTTTTGAGAGTTTGTGGGGTCGTTGACCTAGTTAGTGACCGTTTTAAAATTGCGGTTGGCATTGGAATAAAATGTTTTGTACGTCTAAGGGAATGATCGGCAATTTAAAAATGTTTCATTCTGCATATTATGTGTACAAAGTAATAAGCTGCAGTAGGAATGTGAATTTTGTCCCGAAATTTCTGCAATTTTTAAAGTTTAATAATATTGTGTTTTTCCAGGCTTAAGCCACTACTAACACATGCTTTATTCTCATTTTCCAAATCTTTTTCGGACGCCTACCTCGAATTCCCGTCGATCACCATATACATGGACTTTTGTACTCTGCATTATTTTTAATTGTGCGACAAATAAATCTTTTTTATTTGTTTTTTCTCCAGTAAGCGATTCTGTTGCTGTATTTGTAGTTAACACTGATCAAGTAATTAAGTTTCTTTATCCAGGATTTTCACTGCTTTCATGGTTTTTCTCAACAGTTTTACCATTTCACCGATTTCTTACAATGGAATAAGAAACAATACCTCTCAGCTCTTGCTTACATAGCAAGGCACTTAGCCGCGCCGCGCCGTGCCAATATAAAACTATACTATACGAATATGTACTTAACTGGATCACTTTAATCGGTAAAAGTAAGTCAAAAATTCGCCAGATCTTAAGCGATGATGAGGTCAAAAACCGTAGCAGATTAATCATAAATTCCTCCTTTACTTATATCGATTTTTAACCCCCGACGCAAAAACGACGGGGTGTTATAAGTTTGACGTGTCTGTCTGTGTGTGTGTGTGTGTGTGTGTGTGTGTGTGTGTGTGTGTGTGTGTGTGTGTGTGTGTGTGTGTGTGTGTCTGTGTGTGTGTGTGTGTGTGTGTGTGTGTGTGTGTGTGTGTATGTGTCTGTCTGTGGCATCGTAGCTCCCAAACGGATGTTTGGTGGAAATCGGTCCAAGATGGCCGCCGCTACAAAATGGCGGATTACTTTTTTCTTCCACGACCCCCTCAATATGGGTATCAAATGAAAGGACTTAACGAGTAGATTACAGTCCACTATATAAAATTTAAAATCCAAGATGGCCGCCATACAAAAAATGGTGAAATACGTATTGCGTTGGGGTTTTTTTTTAATTTTTAATTTAATTCACTTGTATCTTTTGAAGAGATAGCCAAGGCTTAATTTAGTGCAGATGTGATTCTAAAAATGTTTACTTTTGACCATAGCAAACATCCTAAATCAATTCTTTCGACCATGGCTAGTTAATGCTCACTGGACAAAGAACCAAATGCCGTGTAGCCAAGTGGTCAGGACCGTGTTCCAGCACGATGATCAGTGATTTTGTTTGTGAATTTGACACACGCGACCATTTTGCGTTAAAGTGGGGTGTCCTATAAAATGATGGGAGTATTATATGAGGAGACACGATTCAATTTCGCCTGCCTGTTACCATAATGCTCTGCCCTGGGAAATCAAGATTTGGTCGATTGTTATTATTTGATATATTAACTCTTGTCTTTTAAACCGCCTCTGGTGAAAGAGAAATTACACAGCCTCTGAAAAACTGTCGAAATTTAAGTAGTCTTTGTAAGTTTTTTGTATAATTCTTTTCGTCGTCGTTATATTATAATTCATTTCGTCATTTTTAACCCCCGACGCAAAAACGACGGGGTGTTATAAGTTTGACGTGTCTGTCTGTCTGTCTGTGTGTGTGTGTGTGTGTGTGTGTGTGTGTGTGTGTGTGTGTGTGTGTGTGTGTGTGTGTGTGTGTGTGTGTATGTGTCTGTCTGTGGCATCGTAGCTCCCAAACGGATGAACGGATTTTGATTTTGTTTTTTTTGTTTGAAAGTATAGCCATGTTTGGTGGAAATCGGTCCAAGATGGCCGCCGCTACAAAATGGCGGATTACTTTTTTCTTCCACGACCCCCTCAATATGGGTATTAAATAAAAGGGCTTGACAAGTAGATTACAGTCCACTATATAAAATTTAAAATCCAAGATGGCCGCCATACAAAAAATGGTGAAATACGTATTGCGTTGGGGGTTTTTTAAATTTTTAATTTAATTCACTTGTTGTTTTATTGCTTAGATTTACCCTTGTCCCACCAAAGTTGCGAGTTAATACAGTACACATAAAAGTTATATTGGTTATATTAGTTATATAGGTGGTATTGGTAGCAATGGTTATAACAGTTATACATTTGTAATTTAAGTTTTTGCTATACAAGTTGTTTTTGAACACGAACTGCAGATATATCTCTATGGTCCATAAATTTAGCAGTAGTGTATCACGCAGCTTCCATTATCACCACGCGTCACGTACCCGTGTGTATCGCTCGATATATCATACTAGGGATTCATAGACTAGTTTTATGGCCAGATTCTACGCTACAAGATACTACTGACGCCGAGAAACAGTGGTTGATCTAGGAATTTGTATTGTGAAGATTTTAATAACTTGGTGCGCCCAGCGGTTTAACCCGCTGTACTGTATGTGTACCTATGTGTTATTTCAGGATCTAAGCGATATCTATACCAAATTTCAGCTCAATCGGTCCACCCGTTTAGGCGTGAAAGAGTAACGAACATACATCCAGACATACATTACAAACTTTCAAGTTTATAATATTAGGGTTTTCACATTGGATTTCACATTATAATAAGGGCTTAAATTCATCAAAGATCACGTGAAAATATATAAGGTAAGTGGAAATGCTGGACGGGACGCACAATAAAGTATTGGATGAGCTATGTGAAAGAAGACGTTAGTGCTAGGGGTGCAATATGAAGATGAAACAGAAACCGCTAGACTGTTTTTGATATAATTTAAATATAACGAAAGTTTTGCCTTTGAAACCAAAAAACATTCTGTTAAAGTGTCTTCGAGTAATACAAAATACAAATACCTACAAATATATTTATTTTAACATTAAACATTTTATTTTTATTTTTTTTATATAAATATACGTTTTTATTCATTAGGTTAGCTAAATCAGGATCTCGCGTGATGTTAAGCGAAAATGCGGCTGTAGATAAACCTAGAAGGCGGGATAAAACTCAACTCTTGCTTTACTGATTATCATCCCGGAACACGGTCATAATACCGAATACCCATTTGTGGGACTACTTTTTTTACAAGCTTTATATTACTTTCACCTGTCTGTTGTCTGTCTGTCTGTCTGTCTGTCTGTAATCAAATCTTGCAAGTTTAATTTGACCCACTTCCCGGTTTCCACTTGAGCTGAAAATTTGTATGCGTGTGTAAATCGGA
This sequence comes from Hemithea aestivaria, assembly GCA_947507615.1. Taxonomy (NCBI): domain Eukaryota; kingdom Metazoa; phylum Arthropoda; class Insecta; order Lepidoptera; family Geometridae; genus Hemithea; species Hemithea aestivaria. The sequence goes on along the minus strand of OX382345.1, from coordinate 10,920,726 downwards.
TGACAATGCAATATTTTTATGACATCGAGCTGATCTGATGATGGAGCTGGAAGGTGGCCATAGGAACTCTGTTATTAAACAACGCAACCCCATCGAGTTTGGGTTCATTTGATTCGTCTTGACGAGTACTTTATGATGCAAGATGGTGAGAATAATTAAAGCTTGTTTTTTAAAATTTCACTTGTTTTATGTATTGAAAACGATTCCGAAAAAATATTATGAATCTATTCTCCTTTTTCAAAAGTGTCCTGGTTATACACCAATCCTTCACTTTCCTTTTCGGAGCACAGTATCTACATTTCAATAGTCAGTGTTCATGTTACGAGCTATCCAGAGATTGTGATCACTGTGTGTAGTTGGCGCGACGCCAGGGTTTGATGTTTTGATATAATCATAGTTTATCGTAGTGTGGGAAATACATGATCGTCTATTGTTCTTATTTAGTTTTTGTGAATGGAGTGTTTTACCCACTGTATTCGTCCGTTTTTAAACTGCCTTTTTTTGTCAATTTTCATTTTTAATTTTTTTAAGCTATTGCATAGCTTCTATCGCGGGCCTTGAGCGTGGGGACCGAATCCAGAAATTCCGTAACGAAAAAACCTAACACCCCCACTCCGACCGGCACAGCGGTGATACTTTTTAGTTTTTCCATCTATAGATAAAAATGCTATGCAATAGTTTTACCGCGGCAGTCTCCGAGTGCCACACGTCTTTTTTTTTTTTAATTTTTTGTTACCTCTACATCAGTAACCTGAATGTCTGAAAAAAATATTATGACAGTAAGGTGCGCTAAAAAGTAAAGATTTGATTAAATATTCTAAGATAGAAAATAAAATGGAGTTGCAAGCCGTTGTAGATTATAATATGTTAATTTTTAAGCTGCTCAATTCGAGTCCATCTTCAAAATCCGAAGTTTAATTCATAAATTAGGGCCTAGATGTAAATTTCCCACAACTAATGACCTATTCAATTAGGATTCAGAGTTATCTGAGCCCTAGAGATCAATCAAGGTCGTCTAGACAACCACTTCAATTAAAAATCCCTTGAAAGTTTTGAAATAACTTTAAACCATAGAGTTACGCATAGAGAAAGAGCCGAACAAGACAAAAAATTATAATCACATACGGATATAATGACAATATAGATATATAGATAACACTTTATTGAAAGAAAGCGAATTTATTATTAGAGTGCTTTTCACGAAAGAAGTAAAATTTTAGCTGATCAATATATTTTTTTTAATCGATTATTACTGTACTTCATATTCTAAATTTCTTTTAAATTTATTTTAGATAATGTAAATACCAATTTAATTAAGAAATTAAGTATGAGAAATTATGTGGAGTCAAAATTTTGTAGACATTTTAAACTTTAAAATACGCGATAGCCACTATCCGCAAAAGAGACTCCTTTCGAGAAAAGCCCTCTACTGTGACTATTTTTGGTTAACCGGTTTGTATTATACCTAATTGACATTGATTAAAAATTATTTATAACACTTTGTTCTCTGTTAATTTGCACCACACTACCAACCCATGTGAATTTATTTTCTCCTCTCTCAGCATGCTTGTCTGGAAGAGATCGCTATTAGCGACAAGACCGCCAATTGTAACACTTACTTTTTTATATTTAGTTCTTTTTTGGTATATTTTTGTGTTCCAATAAAGTGTTATCTATCTATTATTGATCGCTTTTAGCGATAAGACCGCCAATTGTTACACTTATGTCGTGATTTTGTGTTATAGTTTTAAGTTTTTTGTATGTTTGTAGTGTTTCAATAAAGAGTATTCTATTCTATTATAATTGACTGAAATTCCTAACGAAATAAAGACTCAAGAGTTTAGATTATTGACAAATTAATATTGGTAACGTGTTTTTGGAACATCAGTTTATCTACAATCTACATATTTGCTAGATCTATGCTTAAAACCATAAAATATGTAAGGTCAGGAAACCGACATCATCTCAAAATGCTGCCAATCTTATTATCCATTCTAGTTAACAAGAAATACGATTTTATTTACTCGGGAAAATCATTTCAGCACAATATTTTTTTCGATATCCCAATAAAGGTAGAAGCTCCCGAAAAAAACAAAAGAACATTCTTTTGTTTATGTTATTATCTTGCTTCGCTTTTTTTGACACTTATTTGCGTAGGATTCTTTATTTTAGTGGAAACAAAGACTATGATATTCAAAGGGAGTGTGATTTTGTTTACTCTATTTAAAATGGTAAATAAATGTTGCCGTCACGCAATTGTCTTTTAGCTGCAAAATAAATTAATTTTAAATATTTTTGATCGAAATATAAAAGTTCAAGGGGCGTGTGAATAGTTCTTTCTAGACATTAATGATTCATCATTGACCGCATCTGCTCTTTTCATCGATACCTATGGTTAAACGTAGGCCTATTTAGTATATAATTAATCTATTCCAGAGCTTAAACTAACTCTATATTGAAATACTATAAATATACAGAATTACTTAAAAACTAAACACCAAAATTAATAACCTAAAACTAAGAATTAGCGGTTTTATCGATTTAAACTCTTGAAGGCATCGATTATAGTATTACAGAAATCAGTTATACTAATTATTCATGACGTTTTTATAGCAGATCATAATCATTTTACCTACTAACTTTTTAGTAACCTATTCGCGCCAAAAACAATGAGTGTACTATGTCAAGAGTCGAGTCATAAAAACCGAAAGTATCAAAACCATTGAGTGCCTGTCATCCTCGTTGCCAGAACATCAATGTCATCTGTCAACTGTCACTTTGACGTAAATGGAGTTTCGCAGTTTTTAGCGCGGGCAGTTAGGGCACTTTTAATTTTAGAACTGACAAAAAGTTCGACGGAAATTTACTCTCATTGGACTCAAGAGAAATGGAATTTTTATTTTATGATCTTCTATAGTCTATAGGTTTACATAAAGGCAGGCATTTTTTTCATGTTGCGGGTTTTGTAGTGATCTAAGCGTCCTAAAACTGTAACATAATATAGGTTGGCCACACAATGTAGGTAGATAATATAATTATGATTGTTATATGACTCTGGCAGTGTAAGAAGTTTTATAAGACAAGAATAAATACCACATAGAAAAGTAAATCTTATTACAACAAAAACTAAATGGTTTATCAATTGGCGTTTTTATCAGCTCAGAGCGACCTCTTCCAGGCAACCCAAGGAGAGGAAACATACAAAAATAGATGATAATTATCTGTTTTTTACCATAAACCCAAATATACTATTGTTCTTAATTCTAATTCCCATGCCTGTATGTCACAAATTATTCTTTCCTTATTCCGTGTTAAGATACGAATTATTAAAAACGAAACTCTATAAATAAATGTTAGATAGGTAGATAATATATAAATAACACTTTATTGAACACAGAAAAAAATACAAAAATAAACTTAACCCTTTTAGAACTGGCGTGCACAATTGTAGATATAAGTTACAATGAAAAAAATTGCATACCTTAATCTTAATACTAAGTAGAACGGGAGTTCACATTTATGCACATTAAGAAAGACTAGATTTTCCGAAAAGTTGAAGACTAATTTTTTTTTAAATAGTCTCCTTACTATACTTTAGACACACGGAATTTACCAATTCCACAGGATGAAAAAAATAAATAGTTCAGGTCTGAAAGGGTTAAAAATGAAAACACAATATGTTACTAATTTATGGAAAATCAGGAACCCGCTATTCAAGGTGCGAATGACATTATAGTCGGAATGCTCACCTGCCAATAACACTCAACTGTGGAGCTATTATTACGCAATTGTTAACTAGGTAGTGACTAGTTATGTCACTCTACCCTGTTGACAGAACATTATGAGGATTAGTTCATTTTTTTTACAGTAGGCCTTTAATGATACTATTTCATTTTATTTATATAATTCACAAATAATTGATATTGTATTTGAAATATTACACAAAATTAAATTAAATCACAATAATGTCAATAACGATAATAATAATAAATTAATATAGATAACACACTTAATGTCAGAAATATTGATTTTTACAAATATCACAATTCACTAAATTTACATTTTAAAAATTCCTCCACTCTCCACTCCACCATGGAGCACCTGGTTTTGTACCCTTGTGTACCCTTCAACAGCCAAGTCATACATCATTAACTATAATAATAAAGTAATCGCAGTTAGGAACCTTATACTAGGCACGACTTTGTCTAGATTTCATTACTTTTTAGAGATAAATAAGCAGCTCCATCGAGACTTGGCTAGTTTTTTACAGAATGTTTTTGGTGGGATCTATTTCTTTCATATCAGTCGTCAAAACATTTAACACAAGTAAGTGTCATAGTAAAATAATAAGAGTTCCTTGGTCGCTCTTCTCATAGAGGTGCTTTAGATACCATAAATTAGTTCTGTGTTCTCGAATACAGCAAAAGGTCTAACCTACAAATACGAGCTAATTCAACAAAAAGTGCAGACGACAGAAGCAGATAGGTATTAATTCTTCGTAAAGGTCGGCCCTACGTCGTTAGGGCCCGAAGGTACATGTTAGGAAAGGGTCAATTAATTTACAGGGACCCTTGAGATTTGTGGATTTTGCTTAGAATGTGATAATTTAGAAAGGAATCGCGACGTACAGAGAAAATAGTGGTTCGTTCATTTGTTTTGTTAGAAAAAATATTAGGATCTTACGTAACATCCGGTTAGATTTCACTGTTAAAAATAAATAGACATATTTTGAATGGCCGATCGGAAACGAGATAAAAGAGTTTTAAGCTATAAATAACTAAGATTAAATCTGTCCTTTATATAATTTGATACTTCATATACCCCACTAAAACGAATGGAGTTCATCTGCGAAAAGTGTAGTTTTATATAAATAAATCAATTTATTTCAGGCAATAGTACTCGTACACTGCCATTGTATCTAAAACAGTTAATGATTTAAATATAATATAATAATGGAACATATACTCATAAGAACACTATAAACCTAATACTTTAGGCACAACAAAAACTAACATAATATAATTACCAAAATACTCGGACGACTGTAGTCTGGGGATTATTGTGGAAACGAATAAAAAAAAATACTGCCAACAATGGCAATGTACCAAGACTCAAGACCCATATCAATATATAATATATACCTTACCTTACATTTTAACTTGCCAAACATTTTTTAAAATTATTTACTTGTATACAATAATAGTAACAAAATACACGTAATATTAAATTACGCCAGCGTCACTTGACGCAAGAGTTCGCGCGCAGAAAGGTCTTAAGGATTAATATAATGCATTTTCCTGGGTCAAATAAAAAAATGGTCTAAGCTACCTTAGTAGTTTTTTATTTTTATTTTGCTCAATTAGTTCAGCAGTTAAGACATGATGAAGTAACTAACACGTACACATACATACAGAAACTTTCACCTTCATACTAATCACACTTATATATATATATATATATATATATATATATATATATATATATATATATATATATATATATATATATATATATATATATATATATATATATATATATATATATTATTAATACAATTATAAATCCTGCTGCTATCGTTGCTGCAGCACCCTTATAACAAAGTCACTTAATAATCACACTAATATTTGAAATGCGAAAGTTTGTGAGTGTGTATGTTTGATACTTCTTCACGCCTAAACGGGTGGACCGATTGAGCTGAAATTTGGTATAGAGATAGCTTAGACCCTGGAGTAACACATAGGTACAGTGGGTAAAACCGCTGGGCGCAGCTAGTAAGAATATAAGGAACAATCTTTTAAGTGCATATTTTCATTAATATCGGTAAATGCGTTAACTTTTTCAGACTTTTATTTAGGTCAATAGAAAATCTGCAGTCTACGTCGAGTGCCAAAAGTATTATGCCAAAACACAGAAGCCAGCTTGCCTGCAAATACCAAGATCAGATCTATGCAGATGTTCGTTTGTGTCTGACATTGACGTATTGGGTATGAAACGTAATCTCGTATATAAATACGACACACATATATATAGGTATGTATGATGATGTATGTATATGTATGATGGTATTTTAGTGTAACAGTTAATAACAGTAACTAGAATATAGAGTGTCATTACCTGAAGAATCTTCTTAAATATATAAAAGGAAAGAATGACGGATTGACTGACTGATCTATCAACACCCAGCCCAAACCACTGAACGGATTCGATTGAAATTCATAACACAGATAGGTTTTATGAAGTAGATCTTCGCTAAGAAAGGATTTTGCCATGCGAGCAAAGCCGTGAGCTTTAGCTAGTAATTATATAAAGTGAGAGAAACCTAAATAATATAAACCTAATAACACGATCACACGCACAATAAAAAGATTTTAGTGATTTCATTAATCGAGTTTTAATCAATCATATAAATCTCGCATAGAGAGTGACATTTACAAAAGACATGTATATATAGGTATAGATGCATTGACATAAGTAGTTGTGTACTTTCCAAATAGGTACACAAAGGCACGCTTGTGTCTAGGGCACACAGCCCGTTTCCTCAAGTACAAGGGTACTTACTACAAATGCATCAAAACCTAATTTTGACTTGAACACAAAATAAACTACGGAACCCTAAAAAGGCACGAGATAGTACACCTGAGTAGAAAGTCGTACTTGGCAATACATCATTCGGTTCAATATTTTCCATGGAAACGCATAAAAATTAGTTCAAAAGGAAACTTCCGATGCAAGCCATCTACACTACCTATATTTCGATTGGGCCTCGAGTGTTTTTGTCCGCCCCCTCAGCACTTACAGAAATTATTTCATATCAAAATTAGCAGCGTGGTAACAAAACCTGATAAAGCCACATTCCTACGTTTTTCTCTTTCGATTTTCCATCCATTTATCCACAAACAATCCGTTCGCTCTTCTTTCTTTTGTTTCTTCTCTTTTCTTCTCGATTGTTTTAAACTACATATCACCGGTCTTATCGAAGCCAATTATGAAGGGATTCACTTTTCCTACTTGACAATCATAACGTGAGCAATGACGTCAGTGACATCACGTCGGCATTGGCACCAGCGTTGCAGATGTATGTAGACGACGGTAATCGCTCACTACCCGGAGGGGCCGTCTGTTTGTGTGTAGACAAAAATAAACCGTAGGTTGAAATTCATATTTAGTCATACCTTTTTTTTGACCCAGGAAAAATGCGTTTCACATCATCACCCCACGCTGGGGGCTTTCTGCGGGACGCCATAATGCCGGGGGCTGCCCCGGCGTACCCGCTGGGGTACGCCGAAACACTCATCTGCGAGCATACCTACCTTAACAGTTTAGATATTTTAATAATAACTAGACTATTATATGTATACCTATTTTAAAAGGTAGGTAACTTAAAGTCTAATCGGTTTTTTTTTTTTTTAATTCACTTGTTAGGCTTCAAACTATGAACTTTGGATACCAAAATTTATAACTTATCTTGTTTTGTTCCATAGCTCACGTATAATCTAGATAAATATTGTTTGTGCCGATAATGTTTCGGGTTGATTACGGCTACTAACCCGGTGTCTGAATATGGATTCACTTTGTTTGATGATGATTGATGACCCAAAACTTTTATGTACTCGGATATCTGCAGTATGCGAATAGTAGGCCCTGTGCGTCATAACTTACTAAAAAGTTTATATTGCTATTATTTTTATATATACTGCAAATGCATTTCAAAAGGCATATACTTCAAGCTCACTTTCTATTAGCGAGGTGAGACGTGCATTTTAATTTATAATTAAAAAACCTTTTACCGATTTTGACATGTGTGAACAAAGAAAAATAGGGTTAGAGGCTACGCATCTTCAAAATAGCGGTGAACATTGATAATACTTATAACAGATAACTCTTTATTGAAATACCACACATATACAGAGACATTTAAACTTCATAAACAATTCAAAAATTAAAAAGTGGCGATCTTTTCGCTAAAAACAACCTTGCAGTGATAGGAATATTGCACGTGCATTTGAAAAATCCATTGATTTGTAGACTTTCCCTTCTTATTTTTAAGTCGGTTAAGTGCTTCTCATAAATATCAATTGTTTTCTGACTTAAAATTAATTTACAAAACGAATCCAAAAATACTTTATTTACCCAAAACCCAGACTTTATTTACAATTTACATAAAACCGCAACAAAGACGCTTGTTTATTAAAACGTTATTAATGAACTGCAAATAAAATTAAACATTTTAACGTACAAATAATTGAGTTGTCTCGTGAAAAAATGCTTTAAAATGTGCGCGGGAAATACGTTATCAAGATCGATTTTTTTTTGTTTCGCTTACAGATAAAAGCCATTACACGTTGATATATTTGCCAATGTAACTTATTTTCAGTCAAATCAATGTTGTAATAAACAAGTGTTTAATAGTAAGTAAGTTTTTAATTATTAAGTTTTTTAGTTATTAAGTTCTTAATAAAATGTAAATTAATCTTCTATAATAAAAATATTAGTGTTTAAAACGTGTTTTTATTGAAGTAATAATAAATCTTAACTTGATATTTTACCTTCCTTCCCTTTTTTTTTGTACCTTATATTACAGGTACAAATAATAATAATTCCAGTTAAATAAATGTGAAAAATTATAAAACTGAAAGATTTTGTTTTAATTTTCATTGTGACTGCAAATGTTTTATATTAAAAACATTTCACATTTATTGAGTTTAAAAATAAACATAAAATCGTAATGGCTTTCAACTTTTAATATTGCGGCTGAACGACAGTATTAACATACCTATGTGGAGTAGAGATGTTAATAAAAGAAAGAATTCATTTAGGAATCTCAATATTTGTTTTAAGGATTCCGTGATACGAATAAACAGTATAAAAACCTCTGTTTCGTGCCACGACTGTGGCCGGCGATGCGCCAAATGCAAGTCCAGAATACCAAATGCAATTCATCCTACAATGAGAATTAAACGAGTTGAGATAACAATTTTCCTCACGTTTTTCTCACATACATACAAAATTTCCCTTTCATATATTACCTAGTATGGTAATTTGCAAAGCAAAATACCAGGGCTACATAAGTTCCAAGGAGGTTACAATACCTTATCGCAAGAGTTATGTTACAAGACTGGAGCATGTTATCTCGAGGATATCGGAATGCATTCATAATTGTCAAGGAACTTGTTTCTAATGAGGTTTCCGTAGGAGGCTACCTATGTATTTTAAATAAATTTGTTTTGTATTTACTTTTCTTAAATTGGAGCAAAATCTTAATATTAGATGCGTTCCACGAACAAGAAAAATCTTTAAAAAGACACTCCTAATACACCTTTGTTAGTAGTGTCTTTTAAAGTTTTTTTCTTTTTCGTGGAAGATTTCGCTATGATTACAATTTATATAATAATGTCTACTATGAGTACAGAAAACAGCCTCTTTTATAATAATATCGTTAAAGGAAACTAGCTGCACTGCGCTTTACTCGCTGTACTTTCAGCTCACTCGGTCCACCCGTTTAGGCGTGAAAGAGTAACAAACATACATCCAGACATCTAGATCCCACCAAAAACATTCTGTAAAAAACTAGCCAAGTCTCGATGGAGCTGCTTGTTTATCTCTAAAAAGTAATGAAATCTAGACAAAGTCGTGCCAAGTACAAGATTCCTTACTGCGATTTCGTTATTATAATAGTTAATGTTGTGTGACTTGGCCGTTGAAGGGTACACAAGGGTACAAAACCAGATGCTCCATGACACTTGGATCGCCTAAACATAAGTATTATTGAAATACGCAGCTTTATCAAGCCTACAATTGACTGGTTATTCAATCAACGTTTTCCAAGTGGAAAGTTTCTATCGTGAATGGGTAGCGGACAGATTGGTGCAATGGTGTCATGGAGCACCTGGTATAATACCCTTGTGTACCCTTCAACGGCCAAGTCACACAACATTAACTATAATAATAACGAAATCGCAGTAAGGAACCTTATACTTGGCACGACTTTGTCTAGATTTCATTACTTTTTAGAGATAAACAAGCAGCTCCATCGAGACTTGGCTAGTTTTTTACAGAATGTTTTTGGTGGGATTTCACTTATTTTTGTAGAAACGCTATATTATAAGGTTATCAGAAATACAAACCGTAAGCGCGTTTTAAAATACACTCAGCGCCATCTAGATACGTGTGCGTTCGCTCTTAGTCCAATGCATTATAATAGTATTATACCGGGAAGTGGGCCTAATTAAACTTGCAAGATTTAATTACAGACAGACAGACGGACAGACAGATAGACAGACAGGTGAAAATAAATAAAAGCTTGTAATAAAGGCGGTATGTCGATCTCTTCTAATAGTTTGGTTGGACTCTTGTGATAGATTTTTTATAGGTTAGCCTTAGGCCACGATATCGCCTGATCATAACTGACGATTTACGACACATATACTATGGCTTTATATATATTTTTAATTAATAATTTGGATATTACACAATTTTAACCATTGACTGCAAATGTAACTTTGTAATCCTATACATTTATATGAGATTACAAAGTTATTTATGCAGATTAATTATCTCGAAAACGAGACCGAAATTGCATGTTTTTTTTAGTTTTTCCATGGTTTATATAATAAATTATAAGTAAAAAAAAAAAAGTAAGTAAAAAAAAAGTAATTCTAAGTAGTCCAAATTTCAGCTCTCTGAGTTTATGGGAAGTACTAGTTCTATTTTGATAATCATGAGTGAGTGAGTGAATGAGTGAGTGTCATAAATGCGAAACTTTGCTTTCGCTTAACTTCGGAACTTAATGACCTACAGACTTGAAATTTTGGATTTTTAGTATGTAATTATAGCTTACTGGATGACGAAAATTTCTGTATTCTGGTCTTATCCAGAGGTTCTCAAATAGGGGCCTGAAAATGCGGCGAAATGGTTCCTGTAAAGGATGGTACGGCAGTGCTTGCTTCGCGCTCGACTTGGCGGGGGCACTACCGTGCCCCCAGATATCCAGACATCTATAAATTCTTACAAACTTTCACGTTTCTAATATTAGAAAGATTACGTTTGGATGTCTGTTATGTTTGTTACTCTTTCACACCTAAACGGGTGGACCGATTGAGCTGAAATTTGGTATAGAGATTGCTTAGACCCTGAAATAGCACACAGGCTACAGTACAGCGAGTAAAACCGCTAGGCGGCAGCTAGTAAAATTATAAACCCCAATGATTATAAAAAATCCTAATATAAACAAAAATAAACAACAAAAGTATCCATTCAAAATCATGACCATTCCCGCGCAATTTCCAAATTATTTCCCGCCATGATTACCGTTAGAAACCTTCTAAGCTCGCTATAAAATCTAAGAACTGTTGAATCCAATTACTTACTAGCTAAAGCAAAAGTGGCTATACGCATTAAGAGCTAAGTACTATTTGTACTCGTTTTATAAATAACCGCGGGTTTGCTTGCGAGATTAAGATTTTATATCTTAACGTGGTAAACAAGTGAAATTTTAAAAAATCTTTTTAAAAACAAGCTTTAATTATTCTTACCATCTTGCATCATAAAGTACTCGTCAAGACGAATCAAATGAACCCAAACTCGATGGGGTTGCGTTGTTTAATGACAGAGTTCCTATGGCCACCTTCCAGCTCCATCATCAGATCAGCTCGATGTCATAAAAATATTGCATTGTCATCCGATTTACACACGCATGCAAATTTTCAGCTCAATTAGAAACCGGGAAGTGGGTCAAATTAAACTTGCAAGATTTGATTACAGACAGACAGACAGACAACAGACATGTGAAAGTAATATAAAGCTTGTAAAAATGATGTCGCTTCTGCGGTCTGTTCACTGTTAACCTATTGCAAAAAAAGAAAACAAATTTCTTCGGATATAAAAGATTATTATTATTTATTTTATTATTCAGCACAACGCTAGAACTTAATTAGAGCTAAAGTATCAAAATATCAAAGTATTTTAGCATTTTCTACAAGTTGTTCGTAAACTCGAGAGTTGTCAAGATTCCGCGAGGTATGTTGTCCTGAAACTCAGGAGTTGTCAAGATTCCGAGGTATAGAAAGACGTTCCTCCTAATTTGATGTTTTTTTTTATATTTTTTTTAATCGTGGCAAATGCCTTTATTGAGAAAAACAAACTAACAATACTACAGCTACTACAGCAGTAAAGAACACTTTTATTAACCACAGATTTGATGTTGGTTTAATTTAAGAGTGAAGATATCCTTAGCTACGTCATTTTGCGTTATTGTCTTCACCATCTTAGGCTGCTTAGTCCGCGGGACGCTCTCTCGCTCGCACTATTGGACACATTTTGAAAAATATATTCATAAAATTAACTTTTTCAAAATTCCTCAAGGGGGTCGCTGCACAATATTATTGCACATTCCAAAAGAGTTTTCTTTAGGTTAGTAAGGTTTTTTTTTTTCAAAATTGCTTCTAATGCCATTTTTCAATATACATCACTGAAAATACTTTTAAAATATGTGCAATAATATTGTGCAGCGATCCTTTTGAGAAATTTTCAAAAAGTTAGTTCCAGGAATTTATATTTCAAAATGTGTCGAATAGTGTGAGCAAAGAGAGCGTCCCGCGGCAAAAACACTCTTAATAAGAAAAAAATATTTGAGTTTATACAAGTTAGATAAGTGCGCAACATGATAAAAGGTGGCTATTTCTCATTCTTTCAGAAGACGGTATATCATTTGCATCTTCAATTTAGCGCCGACGGGTCCATAAATATCTGAACTTAATCAATTACTTCGCTGGGACGCGCTGGAGCCCTTCGAATCTTTGCCTATTATTCTTTCCCTAGCATTTTAGGCATGGAACCCACTAGAAATATAGCTGATGCGTTTTATTTATTTATTTATTAAATCCATTAAATGTAGGTTACAATATAGATGTTAAATATTAAATTTAGACCTATCTAGGTACATTCTACCCTGTTAGGGCGCTGTGGTTCGTTCGAGCATGCATATTACATATTATGTCATAATTAAATTAATTAAAAAATATACATATGTCAAAATTACAAAAAATGTCAATACAAATACTTAAATTAAATTAAAATAAAATTAACATTTTCATTTAAAATTCAATTAATTAATTATCATATTACATTATAATATCTATTATGTCAATTTATTAGTAGTTATTGTAAGATTGAGTTGGTGTATGTCAATAGATGTTGAAATACTACTAAGCAGTTTAAAATGGAAATGTCGTTATTATTCTTCTTATTGCATATTCTTATCATCACTTTTGAGGATAATTATATAGGTTGGACGTCACACCAGGATCAATTTAACATGTCACAGGTCATTCATAAATTATAATGTGCTAAGTAGGTGTGATCATGGGACTTTAACTAAGTACTATATAAAAATACTCAATAAATTCAAGGATACCGACTTTTCAACCAACGAAAAATAAACGGAGGACGTATACACAAGTCGACGCGTATTTTTTTTATGTGTACCACGCATAAATTTTTACAGAGTAGTCTTATTTAAAATTCTTTTTTTTAAGCTAGCAATAGTTTTTCCTTCAAAATATGCTTCATCTATTTTTTAACAACTCTTTTTGTTCCAGGAAAAACGCATTGTCATATCATCTGCGAATGTGGGTGCGGCGGGAATACCCACTAAAAACCTGGGTGGGGGTGTTCCTGCGGGACGCCAGAATACCGGGGCGGTACGCCAAAGCACTCGTCTAACACAAATCTAATATCAGATCGGTCTAAAAGATTTGCGCTACCTATATCATAGGTATATATGTCCTTAAGACCTTATTCTGTCATCTACTTTTCTATTAAATGAACCTTTCAAAACCTTATTGTAAAAAACCTTTTTTTAGCAAAGTATTTTTGGTATGCGCCCTAACAATTGTTTATAACTTTCCAAAGTCTGTTTTTTATGGAAAAAATTTAGGAGTTTCGGTATTCGGTATTAATGTGTACTTTAACGGTATTTCATTTTTATGGACAAAGTTTTAATTGCCAGTATCACTGTTTGGAATATTTTTCGCATATTTTAAAATTTAGAATAGATTTTTCGCTTTTTTTCTTTAACTCTAGAGTTTGGCGCCGCGCCGCACGCCCGAGGCATATCTATGCGAATTTTCATTTTCCCAATTTCTTACGGAATTAGTTACGTGCTCAAAATGTGCTACGATCTGCCTCGTTAGAAGTGTAAGGTGGTTTTTCCACTCGCTATACTGGTGGCAGACTAGTCGTGGCTAGTTACCACCCACTGGACAAAACCGTGTCGCGAAGCGGTCATACTGACCGTGTTCCGGCATGATGTTCAGTGAAGCTAGGGATTTGTCCAGCCTTCTAGGTTTACTCTACTACCATCCACATCTTCGCTTAACATCACGAGAGATCGTACTCCAAAGCCTATAATGAATAAAAAAGTCTTAAAATAAAAGATTGTTGTGTGATCGTGACCTACAAAAGCCGAGGAAAAAAGTGGCAAATTGTTCCCGTGACAATAGCATACGTACCCGAGGCACGTACGCGCTACATCTGCCAAACCGATTTCAGACAATACTGACAAAACTTTTTGCTAAACATTCTATTTTGACAACGATGATATAGCTAAAAGAGTTAATAGTGCATCGTGTTGAAGGTTTCAGTGCCTATTAAATTGCCTAGATTTTCTAAATATAAATTGTTCGTAGACACTCATTGCAAGTCAAACCTTGGACAAAATGCTCCTATTAACCGTATTGTGAGAAAATATAATTTTATTTGTCTAAAAACAAGCAATTGGATTTGTTTAACGATAGTATTATTCAATTAAAAAAGTATATTTTGCACAAGTGATCCAAGTTCTGTATCATATTTCTCCTTACGTAACTTAATATCTTGATTCTTATAACTATATTTTGAGGTTAATCATATTATTATTATTTTTTTTAAAACACAAAATTTGTATTGTTTGTGTAGTTACTTGCAGATATTAATACATGTCTGTGCCTGTAATTAAGATGACATTTGTCTTGTTCCCTCATAGATTTATGTTTAAATTTAAGAATGCTACGATGTACATCTTGTAGGTACTCTATTTAAATAAATAAATAAATCATACTAGTAATAATTATGATGAATGAATTAGAACACATAACAGAAGCAGACAACACGAAACTGCGCTTGTTATCCTGAGATTCTATGTCTAAGTCTCAAAATCCCAGTAGTTTACTAGTCCCTTTAATAAAGAGTTACCTAATCTAATGTTCCTCTGGTATGCAACTTAAAAGACATCGGACCAAAATATCAACCGAATGGGCCCCGAATTCAACTACCAAACGGCCACGCAGCAGTCAAAAAACGCGCTCCTCCGTCCGGTCCTATCCTCCAGTCTGCCGCTTCGTAGAAAACTGGGGATCTACAAGGCATACGTGAGAACCCGATTGACCTATGCTGCTCCAGCGTAGTACGCGCTCTGATCTGCACACCAGCGCAAACGACTCCAGGTGGTCCAGAATGTGGCGTTGAGACACATAACTGGAGCCGGGCGATACGTGAGGAACGACGTTATCGCCCGGGACACGGGAGTCCCCATGGTGGGGGAGTTCGTGGCTCGTTTAGCGCGTCGACTGTTCGACCGCGCTGATAACGGGCCGCACCCCCACCTATACAACATCGCTCCACTACACGCCAAACCACCTGAGGAGCCACAGCGGCGCCCACTGCCGCGCGACATACTCTCCTCCAGGGAGAGCGACGCAGCAGCATAGGTCCACCGTAGGAGAGCCGCCGTGAGGGGCCCGGAAACGGCAGTCGACTCCGGCGGCCACCAGTTACCTGAGGGTAGATGCCCTCAGCGCCGATGCCTGGGTGAAGAGGTCCACCTCGGGACCCACCCCCCTACCACCCCCCAAGGGAGGTTGGAAGAACAACACGGCGGCAGTCAAAAAACGAGATGGCGGGATGACCTCGACTTTCATGCGGAAGGATGGAAATCCATAGCCGAGACAGTTGGAGGGAGGGTAGGGAGGCCTATGCCATGTAGTGGGGTTCAATAAGCTGATAATAATAATAAATTCTAGTCCAAATCTTGGTTTTATCTGTTCGAATTATGAAACTCTATTTTCATAATGTGCTTTTCACGAAACAGGTCCCGCGGAATTTGGGGGAACTAAATTTAATATAAAATTATTACTGTACTTACTTCATATCTTAAATATGTTTTATTTGTTAGATAAATTAAATACCTGTTTAATTAAGAAATTATGAGGAGTTAAAAAGTTATAAATATTTTTTTACTTTAAAACGCGCGATAGTGGCGCCCTGCAAAAGGGACTCTTTTCGTGTAACAGTTAATCACATGGAAAAGAAAAAACATGAACACTGGAACAATGGTGGTATATCATCTACATGTCGAGACAAGATTTAGACATTTGTTTAACGTAACACAGCACTAAACTCCCCAGAGATTGGAACCTCAGCTGAATTATTTAACATGTAACAAGCTTAAGGGGTCACCTAGAGTAGTAACAAAGAATAGTTTAGGATTCGGGGTGAAGGAGAACTGATTTTAGATTGAATCTGATACAATTTAGCGGGTGAGCTTCGTTCTACATTTTAATTTAAATTTGTGTGGACAACTAATTTTCATTTGTTTACTGGGAGTTTACTGAGAAAAAGAAGCCTATGTGCAGAAATGCACCACAAGAGGCTAAAGAAGAAGAAGAAGGACTAATATATTATGTTGCAGTTTTAGACCGTTAATATACGTTATGTTGACTAAAACAAAATATTTAACCCATAATGTAGATTATTGAAAAATATTTTTTATTCGTAAATCTGATAAAAACGTGGGAGATACAACGCACTAAAGTTGCTTGATCGTGACGTCACATCACTAAATCTAGTACAGTTTTGTTTAGTGGTGTGACGTCACGCGTCCAACATGGAATCTTATAAGCGTTATATCTCAGCCATTTTTAATTTTATTTGCATAAAAAAAAAGTATCGAATATTTTTTATGAATAAAATTACGGACTAATTGTATTTTCTATAATAAACAGACTTCTGTCTATAATAAACAGATTAAACATGTAACACCTAATACCTAACTGCAGAACCGTAAAAAGCGAAGGAACTCCTCAAAATATATTTCCCCAAAAATGGTAAGTCATATTGTCCTTTTATTTATGTATCTCGGAAGGGTTCCCGCCTCTTCAATGTCACTGGTCGCAAATGATTCGGTTTTGATGCGACCCTTTTCTTTGTTCACTGGCTCTCGTGATATATCATCGCTCTGGTGCCTTTTGGAGGGATTATTTGAGTATATTCTGTTAGAATTACTGGAGTAAATAGGTTTTTACGTTAGTCTAGCCGGTTGGAAAGATCGACAAACTTGGTTATTTCCAGGTATTGGGTCCAGTACATCCATCGTTAGGATTGACTTCTTTTCCAGGAGGTTGTCTAGGAGGGTTCACCAATAGTGCCAGTTATTCTACCGCCTGAGCAGTGATATATTTATATTGCAAACATGACTGTAGCTATTGAAATTACTGGCCTGAAGAGTGGCATTGTACTTATAACGAACAGCGTGATATCTTACCATCAGGAGAGCGCATTGCTTGTCTGCTTTACTTCTTTGTATCTACTTATAAAAAACATACATAATCAATATTAATTCAATAGTTTTTCTTTTCAGATTTACAAGAAAAAAAATACGTGTGCAATATTTTTCAATAATTTACATTATGGACAAAAAAACATCTCTAAAAGGGCTATTGTTAATTGTCGTAACTTTAACACCTCAGTAGCTGAATTAATTATCCCTTTTATTCTATAAAGGTACCTTTAGGCTATAAAAACAGTAAATAAGTAGTTATTTTTCCAATATCTTAAAGAATAGACAGTGAACGCACTTGACCGCGTTTTTTCCATTGTGTCGTGTACTAAAAAAATATCATAAACCAAAAATAGCATTCACATAAATCATTGACGTAAATTTCAAAAGGTACGAATGTAACTACTGGACTGAGTTAGTTGAAATAAGAAATGTAGTGCTTATAGTATGCCCTTTTGCTCTTATACTTACGTACATAATAAATAAATCATAAGTCATTTATTGGTTATTAATAAAATACAAGTCGGGTTATTTCCAATTATATACTAAATAATAATAATAACATAAATTATAACATTATATAATATATACTGATGGATGGATGAACGGTATTCGCTGTAATATTTTGTATTCCACAAAATACAAGCAAAAATTGGTTTAAAATGAGTTTTGTAAAAAAAAAAAATAGAAATACGTAATTGAAAAACGTGACTGATTGACAGTCTGAAAGGTTTGCGTTAAAATTTGGCTTTGAAATATTATTTTAACATAAATTTTCGCAATGGGATTTCACAAGATGAGAGAAGTTGCAAATGCTTATAATATTTTGTTGACATTTTTAAATTTATTTAATTTGTTTATTATTATTGGCATGTTTTAATATAATATTATGTAAGTTGAAGAATGTACAAAGATGGGTAATTAGTTGCCTGAATAAAGAAATTTAATTTAATTATCACTACAGTTTCAACATTTGTGTGTAGACGTGGGCTTAGTATGGTTCCTCATTTATTTAAATATGCTAAGTCCAGTTATTTCCTTCATCTAAGTTCAAAAGTAATGTTATAGCTTCATATGTCATAAAAGATGAAATAATTGTTTTTACGTACAACAATACGCTGTAAAAAAATTCTATTGTCATGGAATATTTTTCAGGGCTAATATCGCACTGATATATTTTATTTTTAATGAATTGATAACTAAACTGTATTTGAATTACATGTTGATTAACCTTTTTGTTACTCTCTATGTCCGCAGTTGAGTGCTTCGGCGTACCCGCTGCCCCGGCATTATGGCGTCCCGCAGGAACACCCCCAGGTTTTTAGTGGATATCCCCGTCGCGCCCAGCTTCGGCAGGGGAGTCCCACATACCGCCCCGTGCCCCCTGGCGTGGGGGGATGATGCGTAACGCATTTTTCCTGGGTCAAAAAAAGGGTCTACAATCTCATCAAAGTCGATTCAACGGTTTAGGTAGGCATGAAGAAGTAACAGACAATAAATTTTAGTTTATGTATAAATACTTTATGCATACAGACCGTCCTGGGGACGGTGACTGGTTATGTGGGACTGCTTACAGACCGCTGGCAATACCAAACCATCCAAACCCGGGAATAGCACATAAGCTATACAGCGGGTAAAACCGCGGGATACAACAAGTTATTTAATAAATTTGTTGGTAGAAGTCATACAGGTAGAACATTATTATATATTCATAGAACGTCAGTCCAATTAGGGCCGTTCAATACGAAAACGCCCGAAAGCTTTGAAAAATTCAAGTGTAGAATTTTAGGTCAAAACTCACGTTTATATACTACTAGCAAACCCGGCGAACTCCGTTTCGCCACCAGATATTTTTTTTGTTTTATATTTGAAAAGTAAATTTTTTCCTGAATTTTCTTTGCTATAAACCTCACGGAGCCCGAGACCTTTCCAACGAATGCAAAAACGTGGAAATCGGTTCGTGCGTTCTGGAGTTATAGCGTCAGGAAGGAAAACCCGACTTATTTTTATATATTAGAACACTGAGATAGCAAAATAATAATTGTCAACGTTACTACTACACTTGATGCATAAACAATAATGATGGCCGACAACTGTGTAGGGAGTGAGAAAGAAAGGAGACCGGCTTCGTTCTCATCCCTACTCCGTGCTGTTTACTGGGTCAGAAGTGACACCTGTAGACATCTGGCGGGGATAACTAATTAAATGACGATTGATCAGTTTTCGACCGGAGAGGAAAAATGATTAAATTACTAAAATGGCTATTAAAAAATAAGGGTTGATTGTATAAGGATGAAAATTGAGGATTGTATGTATTTTTGTATGTTGTATCATAAAAAAATAGAAATTAAAAATTTTGTCTAAAAAATAAAAAATAAAATTTAGGGGTGGACTACCCCTAACATTTAGGGGGATGAAAAATAGATGTTGGCCGATTCTCATAGATACCGGATAAGCACAAAAAATTTCATCAAAATCGGTCAAGCCGTTTCGGAGGAGTATGGCAACAAAAACTGTGACACGAGAATTTTATATATTAGATACATATACGTATGTAGTTAGTATGGCTACATCCAAGCAATATTTTGAAATTTTGTGTCTAAAGAAATTGATTCTTTTTGGTACCTTTTCACTCTAAACAGCTAAACCTTTGTTGAAGTGGTATATCTCTATTGCAGAGGTCGCCTCGAGATTTTACCACTAAGTGGTAATGTACAGGTATTACCATATTCTAGACTGTAGGGCAAGGCAAAAATTATCAGTAAAGTAATTAAAAAACTCAAAGCTGAAATTTTATATTAGGTATCCAGATAAATTATAGTAATACCGAGCTTAGATATTGGAAAAACATAAACTACTTTAAACTGGTAAAACCGGTGGGCTTAGCTAGTACCTATATCAATATGAAAACAATAAAAGGAATTCGATATACAATACTGGAACAATGAAACATTCTCGCAGAATGTTCCGGACTCCCAAATGTGCCAGAAAACTTAATCAGACGGAAAATTGAAGACGCAGTCATCGCTTCCAAGTTCCTTTCGAAATGTGTTTCGAGTGCCTTTGTGGGATTTGTACGCGTTAAATTACTTAATTTCGTGTGAAAGTGGCGTGAATGGAAGGTTTAAGTTTTCGGATGAGGAGGTATATCTGTCTGTGGAGACCACGGACTAGCAAACGCAGCGTAAAACGTCCACCCACAAGGTGGACAGACGACCTTATAAAGGTCGCCGGAAGACGCTGGATGCAGGTCGCTTGCAACCGGTACATATTATGGAAGTCCATAGGGGAGGCCTATGTTCAGCAGTGGACGTCCTATGGCTGAAATTATGATGATATCTGTCAAGACTAAAGCCTTAAATGTGGCTACACCTATGTTTAGCCGGCTAATCTTAGGTGTAGCCGCACTTCATCCGCAAAATCGCATCTTTAGCCTCTGTATATTCACCACCAATATCTTTCCAGTGATATTTCCTTCCCCTACACGATTCTGAAAGAGATCGCTCTGAACCATAATAAGACCGCTAAATGGTATATATTAGTGGTAATTAACTCGGATAGCAAACTGAGAATACTTTTAAAGATATTGAATAAAATTAATGTAGAGCTTTACAGTGAAACATTTTCAAATATGTAATTCTGTTAATTTATATTTCAAAATAAAAAATCATGCGAGCGAGAAAGTCGCACGCTTCCTAAAGCCTCTTAAAGGTTCAGTTGTCAAGTTTTGAGCCACTTAATGATGGAAGATATGATTGTAAGATAATTTCCAAAAACTCTAAGATCCATAGGATTTCCATAAAAAGTCCTAATTGGGTAATAATATTTTATTTTACACACCTTATCACTGGGCGGGTGACGAGTCTGGTTTTTATTGTTATTGACCTATTCCCTTTTATTGCCGTAACAAAACTTGTTTACTCGCCATATCTCATATTTTGGAGAGAAATTTGCCTTGACCACTTTTGAATTGCAGGTTTTTCACCTCACGTGAAGAACATTTTGTTTGATTGAGACATGGAATTTAAAAACGGTTCTACATTTAGTCAAATAAAACTTAAATTAGAATAAAGGTGATAATATGCCCGTTCTTAGATTTTAATTATTGATGTAATTTCATAGATTAAGTACCGTTGTTAATAAATACCATCAGGTGTGTGTGTGTGTGTGTTGTGTCGTTATGTATGTTAAAATTATAGTTGCTGTCGAGTATAATCTACATACGTAATAAAACAGTTAATAATAATAATAAATCAGTAGAACAAGTCGGAGCAACGTCGGAATAAATCTCTGGTCTATTCTCGGCGGCAGATCGGGAGCGATTAGCATCAATTTCGAGTTCAATTGACGGGATTTATTGGGAAGTGCAGCGCTTACCCCACTCTTTACACTGTGACCATCAATTGAACTGAGAAAACCCTTTAAAGTATTTCGAAACTGTCTTCTCGTACAGCATTTTATCTGACCTAAAAATGAAAGAAGTTTAATTATCATCATCATCTCAGCCGTAGAACGTCCACTGCTGAACATAGGCCTCCCTTTTGGACTTCCATACATACCGGTTGAAAGCGATCTGCATCCAGCGTCTTCCGGCGACCTTGATAAGGTAGTCTGTACACCTTGTGGGTGGACATTCTACGCTGCGTTTGCTAGTCCATGGTCTCCACTCGAGCACTGTTCAACCTCATCGGCCATCCGCTCTACGAGCTATGTGGCCTGCCCATGGCCACTTCAGCTAGCTAATCCGAAATAGAACCATTAAACTACTGAACATTAGAAGTTTAATCGCGTGGTCACAAATCCTTTCTATGTTTTATATCCAAGTAATAAGAAGAGCAAGATGCTGTCCTGATGATAAGAGACAAGGTTTTCATAATGATGTAAAATAGGTGCACTGCATCAACGCTTCTTTACTCAAGTGTCATAAGATGTTAAATCTCTTCAGCCGAGTAACCTCTCTCTGCCCCTGGTAAGGTGAAGGTTTACATCAGGAACCAAAAATGTAACGTAATAATAAGAAATGTTATAGATAAAAAAATTGAAAATTATTCCAAAAAGAATATACTTCAACATTTTTTCTAAATAACTTCCTTCATACACTTATAATAAAGAAATAAATATCACATATTTGTAAACTTTATCACAAAATCTGTTTGAATATAAAATATGGGCTGTAAACGTAACACAAATCATTGTCAGTATTAAATTTAATTTGTTTTTAAAATAAGTGGCGCTTACGAAAGAATAAAAATATTGTTATGCTCAGAGATATTTGATAAAAAGCTGTTATAAATGTCGTAGTATTATACAAAGCGTATAAAACGAGTGATCTGCCAAATGCAGAAATGCTTTAAGCCTTTCGCTACATAAGGTTACAACTAAAACAATTTTGTGTAATAATTTTACAGTCCGTTTAAGTTACGGTTTAGTTCTGAATAAAATTTATAATTTGTAATACTTTCTGTATATTTTATTGTTAATGAACGGCACTGTGAATGGAGGGCACTGTAGCTAGTGAAATTACTGGGTTAAAGAGTCTTAACATCTTATGACTCTTGAGTATGAAGCGTTGGTGCAGTGCACCTAGAATTGCACATCATTGTGAAAAAAATTTTTTTTTAGATATTTTTTAATCCATTTATAATTAGTATGCCTTCATTATTACGAGTTTTAATTTATTGGTTTTTACATAAGTAATCAATTTTTAATAAGAAAGTAATGCAAATAAATACAGATATGACTTGTTTGCCTTTTTTTTTAGTTTAGAATCATTTTATAATTTTATCCAAGCACCTTCATCATCTCCATTTTTCCTGTTCATAATAATAATATTTTATGAATGCTCACTTTAGAGGTGCATAATATTTCAATTTAACAACATCCGATCTGTCGGAATAAATAAAATGAACGATTGGACGACGTCCAACCGTAGTGCAGTGAATGTAAAGATTTCATTCAAATATGAATTGTATAGGAAGCATCATGATCGAGCGTCGAGATCGTTTGACGATTTCTTTAAGGACTTTAACGTCCTTTGACGAGGAAGTAGGAATTGAAGCTGTTGCCACTAAATTGTGCGGATCAGCATTTTTTTTCTGCATTATTAAGGTACAAGTGGACCCGCGCGCACTTCGTAACTCCGAACAGAATTTATCAGTGTTTCTTTACTACATTATAATGCATGTATTAAACATTCCACCTTCATCACCGATCACACTATATATACAAGCTCTTTCACCTGTCTGTTGTCTGTCTGTAATCAAATCTTAGAAGTTTAATTTGATCCACTTCCCGATTTCTGATTGAGCTGTAATTTGGCAATTATGTATAAATCGGATGACAATGCAATATTATTATGATATGGAGCTAATCTGATGATGGAGCAGGAAGGTGGACATAGGACTTCGTGATTAAACGACGCAACTCCATTGAGTTTGGGCTCATTTGATTTGTCTTGACAAGTGCTTTGGTGCTAGATGGTAATAATAAACTTTTATTTAGTTAAAAGTTTTTTTAAAATTTCGTTTGTTTCAAAAATTACATCAAAATCCTTTGCGTAGTTTTAAAGATCTAATTATAGATAGGGATAGGCAGACAGACAGACAGACGGCGACTTTGTTTTATACTAAGTATGTAGTGATGCTAAAAAGTATCACTGTCCATCCACTCCAATAGTCCATACGTAATGACCATAAAAATATACAACAAACTACCTTATAACTTAAAAAACGAACCTAACTACAACAAATTTATAAAAAACCTAAAATCGATACTTATAAACAAATCATAATACAGCATAGAAGAATATCTGCAAGATTTTACACTAAAATAAATAAATTATAAAAATTTGTACATATATCATCCTCTATAACATGTCCTATTAAAATAAATTATGTAGGTAGACTTATTTTATTTCTTAATTTTAATAACAATTATTGTACCTTCTAAATGGCATGTGCCCATCAGGGTCCTTAGAAATACTTATGTGCAAACTAAAATAAGACCTTATTATGTACCTAATTCTAAGGGAGCAAATAAAGTATTGAGTAGCCAATGAGTTATTCAAGGATTTGCCTCATGCTTAATTTTAGTATGATCTAGTCAACGTGAAGAGGTAAAACAGTGTGTCTTAACGCTATTAGCGATAAATTTATGTTGTATATTGTTATTGTAATTTTGGTGTGCAATAAAATGTTATCTATCTACATTTGATACTGCACACATCCGTAATTTCGTTTTTTTTCTTTCTTTCTTTTAAATTTCAAAAAAAATCTTTTTTTTAAATTATGTGAAGAAGTAAGAAGACTTGCAAAACGCTCTCCAGATGTTAAGAGATAACGCTGCCCATAATCAGTACCGTCCTACCTAGAATTTCACAATGATGTGCAATTCTAGGTGCACTGCACCAACGCTTCTTACTCAAGAGTCATAAGATGTTAAGACATGAGATGAGATGATAAAATAATAAAATAAATATTTCAGGACATTTCACACAACGCCACCTAATCCCAAACAAAGCAACTTAATGCTTGTATTATGGTGGTTAGGGTAACGGATATAATACTTATATACTTTTTCTTTTGTAAATACATACTTATAATAGATATTTGAACCACCCCCAGACCAGAAACAAATACCTGTGGATCACACAAACATTTGTCCCATGCGGGAATCGAACCCGCAATCTTCTGCGTTGCAAGCGGGTATGATGATGAGATGTCATCAGATATTTAATGATAATAGGAAGTAGGATAGTATGATGACAATATTAAGTCCAGTCAACAAAATTAAACCAAGGCCAAAGACGTATCAGTGGCGCAAACGGAAAAAACCCCTCATCTAACGTAGTCATCGGTGACCGACATTTGAGATTGGAGGTCAGGATTGCGAAACACATGATTTTGCTAGGCCAACTTGTTTGGTTTATTGTAATAAAAGGATTTACGTATTCACATAATCAAACAAGGCTTTTTTTAACCCCCGACGCAAATACGACGGGGTGTTATAAGTTTGACGTGTCCGTCTGTGTGTGTGTGTGTGTGAGTGTGTGTGTGTGTGTGTGTGTTGTGTGTGTGTGTGTGTGTGTGTGTGTGTGTGTGTGT
The DNA here is from genome assembly GCA_947507615.1 of Hemithea aestivaria. Lineage (NCBI taxonomy): Eukaryota > Metazoa > Arthropoda > Insecta > Lepidoptera > Geometridae > Hemithea > Hemithea aestivaria. The sequence continues at coordinate 10,895,034 of OX382345.1, read as the reverse complement.
TGTGTGTGTGTGTGTGTGTGTGTGTGTGTCTGTGGCATTGTAGCTCCCGAACGGATGAACGGATTTCAGCTATGTTTGGTGGAAATCCGTCCACAATGGCCGCCACTACAAAATGGCGGATTACTTTTTTTCTCAACGACCCCATCAATATGGATATCAAATTAAAGGACTGAACGAGTAGAATACAACGCACTATAATAAATTTAAAATCCAAAATGGCCTCTACCAAAAAATCGTGATTTACATATTGCGTTAGGGGTTTTTTAAATTTTTAATTTAAAAAACCCCCCTTTTTTAATTGTTAATATTCTTGCTTAGTTAACTGCAAGCTACAATACTTTGGACATATTGCTCGCAGAAGACGATATCGTGGCAAAGTAGAGGGGAAGCGGCCTAGAGGACGTAGCCCCAAGCGATGTTCTGACCAGGTTGCACAGCAATTGGAGATATCGGTCAGCGAGGCACTCCACAAAGCCGAAGATAGGAGCCAGTGGAAGAAGACAGTCTCGGGCAAGCAGCAGGGAAGGAGTCACGATCCTCAACATTGAGGGAACGAGTGAAGAGAGAGAGAGAGAGTTAACTGCAAGGGGGCATTATTATTTAGTAGAAGCCCGGCGCGTTCCGAAGTCTTAAAATTATTAAGGGTTATGTGTGTGACTCTGACATTTTATAAAGTATTGACTGTTTTCTATATTAAATAACAAATACGCTATTTCTTTAATGGAAAATACATTTTTGAATTATGAAATTGTCATTTTTCAAAGTATCAAAACTTTTCGGAAACCACCTCTATGAGAAGAACAGGCAAGATACTTAACGCTTGTTTTTTTGTAACGTATAGAGATAACAAATAAACCCATAAGCCGTGGTCACTCTACCATCAGCTCCACATTTGTTCATCCTAATGAAGACATACGCGGGGTCAACGGTTCCACAAACGATTCGGTGGTTAGATGTATACGCCTTTTAATTGACGTTTATCCAATTTATTTTGCAGGTTATGGTGTCATTTCCTTAAAGTATAAATTATTATCTGGATGTTTATATACCACGGACTTATTATATTATATCTAGGACAGTTTAGTAGAGTTTTAAAATAGAAAAAAAATCAAATTGACTTGCAAAAGTGCTCCATTGCAGCCTATGAATTTTGAGTTTTTTGTAGTACCTATCTAGATAGTACCTATAATGTATTTACAAAAGGAAAGTACATAAGTATAACATCCGGTATATAACCACCACAACACAAGCATTGAGTTGTTTAGCTTGGGTTAAAGTTAAATGGAGCTGTGTGTAATGTCCTGTATTTTTTTTTATTCGTTATAGGTTAGCCTATGACCACAATAGCAGCAGGCAGACTGCCCTCGTGATACAGAGACACTAGACTGTCATCTTATTTCATAGCATTGTAAACAGCTTGACCGATTTCGACCAAATTTAAATGGTGCATCAGCAAAAATTTTTGACCAAAATTTCAAATCGGTTATAGCATATTGGAGTCATCGGTGAACATACAAAAAAGATTCCAACAAATTGTAAACCTTTTTTAAAGTCCATTAGTACCGGAAACATAAGTATTAGGTACCAAGAAATAAGATTTAAGAGGGAGTAGTTCAAATAAATTGTCACCTACGAACACACAGCCATTAACACCAACATAAAACTATATCTATTAACATTATTTAATTTCTAGGAAACTTTTTATAACATCTATCATTTAACACATAATTAACGCCGCCATTCAATTAAATAGTAGAATAGTCTGAGAGCCCACATTCGACTGACATAACCTATTTTAAGATGGATGCGTTAGGATAATCAAATCAAATCAAACACTTTAATTTCAGACAACAAAGATCCGTGGGGCGTAATGGGTTGGTTCGTGTTTTTAACGATTTTTTAATACAAAGAAGTAAACAGCAATCAAACGACATGTTGGTCAAACGTTCATCGTCATCGGTCAATAGTTCATTCGAGATAAATGATAAAAGTGTAAAGTTTATATGGGATCCACTGATTGGTAAGTTTTTGAGAAACTGTACAGAACTCAGTAAGAAGACTAGCAAAACGCTCTCCTTTTTCATGATAACACGCTACCCATAATCAGTACCACTGTACCACTGTACTATTCCTAGGTGTCACTACAACTAGGAATAAAAATTCTAGGTGCAATGCACCAACGCTTCTTACTCAAAAGTCATATGATGTTAAGACTCTTCAGCCCAGTAATTTCACTACTCACGTAACTCACTAGTGTTATACGTAGTAATATAATATTTAGCTGCATTATTTTATTAAAGGTACCAAAAACCCATGTGAACCTTAATATTCTTCTCTCCCTGTACGGTTGACCGGAAGAGATCGCTATTAACGATAAGACCGTCAATTTTTTTTTCCATGTGATGAAGTAGAAGACGAGTAAGACGCTCTCCTGATGTTAAGAGATAACGCTGCCCATAATCAGTACAGTGCTACTTAGGATTTCATAATGATGTGAAATCCTAGGTGCACTGCACCAACGCTTCTTACTCAAGAGTCATAAAATGTTAAGACTCTTTAGCCCAGTCATTTCGCTAGCTACAGTGCCCTTCTACCGAAGCACAGTAATGTTTGCACATCACTGCTCAGGCGGTAGAATAACTGGCACTGTTGGGGTACCCACCTAGATGACCTCCTGCAAAGGAAGTCTACCCCCAGTAAATTGACCCAATTGACTTAGATTATTACATTATGTTTAAGTAACAAGTTTTTTTTAATTTTTTCGGACATACAGACTTATAATAATAGTAATAGAATTATAATATTATTTAAATAATAAGCTGAATCAGTATACGACCAAATAATTATAACTTTAAAATATTCGATCAGTTACAAAAGTCAGGGCTAATTTGACATTTTATTATAATAATTATGAAGAAATTCATGTGCATGATAATCATTCGATAAGTAATTAAGTACCTATGTGAAGTATTTATAATAAGAGGGTAACCATATTATTACCTCGTTGAACATGAAACATTATGTTCTTGTTATTATTTTCTTTTTAACCAACTCCACAAAGTTTTAACAATTCATCTGAATCTTTGCTACTCCCCTGAAGAAGATTCTCGTACAGGATCGAAACGGTCGGCACGAAGCCGAAGTAAATACAAGTGAGTTTATTCCGTTTATTTACAAAGATGCATCTGAATCTTCTTTGGTTGTTTTCTTTGCATTTTCACACATTACAAATACTACACGGCTGTAATCGCGTAATAATTTTTGGTGAGATTTTCTCAGCCACGGTGTCAATCCAAATTAGTTAGTCCGTCTTATTCTAAGAATTTGGAATTTCTTTTTTGTTCTAAAGAGCACGTTAACTTATTTTTATTCAATGCAAGGAAATGTTTTCCTCGCATTAGCTGTATTAATTTTTTAAAAATGTGTTTGAAATTAAAAAAATAAGCATTAAGTTGTAAGTTTATTTTCTTCATTTTAGTGGACTTATGTAAATGCTGTTTTTTTGTAATGATTTTTTTTTATTTCATTTGTTACGTTGCGGCGATCTTACCCATTTCAGAAAACAAGTAACGAACGTTGTATACGGGCTCCTGTACTAAAGAGAAATAAAATATCTCTGCCAATTTTTCACTTCGCAAAGAAAACAACACCTTGAGTGACATTAAAAAATAAAAGTCATTATTAAAAGTCGCGACCGACATTTCAATTAACGGGCCATTTTTACACTTTAGCGGGTTTATTTTTATACATATATTTCATTTTGAGAATTATTATTTAGTAGGAAATAATCATAATTTTTGTTACCGAATAGTTCAATAAAAAAGTTGAAATTGTAGGTATATCATACATATCATACTTACTATATTTAAAAAAATGCGGCTTTTGTCGCTAAATACTTCTTAAAAATAGTATATAGTTTTAAAATACCCATATACCTAATACCTATTAAATGTTGCTCTCAATGATGGCACTTTACATTAAAATATATAAAAATAGTCAATAATATGATAAAATATCCAATTTCATTATAGTCAAAATATATTTTTACACATAGGTATAAAATTAGCATCAAATTCCAATTTATTCGCGAAAAATTGATTACCAAAAGCGTACATCCTCCCGAATTTCTTGCAAATAAACACAAATTAAAAATACTTACGCTCATCAACGAATTTCACGGAAAAACCACTAACACAAAAAAAAATTGGTTCACGATTTTTCACAGTGCGTAATAACTTTCGCGCGGAAACTTTGGTAATTTCGTCACGGACTTTACACACGTCTTCTCTCGGCGCCGGTCGCGCGGCAACTGACTTGGAGACTTGATAGAATATAGAAGAATTATGGAAACCAATTTTAGGGAAACCCTATTCGAAATTCGAATTGTCTCTTGTCTATGAGTACGCGATAAAAAAAGTTAGTCATTATGACGTCATGTGACGTTTATTGCTATTTTTATCAGTTTGGAAGAGGTCATTGGTTTTAATTGGAACTTACTATTGTACGTATAATAAATACTATATACAAGAGAGGAAGTTGTTTCGGTATGTATGCTGGGTCTCCAGCTCGTGTTTTGGTCTCCTGAATTAATATATCACACTTATCTTACAAACTAATAATATCAACTCTAATAAAAAATAAAATAAACGTGAAAGTTTGTAAGAATGGATGTCAGGATGTTTGTTACTCTTTCCTAAATGGGTGGACCGATTGAGCTAAAATTTTGTATAGAGATAGCTTAGACCCTGGAATAACACATAGGCTACATAATAGTACTGCGAGTAAAACCCAAAGTATAATATAAATCTAATAATGTGAAATAACGATACCTACTTGTGAAAAAACTACAACTTATCGGTTCCATTTTTTAGCATTATTTCATCTACTTCTAGAATTTTGCTTATTTCTCTCCCTACTAGATTGTCTGGAAGAGATCGCTTTTAGCGATAAGACTGCCAATTGTTACACTTATTTCGTGATTTTGTGTTATAGTTTTAAGTTTTCTGTATGTTTGTAGTGTTTCATTAAAGAGTTTTCTATTCTATTCTATGTCTATTATTAGGGGTCTTAATCTCCAGTACTTTTAATTTTAATAGGTAACTTTAAGCTGGGCTGCTACGGCGTAGCAACCTTCGTAGCGAATCTCGTAGCCCGTAGCACTGACCTACACAAATCATTGTCATTAACAAAATAGGTCAAAGAATAATGCGTCAGAAGGTCAACAAATTATTCATTTACACAAAATTACCTCAAGTTTTTCCTCCTCGAATTAACATAAAATAAATCACATTTGTGAGTGAAATATGAGCAGTTTATTCTGAGTAATGCCTAGTTCATAGAATATTGGTACAAGAGGACAAATAGAAATCTGGAGCGAGTGTACCTAATGGTCGGAATAATGGAATCTTTCCGATGTTTACTTTCAACTTTTTAACGCTAAGAGCTTGGACGTTTTAAAATCTTTGAAGTTTTGTGTTACGGATGAAATAGTTTTTGTTTATGGACATAAAACTGACAGCTCTATGTTTTTTTGTTTCTTTTATATACTCCTTCGCAGAAATGTGATCCTCACTTGTGTGTATTCATTAGTATAATTTATTTAGTGTAGTCTCCATTGACGCTATAACAGGAAAATTAAGGTAAAGCTATTTTAGTGTAGTTTTTATTTTTAGGTTGATCATTCATGACAATGTTTTCTAGAAAATCATTATTGTTCACTACGTATTTTTTATACAACGAAGTAAGAAGACGAGCAAGACGCTATCCTGATGGTAAGAGAAAACGCTGCCCATAATTAGTACAGTGCTACCCAGTGTTTTACAAAGGTAAAATTCTGGGTGCACTGCGCCAACGCTTCTTACTTGAGAGTCATAAGATGTTAAGACTCTTCAGCCCAGTTATTTCACTAGTACTAGCTATGCACAATAACCTATTTATACATAGTAGCATTAAGGATGTTTATAAATTATTAAAAAATGGTCATCGGTTACAAAGTTATAAACCAATCCGCCACGAGAATATGACGTCACATAAAATATTTAAAAGAAACTTGAAAGTTAAATACTTACCTAATAACATAAATTGTCGCTTACAATCAGGAACAAATCTGTTTTATCATAATTTTAATTATTTTCTTTTTTATTCTATCTACTCTACAAATCAACATTCATACATAAAACCGTTTCAGATCCTTATTGTAAAAAACACTAAAAATATATAAAAGATAGGACCAGATTAACAAAAGAAGGAGAAATTTATGTTACAGAATGCAACATAAATCTTTAACTTCACTGAATTTCGTGCCAAAAAAGCTACCTAGGCAATATTTACAAAAACGACTTTCTCAATTACTTATTCTTTGTCCTTGGATGATAGATGTACAAATGATGAGTATGGTTAGAAGCGGCACAAACACATTGATCGATTGTTATTAATTGCACAGACATTTCTATTAACTTTAAGTGGTATGTGCAAAACATTTCAATTTAGTTATTTTGATGGAAATTGGTGTTGGCGCTGCGTGGGATCGCTTTGTTTTAGATTAGTGTATCGGCAGCTTAGATTATAGCTACTTAGTTTAGACGCCACATAGTTAAATTCGGTGGACCAGAGACGGAAGTGGCGCCATCTCTTGTGTAACGCAAGCAACATCGCATTTTCGTGATCGGTTGACAAGTAAAGGGGAGTGACGGGAAGTGACGTTAGCCAATGAGAGTCGAGTAGTTGCACGGTCGTCCGCTAGGGGCGCTGTTGTGAGCGAGCGGTAGGGCGGACGGGCGTGAGGTATTATATTGAGCTGTGTAGACGACGGAGACACACTTTACGTTTGGCTGGCGACCGGGACGGACACTTTACCTTTGACGGGCGACTGGGACGGTCACTATACGGTTTGGGTATCGAATTAGTTATCGAAGCGTTCGTAGCTTTGCGGAACACTCGGTCCCCGTTAATATTATGTAATACAGAGTAGTGTAATAATATCATCCCTAATCACATTGTAATGTAACTGTTTGCAAGTGTAATAAAACTAATCATATTGTGGTGTGATGTCTTATTCTTCTCGCCCGTTATATCCACGCTGTAAACCATGCCTGAGGGGCTCCAGAATGGGTGACAATAGAGTCACAGTGACACACATAGGTTACTATGCTAAGCGCCCGGTATCCTGTCCCGACAAGTGCGTCAGCGACCAATTGTTTACAAATTGTTTATATTTTTATAAGCTTTTATTTACTTTCACGTATCTGTTGTCTGTCTGTGTGACTGTAATCAAATCTGATGCATGTTTAATTTGACCCACTTTCCGGTGTCCAATTAAGCTGAAATTTTGCATGCCTGTATAAATGGGATGACAATGCAATATTTTTATGACATCGAGCTGATCTGATGATAGAGCTGGAAGGTGGCCATAGGATATATATATAGGAATATCGTTATTAGACGACGCCACCCCATCGAGGTTGGGGCTTATTTGATTCGTCTTGACGAGTACTATATGGTGCTAGATGGTTTAATAATAAAAGCTTGTTATTAAAAAGTTTTTTTTAAATTTTACTTGTTCTACAAGAAGTTCATCATCTTAGAAATTATTTAACTATTGAAGGATAAGTCATGCTCACAGCTTTACTTACGTTTTGTTACATTTTTATCCCAAATGTGTAATTTAAACCTTATTCTTTTATATTGTTATGGTGTGCAAGAAAAGGTAAAATCTGATGGTTTATCAATACATCTTAATATATAAAAGGAAAGAGTGACTGATTGACTGACTGATCTATCAACCCACAGATCAAACCGCTGAACGCATTCGCTTGAAATTTGCAATGTAGATAGATTTAATGATGTAGACCTCCGCTAAGAAAGGATTTTACCACGCGGGCAAAGCCGTGAACATAAGCTAGTAGTATGTAAAACAAAGTCGCTTCCTGCTGTGATTGTCTCTACATATATATGCTTAAACTTTTTAAATTGCGCAACAGATTTAGTGCGATTTTTTAAGTAGATAGAGATATTCAAGAGGAATGTTTACATGTATAATACTAGCACTAGAAACACTGATAACTTTCTGTGAGGCGCTACGATGTGCGTGCGTGTCCACTAGTCTAATCTAAAGCATAAATCTCAATGGTTTTTCCATCACAAACTCTCGTAGTCAGTCAGTTAATCAACAACAAGTATAATGAGCGAGCGAGCTGCCAGTCTACCAGTTTAACAGCGCCATCAATCCACCGAGCGTCGAGATCGCTCACACAAATACGCTTTTTGTTTGTATATTGGTAAACTTTGGTTTTGTTCACGGATTTACATGTAAAAAATATTTTTTCGCAAATTTTAGATAGTTTCACTCACTCTTTTTTTTTTTTTTTTATGTGATGAAGTAGAAGACGAGCAAGACGCTCTCCTGATGTTAAGAGATAACGGCTGCCCATAATCAGTACAGTGTTACCTAGGATTTCACTCTATACTTAGATCATCTTATGTAGATGTTAAAAGGCTTATTGACGATGATGATGCCTAGGGTTAAAGCTGACCCCACATTGAGCGTGCATTGTTTACGAAAATATTTATAAATCTTTAACACCAAAATATCACAAAAGTTTTTTGCCATTGGTACTGCCGAATGTAAAATGTGTGATTTAAGTAATGTCAACTGTCGGCACAAATTGCTACACATAAGAGTATTTTAAAAAAAAATTAACAACGCTAAGTTAACCTGACGTAATCATCGGCTAATTAATAAAATTATTTCTTACAACTTAGATCTACGTACTTGCGACACATACGGTGTGTTAGCTTGAGATTTTCGGCGCAGTGTCAGATTCTGAAACAAAACTTGCACTATCAAATGAGAATTTGATAGTGCGAATGTGGGTCCATATTGGCTCGCATAACATTTTTTTGCCCTAATTTAATGTGGCATAACGTTTTTCAGCCTAAACATCAAAATGCCTAAAGTTTTTAGGCATAATTTTTCTCCCATAATATTTTATAGCATAATAATATGTACGCCTAAAATTGTTACGCATATTGTTTCAACGCATAATATTACTTTCCATATTTTTTGGCATAATTATATTCAGCCCTAATATTTTTCGACATAATAATATCCAGCCCTAATAATTTTGCAGTATAATGATATATCCAGCCCTATTTTTTTTAGCAAAGTGAAATCTTGCCATAATATTATTACCAGCATAATCGGCGAAATATTATTAATACTTAAAGAAACGAATTATTAATTTTAATGTTCAAACCCAAAACCTAACCTATCTTTCTCGCGGTTGTTTGATTTTAATCTCCCCTGTATCCTCTCTCTTAATTAGAAACTGGGGGGTCATTTTTGGCACTTTGCTGACCGCTGCCGTGGCACTGTGGTAACCTAACCTAAACTATTCGAGTCGGTTTTGTGACAGTCAGTCTTTCTGGGTGCCTTAAACTACTTTCCTAAATAATTTTATTTCCTTATAATATTAGTTTTATGCCTTAACATAATTATGTAAAATTATGATTATGCCCTAAAAAAGTATGCGAAAAATTTTGGGCCAAATTAAATTAGGACTAACAAAATTATGCGTACTTATATTATGACACACAAATTTATGCTTTACAAATATATGCTAAAAAACGTTATGGCAAAACATAAGTATGTCTAAATATAATTATGCCAAATTATTATTAGGCTAAAAAAAGTTATGCGAAACATTTTCGGCCAAACAAAATTTGGACAAAAAAAATTATGCGTGCGAATACGCACCCTGTGAATGTAGGGACACACGGACCTCCGGCGCAGCGAAAAATGTTGCATTCGCATTTTTAGTTCATGCAACCAGTTGCTCGCTCGCCCCGGTACCATGCGTTCGTATACAGCCCCAACTTCAGTGACATGTGAATTTTATTATACCCCAGTTTACATTCAGAACATCATTATAGGCAGGAGTCAGGAAAGAAACACATACGTATCCGTTATCCTGGCCACCATAACACAAGCATTAAGTTGCTTAGCTTGGGGTTAGGTGGCGCTGTGTGAAATGTCCTGAAATATTTATTTTTATTATTTATTTATTTTATTAGACATTGACACATACAACATACCAACATACTAGCATACGAACACGAATATTTGCACGCAGTAGTGCGCCGGTTTTATACGAGTGAATGAGTGCAGCTGCAAGTACAGCTAAGGTAGCTTGTTACAGACTGACACACAATTATTTTCCACATAATATAGATGTAAATGGTTCAAAGTCAAGAGAAAGTCGTAAAGAGATGTAACAACAAACATCGGAAAGGAAACCGAATGTGGGGTGAAGTGTAAATCATTTTTACAGCGGCAATAACTAAACAGGCCGAAACTGAACTTTAGTCTGATCGCAAGATAATAATTTGAACTAGATAGAGTACCTATTATATAAATCTATACACTATACAGGGTATATAATATTATGTGGCGTAGCGGTCACGCGGTCGATCACCTACGCGTTGGACAGACCTCATCAAAGCTGCGACACAAACCTCCGTAGTGCTGAGTTCCCGAGACGCTGGAGACCGTGACAAGTGGAGGCGCATCGCGAGGGCTGTTTTAGCCAATAATGAAAATGCAGCATCATCAAGCACGACCACTCTGTCAAGAGGAATAGATATGGATGAAGGAGGAATATTATGTAGTGGTGCGGAGGATGCTGCGGATCCCATGGACAGCATTCCGTACTAACGTGTCTATTCTTAAAGAACTAAGATTAGATAACGAGAATCGACTGTCTTCTGTATGTCTGCAACGGGTGCTGCAATACTTTGGCCATATTGCGCGCAGAGATGGTGACAATCTGGAGAGGCTTATTGTAACAGGCAAGGTAGAGGGCAAGAGAACGAGAGAAGTCCTAAACGATGGTCAGACCAGGTCACGCAACAGCTTGAAATTTCCGTCAGCGTAGCACTCTACACTGTCGAAGATCGGGAAGTGGAACCCAGTGAAAGAAAATAGTTTGGAGAAAGCAGCATGAAGGGAGTCACGATCCTCAACATTGAGGGACCGAATGAAGAGAGATTATGTATCTATACAGGGTATTGGTAGGTAAAAGTAAAGGTAGTACTGTCATTATTAAACGACAAAATGGAATTTTCTTAGAGTCATTAATTACCGTGAGGCATTTTCAACTTTGTCGCGTAATTCACAAGTATGTTTTTCGACAATATATTTTAAATAATGTAGCGTATCCATGATTTTGAGAAGTGTCTTAACATGTTATGACTCTTGAGTAAGAAGCGTTGGCGCAGTGCTCCTAGAATTTCACATCATTGTGAAATCCTAAGTAGCACTGTATTGATAATTATTATGGGCAGCGTTATCTCTTAACATCAAAAGAGCGTCTTGCTCGTTTTCTACTTCATCACATAAAAAATGATTTTAAGAACATTTTTTATATAAATTTTATATAAATTTTGTAAAACTTAAACAACTATACCCCAATTATTATGACTCATTTAGAAGGAAGCCCCATGACCTATAACATCAATATAAATTATAATAGATCAGTGTAAAATATATTGCCTTATCAAAATAAACTGTAATGTTAGATAGGTTAAATTTAGTTGAAAGCTTTTAGTCGTAACCTTTCGATATGAGGTTATAGTCGTAATATCTATTTGAATAAATGGATTGTTTATTTGTAATCCAGGTCGAAGGTTACTAAAGGTGTTTTAATAAGGTCTACTATAGACTAGTGGGACTTGTAACTTTATAAAAAAAAATTAAATATATAATCCAATATGAGAATAATAATTAAAAAATAAACCCTATTTTTCCCTATTACAGAGATATTTTCCGAAAGCGTAGTCTTTTCAAACTTACATATTTAAAAACTATTTCATATTAGATATCTAAATTCTTTCAGAAGTAAGAAATATTAGACTTATTATAATTGATTTACCATTTCATGATTTGAATACTGATTTCAAAATAGTACAAAATTGTGTTTTATATTAAAATCGTTTTTCTTATTCCAGTCTACATTTATGAAGAAAATCAGTACCTAACTGAATTAATGTCTAATTTTCTAAAAATTTCATTCTATAATGAATCAAACAGAACCTCATTTTTGAATAATTTTAGCTTACCTAAATATAGGTCTATCATTATCTACAATTTAGCCATTGTACTGTCTTATAAAGCTGTACAAAATAAGAGACATGTTTAAATGTGTTGTTGCATCATCATCATCATCAGCCCATGTTTGTCCACTGCTGGACGTAGGCCTCCCCCATGGCACGCCACTCAACTCGGTCCTCCGTCTTTCTTCTCCAACCACTCCCAGCAACTTTTGGATATCATCGCTCCATCTCGCCCATGGACACCTTTCACTACGTTTGCCGAGACGCGGTCTCCACTCTAGAACACTACCCTAGCGGTAATCAGTTCTGCGGCAAATGTCTCCAGCCCATTGCCACTTCAGCTTGCTTATTCTATCTGTTATGTCGTCAACTAAATTTCTACAAGATTACTTCATTTTTAATGCGAAACTTTAGAAAAAAAGCAGCATAGTCACGCCCTAGATATATACAGACCTGTAGGTCACCGACTATAGAGGTGCATTGTCCATTACAGAAAATATTTGAAATTCTCTTTTTTTTTCGAGAAATCTTCGATTCCTTATTTTCTATGCCATCCGTAAACGGATGATACTGTAGACTATCACAAAGCGTGCCGCTAAAAGGGACAAGAAATATTACGTCACCATATTTCGGGTTACCATACGAAGAAAATTAAACCAAAATTTGTGCATGTTCCTTTATTTTTTAGAAATAAGTACCTAACCATTTATTAAGTAAAATACGAGGTAGACTTACTATATATAAAATGTACTCTGTGAGTTAGACTTTATCCTAATGGTAAGAGATAAGGTTGAGGTTTTAAAGATCTTTATTATCAATAATTATCAACAAAGACACACTTTGGTACATAACAATTATTATTTCGTTAGTAGTCACAATCATCAAGTTAAATAAAACTTAAATAATAAGATTACAAGATAGGGTAGATATTATTAGTTGCCGCGGACGAGTGCTTCGGTGTACCCGCAGCCCCGGTGATATGGCATTCCGCAGGAACACCCCCATGTTTTTTAATGGTTATCCTCGCCACACACATCTTCGACGGGGGGTCCCACATACCACCCTGCGCCCCTCGGCGCTGGGTGACAATGCGCGGGTAACGCATTTTCCTGGGGGGAAAAAAGGTAGTTACTATACTTCGTTTCAAAAACAAAGATAATTTTCAGGTCAGGAAGGTTATAATATTATCAACGATATTTGCCATGATACAAAATATATGAGATAAATTCAAATATACATATTCCTATAATTTTAAATGTTTGAGTTAAACATAATATAAGAAATTTATTTTCTACAATATATAACTCGTTGGTACAATATAGAGGTAAGATATTATGTTGTAGCTGTTTTTTAAACACGGGAAATGAGTCTACATTTTTTATATGGGATGGTATTTGGTTATAATTTATAATTTTAAGAGATAACCTTTTTATTGTAAGCTTTTATTTACTTTCACCTGTCTGTTGTCTGTCTGTCTGTAATCAAATCTTGCAAATTTAATTAGATCCACTCCCGGTTTCCGATAGAGCTGAAATTTTGCAACCATATATAAATCGGATGACAATGCAATATTATTATGACGAGGAGCTGATCTGATGATAGAACTGGAAGGTGGCCATAGGAACTCCGTAATTAAACGACGCAACCCTATCGAGTTTGAGCTCATTTGATTCATCTTGGCGAATACTTTGGTGCTAGATGGTAATAATAATAAAAGCTTGTTTTTATTAAGTTTTTTTTAAAATTTCACTTGTTTATTTACAAGCATTTATTTCTTCAATATTTTATATATGTATTTAAGATTAAACCAACTATGAAAAAGTATTTACATCACCTAACTATTAAGCAATGATTTAAATACTACTTATAAATAAAAAAACGTCGTTGAGGTAAAAAACGTAGAAATACCTATTTAGTTCCTTTAAATTTCGCGGGACTCCTTTCGTGAAAAGCACTCAATCCAAAAATTCTAAATGCTAGTGTACGACCCACAAGCCACTATCTGCGCCACTGCGCCACATGTGACAGGAAGCCAGGGCCCCAGCCACTCGTTCAAGTCAATTATTGTTATGAATAGGAATATTGACAAGGGCAAAAAAAAGGTAGTCCTGGGTATTTTTAATACCAGATGTAAATTTAATCATATTTATTACGGATTTTGATGACTTCATGGACCAAAAAACTTAGTCAAAACATCTTTTTTTTATTTTATCTTTATTGTTTTAGTTTCCTCTGTCTACGGTTTTTTCAGACGGCCGATAGCACACCCTCGTGTTCGAGTTGACTACTATATACATTATAAATAATAAGTCAAGCCATTATTTTTCAATGAATGTCTTATATTTATAAAAAAAGTTGGCAACACAAGCGTTTTCAGTTTTGAGGTTATAATTATAATTATTTTTTATATTTAAGCTTTTTATAAAGCCTAAGTTACGTCTAGAGTGCATACAACACAATTACTAATGATTAAAATTTTGTTACGAAATGCTTGTATTAAAAAAATAGTATAATACTTACGAATGAAAAGACAATCCGAACATTTTCTTTTCACTATCACTTTTACATCCTATCACGCTACACCGCACCATTTTTTAACCTAAATTGTAGATATATTCAGTCTTTATCGTTTACAAGTAATTTCATTAAAAAAATCTTTGCTGAAAATCAGTAATTTATATTTTAATCAAGACGACTACAATATTTTGCAGCTAGCTGTCAAAATTTGTTTCGCAAACTACTTTGCGAAACACGAAAAAAGCGGCACGCTGTATGAAACAAAAAATAGCATCATTCTATTTCTTTCTTTTACACAGCTTTCGCATAAGTTGTTCTCTTTCTCGTGCGAATGAGATAGAACACATCCCAAAGTCTATAGTTCTTTCTCTGTCTACGATGCCATCGAAACTTTTTGAGGCGAATAATGCGAAAGGATGGACCCTCGCTCGGACGAGTTCTATGTCAAACAACTTTGTCTGTTGGATGTTCAAACTAAAATTGGACACGAAATGGGAATGTTTTGTTGTTTGTTTACTTTATACTGAGGACTTTGATGACTTGATGTGTATCAACATACCTTCAGAGTCAAAACTACTTCAGGGTCAAGCTACAGAGCGTGCCACACAATCCTACGCAGCTAGTAATAATTTTAAACGCGAAAGTATGTAAGAATGTTTACCGGGGGTAGACTTCCTTTGCAGGAGGTCGTCTAGGTGGGTACCCCAACAGTGCCAGTTATTCTACCGCCTGAGCAGTGATGTGCAAACATTACTGTGCTCCGGTAGGAGGGGACTGTAGCTAGGGAAATTACTGGGCTAAAGAGTCTTAAAATCTTATGACTCTTGAGTAAGAAGCGTTGGTGCAGTGCTCCTAGAATTTCACATAATTGTGAAATCCTAAGTAGCACTGTACTGATTACGGGCAGCGTTATCTCTTAACATCAGGAGAGCGTCTTGCTCGTCTTCTACTTCATCACATAAAAAATAAAAAGAAATAAAAATTTTGTTTGGATGTCATGTTTGGATGTTATTTTTTTTTTTTTTTTTATTTTTTTTTTTTTTTATAGAAGACTAATCAAGCGTTTGACTGCAATCTCACCTGTTGGTAAGTGACGATGCAGTCGAAGTTGTAGCACGCTTGTTTAGTAAGAACATATTCACTCTTGATTTGAACAAACCCACGTTATAGCATTCGGGATGTATGTTTGTTACTCTTTCACGCCTAAACGGGTGGACCGATTGAGCTGAAATTAGAGGAATAGAGATAGCTTAGACCCTGGAATAATTTATAGGCTACTACTGCACAGAGGGTTAAACCACTGGACGCAGCTACATACATACTCTCGAAAAACATAACCCTCCCACTGGCGCAGTCAGGTATCAATATTCCTAAGTACATAGTATAAACTAAAATTTAGATTCGGAAACAGATTTTGATACGATTTTCTTTAATATGAGTAGATAGAGTGATTCAAGAGGAAGATTTATATGTATAATACATGCGTAATATAGTAGAAGAACACTGATCATTTTCTATTAAGCGCGACGATTTGTGCTCGGGTCCACTAGTCTAAATATATAAAAGGAAAGAGTGTAGCAATATAAGCTACTAGGTCCTAGGAAAATAATGTTAGTTTTACCTTCACACACATTCCACATCATATTAGCATATTTTCACTGTAGATTTTCAATGTTTTAAAGTAAATAATTAAGTTTTTCATTCACCCTCCGTAATTGAAACAAACAAATAAAAATATCTTAATAAAAAGGGTGGATGTATAAATAGGTTAGTTGTCAGATGTCAAAATGTCATCTGTCAGTCCGACCTTTTGTTTGTCAGTCTGACATTTAGGGTTTTTTATGAATGTCACAAGCGCAAATCATGTGCCAAATAAAAATAAATGGTTGCCAGGGAGATAAAAATCCACTCAATGGTAGGAAATTTTTATCTCCCAAGACAAATAAATGATAATAAATTCTAAAATAATAAAATCGTTAAAAATAGTTAAATACCAATTTATATCGGTTTCCTCTCCAATTAATAACAATTAAATAGTAGGCACTACCAACTACAGGTAGGGTTTATAGTGAGGGAATCGTCGTGGGTTATATGTGAGGCCGATTCGATGGATTTCACTGATCGGGTCGGATTCATATTTTGTAACAGTAGGGTAGTCGTGTCAAGTCTGTTGAGTAGTATTTGGATTTATGCGCTGGTAGCCCAGCCGTCCATGTTTTTTTTCCCCTCCAGGCCATACGACGCCATGAAAGCCTTTATAAGGCAAAACACGCCCATTGTTCTTTCTTTTACGCATCGAGAGCACAAGTAAGAAGTCGCGGTTAGGGCGGGGGAAGGCCGTCGGCTCTGCCGTGGCGTCCCTCGCCCATGAGTGTTTTATTTTTTTTATAGGGACAAGTTCCCCAGTCTCCAGTAAAAGTTTTAATAGAAATACAGTAAAATCAGTGTTTTGTTTAATCACCGGTGAGTAACCTCGGTTAATTTTTTATCGCTGACCGACCTCCTACGTCGGTATTTCTAGAGGTTTCTCGATGTTAAATCTTGTTCTTTTCCTATAGCACTGATTCCGACACCGAGCTGCGTGTGCCGTTCGTCCCGCGCGTCCGCCAGGCGAACACGTGTTGGCCTACCCACTTTTAAGTGGTGAGTTTATTTTTTATTTGAGTGGGTAGGATTGTTCTACTCTGGAACGCCATGTTCCCGTAGGTTGATAGGAACGGGCCTAAGACCTGTGAATTGTTCACAGGGTCCCGGGTTAGGGCTCCGCCCTCTTCAAGCTTCGGCCGCCGCCCGTCGCAGGCGAGGCTGCCGCCGAGCATATTCCAGCGGGTGGCGCTAGTGTAGCTGCCCAGCTGCGTTCTACGTGGTTTAATTCCCGATTTTCAAGCCGCGCCGTCGCCGCCATTTTGTGGAACAGCCACGTGCGTGCCGCAGGACCCTAGGGCTCCTGTTGTAGTATTCGTGTGAGGAATATAGTACTCCCCCCATATAATCTCTGCAGATAACGCAAGATTTGTAATAGATTTATTGTAACTTTTGTTCTGTCCACGTGGGTGATTCCTGGTCACGGTCGAAGGGCCATCAGCAGCTCCCTGTGACATCACCACGTGTGCTAAATAATACTGGACTTACTTAAATAACCTTTTTATTTAACCTAATTTGCTAATTTAATTTCGATCGTAACGTACCTTTTATTTTGGGCCCTAAGCCATTCTTAGGTACCCTATTGTATATTAATCTCGTGTAAATTTACCGTATGGACATAATACGGTCCTTGTATTAAATTAGTTCCATTTTAGGCCACGCGCCATAAGAACCTAGTTTGTTTATGCGGCTAGTAATAAGTCGGAATTGTATGTACCATAAATTAATTTCACCAGTACCTCAACTTGCTTACATATTTATTTTGATAATTTAATGCATGTTTTTTTTGTAACCAATGATGTGGAACCAAGGAATAAAATAACCTATATAACTTTGTTAATGATTTTTATTTTGTACCAACCCCGCTTCTCGTTTGTAGGAGGGAGATCAGTGGCGCCCTTACTCTAAATTCTTCTGATCTTTCTCCTCTCTAGGCTGAAACCATCCATGACCCTGGCTCTCATGCTGGTGTACAATTTTGCTAGTCGGAAATTTCAGTCAGTACACCCTAAATTGCTACAGTGGCGTACCCAACGTGAAGCCTAGAGAGAAGCGTTTGGTACAAAATTATTTTGTGTGTGAAATTGTAATAACTTTTTATTTTGTTAAATTGTTGTAAACTCATAACAATTTTATTTCAGTAAGTCCGTTTAATATTAAACGACAACGTTAACTTCACAAAACTTTAGATACTGTCTTACACTTTATAACTCAAAATAGTTTTGAAACTACCCTCATTTTAATTTACTCGATATTTATCTTGTGTTGACTAGGTCATTTTTTATTCACAGGATCGTACATATCACCTTCGTAAAGACTTTTTATGAATGTTTATTTTAGGCTGACGAAATGTTTTTTTTTCCAGCATACCTACGGCTTAATGAATTTAATTTAGGCTGATATATCTTATAGTCTTAACTCGCACTGTTTTTGTGGTTTTGATTTATTTACCAAGGCATAATAATCTTGTTTTTCAGATTGTTGTTATTTGATATTGTCTTGTTGCATAACCTAATATTTTTTGTTCTTATGTTTTATCCGGCATATAAGCCGTGAATTTCTTGTGTGTAATTTCACAGGAAGAACGAACGCGTCTTGTTGCAGTTACGCGTGAGTTAATAATTTTTGGTGACTTTTATTTGACCTTGATTTTTTTTGTTGGATTTGTGCAGTAGGATTCTGTGTTGTTCTTATCAGTTGTTTTATGTGTGCATTTGGTAGGACTTTGTTTTTATGAAATTATTTTGTTGTGGACTTTGATCTTTCTTTGTTTTTATGATCTTAGGATTTCAATAGCTCATGAATTTAGTTCTCATTTTATTATCATAACTTAACAAATATTACTTCTACCTACACTTATTGACACGTACATAAATTAAATTACTCGAGTAATTTGTTTTAAAAGTCTTTCGTTTATAATATTTTATTTGTAATATTAATATACGTAGGTATATCAATAAATTCCAGTTGGTCTTGTCTCTGATAATTAGCGAGTGGCAAATTAATAATGTTTTTAATTTAAATACGAGCGCGTAGACTGAACTGCGGGTGATCGAATAACTTTTTATAACATAATTTTTGGAACGTTAATTACATTCTCATTGTTTAGTTTTCTTTTATATTATATCGTTTGCCAATAGGTAACTTATTTACCTGTAGTATTTAGTTGGTTTTGTTTATATATTTTCTTTTATATTAGGTAACACCTGAGTAAATAACACGTAAAAAATTACTTAACTTTTATTTTTACTTGCTTACTTTTAACTTTTATTATTTAAAATTCAAGTAAACATTTAATTAACTTTTAATATTTAACTTAGATACAAGAACTTATACTACTTATTATACTTGTTTACCTTCCTTATTTAAATGTAATTTAATGCTTTTAATTCTGTAGAAACTCTAAATTTATTTATGGCATTCATGCTCATTTTAAAACCAGTAACGCCATCTAGTGTAAACTATTTGCGCTAAATCGGAGCAAACCTCGGTATTTTATTATTAACTTGCATGGAGATTCTATTGGATAATATTAAGTAAACACTTTGATTCAATAAACATTTTTAAACATTAACTTTTCAGTTTTAGCAAATTTAGATTTCTTTTAGTACTTTGTTTTAGAATCTAGATTTTTTTTAGACTTTGTCGTGTTTGAACTTTGAATTTCTTTAAACTTTTAATTCTTTTTAAACTTATAGTTTGTCAAAAGTATAAATTTACCAGCGGCGGTCTTATCGTTAACAAGCTATTTCTTCCAGACAACCAATGGAAGTAAACCAATGAATATTTTTAAACTTAGATTTTTTATTGATACTTTGATTCTTTCTAAACTTGTAATTTTTTTTTGAACTTAGAATTTTTCTTGGAACTTGTTTTTGAAACACTGAATTTTTTTTGAAACTGAATTTCTTTTGAATGTCACTTCTTTAAATTTTAAATGCCGTTTGATTTTCAATTTTAGATTTTGTTTGTAAACATACTTATTATCTGGAAGATTTTATTATAGTAGGACATACCTACTCATACCTACCTCACTCACCTTTAATTTCAAATTCCTAACTTAACATACTGATTATAACGTAACTTAGTCTGAATTTAATCTTGTGTTTTATACGTGTTAGTAGGCGTGTAGACATAGTTTTTGTTTTGAAATATCACTTCACTTACATACTTTAACTTTGATTTTAAATTTTATTTTTTTTGTAAGTAGGTACAGTATGTACTTATTAGATAGATACCTACCTAACTTATATACCTATTTAAATATTTATATTAATTTTAATTTAACTTTTCCTTTTCCAAATTTAGTTGATTTTAATAATTTAATTTTGTAGTTCTTACATTACTTAACAGTTTGATTTGGTCTTTTAATTTTGCTATATAACTTAGCCTTATTTTATAACCATGAACTTGAACTTTAAATTTAATTTTAAAATTTCTTTTATTTAACATGCCTGACTTTTCTTTGCTTTTTCTTTTGTAAACTAGCTTATGTAGAAGGCAAGTAATGTTACTTTATTACTGAGCATGCCTCGCTTCAGTGGTTCTAAACTCAAAAATCCAACGAGCCGCTTGAACTGATGGACATGTCGCTAAGGCAATTTGAATTTGAACTGATACGTAGGTAAAGAACATAATTATTATCCCTGACACTATTTCAACATAGAATAAAGATCTTTAAAAAAAGTTTCCACTAGTCCAACACTTTATCCAAACTTGAAAATTAAATATAATAAATTCTCTTACTGTAGGAGCCAGTATTTATTTGTGTGCTCAGATTATTTCAGTAAATATGTCACTTTGTCTCCATTGAAGAAAGTAACGTCGAAAACTATAATTAATTGTCTTGAGAAAAGTATATTCCTAGTACATGGAACCCCGAAGTATTTATATGTAGATAACGGACCCCAGTTCATTTCCAAAGAATTTAGGGATTGTATTCTCAAATATAATATACCTCATCTGTTCTATAATCCTCGATATCATCCTCAGACTAACCAGACAGAACGGGTAAACAGGGAGATTGTTAGAAGTATTGCATCATATGTAAAAGATAACCACAGGAACTGGGACATGAATCTATCTGAGATTCAATGTGCTCTTAATACCGCCGTTCATGATGGTACCAAGTTTACACCGTACTACCTCATGCATGGTAGGGAGATGATTATCGATGGCAAGTTATATAACTCAGACCATCCTGAGGATAGGAATGTTATAGCAGACATTGATTTTGGCTTTACTGACTCACTGAAAGACTTAAAATTAATTTTTGAAAAAGTTCGCAAACATTTATTAGATGCACACTCTAGGAACGCTAAATACTATAATATCAGAAGGCGTCCCATTGAGTTACAAGAAGGTCAATTTGTTTATAAAAAGTGTTTCACGCTATCTGATGCGGCGAAATATTATTCGGCCAAATTGGCTCCCCGTTATGAGAAGTGCATTATTAATAGGAAGCTAGGTCCCCTGGTATATAACCTAAAATCCTTAACTGGGAAGGATCTAGGTAACTTCCATATAAAAGATATTGTACGACCTGGTGAAATACCTAGCTCTTAATTTATAATATTGCTCTTAATATATAATATTAAATACTTACCAACTTATTATAACTACTTAAATTAAATTATTTTACCAATACCTAGATTTGATATAATAACACTTACAACCTGTAATAGTTATACGTCCTTTTACTTAACTTTAACGTAATAACTTTCAGTAAAATTTATATAAGGAAGCTTTCACTCTATTTTAAATAACGCTGTATATAGGTATGAGGTACTGACCCATCTGAAGGCAGTATCCTAGGAGAGGTGTTTTATAAAGGGCTCTAGGAGGTGTTTGGTGTGTTCCCCACCTCCGGCCGCTGACTCCTAGCAGTCTCTAGGAAGTGTTAGAGGTACTATTACCCTCACTTTCGGCCTGTCAAAATATCTATATAATATTGCAGTGTACTAAGAAAGTTTTTCTATTTACTTAGTGGTAGGCTTAGGCTGTGGGAGTTTTAAATGCATTGGACTCTCCAGCATTATTTTTGCTTATCCTAGGTTCTTATATGCTATTTGGTTAGCTAGTGGCTATAGAGGTTACAATGATAATTCCGGTCAGCTCACAAACTCTAACGTTTACACTCGTACACGATCTCACACCTCCACACTTACACAAGGTACACATCAGCTGGAAACTGTTATGATTTCTAAATTATAAATATTAAATTATTGTGAATGTGTGATAGAAGAGGGGAATGTAGAAATGATGAATGGAAGGGTATAATTTAATTTTATTATTTAGTAATTATTCAGCAACCAACTGGCTTACCTTAGCACCCCTACACTCACAGATACACACTGCCACACAGTAACATGACTGACATGACTTATGACTGACTTGTTGACCGGTTATCGGAGTAAGAAATTTGGAGGAATGGCGTTTTAGGCCATTAATCAGAGGTCTGGACTTTGTTCCTCAAGTTTTTTTTAGTGTGTACTAGCAACCACCAGTTTATTAGCATTGTTCCTGTATTTATGGTTGTAGGTTGTATTTTGTTATAGCCAAGGCATTACTTTGTTTTTTTCTTAACTGACCTTTTGTGAACTAGGTGTTGAGTAAGCGGTTTAATTTGGACGGAGTTTTCGCCGTTAGTCTGAGGTTTTAAAACTTTGTTCTTTTAGCATCGTTTGTTTGTACTTAGAATCCATAAGGATATTAGTAATATTGGTAATTTTTAGGGTTGTAGTTTGCATTTTGTGCAATGGCTGAAGCATTAGTTACTGTTGTGTTCGACTGACTTTTTGTTAACTAGTCTCCCTCTAGACAGCCAAGTGTTTGGCGTTTTTGGCCATTAAACATAGGTCTAAACTTTGGGCACTTAGTATGTTTTAGGTTGTACGGGTTTTTCGGAAGTTGGTTAGTAACATTGTTTTATGAACTAGATGTTGGTGATAGGATTGTAATCCCTCATTTGTATTCAGCCAATCTATTGTTTCTTAATTTACACTTTGCAACCACCAATATTATGTAACATTTGTAGTTCTATGAGATTCTTAATTTTGTTTCAGGAGTCCTTGGCTATTGATTTGTTTTAGGTTGATAAATCTATCATTCAGTAGTGTTGTATTAGGTATTGGACCCTTAGTAGTTGGTATAGGGAAAATAGTTTTCATTTAGTAAGACGTAGTTTTACTTTACGATTTTTTTTTATTTTAAACTAGTTTAAAATAAAAAAAAATCTACTCACCAAAAATTGTACTGTAGCAATATAAGCTACTAGGTCCTAGGAAAATAATGTTAGTTTTACCTTCACACACATTCCACATCATATTAGCATATTTTCACTGTAGATTTTCAATGTTTTAAAGTAAATAATTAAGTTTTTCATTCACCCTCCGTAATTGAAACAAACAAATAAAAATATCTTAATAAAAAGGGTGGATGTATAAATAGGTTAGTTGTCAGATGTCAAAATGTCATCTGTCAGTCCGACCTTTTGTTTGTCAGTCTGACATTTAGGGTTTTTTATGAATGTCACAAGCGCAAATCATGTGCCAAATAAAAATAAATGGTTGCCAGGGAGATAAAAATCCACTCAATGGTAGGAAATTTTTATCTCCCAAGACAAATAAATGATAATAAATTCTAAAATAATAAAATCGTTAAAAATAGTTAAATACCAATTTATATCGGTTTCCTCTCCAATTAATAACAATTAAATAGTAGGCACTACCAACTACAGGTAGGGTTTATAGTGAGGGAATCGTCGTGGGTTATATGTGAGGCCGATTCGATGGATTTCACTGATCGGGTCGGATTCATATTTTGTAACAGTAGGGTAGTCGTGTCAAGTCTGTTGAGTAGTATTTGGATTTATGCGCTGGTAGCCCAGCCGTCCATGTTTTTTTTCCCCTCCAGGCCATACGACGCCATGAAAGCCTTTATAAGGCAAAACACGCCCATTGTTCTTTCTTTTACGCATCGAGAGCACAAGTAAGAAGTCGCGGTTAGGGCGGGGGAAGGCCGTCGGCTCTGCCGTGGCGTCCCTCGCCCATGAGTGTTTTATTTTTTTTATAGGGACAAGTTCCCCAGTCTCCAGTAAAAGTTTTAATAGAAATACAGTAAAATCAGTGTTTTGTTTAATCACCGGTGAGTAACCTCGGTTAATTTTTTATCGCTGACCGACCTCCTACGTCGGTATTTCTAGAGGTTTCTCGATGTTAAATCTTGTTCTTTTCCTATAGCACTGATTCCGACACCGAGCTGCGTGTGCCGTTCGTCCCGCGCGTCCGCCAGGCGAACACGTGTTGGCCTACCCACTTTTAAGTGGTGAGTTTATTTTTTATTTGAGTGGGTAGGATTGTTCTACTCTGGAACGCCATGTTCCCGTAGGTTGATAGGAACGGGCCTAAGACCTGTGAATTGTTCACAGGGTCCCGGGTTAGGGCTCCGCCCTCTTCAAGCTTCGGCCGCCGCCCGTCGCAGGCGAGGCTGCCGCCGAGCATATTCCAGCGGGTGGCGCTAGTGTAGCTGCCCAGCTGCGTTCTACGTGGTTTAATTCCCGATTTTCAAGCCGCGCCGTCGCCGCCATTTTGTGGAACAGCCACGTGCGTGCCGCAGGACCCTAGGGCTCCTGTTGTAGTATTCGTGTGAGGAATATAGTACTCCCCCCATATAATCTCTGCAGATAACGCAAGATTTGTAATAGATTTATTGTAACTTTTGTTCTGTCCACGTGGGTGATTCCTGGTCACGGTCGAAGGGCCATCAGCAGCTCCCTGTGACATCACCACGTGTGCTAAATAATACTGGACTTACTTAAATAACCTTTTTATTTAACCTAATTTGCTAATTTAATTTCGATCGTAACGTACCTTTTATTTTGGGCCCTAAGCCATTCTTAGGTACCCTATTGTATATTAATCTCGTGTAAATTTACCGTATGGACATAATACGGTCCTTGTATTAAATTAGTTCCATTTTAGGCCACGCGCCATAAGAACCTAGTTTGTTTATGCGGCTAGTAATAAGTCGGAATTGTATGTACCATAAATTAATTTCACCAGTACCTCAACTTGCTTACATATTTATTTTGATAATTTAATGCATGTTTTTTTTGTAACCAATGATGTGGAACCAAGGAATAAAATAACCTATATAACTTTGTTAATGATTTTTATTTTGTACCAACCCCGCTTCTCGTTTGTAGGAGGGAGATCAGTGGCGCCCTTACTCTAAATTCTTCTGATCTTTCTCCTCTCTAGGCTGAAACCATCCATGACCCTGGCTCTCATGCTGGTGTACAATTTTGCTAGTCGGAAATTTCAGTCAGTACACCCTAAATTGCTACAAGAGTGACTGGCTGACTGACTGATCTATCAACGCAAGCTTAAGCCGCTGGACGGATTGGGTTGAAATTTGGAACACAGGTAGGTTTTATGATATAGAAATGATAAAGAAATGATAAAGAAATGATTTAGCCATGCGGGCAGAGCCGCGAGCTTAATCTAGTTCAATATATAATATGCAAGTATCTCTGTATTCCCTGAAATAAAAACCAGACTATTTATTTCTAGGACGCGCCTACGATACATGTTACATTCAATGTAACAAATTAAAAACAAACTAGACTGCTCGGCTAGTCTACTCGTATAATTTACAAAATTATTTTCAACGCCTCTTCAATTTTCAGCACGAGTTTCATAAATCGCGCTTCACCGAGGTGTTTAATTACGTCAGGCAAAGATTAATTATTTACAATTGGACACAGTTATGCAAAAAGAACCAACCACAGCATATCCCCTATTTAAACATTGTAGTAGAGTCTTGTTAAAATAGCAGACATTGTAGTTTTGTTTTAATTTTATGCATGTTACTAACAATAATTTTTAAGTACTACTAACAGAATATGGGCTTGAAGGCCTGAAATAAAACAATTTTTTTTTTATTTATTTTTTTTATATACGTAGATGAACTGACATTCCAAAAACGGTTGTCTAATTATTAATTATTAGATAAAACTAAATCCTATTTCGCTATTTAGGACATGTGCAGGCAATTCATACAAACCTGTCAAACAAAAGCCTTACAATAAACACAGTCAGTCACACATACAATAGATTCGTTTACTTTTTCGATCTTTTTATATTTCCGTAAGGGATAATTTTTTGTCTTACTCTATGGAACCAACCGTTATTCAGGTTCAGGTACCTACCATGTGAAATGAATCCGTGTTGCTTTAAAAAGTGGCGCTATCTTTGTTTGGTTCCTAAAAAGACTGGTATTTTTTTAGTTTTCTTATGATAAGTAGTGAAAGGTTAAGTGTCTAAATGAACATAAATAATAATAAATATTTAAGCAATTTATTTTGCTTGTGTTATTGGTGGCTATTATATAATGTACCCATATTGTGCTTTTTTTGGTAAATACATACTTTATATAGATAAAATGGTGTATTTTGCTCGAATTGTTTGTTGGTTCTTGTTTGCATAACTACGTCCACTTGTAAATGGCAACACAGATGCGCGGGCGCAGGTGATGTTCTGGCATCAAACGAGCTGGTCAAGGATGCTATATCTAGGACTTGTCATAGCTTTGGCGATGAGATAATGTTATATTTGGGAATCATAGAACTGGCAGATTGTCTAGCTTTAAAATTCTCGCCGTATCTCCAAGAATACATATATAATTATTTTACTTTTGGTAGGCTTCGGCTGGGGTTAGTTACCACCGCTGAAGAGCCGCCAGGGCTGAAGAGTCTTAACATTTTATGACTCTTAAATAAACAAATAAATCCATTTATTTCAGGCAACAGTACACTGCCAACAATGGCAATGTACCAGAGACCTACATATATCAATATATACCTTATAGACTAACATAAATAATATTATAACTTAAAACTAGGAAAAGAAAGTAAGAAAGAAACGAAAGAAGAGTGGGTCAGTAAGTGAAGTTCTGAAGTAAGAAGTTAGCGTAGTGCATCTAGAATTTTATATGTGTCATTGTAAAAACCCTGGCTAGGAATATACTAATATTATGGTCTGCGTTATTTCTTAACATCAGGAGAGCGTCTTGATCGTCTTCTACTTCATCGCATAAAAAAAAGATGTCAAACCCAAATCTTACAACTGTGTCGCAATAATGATAAATTAAAAACTGTTTATCCATTTTAAGTATTATATTAATTAAAACAAGAACAATAAGTTTTACACCGACACTTGGATGTCATAGGAAAAGCAGAGAGAGTAGAGCGAACGCATAGACTAAAAACATGAGTAATGTACAAGGCGCGAAATTTAAATTATTACATATATACAACACTCCCTCTAAATTTAAGCCTTCTTTTACAACATAAATAAAAATACAAAAATATTTGTAAAACAAAAGAAAATGAATATTTGTGCAATTTACTACAAACAGAGATTTAGGTACATGCATACGAGTAAATACACTTATTCATTTTAAGCAAAATTATTACACAACATTCCAAGTTTGGATCTTAAAAATTCAAATTTATCTTTTGGCAAGGCTTTTGTTAATATATCAGCAATTTGAAAGTTCGTGCTTACATAGTTTAAAGATATAATTCCAAGCTGATATTTTTCTTTAACAAAGTGATATTTAATGTCAATGTGCTTACAACGTTTGTGGAAATTTACATTTTTAATGACACTTATTGCACTTTGACTGTCTAAATTGAGACACACTGATTTCTGATTATATTCTCCTAAATCACTTAATAATTGTCTTATCCATATTGCCTCTTTGGTATCTGCACAGGCTGCCATAAACTCGGCCTCTGTGGTCGACAGTGCAACTGTCTGTTGTTTTTGACTCGACCAGGTCACAGCGGCTCCATTCTTAATAAATGTATATCCGGTTACAGATCGTCTCGTGTCAACATCGTTTGCATAATCTGCATCACTGTATCCTGTGACAGTTGTGCATTTTCCTGACTTGGAATAATGTAGTCCATAGCCTTTTGTATTTTTCAGATACTTGAAAATTTTCTTTACAGCGTTCCAGTGAGTTTCATTAAATTTGTTTAAAAATCTACTCACCAGGCTGACTGCAAACATGATATCGGGTCGACTCACGATTGCCAGGTGCATGAGGGAGCCCACAGCCTCACGGTAGGGTATGGCCTTTTCAGGTTCTTCATCTGCCTTCTGCAGCGTCACATGTGGATCAACCGGAACACTGTTTGGGTTAGAATCGATCATGTTAAATCTGTTTAACATTTGCTCTATGTATTTGCCTTGGTGGATAAATATAGCTTCATTTAAAATTTCGATTTGCATGCCTACAAAATTACTTGGTTTATCTAGAACCTTTATATCGAATATTGCGCTCAGATCATTTGTTATTGCTTTCAAGGCAGCTTTATTTTTACAGAACAATAGTCCATCGTCAACATAGAGGCAAAGGTAACATTTGTTATCATGGACTTTACCAACGTATACACATTGATCAGCTGAACATTGTATGAAGCCAAACCTCTTTAAGACTGAATCAAATTTCTTGTTCCAGCAGCGAGGTGCTTGTTTGAGACCATATAAAGATTTATTAAGCTTACATACCTGTGTCTCACTGCAAGCCAAACCTTCAGGTGGACTCATGTGAATTGTTTCTTCCAGTTTCCCATAGAGAAAAGCGGTTTTTACATCCAGTTGCATGATTTGCAGATTGTTTGACACAGCTTCTGTCAACAAAATTCTTATCGAGTCATACCTGACAGTTGGAGCAAATGTTTCCTTGTAGTCGATACCTTTGGTTTGTACAAAACCTTTTGCACACAGTCTTGATTTGAACCGTGGACCCGTTGGTTCGTCTTTTATTCTAAACACCCATTTGCATCCAATTAATTTGGCATTTGGGGGCTTTTCTACCAATGTCCATGTTTCATTTTTCTGATGAGCTTCTAATTCTTCATCAATTGATTTTAACCATTTTTCTTTATTTATTGAACTGATGGCTTCTTTGTATGTTTCAGGTACGTCGGGCAGATATGTGGGAAGCTCTCCATTCTGGTAAGTATTTTCAGGAACTTCTGCTGAGTGGATATCTTTCTGACTGCACAGGTAAGTACTTTCCTCTTGTTTATCTAGGTTTGATTTACTTTGTATTCTATTTCTTGGGGTGTAGTGGAGTGTTCGTAGTATTTTTTAACCTCCGCAATCTCTTCTTTAGTGGCTCCAAGAAGCTGTAGTCACAGCGGCCACACCCCGGTAAACCACGAAAGTGGGCTAAACCTAAGGAAGGGGGCTTATTCACGAACACCTGTGACTAAGCTATCGGTGACTCCCGAAAAGAAAAGTCTGCATGTCTGCTCGTGCAGCTTGGTAATGCGGAAAACCTTAAGGGCGTTTGTCAGAGTCCATGTAGTGACGTACGGCCTTTCCGCTGCATCCCAACTTCTGCCGATCGTTCCGGTTTACCGGACCATTGGACCACAGGAGAAGGGACGAGTGAAGTGGATTTGCACCCGCGCAACCGCTTATCCACTTTAAATAAGTTCACGCGCAGATGACCCTAGACATTCTACCCGGATCCGAGTATAAAAAGACCTGCGGCGATGGGGTTAGGTGGTGGGGTTGAGGTATCGATGTACCGAGGCCTTAGCTGACACCCTGCACGTAGGCGGCCAGGCGATAAGTGGTCGCTCCTGGAGTCGATCGAGGCGGGACTCTAGGTTCGGCAGCACGACTGGTGACAAAGCAGCGCTATTTAGGATCGCTCTGCTTTCCTCTGCACAGGGGAGGGGCCTAGAAAAGGTGGCCCAAAAATAGCTCGTCTCACACATCATCTAGGTGCCAAACCGCGGGCGCCTAGACATCGTTAAATGCGGTCGAAATAACAAGAAAAATATCCAATTTAAGACTGCTACCAAACAACTATGCATTGCCACCTGGAATGTACGAACTTTACTTGACAATGAACGTAATATATGCCCAGAAAGAAAAACTGCTCTCATAGCGCGAGAGCTCAGTCGTTACAAAATTGATATAGCTGCAATCATTGAGACTCATTTAAACGGCTGTGGTGAATTATGCGAACCACTTGGCGGCTATACTTACTACTGGAGTGGTCGCCCTGACGGAGAGAGAGCGGGTAATGGTGTGGGTTTTGCTATACGTAATGACTTGGCTAGAGATCTGAGTGACCTACCTAAGGGTGTCAATGACCGCCTCATGACTCTACGCTTACCAATCGCACAGAACAAGTATGTACATCTTTTTAGCGCCTATGCCCCTACTCTCCCCTCACCAGATGAGGATAAAGAGGCATTCTATCAACAGCTACGTCAAGCTCTTGAGGCTGTTCCAAAACACGATAAGATCGTTTTGCTCGGGGACTTTAATGCCCGTGTCGGGACAGATTACGATCTCTGGAATGGTGTCCTGGGCAAACACGGAGTAGGAAAATGTAACGACAATGGTACACGTCTTCTGTCGCTATGTGCCGAACTCGATCTTGGCATCACTAATTAATTTTTCCGCATTGCCAATAAATATAAAACCTCGTGGATGCACCCCAGGTCTAAGCATTGGCATCTTCTTGACTATGTCATCGTCCGCCGCAAAGACCTACGCGATGTCCTTTTAACGAGAGCAATGCGTGGGGCACTGGGATGGACTGATCATCGTCTCATTAAATCGAAGATTCGCCTAGAACTGAAAGCTCCACGACGGGCCCCACACAAAATACCGCCCAAAGTAGCCTTTTCTAGGCTTATTAATGAAACTGAATTAGGTAAGAAGTTGGACTCAGTATTTGAAGCATGTGCTCCCGAAACAGAATTTTGCGCAATAGATGATGAATGGCGATATATTGCAAAACACCTACATGACTGCGCCCTAAATATCATCGGTAAACCAGATAACAAGAGCCAGGATTGGTTCGATGAATCAGACAGCGATATTAAATTGCTTGTTGAAGAGTACAGACAATATCTTAACTCAGAATCGATGGATGCACACAGCAAAAAGGAAGCCCAACTTAAACTAAGGTCGAAAGTCCGCGAACTAAAGGACAAGTGGTGGGAAGCGAAAGCAGCTGAACTTCAACACTACGCTGACACAAATCTCACTGGAAGGTTCTTCGAGGGTATTCAGACGATCTTTGGCCCACGGACCAGAAAAACTGCTCCGTTGTACTCAAAAGATAGGCAGCATCGAGTTACGGACAAAAATTCTGTATTGAAGCGGTGGGCGGAACACTTCAATGATGTTCTAAACCCGAACGCGCTCTGTGCAGACCTGTCATACATAAATACTCTAGAAGACCTTCCAGTTAATAATCATCTTGATGTCCCACCAACCTTCCAACAATTCGTGACAGCTGTAAAGCGTCTAAAAAACTTAAAGACCCCGGGACTAGACCAGCTACCGGCTGAAATCTATAAATACAGCGGACATCACATCATAAATCGGCTCTATCAACTTGCCCTTAAAGTGTGGGAAAACGAAGAGGTTCCACAGGACTGGAGGGATGCGGTTATTTGTAAGCTGTACAAAGGGAAGGGAGATGTCTCCGATTGCAGCTCATACCGAGGCATATCGCTCCTCTCCAGTGCCGGTAAGATCCTCGCACACATAATTAATACCCGCCTTAGTGAAGTTGCGGAACAACACCTACCTGAGACCCAATGTGGCTTTCGCCCTAGTAGAGGTACTGTTGACGCCATCGCAGTTGTAAAGCAACTCCAGGAGAAAAGTCTTGAACATCAAAAGCCTCTCTACATGTGCTTTGTCGATTTAGAGAAAGCATTTGATAGAGTTCCACGTGAGGCCCTTTGGCTTGTTCTCCAAAAATCGGGATATCCTAAGAAATTCGTCAACCTTATTCGGCAATTCCATGTTGGCATGATGGCCAAGGTTCAACATGAAAACGAATTTTCTGGGGAAATCACGATTACCAGTGGAGTAAAGCAAGGCTGTGTTATGGCACCCACACTTTTCGCTATCTATTTTGCTGTAGTAATGAAAGACGCTCTACACTGCTGTAGTGACCAAATTCAAATTAATATCAGGACGGAGAAGGGAGTATTTGATATCTCTAGATTCAAAGCAAAGACTAAGATCCAGACGGCATCTATATTAGAGATCCTTTATGCAGATGACGTCTGCCTAATGTCTGATTGCATGGCGAACCTCCAAAGTTACATTGACGCACTTCAGCAATCTTGTCAAAGATTTGGTCTAGTCATAAGTGCTTCCAAGACGCAGATCCTCAAGCAACCACCTAGAGGCAATCAAGCTGATCCAGCGGCACTGAATCTAGCTGGTAATCCACTAGAAGAGGTTCCACATTTCAAGTATCTTGGGAGTACCATTCGATCGGACAATACATTGGCTTCGGAGATACCATCCCGCATTGCTAACGCCGCTGCCAATTTCGGACGACTTACTGACCGTGTCTGGAAATCCCATGATCTGAAGCTAGAGACAAAGATAAAAGTCTACAAGGCACTAATAATTCCAGTCCTTTTATATGGTTCAGAGACTTGGTGCCTCTACAAATCAGACATAAAGAAACTAGACACATACCATCTGAGGTGTCTTCGGTATATTTTACGGATCAAGTGGCAGGATCATGTCTCCAATTCAGAAGTCCTGCGTCGCGCTGGAATGTATGGCATGGAAGCCCTTCTAATGCAGCGTCAACTGAGATGGTGTGGACATATTCTTCGTATGGAAGACTACCGTTTACCCAAGGCTGTATTTTATTCCGAGATGGCTGATGGCAAACGAAAGCACGGTGGCCAACATCTTCGTTACAAGGACGTTTTAAAAAGACATCTAAACGCTTGTGACATCGACCCGCAACGTTGGGAGGAGCTTGCTACTCAAAGGTCATCCTGGCGATCAACCATCTACAACAGTATTAAGAAGTTCGAGGAAAACCGCCTTCAAACTCTGGACGAAAAACGCCAATTACGCAAACAGAGACCTAAGCCCTCCTACACATACACTTACAACTCTACAGGACAGCTCTACTGCTGCTCCTGCAGAAGAATATTTAAATCCAAATTTGGTCTAGCGAGTCATATTAGGGCTCACGCTAGAAAAGACAATTAAATTTCTAGGGTCGCCGTCATCGAAATCGATGAGGAGGACTATATATTCTATTTCTAGGTCTCAAGGTAATATTTTCCCTCCTTGGAGTTTCTACGCTGGCATCAGGTAAGTATTCACTTTCAGAACTAGTTGGGCTTCCAATTACTGTATCATATGAACTTTCCAAGGATATTTTGTCAGATGAAATGTCTAAATTTATTTCATTTTCTTTTTCAGGTCCTGGTGATAATTCTACTGGCACATAGTCCCTTTTAACAATTGATTCCAAGAAGATAGCATCTCTGCTTTTTATTACTCTCCTTGTGTTGGGTATTATAAACCTGTAACCTTTGGTATTATCACAATATCCAATGAAAATCATCTTGTATGCCTTGGGGTCCCACTTTCTTCGTTTTTCTTTGGGCAAATGAACCATGGCTTCACAGCCAAAGATTCTCATATGATTTACATTTGGTTTCAGACCAGACCACATTTCTTCAGGAGTTTTAATTGATAGTGATTTTGTCGGCGAACGGTTGATGACATAAGCCGCAGTATGTACTGCATCAGCCCAATACATTTTTGGCAGATCTGCATTTAATAGCATACATTTTGCTCTTTCTATTAATGTTCGATTCATCCGTTCTGCTGTCCCATTTTGCTCTGGAGTATATGGTGTGGTAGTCTGATGTTTGATGCCGGTACTTTTTAGGTAGCAAGTAAAGTCTGCGTTAACATATTCTAGGCCGTTATCTGTACGGAGCGTCTTGATTCGTGTGTTCAGTTCATTTTCAACTTCATTCTTGTATTCTTTGAATTTTTCAAGAGCATCAGACTTTTTGCTTAAAAAGTATACATATACCTTCTTCGAATAATCATCCAGGAATGTGATGAAATACGTGGCTCCGCCAAGAGTTTGGGTCTCCATTGGCCCACAGAGGTCAGAGTGAACCAATTCCAGAAGGTTTTTGCTCTGTGACCCTTGACCTTTAAATGGCTGACGTGTTTGTTTACCTTCACTACACGTTATACAGTTTATATTCTCTTTCATCTTGTTGAGATTCAAATCTGCTGTATTTTCTGGCATTTTATTTAAACTCTGAAAATTTAAATGCCCCATTCTCTGGGGCCACTTATATGTGTCTTGTTCAACGTCAGATATGCATGCTTGACCCTCGGGCATATTCAGCCGGTACATATTGTTGATCAGACTAGCTGTAGCTACTACTTCATTTTGACTGTTGAGTATGGTGCAACCATTTTTATTGAACTGCACATGGCCACCACATTTTATGATCTGACTCACTGACAGTAGATTAGTAGCCAAATTTGGTACATATAGCACATTATTTAATAAAACTTTGTTTTCTGAGCCTTTATCATTTAATACATCAAGACTGACTTGCCCGGCACATTCCACAGGTAGCACTTTATTATCTGCAGCCCGTATGTTTTTAATTGAAGAATCTGATTTTGTCCGAAGCAAGTTTCCATGCTTTGTCATGTGAGCTGAGGCACCCGAGTCGATGTACCATGCATCTTCATATTTATCTGAGGTCATAAAAACAGCAGCATATGAGTTATTGTTATTTGCTTTCTGTGTTGATTTTGTTTTAGATTTGCATTCAGGGCTCTTATGACCATATTTGTTGCATGTATAGCACCTCGGGCCTTTTGAATCTCTTTTATTATTATAATTATTATTCTTCTTAAAGTTTTTGTAACTTGCAAATGCTGTCGAGTCGTTTGCAGATTGTCTCACATCTTGTAATAATTTGGCTTTTACAGAATCTGAAGTTATCTTCATACCGGAGCTCTCAATTGCAATTATCATTGGCTGATAAGATTCTGGAAGACCGGAGAGCAGCAGTGTACCGAGCCACTCATCACCTACCTTAAAGCCAATGTTCCGGAGCTTATGAGCAGTCGATATTATTTTGCTCACATACTCTTCTATGTTTTGACATCCACTGAGTGTTGTGTTACAGAGATCTCGCAGCAGACCAACTCGTCGTGTCAGCCCGGAGTCGTCAAATGCCGAAGACAGTTTATCCCATACTTCCTTGGCTGTGTTCGCCTCTTGTATGTGTACATAGTTAATGGGATCTACCAAGAGTATTATCTTTGACTTTGCCTTCATATCCCGTTTTGTGTCTGAAGTTCCCGCCGAGTCGTTTTGTTCGACGCAGTCCCAGAGTTCTTCGTGTTGAAGGTACGTTTGCACTGCGAAACGCCAGGTCGCATAATTATCACGGCCGGTTAACTTTGGAATTAATGCCATTGTATTATGTCCCGCCATTTTCGCGATTAATTACTCGGTTCGAACACAAAAATGATATGTAAAAGTGTCACACGTGAGTTTGAGGTTATTTTCACTTTTATACTTTTTTTTTTTGGTTTCACTTTAAATGTCTTTGCACTGATATTATCGGGCTTTCCGGGCCCTTAACCTGATAAATTAAAAACTGTTTATCCGTTTTAAGTATTATATTAATTAAAACAAGAACAATAAGTTTTACACCGGCAACAAATAACAACATATCAATAACATTCTAATTTACAAGACAGCTGTAAGCCGTGATTTGCAAACATTACTGTGCTTCGGTAGGAGGGTATACTGTATCTAGTGAAATTACTGTGGTAAAGAGTCTGAACATCTTATGACTCTTGGGTAAGATGCGTTGGTGCAGTGCACCTTGAATTTTATATTGTTGTTCAAGTGTGACACTATAGGTAAGTACTGATTATGGGCAACGTTATCTCTTAACATCAGGAGAGCGTACTGCTTGCTTCTTACTTCTTTACATAAAAAAGACCACGTCTTTTACGACGTGACGTCACACACAGGAACACAATCCTGAACATGTGCTGATCATGTGCATGCACAGTGCTTTTCACGAAAGGAGTCCTTTTTG
The DNA here is from genome assembly GCA_947507615.1 of Hemithea aestivaria. Lineage (NCBI taxonomy): Eukaryota > Metazoa > Arthropoda > Insecta > Lepidoptera > Geometridae > Hemithea > Hemithea aestivaria. Next base: position 10,858,793 of record OX382345.1, on the reverse strand, counting down.
CGAGGCGCCACTATTCGTATATTAAAAAATTAAATATATCTATAACATTTAAACTACTCATAATTTATTATATTTCATTTCTTAATTATATAGGTATTTATTTTATCTAACAAATAAAAATTATTTAAGAAATGAAGTCCAGTAACAATCGATAAAATTAAATTTAGTTCCGCAAAGTTCCGCGGGACCTCTTTCGTGAAAAGGTCTCTAATTTTGGAATGTTCATATATGTACGCACACATATAAAGCAAACACGATCAAATAAAAACATTTTGTTTTTAAATACAAATAAAGTAAACTTTCTAACGATGATCTCAGACGTCCAAATACAACCACTACCCATACTAAGTATTAAACAGATTTATTGCTTGCCTACGCATTTAGTTTCTAAAGGACGCAGAATAACGATAAAACACATTTAGCTTTATCTCGCAAACCAATTTGTATGCCTCAAAGTGGTTTAGTAATTTAAAAAGGTGGGGCTTAAAAAAATCACCTAATGGGAAATACTTGAGTGACCGCACATTTTAATTCATTATCTCTTTATTTTACCGTTCGACCGATTGCTTGTTTGTTCTTCTCATAGAGGTGCCTTGCGAATGAGCGGTAGAATATTAAAATAAAATGTAAAATTGACTTGCAAAAGTGCTCCATTGTGTAGCCTATTTGAATCAATGAAGTTTGAGTTTGATTTCAATTAAATTTAAATAGTAAATTTAATGTAAAATATAATCGTACTAATATTACAAGTGAAATTTTAAAAATACTTTTTAAAAACAAGCTTTAATTATCATTACCATCTTGCATCATAAAGTACTCGTCAAGACGAATCAAATGAGCCCAAACTAGATGATTTAATGACATAGTTCCTATAGCCACCTTCCAGCTCCATCATCAGATCAGCTCCATGTCATAATAATATTGCATTGTCATCCGATTTACACACGCATGCAAATTTTCAGCTCAATTGGAAACCGGGAAGTGGGTCAAATCAAACTTGCAAGATTTGATTACAGACAGACAGACAGACAACAGACAGGTGAAAGTAATATAAAGCTTGTAATAAAGGCGAAAGTTTGTCAGTGTTAGTAAGTTTGATACTTCTTCACGCCTAAACGGGTGGACCGATTGAGCTGAAATTTGGTATAGAGATAGCTTAGACCCTGGAATAACATACATATATGTAGATTACAGTACTATGGGTAAAACAGCAGGGCACAGCTAGTTTTTAATAATCTTTTTTAACGGACTTATATTATTTTTGGACATCCTAGTGCCATCAACTACTATGTCGCCAACGTAAACAAATAAATAGAAGTGCGATATAAATAGGCATTCAGTATGCACCATGAAACTCTGTCGGGTGTTCTTGGAACTGTTTTCCTTTTTGATCATACTCATAGGTATTAAATAAATAAATAAAATAAAATTAATAAATATTTCAGGACATTTCACACAGCGCCACCTAACCCCAAGCTAAGCAACTTAATGCTTAATTATCGTAATTACAAAACACTCAGATTTTTTTTGAAAAATGTTTTTTTTAATTACTTATTCGCAGTACAACTGGTAGTGGTGTCACTAAGCAACAAAAATGGGTCGAACCTATTATTCTCATGCAGAAGCATAAAACTTGGCACAATGATTCCTTTTCCTTATTTGTTATCTTATTTCCTTTATTTATGTAGTGTGTTTCACAAATAAATGTGTTCTCTTACTTTCTTTATGTCAAAATAAGCCGATTTTGATCGGTAGCCCTCAGTATCCCCTCTGGCAGCGAGGAGGGGGGTTGAAAGGGCGCTCCACACAGCTTCATTTTAAAAACTCTTCTTAATTATTAATCTACTCGATGGACTTTTATTTCTTGGACACCCTATTACCATCAATAACTGTGCTTCGGTAGGAGGGCACCGTATCTAGTGAAATTACTAGGCTGAAGAGTCTTAACATCTTTTGACTCTCAAGTAAGAAGCTTTGGCGCAGTGCACTGGGTAGCACTGCACTCATTATGAGCAGCGTTATCTCTTACCATCAGGAGAGCGTCTTGCTCGTCTTCTTACTTCGTTGTGTAATGTGTATATAAACTTTGTCGCCAATGTAAACAAATAAATAGAAATGCGATATAAATAGGCATTCAGTATGCACCATGAAACTGTGTCGAGTGTTCTTGGAACTGTTTTCCTCTTTGATCATACTCATAGGTATTAGCTCTCACCTACGTAAGCTGCTATAATGTTTTTATGCGTTACGACGTCAACAATAAAAAAACCTGGCAGATTGTAATTCGCAGAGTGTTGGCAACCCTTGCAAAGTAGATACGGTCTTCACTTGGTCAATAAAACGACTGACATGATAAAGATTTTTATCAAATAATTAAACCGACATATATACCGAAAATCTAAAAAAAAAATTTCAGGACATTTCACACAGGACCATCTAATCCTAAGCCCCAAGCTAAGCAACATGACTTGCTTGTGTTATGGTGATTAGGATAACGGATATAATACTTATGTACTTTTCTTTTGTAAATACCTATACTCACGTACGTATTTTGTACATACTTATTATAGATACAGAAAGCCACCCAAACCATAAACAAATAATATCTGTGGATCACACAAACATTTGTCCCATGCGGGAATGAATGCGTTGATAGATCAGTCAGTCAATCAGTCAGTCACTCTTTCCTTTTATATACTATTTAGAAAACAAGCAAAGAATACTACAACAGTCGGGAACACTTGTTTAAACCACAGATCGGCCACTCGCCAATCCCTAATCCCTTAGTAAAAAATTATATCCGTCTTATTTATCTTCTGTCTCAAGTGGATACCAACCCTAAACATTTTATTATCTTTCATTTGAATTCAACGTGCGTCGGATTCTTAGTAAGCGGTGCATTTCAACAGATGCTGGGCCTCTGATTGATCGTGTAGTTTGTAGAACTGCTGCTGAGCCCTTCTTGGAACTGGCTGGGAGTTATTGATGGTAGTGTTCTGGTGATGACGACAGTGCATTGTTTCTAGTAGATCATTATAGAGGACTAGAACAGGTTGCACTATCTTCTAATAATTCTACTTCCTAGTAATATTGTAAACGGGAAAGTTTGTACGAATGTATGTATGTTATGTTACTCTTTCACGCCTAAGCGGGTGGATCGATTGAGCTAAAATTTAATTTAGATATAGCTTAGACCCTAGAATAACATATAACGGGTAAAACTGCGCAGCCACTAACATCAAACGCTGTAATGTGCATTACGGTGGACATCAAACTTATGTAGTGGCTCTGAATTAGCCAATAGCCCTGCAGGGGATATTCTTACGGATTGCCACGATTTCGAGGCACGCCGAAGCACTACTCATCTGCTGTAGGTAGGTAAGACCCCAGAATATCACATGAGCGACTTATAAATTCGCTGGACTTACTTTTAAAAAATAATTAAGTAGGTAATGTTTTAGTAAGATTTTGTGGCGAAAAGATATCAGTCCATATGTGTGCGAATATACATTTATTACTACTTTCAGAAAGGCACAGCATTTGCGAATTAAAACCGCTGACCTCGTCATCTCTGCAGATATGCGCTGTAGAGTCCCCTACTCAGCTTTTCAGGTAATTACTCTCGCGTTCTCATATAGAACGAATATATATGAAATGAGTGGAATTTTTGTTATACCAAATTAATAAAAAAGCTTCTGAAAGAATACTTTTTCTGAAGCTTTAAAAAAAATACTGAAAAATCTACTGAAACTATGATTGCTGAAATTTAAAATAAAAAAAAAATTTGATGCCAAATATTTCGTGAGGCTTGTTTTAAATGTTATCGCCTCGCGACAGATACTAGTTGACCCGAAATCTGTCATAATTTATGGACGGATTAGTTAAACAGCTGCTGTCAAATTAACTGTGGATATAATCCCTAGACGAGCAAACTGCCACGGAACACTCTTGTAATAGAACTAGAACTGACAAAATGTTTATACTTTTATTTAATTTATGGATACATTTTTAGGTTTGTAAGTATATATTCGTGTTATGGAAGATGTAAACATGTTGAAAAAAATCACGAGTTTCTTGCTCGTTCTTCTCTTAGAGGCGCTCTCCGATTGAGAGATAGACTTTAAAAAGTCTGATAAGTACACAAAACATTCCAAAAGTGTCACAAAAACCGGGTTCCTAGGTAACCTACATCTTCTTTTTAAATATATAAAAGGAAAGAGTAACCGACTGACTGATCTATCATCAACTTACAACCTAAACCACTGAACGGATTGATATGAAATTTGGAACACAGATTGGTTTTATGACGTTTGATTATGACCTCCGCTAAGAAAGGATATTGCACGCGGGCAAGGCCGCGAGCATAAGCTAGTATATTATATAAGCAACATGGTAAAAAATTGATTTTTTTTTTTCAGTTATCTACTATATAAATACACACATATTCTATTATATTTATTTATTTGATGACCGTGATAGCTGGAGGAAAACACTACATGACGGCGTTGCTGTGCACGACAACACCTGGCTCCAACTATTGGCACAGAATCGTGACGTCACCAACGCACCGCTGCTCCTCCAGCTTCACCAGGAACACAATTCGTCTGCATACTTTGCGGTCGACGATGTCGCTCCCGCATCGGCCTTACTAGCCACTCACGGAAGTGCCAAACCATAATTACGGACGCGGCTTGAATCATCTTTCATAGATGTAAGAGGCCAGTGATGATGATGAATATTATACCTATATTATACTTACTGTTTACCACTAAGTTCCTAAATTTGAATTTAACCATTTTAATTTAAATACATCAAAAGACTTAAAAACAATTTAAAGCAAGAAATCGTACTTAATTGCTAAATGGGAATTTAATTACTTTAAGCGGTCCCTTTGATTTAACTGATGTTTGATTCAATCAAACTTAGCTCCTGGAATTTGGGAGCCATTATCGCGTTTCTTAGAAAACTTAAACTACATTTGTTTTCAGTGTTTTAGATTAGATAACTCTTCATTGAATACTATAATAACAAAAAAATCGCGAATAGTAATTTCTTTCAAACAACCAAGCAGGGTAAAAAGGGTATCAGGGTGCAAATTTGTATATACCTAGTCAGGTCATAAATTCTGTCACATGTTTAATATAAAATTATTGGAACAAGTTTATTTATTATGTAACCATTTATATACCAAAATGAACTTAACAAAACATAGATTCTTATGACAATAAAGTTTATTCAAAATGACCTCCGTGATTTTGAATACAGGCCTTCAATCTGCGCGGCCAGTCGTCTATCGCAGCACGAACGAGGTCCATGTCAATATCGGCTGCTGCCTTAATCAAGGATGTCTTGAGTGTCTCCAAATTGGGATGAGGCTTTGAGCACGCCTTTTCCTCCAAGTGTTGCCATATCTTGTAATCTAACGGACTCAAATCTGGACTGGAGGAGGGCCAGTCTTCGTGCCGGATGAAGTCGATTTCACGCGCCGCCAGCCAGTCTTGTGTGCTCTTCGCTCTATGAGCTGGCGCCGAATCTTGTTGGAATACCCAGTGCCTGTTATTGAACATGATATGAGAAACAGGTTCCACAAGGTTCGTCAGGACTGTATTTTGATACACAACTGCATTCGTTTTTACACCTTTCTCACAAAAATGTACCTCTGTTAAGCCCCAATAAGAAACTCCCAACCATACCATGAGCGAGGATGGAAAATGACCTCGTTGGACACGCGGAATACGGTTGCTCGCTTCTTCACTACTGTGTGCGTACACCTTATCATTTTGTTTGTTGTAGCTCTCTTCTACGGTAAAAATTTTTTCATCCGATAAAAGAATTTCTCGATATTTTTTTCTCGCGTACCGCTTCAACAAAGCGCGGCATCTCTTCAGTCTCAGGTCCATTAGACGAGCATTTAAACGATGTCCTGTTTTTCTTCGATATGTCCGAAGCCCAAGTCTTCATTTAACACCCTTTTCACCGTGGTTCTGCTTAACCCCATCTGAAGGGCCAACAGTTTCTGCTTACGTTTGGGATTTCTTTGAATTCGCGCCTTCACAGCTTTTATCACTGCTGGAGTCCTAACAGACCGAGGGCGACCACTTCTTGACCTGTCATCTTTTTTTTGAAGTGAAAACTTCTTTAGCGGCGCTGAGCACTTTTTTGTATGGGTAAAAACTTTAAAACTCGCGTCAGGGTCACGTGATGCTGATCGAAAAAGCGTAAGATCGAGGGGAAGGGAGAGGAACTAGTATCTCCCACTCTTTCTACCGTGCCTGAGTGTGCTGCTCTGTTGATGGTGTAAAAGTCGTCGAAATTATGGATGGAAGTTGATTTTTCTGAGAGATAAAATTTAATGTAATATATAAATAACGATATAATATTATAAATAACAACATATAAATTGTCATATGTGTGTACGATAGCGCAATAAATAAACATTGTATTCTACCTCATAAATGATAGTACTTTTATACTTATAATTAAACACAACGTTAATATTGAAGTTTTCACTTCTGCCGGCACTCCCGGAGTGCTACCTTTTTTTTTTTTTTTTTTTTTTTTTTTATGTGATTAAGTAGAAGACGAGCAAGACGCTCTCCTGATGTTAAGAGAAAACGGCTGCCCATAATCAGTACAGTGTTACCTAGGATTTCACAATGATGTGAAATTTTAGGAGCACTGCACCAACGCTTCTTACTCAAGAGTCATAAGATGTTAAGACTCTTTAGCCCAGTAATTTTACTAGCTACAGTGCCCTCCAGTAGTCCAGTGTAGTAGTCCAGTGTGTATCTACACTAGAGTCTTCATTGTATCGTTTGATGGTACGATAAACGAATCTTTTGGTTATATTCAAATTTTTCAGTATGTCAAAAATTTGAATTGGCGCGTAACCCCAACGATGCAACGCAATAACTGCAACACGGTCTTCTTTAAGCGTCCACTCCATATTTAAAAATGAGTAAAATTCTAAAAATTATACATTTTTATTTTCATGAACAATTCGAAACTCGAATTCAATAAACTTTTTTGTGGCCAGCATTCTAAAAGAAAAGTTTTTACTGTGTGACAATACTTATGACCTGACTAGGTATTATGTAAAATAGCGTACTTCTTACATTTATCAACGGATAAAAAAGATTTTTCAATAATTATTTTTATGTTGTTGTAATATGTAATTAGGTACATAGTTTTTACTCTTAAATCTAGCTTATGCGTACGCGAACTGACTGACCAATACGAGTATAAAATTATTTAAAATCACATCTCTGTGGCGTTACTTAGGACTTTTGCAGGCAACTTATAAGAAGAAAGAAAGAAAGAAAATATAATTTATTTGAAATAAAATATATTTAATTGCGACAAACAACAAAACGGAAACTTGTCGGACTTGTCAACCAAAAGCGGTCACATTAAATAGTTTTGTTTTCCTTTTCTATCTTGTTATAGATCCTTATGTGATTATTTTTTTGTCTTGCTCGTTGTTCTATACGTAACTCTATATTATTGTTTTTACCAGTTTTCAACTAGCTTTATTTCTGCGTTGTATAGCGACAGATATTCTTTGCACCAGAAACGACTAAGCGAGTGTCCATTATAATATAACCCTAATAGGCTTTATCAAGTCTAAATCCGTATCGGACGTGGGTCGGATTCACCCATAGCTAACCTGATCTGCGAGTGGAAGAGGGTTAAGTGACAGCTATAGCCTACAATCCCTTTAATGTATTCTAGACTTGATACAATGATCTGTTATCAATAGAGTTTGCTTAATTATTCTTCTCTCTTATAAATATATTAAATTAGACTTTTTTTTTTATACAACGACGTAGTAAGAAGACGAACAAGACGCTCTCCTGATGGTAAGAGATAACGCTGCCCATATTTAGTACAGTGCTACCCAGGATTTTACAAAGGAAAAGAAATTCTGGGTGCACTGTGCCAACGCTTCTTACTACCACTGACTCTTCAGACCAGTAATTTCACTAGCTACAGTGATCCTACCTGTGCACAGTAATGTTTGCACATCACTGCTCAGGCGGTAGAATAACTGGCACTGTTGGGGTACCCACCTAGTCGACCTCCTGCAAAGGAAGTCTACCCTCGAAAAAGCCAAGTTAAGCTTTAAAGCTTTTTTTGCGACAGATGAATGAGACATATGACATACTACACTTCCCGACTATACACTTCCCGGTTTCTGATTGAGCTGAAATTTTGCATGCATGTATAAATCGAATGACAATTCAATATTATTATGACATAGCGCTGATCTGAGGATGGAGCTGGAAGGTGACCATAGGAACTCCGTAAGTAAACAAAACAACCCCATCGAGTTTAGGCTCATTTGATTTGTCTTGACGAGTACTTTGGTGCTAGATGGAAATAATAAAAGCTAGTTTTTAAAGTTTTTTTTTTTAATTTCACTTGTTTTACCCTATATTTACCTAAGTCTCTTAGTAGGTGGCACGGCTTGCTTAAACTAATTTTAATTTAACGTGGACAAGTTCAACGCAACATTTCGTGCTAGCACCATTCGGCATTCTTAATAGAATTTAAATTTCGAGTAAAGCCACTGGCAGCATGGTATAACTTTAACCTTTTTACAAAAGTGCTATTTGCTAACTTTTTAAAATGTTTCCATTAAAAGTTGGTGGTTGCTAGAGCAACTGATAATTAAAACTTTTTGCTATTAAATGTGTTCTCATTTGTATTCTGATACGCATTTTGTTTTTTTAAGTTGCAAATCGAGCATTAGTTGCGTAGTAGCTTAACAATTTTGTTGTACTCGTAGGTACCATGTTGTGATGAAAATATATAATAAATTAATACATTTTTAAAGTGGTGGTGCGGTAAGGGCCTCAGGGTTGTGTGGTTCAGATTACAGGTATACCTAATTAGTTAGTATTATATTTAACTAGTGGTCCCGCGCGCGCTTCGTCGCGCTTATCAGATTTTTTTTCTACCATATTATGCATATATTATACATATAAACCTTTCTCGTGAATCACCTTATCTATTAATGAAAACCTCATCAAAATCCGTTGCGTAGTTTTAAAGATATAAGCATAATAGGGATAGACAGAAGCGTAAGCAACTTTGTACCATGTCCATGATATATCGGCATTTCTAAGCCACTTTTAAAAGCTCCAGAGCCGAAAATTCATCGGAAATAAAAGCAAAATGGCGAAAACTTGTTACATAATCTACTTTGGAGGGATATCCCCAATCTCTCAGTCAACCTATTTGGGTTTAGTAAATACTGGAAATAGCTGCGTAAATTCATAGTGAGGTCAAAAACACTAAAAGCTAGAAGTAGTTTCATTCAACTAAAATGAAGTGATGGGTTGATATGGTCTGCTTTCGTATTTACATCGGTTTGAAATCCCAATCCCGCAGAATGTTATGTGCGAAATTTCCAGTATTGGATATTATATTCTTCTGATCTGAGGATATAATAAATAATAATATTATCTAAAACTGTGTCATGACATGTCACATAGACTCAGGAACATGCAGGTAAGCGGTCGCGATCATTGAGTTGATCCTGACCGCGCTAGCTTTATGATGTATCAGGATGCGTACAAAATCGAACATTACAAAAATTCCGTCCGATCGCAACAGCTCTCCCGCTTTTATGCGACGTTGGCACACAATCGTCCGACGGTGGGTACGGAAGTGAATGCAAAAAATGGGGGAAACAACGATGCAGGCGATAAGACCAAAAGTGTCACATAAGTGACTCTTAGCATCGAGTAATGTTCAAAAGTGAGTTGTTGCGTCAACGGAAATGATAGTGTCGTAGGATACACACGTGTGCCTCATTTGTTTACAAGAAGCTCAATCCAATAGTTTTTTCTACCATTTTGTCAGTAAATACTAGAAATAGCTTCGTAAATTCATAGTGAGGTAGATTTCTTAATATTTGCAGACCCTTTTGATGTCTGGGCTTGTTTGCAGGCCAATATTTGTTCGGCCGATAGACGGATGATAGCTATATACCTACCTACCTACCTAGCTATATCTGTTGGGTAACGGATTTCGTCTGTAGATGACTTCTCTGATTTTTGTTTTTAGACAAAACAATACAATTATTTTACAGTAGGAAGTCATTATTTAAGAAAGATAAATAGTTACCTATACTTATAAAAAATGCCTTCACAATTAAAGAATTTACCAAATCTGTCCATAGAGTTGTCGAGAGTAAGAATTTTCAAGATTTTTTCAAAATTTCCTCAAAATTTGACAGTGGTTGTTAGCAAAACGAGAAGCGATTTTGGTCTGGAATTACCCCGCAGCGACTGATCTCATATTAATTTCATTCATATTATATTTCTAAGTTTAGGTAGAATGGAAAAGTTTTTGCGTACCTACTACCTGCTTAATAGCTTAGATTGTGTGTGTACTAAGTAAAAGATGTACCTACAAAAAGCAAATATCCACATCAGTTCAATTTTACATAGGTACTTATTTAGCTGAGGGTTAACATCGCTGTAAATGCGCTCTATCTCTCAACGGGGACTGACCAAGAAACTATTGAACCTTGAAGAATAAACAAGTACACCAGAAATCAACACCTATTTTCATACTCGTAGCAATAAGTTTTTCATGTCAAGGATAAGGCAGAAACGGATTTAGGGGTAGGATAAGGGGCTAAACCCCGCCCCCGAAATATAATAATAATACTGTCAATATTATGGGCTATTTTATTTATAGTTATTTCATGAAATTGAAGTTGACGCCTTTCAAACTTTCAAAGTAACAATAAATAAGTATGTATGTAACATCTCACCGAGGGAATGGTTAACACATTTTTTTCTGATTCTTGTCTAATATTGTCCCTAATGGGTAGAATCTTTAAAAAATAGTCCAAGCGCTAGTTGGGCTATGCGCAATGTTGTGCTTTATAAAGAAGGCTGCGTAAATGTGCTATAATGCTGTAGCATAATCAAATATGAGATAAAAGATTCAAATTTAAAAAATAATAATTCTGCAGTAACCTTTCCAAACAAATAATGTCAAACTTCAAAAATGTTTCAACTACTACTACTACCATATTATACTACTCTACTAGGCACTATACAATTTCTTATTTTCAGGAAAAGTATGATAATAAGTCGAAGCCCCCAAAACGCAATCCTGGATTCATCACTGTGCAAGGGCCTCTGTCAACAAACTATGAAACGAAATTCCAGCTTCCCTATTTGTGCAACTTCAAAGGGATATTCGATTTGTGTTGCCCGTGTTTGTGGTCTTAGGAACTGGTTGACTTTTTTATTTTATTTTTATAGAAAGCTGTTATAAGAACGTTTATTTGCCAGAGTCAAAGAGTCCTGAAGCGATTTGAAAAAATGTTTTTGTTTCAAGGTATTTTCCAGGTGATCCCATTTATTTTTTTTATCTCAACCAGTGAAACCGATAAACTGCAGTTGTTTTAAGTTATGAATAACCAGCTGTACCCAGCGGTTTTACCCACTGATTAAATCAGGGCCAGATAATCGGCTCAGCCTTTAGGCATAGAAATGTTACAAACATGGATCCATACTTTCGCATTTGTAATATTAGTTAGAAGTAGGAAAATGTGGTTATCACCCTCCGTTTTATTTTTAACCCCCGACGCAAAAACGACGGGGTGTTATAAGTTTGACGTGTCTGTCTGTCGGTCTGTCTGTCTGTCTGTGTGTGTGTCTGTCTGTGGCATCGTAGCTCCCGAACGGATAAACGGATTTTGATTTAGTTTTTATTGTTTAAAAGTAGAGTTAGTCGAGAGTGTTCCTAGCCATGTTTGATGGAAATCGGTTCAACATGGCCGCCGCTACAAAATGGCGGATTACTTTTTTCTTCCACGACCCCCTCAATATGGGTATCAAATGAAAGGTCTTAACTAGTAGAATACAACCCACTATACAAAATTTAAAAACCAAGATGGCCGCCATCACATAATACTGAATTACGTACTGCGTCGGGGGTTTTTTAAATTTTTATTTTAATTCACTTGTTAATAGCTGTAGTTGTCATCTACTGCTCCTTGAGAGGGTGGGGTGAAACTCCTCTTCCCCCCACTGCGGAGGGGTCCTCCTGTAAGTGAGGATCAAACGCCGTCAGGGTCGCAGATGAGTGTTACGGCATTATGGCGTCCCGCAGGAACATCCCCAGGTTTTTCGTGGGTATCCCCGCCGCGCCCATCTTTTGCGGGGGGTGATGATGCGTAATGCATTTTTCCTGGGATAAAAAAGCTGTAGAGGTCACCTGTGGAAATATACCACACTTTTCTAGTTATTCTTTCGCCAAGCAGCATGTAAGTATATGTATTACAGTGTTCCGGATTGAAAGGGGAAATCAACTACTCATATATCAGTACTAGCTTATGTTCGCGGCTTTGCCCGCGTCGTAAAATCCTTTCTTAGCGGTGGCCTTCGTCATAAAACCTATCTGTTGTTCAAATTTCAAGCCAAACCGTCCAGTGGTTTAGGCTGTGCGTTGATAGATCAGTCAGTCAGTTAGTCAATCAGTCACTCTTTCCTTATACATATATATTTGGATGATATATAAAAAACGCCATAATGTATTTTAACAAATACAATAACATAAATCAAAGATAAATCAATATAAATACTGGCGCGCAGCCATATTGTAACGCTGTCCATTAATTCCTCACAATGGAAAAACAATAGCTAAAATAATATTGGTGAAAGAATGGAAACTTGACTGCGCATCTCTTTGTTCCAAACAGTTTTGTTTCTGTTATTTATTTGTGCCGTGGAAATTGTATAACGGAGTGGTAAATCAAGTATATAATGTTGATTTAACGACAAGAAAATAATAAATAATATATATTTATATAATAATATCTATTTCATAACTATATTTTGTTACTCTTATAAATCGTGAAGTTTTTAAAAACACTCTCAAACTTTTTTTAAATTCAATTTAGGTAAGGCTTTGACCACGATCTCGCGTGATATAAGTGGCAATGCGATGTACGATGGTAGCAGACTAAACCTAGACGGCGGGATAAACCTAGAAGGCTGAGACTTCACTAAATATTATGCCTGAACACGGCGGTTTTGTCCAGTGGGTGGTAACTTGCTACGGCCGAAACCTACCTAGGGTCTATTGGCTATCGCAAAACGACATGTAAAATAAATACTAGAATCCATCGACAAAATTGCGTACACTACTTGCTTAAACCTCATCATTAATATGAGTTAAGTAAAAAAAACAGCAATGTACATTGAAGTTGTCATCAATCGTAGTGGGTGAGAATTAGCCAATAGCCACTCTGTATGCAAGGAAATCACCGCACATAACTCGCTAGATTGTGTTACGAGCTTTAAAGATATCTATTAAAGTTTAACTTTTATTCTAATTTAATATAATATGAATTAATATTAGCTGACTAAGTTACGATAATGCTCACACAAGATATAATCTTCCATTTGATTGCTTTAATTGAATAAGATGGACAGATAAACGTAACATCAAGTCATCCAGTGATCAGCCATTTTAACTGAAAAGGCAACCTTCAAAGGGAGAGATAATCTGGGCTATTCATCAAATCGAAACCTTTAGACTTATTGAGACGTACTAAATTCTCATAAGCTCTACTCATTCCTACCTAAATTTGGTTTTAGCCGCAGAAAAAATGTGGGATGTTGACTAAAACAATGTTTTTTGTCCATAATGTAGATTATTGACAAATATTGGACACGTATTTTTTTATTTGCAAATCTGATAAAAACGTGAGTGATACAACGCACTAAAGTTGCTTGATCGTGACGTCACACCACTAAATCTATAGAAAATTTTTATTTTATTTGCAAGAAAAAAATACGTATCGTATATTTTTTAATTATTAAAATTACGGACTAATTGTATTTTAAAAAATTTTACCTTGTCAACATCCCTATTATAGTTTTGATAACACACGGTTTATGTTTTATGCCAGTGTCACGTTTAAAAAGTTCATATTACGAGTATAAGTTGAGTCAATAACTCATATTATATAATAGTAAAGACGATGGAATTTTTTTCTAAAAGTAAGTGTACTGGATCTCTCACAAAAATCTTGGCAAAAAGATCGCAAAATCTCAAATCACTTGTCTATATTTGCATGTATTTCAAAGAACATTTTTAACACGTAATATCCATCACTATCACGAATTAAATTCCTTTTCATACGTAACGAGCTGCGCCTAGGGGTTTTATCCGCTGTAGTGTAGCCTATGTGTTATTCCAGGGCCTAAGCTTTACCAAATTTCAGCTCAATCGGTCCACCCATTGAGGCGAGAAAAAGTAACACATACACACTCACACAGTCACACACTCACAAACTTTCGCAATTATAATATTTTAGTGTGTTAATTAAAATAAATAAGAAATGTAGAGCATACCCATCTTAACGTTTAGTGTAGGCGGGAGTCCCATGCGCTACTTTTCAGAGGGTAAATCCACTGAAAACAGCTAGTTATATAAAACAACCTATATTCACACGATATCAAAGGTCAAGGAGGTTTAATATTTTCTCTATGGTCCGGGTCAAAGCCGAGTAGATCAAGATGCCATCCATCATGTGTGCTAAAAGGTTGCCATCAAAGAGGATATCATTGCCCATCGCCCGCATGTTTTGTGGGAGATTAAGTTGCTACATGTGCGACCTTGAGCGATGGGATTTTTGTCTATAGTTATGTCTGTACATTACAAAAAAACGGCAAAACGTGTCTGTAAACATCGAGATATATAAATAGAGGTCACACGCCAAACTGAAGTATTGTCCCATTTGACATCTAAAGTTATCATAGATGAGAAAAAACAAACAGAACGTACTTATGCCATTTTTTTGCCTACTAAATAAAGGGGGAGGCAGCAGTGTTATTCACTTATCCGTGAAAGAACCAAACCGAAAACCAATTTGTCAAATATGTATGAAACGACGTATTATGTTGATACACCTTGACATGTCATGTCACGTCATTTCATACATTTTTGACAATCTAATCGGTTTAATATTTTTTAATTGTTAGATAAAATAAATAACCTATTTAATTTTGTAACTTATTATAAGAAATTATGAATGGTAAAAATGTTAAAGATAGTTTAACTTTAAAAATTCGCGATAGTAGCGCCCCGAAAAAAGGTCTCCTTTTTGAAAATCACTCTAACGAACCTAATATGATATATGGGTACTAAAACAGGTTAATTATGTTTAAACAAGGTGGGAATCAATTACAGTTTTAATGTAAATGTCTGATCTGTGGAAGTTTAATTTGAAAAAAAAATGTTTTTTTCCATAAATTTCAACGAAAAACACCGGAATAGATTTAAAAAATACGATAAAATAAAATAATGTGTGTGAATGAAAAAATAATCAAATTATATTCAAATCGATTCAATGAAAATAATAATATTAAAATAAATGATATTTTTTACATAAGGTTTTACTTACGATTTTACTTTCTCTTAAGCCATCAATAGATAAACTTAAACTAGGCAAGTAAACACACAATGTCACATCTTTATATTTATTCTTTGACAAAACGAGAAAATGTCACAAAATATTAGCCGCTTTGTTTGAATAAAATTGTAAAATGTTTATCTAGTTACTTACCGATGAAAATTTATTACTTTGCACTCGGCGTGTTGCGTGAACAGTTGGTGCAATACCTCAACACATACCCCGGTATATTATTTGTGTTTTTATGGGTTTTATTTTTGTATCAAATGTGAGCAGAGCTACTGACGCGCTCAAAAGCAGGTTAGCGACTAATTGCAAGCGGTACATTTTGCGGCAAGTATACCTATGTTTAAAGAGCGCAGTAGGGATGGGTGATGAGTAGGGCTTGTCTGTAAAAAACTTTCTGTAAAGCTTTTGTTTTATTTATCTACTATCTGCGCCGAGCGGTATTACCCGCTGTACCTATGTGCTGTATCCTATGTGTTATTCCAGGGTCTAAGCTATCTCTATGCTAAATAACAGATCAACAGATCCACCTATTTAGACGTGAAGAAGTAACAAATATACACACTCACAAACTTTCCCCTTTATAAATTTAGTGTGTTAATTTATATTTTTAAAACTTGACATTGGCTAACGTGTGGTTACCCACACACCTATACCCCGTAAGCAGGTAACAACTTCTATAAAAGTATGTGAAAGCGATGATTAAAAAAACTTTTGTGTTAATATTTTTAGCGCTTAGCTTAATTTTTTTTATTTTTCATCCCCCCGTCCATATCTCTTTCTCTATTTGAATCACTCGCTGCGCCCGTGTTTCAATTTTTTAATATACTTAGGTACTTCGCTTGCTCGGTCATCAAAATTGAGTAGGTGTAGGTAGGGAATAATCCATTTAAAAAGCAACATCGCACTCATGTATGCCAAATAACTATTTTGCATTGATGGTGGTCATAAATTATAGTGCCTTTCAGATGTTTTATTACGATTTTTCGGGCATTACGTTGAATTTTTAAAGTTAGCAGGTGAGAAGAGAAAATTAAAATATTTTAATGAGCAGGCTCCTCGGAATCCGTTTTAATGCAATTTAAGCAAACACCTGCCGCTTTTTAACTACAGGCTTAGTCTGTGGATTATGATAAATCTCATTTTAACCCCCGACGCAAAAACTACGGGGTGTCATAAGTTTTACGTGTCTGAATGGCTCCACTGAATATCGTTTCGGAACAAGATTGGTTAGCGCTTGGTAAAGCGGTTTTGTCCAGGTGACTAGCCACAGCCAAACTCTACCTATGACCAGTAAATAAAATAAAATAATGTTTAAAAGAATTTCTTATATTTACAGAGTTATTTTATTAATTTCTTCTAACAAGTAAAAAGCTTGTTCTTGTTCACACTTCAATAAATTTATCATTCTCGCAAATCGGAATTCCTTGCGATTAAAAGTGTCGCGGCTAATTAAAAAACTTACTTTTGACATTAAAATCTTATCGATTTGCAAATGAAATGTAATCGAGATATTGTCATAAAGTTTTGCATCGATTCAGCGGGATTATTCCGGTCCAAAATCGCTTCTCGTTTTGCTGGCGCCCACTAACAAATTTTAACAAAATTTTGAAAAAAATCTTGAAAAAGCTTACGATGCCAGTACAAACTCAAATGCAACTTCAATTTTTTTTTTTTAGCATCTTTTGGGCGCCTTATAGTGCCTTATAGAGCGTTTTTTGAAAATAAAAATGTGTTTATAGGTTTTTTTTTTGCTTACGTTTTGCTGCGCCGCCGTCTCTTTTTTGTTCAGAATTTAGGCCCAGGGGTCTAAATTACACAAAAAAAAACAATTAAATAAAAACAAAAGATGCTAAAAAAAAAATTGAAGTTACATTTGAGAGTGGGCGCTAGCAAAACAAGAAGCGATTTTGGACCAGAATAACCCCGCTGTACTAAGACAATTTGAAAGCGTGGCAAAACGACAGTGACTAATCGCGACTTGTAGGCTGTAGGTTTCAAAAAAATATTGACATCACGTTCAGCCGTTTGAATGTTTAAAAAAAACGCAGATTTTAACGTCTGTAAACAGAATTCAAAAGGAAGTTAATGTTAATTATTATGCACCTACCTAATTCGGAGCTTGGTTCTCGGAGCTAAGTCGTGTCGCCTTGCTTTCTAAAAACTTCTATATTGGTACTTTTTTATATTTTCCTTGCCAAGCAATTAAGTTTTTAAAAGTTTTGCAACTTTTTCATTAGCAAGTTTAATTTTATCGTGATTAAAATAATAAAGGTGGAACACGAGAATCGCACACATTATTGTAATAATACCAGATAGCGCTACAACTGATAAAACTGAGACCACAAGTTTGAAATAAGTAGGTACATTTAAACGATACGAGGTCAACGCTAGCCTGTTGTTCATAAATAACGGTGCCCCAGTTTATTCTGAAGAATACGTTTTCGAAATTGATATAGAAACCTAATCATAGAGAAGTATAACTTAAGAGATTGTCGAACATCTGCGAGGTAATTAACGTTTAAATTCATGTAAATGCGTTGCTTAATGTCAAAATTTAATACTTTAAAAAAAAACCTTTTGAGCAACCCTGCCATTCTATTACGAAATCAAATGCAAGTACAATTGTTTACCAGAAAAAAATATATATATTTCAGGCCTCAAGCCCATACTTTGTTAGTAGTATTTACTTTAAATTATTGTTAGTAACATGCGTGAAATTAAATCAAAACTACAATATTGTGTCTGCTCTTTCAGCAAGAGTCTGCAACAATCTACAAATCGTAGCTAGGATGGTGTTGGTGCTCACACGTATTCTGTTGAGCAGCGATCCCAACTTCTTACGCATGCAAGCATGAAATCCGTCTGTGTGTGCTTCAGCAAACATGGCGGATGCACTACAGAACCGTGGGAGCCCCAATAACATACCGCCCGATTTTGCAGGTTTTTAGTTTTGGATCGTGGTATCTGCCTTTATTTATAGCACTCCATCGAGAATCGTTATCGGTTTCAAAAATTAATGGAAATGTCACTTCATTCGGCGGACAGCGACAGTTGAACGAACTTTAGACACCAAAGAGTTTTTATAACTGCGCTTTGACTCTTTGACGGAAATTAAATTAAGAACTGGTCGAAAAAATTAAAAAGGTATCGTCTTCAAAACTTTATTTTTGTTTTCGTTTGGCGCCGATGTGTTTATTTTGTAATACTTGTTATTTTTTAATAATTATTGTTAGAGGTGATGTTCGTTGAAGTCTTTTCATAGTGATATCCTACCCAAAGTCAATTACTTACATTGAGTAAATTATGATTATTAGGTATATTGCTATTTTGTTTTATTACCATGTTTTAACTCATATAGGTATGTTTGCCTTTGACCACGATCTCGTGTGATATTACTAGTTGGTAGCAGACTAAACCTAGAAGGCGGGCTAAATACCTCCCTGACTTCACTGAACATCATGCCGGAACCGTGTCATTATGATGACCGCTTGGCGATACGGTTTAGTGCAGTGTGTATCGATATAGCGAGTAGGTATGTAGCGAGTGGAAAGAACCGCATTATATAGTCAAAGCTCTTATGAAATACTAGGAATCGAGATAAATAAAGTAGGTAAGTTTGTATTTTATGGTTTTTCAACTTTCTCTAAAAGTCCCAAAATAGTTATAAAATAAAACCGTAAAAAGTGGCAACCATAAAATTATCCAAAAAGGATCGCCATAAATCGATAAATTGCGAAATATGTACAAATTATATTGTTTATCTCTCCGACCGTTTTGTTTTAATGCAAATTAATGTCAACTGTTAAAATTAACTAATTTAGATTTTTAAGATGTGTTTTACCTAAAATGTGCAATCAGCGCAGTGCGTAGGATCATCGGTTCTATGTTGATAAAACCTTATAGGTAAGTAATGTTTGTGTGCATTAACCTGATTGAAGCGATCCATTTGCTAGACGCCTGTACCGTTTCATTCCTAATCTCTAAAATAAGGGTAGGTAATCAGGGTGAGACAAGGGTAAAAATTAAGTATAAGTATCACCCAACTCTCATCCACGTAAGCTGTCCCTCAGTAATATAACCAGTCAAATCGGGAATAGGATGGGTGATGTCGTCGTTAGGCATAGTAAGAATAGGGATCTGAGTGATGGATCCGTTGCGGCCCTCCACACGGCCCGCGCGCTCGTAGATCGTGGCCAAATCCGTGTACATGTAACCTGGGAATAATAGAAATTAATTAATATAAGCCCATTCTACCGACGGACGTCGCGGCAGACGGCAATGCGGCATCCTTACTTAGTGGCGTTACCTACTACCCGCACCAAGCGTGACGCTTCGGCGTTCTTAATGAGAACTGGTCGCGTTTGGAACACTTTGCCGTTATCCGTGTTTCCCGAGCGGTACAACTTGGGTATCTTCAAGGCACGAGTGAATATGTACCTTTCTAGGCATCTTACGTGATCCATATTTTCACATTCCATCAGGTGGGATGTGGTTTAGTAACGAAATTGTGTTTTAGTTTTAAGATTCTCTGTATATTTGTGGTGTTAGGCTTAATCTTCGCTCGTTTTGTTTATTCAATGAAGTAAGGAGTCGAGTAAGACACTCTCCTGATGGTAAGAGATAACGCTGCCCATAGAACAGTGCTGCTCAGGATTTTACAAAGATATTAAATCTGGGTGCACTGCGCCAACGCTTCTTACTCAGGAGTCATAAGATGTGTTTTACCTGGGGTAGACTTCCTTTGCAGGAAGTCGTCTAGGTGGGTACCCCTACAGTGCCAGTTATTCTACCGCCTGAGCAGTAATGTGCAAACATTACTGTGCTTCGGTAGGAGGGCATTGTAGCTAGTGAAATTACTGGGCTAAAGAGTCTTAACATCTTATGACTCTTAAGTAAGAAGCGTTGGTGCAGTGCACCTAGAATTGCACATCATTGTGAGATTCTGGGTAGCACTGTACTGATTATGGGCAGCGTTATCTCTTAACATCAGGAGAGCGTCTTGCTCGTCTTCTTACTTCTCCACATAAAAAAGACATTGATATAGGAGTAGCAACTCTTGTCCCACTGTCAAGACTAAACTGACATATGTATTACATGTCAAGACGCTACTCTTGCTACTCGCACTGTCATTGCATACAATTCGCAGCTACTCCCAATGTCATTGTGCTCTTACAAACGTCGATTACTCTTGACAGTGGAACGGGACTTGCTAGTCTTATGTCAATATTTTTATGTGCTCGAGCCGCAGATCCATCAAACGTTTAAATCCGGAACTATATCCATAAAACGGTTCTTAGCGTAAATCATTCCAACTTACAAGCCAATAAACTTCCACACAAAGGGATTCAGTAGACATTGACTGAATAAAAACTGCCACTGGTCCTCTGATTAAATTCCTACAGAGTTGGTAATCTTTTTTATTACTAGTAGCCCTATCTAAAGCGAGCGCCCTACCCTATATAATATGTATTATTTTCTATGGAGCGCTCGGTTGAATTAATTATCTGCGGTTGATTGTTTGGGAAGATAAATTGAGATGAACAAGATTGACTGACTTATCACTGAACGGATTATGTTGAAATTTGGCTTACAGATAGGTTTGACGACGTAGACATCTGCTAAGAAAAAGAAAAAATCGTTTAAGCGAGTCTTAGTCCTATTTTTCGGTAAGCAGTACACAGAATCATAAACATCCACAAAACTACGAACCTATACACTATTTGTTAATAGTTTTCTAAAATAAATAAATATTTAAGTTAATTTATTTCTAACCCGATGTAATCACCTTACTTCGTAGATTTTAACAGAACACTCGTTTTAGGCCATCGCTCAAAGTGGGGACATTATGGATGCGACCTACATATATAAAATCTTTTGAGATGAAGTTTGCATGCGAATAATCCAGTTTTTCGCTTGGCTAAATAAATAATGCTTACAAGTTTGTCTTGGGACAAAATTGCTGACAGGATGTTTTATTTTGAGTTGCGGCTTGCAACGTACCTAGTCAATTTAAGGATGTATGAAAAAGGCAATGAATAAAAATCACTAAGAAATAACTAACATAAGTGCGCGTTCTCACGTACCATACGTCTACGCATTTAGCCGTATGATATTAGTGATTTGATGCTGGATAGGAACGGCCTGAGCTGGGTTAGAACGGTCTAGACTGGACTGGGCTAAACTGGACTACTCACCTTTTTTTTGACATCATCACCCAACGCCGGGGGGCGCGGGGCGGTATGTGGGACTTACCCGCCGAAGATGGGCGCGGCGGGGATAGCCACTAAAAAACCTGGGGGTGTTCCTGCGGGACGCCATATTGCCGGGGCAGCGGGTACGCCGAAGCACTCATATCCGTGGCACTATAGACTAACCTGCCCCATCAAAATACAATTAGCACATGAAACTACTTTTCAGTGTGCTCACCTACCCCACCGTTGAGGTGAAGCACTTAACTAGACGCATCCGTAGAATCCGTTGGACGCATCCGTATTCCTTACGTATGAATGATACCTAAGTCGACAAAATATTCTACAATAAACATCGTTTCACGAAGATCCATCTTCTCAATGACGCCATAACAGAGAGAAAATACCAAAAAGACACAATGTGCCGATATTATAAAACCGCCAACTTCCAGAACGGAAATTATATTTCCGCGGCTCAAAACGCCATCGGCCACTGAGTTGAAGAATCGTGTTTCATTTCCTTCAATCTGATTTGATTTAGTATCTATCTATAAGGTGCTGAGTGCTGCCCGATGTTGCGGGCCGTGTATCATGAGAGTGCTTTTCACGAAAGAAGTCCTGCGGAATTTAGCGGAACCAAATATAATTTAATCGAAATAATTTAGGATAGAAGGACTTCTGTCCTAAATAAATCAGGTGTCCGATGGTAATCTGTGGTAAGGGGTTAACTCATAAAAGACGTCTTAAAAACCCAACGATCTCTAGTAGAAATCGTTGTAAAAACCCCATCTTTCAATATATAAAATTTTATAAATGGAATTAGGCTTCGATGGAAAATTCACTTTTTTTATTGGGAATATTTATTCATCTAGGGAATTAGGCGTTACTTTGCGGAAATTCATGATAATAATTAATAATATTTAAATATTAATATTTAGAGGAGGTCCAAAGGGGAGGCCCATGTTCAGCAATGGCCGTCCTATGGCTGAAATGATGATGATGATTTAGTTCAAATTCTTTCTCCTCTTTCAAAGTGGTTCAAATAGTCTGCCATCTATAGCCCGCATTACAAGCCCCAACAATAAAATGGCACAGCTGAGCGTAGAGTGCGTTGTTTATCTTCATCCCACGTTGCAGTGAATGGAGTGACGCACGTGGCACACGTCGATGTATGAAACTGTAACATTGGACAAGGCATGTCTTTTTTGAGAAACTAGTGAATAAAATATAATAAATCAAAAACCCCCAACGCTTAATTAATATGTAATCCGTCATTTTATGGTGGCGGCCAACTTGGATTTTAAATTTATGATAGTGCATTGTATTCTACTAGTCAAGGCCTTTCATTTGATACCCATTGAGGAAGTTGTGACGAAATACGTAGTTCACCATTTAGTAGCGGCGGCCATCTTGGGCCAATTTTCACCATTAGCTAAGAACACTTCCGAATAACATGACCATACGACTGCCTCCTCATTGTGGAAAACAGCCGCGACCCACAGTTTCACGAGCATTCCGAAACACTTCAGATAGGCCACTGGCAATGTCCAGAAAAAACAAGAATTTGTATCCTACTTAATCTCAATATATAAAAGGAAAGAGTAACCGATTGACTTATTGACTGACTGATCTCTCAACGCATAGCCTAAACCGCTGGACGGATCGGGTTGAAATTTGAAACACTGATAGGTTTTATGACATAGACCTTTTTTTTTTTTTTTTTTTTTTTTTTTGTTTAAGTTAGTATAAGTTCATACAAGTTAGTTCAAGTAAATTAGTTCGCCACCTCACCGATAGATGGCGCCAGTGGCAAAATTAGCACGCGCAAGCGTTTTGTTCACCTGAGTAGTCTAATATATTTAAGAAGCTTGTGCCGTGAGTGTTCGACCGAGTGAAAATAAAGTGTATTGTGAGTAAGTGAGTGTTTAATTAACCATTTGGACCATCGAAGCCGGATTCAAGTGATAAGTGTGAGTAAAGTGAACAGTGTAAAAAACTTAGAAAAATCGTGAGTAAAAAAGACTTAGAATAATTTGTGCTAAAAAAGACTTTGAAAAATTTGTGTTGGAAAAGACTTAGAATAATTTGAGTTTAAAAACACTTAGAAAATTTTGAATTAAAAATAACTTAGCAAATTTTGAAGTGAAAAATATCTTTAACAAATTTTGAACTGTTTTAACGTAACTTTGAAAGTGAATTTGGACTTGTATTTTTTACTGAACTTTAACATTGAATAGTGAACATTAAAAAGAACTTTACAAATTTATTAGAGAACTCAAAATTAGTCAACATTAGTATCTATTCGCAATATTTTAGGTGAATTTTATACAACATGGCGGATAAGAAAGCTAAACAATATATCACACAGATGATACAAACTTCAACTAAGATTGAAAAATTACTTACGAATACGAAAAAATGTGCAAAAGACAAAAGAACAAGAGGATTTTTAGATTCACGTTTGGAGGCTTTACAGGATTATTGGACAAACTATACCAAGATTTCTGGATTAATTGATGCTGAAACTTTAGAAGCGGAACATGATCTGGACTTAGAGAAAAATTATGAACAAACCGAAGAATATTATCTGGAGCTGTTGTCTTGGATTAAAGACAAACTATACGAGATGAAACAAGATCAAGGTGGTGCATCAAATGCCGACACACCTTCAGAACGTCCGAACGTCCGAAGACCGAAACTTCCACCGATTTCGATACCGCAATTTTCTGGAGATTATAATCAGTGGATGAGTTTCAGAGACTTATTTCGATCTCTAATTCACGATGATGCTCGTTTGTCAAAAATTGAAAAGCATCATTACCTCAAGTCTAGCCTATCCGGAGAAGCTGAAGCCCTTTTGAAAAATTACTCGCTAACTGAAGCTAACTACGACGACGCTTGGAAAAAACTAAATGAAAGATACGAGAACAAGAGAATGATTGTCAATAACATCCTCAATCGGTTTTTAAGTCAAAAGACATTGAGTACTGAATCTGCAAAGGGTATTAAAGATCTTTTAGATATCTCTAGCCAATGTCTCACGTCCCTCACAAACTTGAATATCGATTCCTGGAATGCAATAGTTGTGCACATATTGGTCTCAAAGCTGGACATAGAATCTCGCAAACTTTGGGAACAATCTTTAGAGAATTCCACAAGCATTCCTACTTATGATGACTTGAACCTCTTTCTCGAGAAGCGATTCCGAGCCATGGAAATGGTAAATCTCGCACAACCTCCACCAAGAAGTACAACCAAGCCCGTTCAACAAACCAACAAAGCTAACACTGTAAAAAGCTTTGCTACGGAAGTCGAAAGCACTTGCACTTATTGCACACAAAACCATTATATTTGCCATTGTAAAGATTTTGCCTCACTACCTGTCCCTGAACGTCAAGATTTTATTAAGAAGAACAACATATGTTTTAACTGTCTTGTGAAGGGTCATGCTGTTTTCAACTGCAGACAGAGTACGGTTTGCAAGAAATGCAAACGTCGTCATCATACGTTGTTGCACATTACCTCTTCTAAGGAAGATAAATCAGCTGAATCTGATAAGGAGAAAGATACCTCCAACGGAAGTAGTACGGTACCCAAGACTTCTTGCAACACCAGTGTGAACCTGGAAGCTGAAACAAACGATGATAGAGTTATATTAGCTACTGCAATAATAAACGCGGACTCTAAGAATAGTGGTACTTACACATTAAGAGCTCTTGTTGATCAAGGCTCACAGGGTTCTTTCATCACCGAAGCAGCTGCACAGTTGTTGAATCTTCATCGCACTCCAGTCACAGGCAAAATCTCTGGAATTTCATCATCAGTGGTAACTACAAAGTCAATGGTCACACTTACAGTCCACTCCACAAAAGATTATTCACACACCTTCGAGGTGAATGCATATGTTTTAAAGAAACTCACATCATTGTTGCCTTCACGAGAATTCCCACAAGATACTTGGCCTTCATCTATGCAGTTGGATCTGGCTGATCCAAACTTTCACAAGCCAGGGTCTATCGATGTTTTGCTTGGTGCCGACGTGCATGCATACATACTTCTAGAAGGCTTACACAAGTGTAATTCTCTTATTGCACTCAACTCTCGCCTTGGCTGGCTCATTTCAGGCAGAGTTACACAAGCTGACTCCGCGCACGAACACAATCTGGTGGTAATGCACACTAAGATGGAGACGGATCAGTTACTCAGACAATTCTGGGAGATAGAAGAGAACTTACCTCACCACAAACTAATGACCGATCTGGAAATACAATGTGAAGAACATTTCCAGAATACTCACACTCGCAAAGATGACGGTCGATACGTAGTACGGATGCCCTTCAAGGACAATCCCCCCACAAACCTTGGTGATGCCAAACCTCTTGCAATCAGTCGCTTACAACAGATGGAGAAACGCTTTACACGACAGCCTGATTTCAAGGAAGAATATCACAAGTTTTTGAAGCAGTATGAATCACAAGGTCATATGATGATGGTACCTGAAAAGGAATTAGTTACACAAAAGGTATATTACTTACCTCACCATGCGGTCCTTAGGCCGACGAGTCTAAGCACGAAGCTGCGTGTAGTCTTCGATGGAAGCGCTGCACCTGAAACAAGAAAATCATTAAACGATGAACTTCTTATTGGAAGTCCACTTCAACAAGATGTCAGAAATGTAATTACTCGATGGAGACAACACAAAATCTGCTTAGTTGCGGATATTCGACAGATGTATAGACAGATTTTGATAGCAGAAGATGACGTTGACTATCAAAGAATTCTGTGGCGAGAATCTCCTGCACAACCTATTAACGAGTACAGACTACTTACCGTCACGTACGGAACCTCCTGCGCTCCATTTCTTGCTATTCGCACACTTCACCAATTGGCAGACGATGAAAGGAAGGATTTCCCCATTGAAGCTGAGATCCTGAGAAACGACGTGTACATGGATGATTTGATGACTGGCGCTGCCACAACGGAAGACGCCATCCTATTACAATCCCGGTTGACAGAACTTTTAGCTCGTGGTGGTTTCCCTTTACACAAGTGGTCCTCTAATAGCAAAGTGGTGTTGTCACAAATCCCTAATGATGACAAAGACTCTCAAAGTGCAGTGAATATTAAAGTTGAAGACACAATTAAAACACTAGGTATTACGTGGAACTCTGATACTGATAATTTTGAACTCAATTTAAAATTGAAACATTGTCATGACACCTTTACCAAACGAAATGTTTTGTCCACTATTGCCAAATCTTTCGACCCACTAGGTTGGCTAACACCTGCAATCATACTACTTAAAATTTTCATGCAAAAATTATGGTTAGCTGGCTTAGATTGGGACGAAGAGTTGACTACTGATCTTAAATCAGAATGGATTACTTACCTTGATCGTTTCATGCACTCTGAAGACATTCAGTTCCCTCGTTGGTTTGGAGTTTCAGATGACACGACCCGACGGGAGCTGCATGGATTTAGTGATGCCTCGTGTGCTGCTTACGCTGGAGTTGTGTACCTCAGAGTTTTGAGAGATGATGGTGAAGTAGACGTCCACCTTGTAATTGCAAAATCTAAAGTTGCCCCTGTAAAACAAATTTCTCTCCCACGTCTCGAACTCTGTGGTGCAGTTCTCATGGCTAAAATGATTCAACATGTGAAAACTGTTTTACAAATACCCGATGATGATGTATATACCTGGACTGATTCTACCATTGTTTTGTCCTGGCTGCGTAAAACACCCAAGACATGGACTACATTTGTAGCCAATCGCACATCCGAAATTTTGACACTCACAAATAGTAATCAATGGCATCATGTTAGTTCGGCAAACAATCCCGCTGATTTGGCGTCACGCGGAATTTACCCCTCGGATTTACAGCAGTCAAAACTATGGTGGAGTGGCCCTCAATTTTTGCACACTGTAGAGAAAATTGAACAAAAACAGATTGATATACCTGTCACAGATTTGGAAATGAGATCTACTTCTCAAATAGTAACCAATGTTAATCTCACTGAGAATAATGACGCTATTGCTTATTTGACTCGATTCTCAACATTGTCAAAGCTAGTACGTGTTACAGCTTACTGTTACCGTTTCCTCAAACTATGTAGAGCTAAGATAACTAAGACACCTGTTACTGAACCTAGCTATTTGACCACAAATGAGCTTGACGATGCCTTAAATACATGTATTAAGATGTCACAAACCCTCTCCTTTCGAGATGAACTCGATCGTTTGTTAGCAGGTAAACCAGTCAAAAAATCGAGCAAATTGTATGCGCTTCATCCATTTATTGACGATAATGGTATTGTGCGTGTTGGTGGCCGACTCGCTAATGCAGAGATTCCAAACGATACAAAAAACCCTATTCTGTTAAGTAACGATAGCTCTCTGTCTAAATTGATCGTGGCAAATGCTCATTTGAAATCTCTACATGGAGGACATCAACTCACTTTAAATGTCATTCGACAAAGATTTTGGATAATACGCGTAAAAAACCTTGTAAAATTGGTAATTCACAAATGTATCCCCTGTTTCAAACAAAAGGCTAATCCACTTGCACCATTTATGGCCAACTTACCGAAATTTCGCATTAAACCAAGTCGCCCTTTCACCACAAGTGGAGTAGACTTTTGTGGTCCATTTACTCTGAAATCGTATCCTGGACGATGTAAAAGATTTCAGAAATCATATGTATGTTTATTTGTATGTACAGTCACAAAAGCCATTCATTTGGAATTGGTTACCGACCTCACTTCTGCTGCATTTATTGCTGCATTTCGGCGTTTTACTGCTCGACGTGGTCACTGCAAAGAAATTTGGAGTGATCATGGAACGAATTTCGTAGGTGCGTCACGTGAACTAGATCAAGCTTTTAAGGATTCACAATCTCAGGCAGTAACTGAAATTGCTGAAATTCTGGCTAATGATCACACCCAATGGAAATTCATCCCCCCTAGAGCTCCACACTTTGGAGGAATCTGGGAATCCGGAGTGAAAAGCATTAAAGGACATTTGAAACGAGTTGTAGGCCAAACATGCCTTACTTATGAAGAACTGGCTACTCTCTTGTCTCAAGTTGAAGCTTGTGTTAACTCTCGTCCACTCACCCTCGTAAATTCCACTCTGGATGAACCTCCTCTGACTCCTAGCCACTTTCTTATTGGAGAACCTTTAATCGGTGTTCCTGAGCCCTCTTTGATTGATGTTAAGCTAAGTCCATTGAATCGTTGGCACACAATTCAACGTATGGTACAGTGTTTATGGCGTCGTTGGCAAAACGAATATTTAACGACATTACAACATCGTTACAAATGGAACACTAACCATCCAGATCTCCCGATAGATACGATTGTTTTAGTCAAGGATGACCTACTTCCCCCTGGAAAATGGCTTTTGGGACGTATAATTCAGAAACACCCAGGGAAAGATGGAATCACACGAGTTGTTTCCCTACAATATAAAGATAGAAATTTTAAGAGACCTATTGTCAAATTATGTCCTCTACCCCTGGATGAGCCTGATACGCTATAATTTAAGTTTTTGTTAGTTGTTATTTCACCCGTTTCTAAGGACTTTAGTCGTCCTTGGCCGGCGGAATGTTTAAGTTAGTATAAGTTCATACAAGTTAGTTCAAGTAAATTAGTTCGCCACCTCACCGATAGATGGCGCCAGTGGCAAAATTAGCACGCGCAAGCGTTTTGTTCACCTGAGTAGTCTAATATATTTAAGAAGCTTGTGCCGTGAGTGTTCGACCGAGTGAAAATAAAGTGTATTGTGAGTAAGTGAGTGTTTAATTAACCATTTTTTGACCCAGGAAAAATGCATTACGCATCATCACCCCACGCCGGGGGGCGTGGGGCGGTATGTGGGACTCCCCCGCCAAAGATGGAAGTGGCGGGGATACCCACTAAAAAACCTGGGGTGTTTCCACCTCGCGCCTTAGTGCCGGGGCAACGGGTACGCCGAAGCATTCGTCCGCGGCCCCAGCGGCGTTGGCCCTAAGGGACCCCACCTCTCACCGAAATGGCGCACGGAAACACCGCGCGCGCCACCTCCTGGACCTGTTCAATGACAGCGAACGCCCCCGCATCCTCCGTCCAGGTCCTGGGATTCAGAATTGGACTCTCCGACCCCCCAATGCATACCACCCTGCAAAAGAGAAGTCAGAGAGTCCTCCTCTTCCTCCCCTCCTCCTACGGAGCGCTGGAGATGTCCGGAAAACGACATCCCTCTTATCGCCACCAGACACCTCCCGCGATCCAGCGCCACCCTGCTGGCCGCCTAACGGCCGAGCCCTTTGACCAGCCTCCCGGGCCTGGTCCTACCCGACAAGGGGCAGTGGTGTGGCCCATCACTACGCGAGGGATACGTAGGTACGGTTTACCGGTCCACTGCCACCTTCCGCCACGGCGGCGCTCTCGATGAGCCCGCTTGCGCCATCCACTGTGCCCTATGCTGCCTTCATAGGGACACGCGGAGGCGCAACACCCCCAACACATCGGCCGCAGAGGATAGGGAGAACGGCGCACCGTAATACCGGCACTCCTCTTCCCCTGCGGCCCCACCGCGTCCGCCATCAGACGGTGGCGACCCCGTTTGGGCCGCGGAAGGCAGGGAGAGTGGCGCATCGTGATACCAACACTCCTCTCCCGCCGCGGCCCCCGCCATAGACCCACGGTGCGATGGTCAACGCACCGCGGTCCACCTACTCGGCCACTCGCACACGGGCTGCTGGAGGTCAGCCCGGCATGGATCGGCCGACCGCCTCGGGTTCCTCTTAGTTTCACCGTGGTCTCCTCTACCACGGCTACTTATCCCCACCGCCACGCAAAGGCGAGAACCCACCGGGGGGTTATGACATAGACCTCCGCTAAGAAAAAACATTAATTACTGTGCTCCGGTAGGAGGGCACTGTAGCTAGTGAAATTACTGGGCTAAAGAGTCTTAATTGCTCCTAGGATTTCACATAATTGTGAAATCCTAGGTAACACTGTACAGATTATGGGCAGCGTTATCTCTTAACATGAGGAGAGCGTATTGCTCGTCTTCTACTGCATCACATAAAAAAAGAAAGGATTTCGCTATGCGGGCAAAGCCGTGAGCATGAGCTAGTAATAAAATAAAAGTATTGAATAAACTACAGTTTTCTTAAAAAGTTATAATCCGTTAAACACTTATATTTCGTGGTATTTCTTCATAGCTCCACGGCACGCACCCTTGGCATGCATTGTCCTCCAGCTCGCAAGGAGCGAATGGAAACTACACTTATTGCAACTTTCCGCTGAGAAATAACTAGAATGCAATAACTGTTACTTACTGACACACATTCTGGTTCTTTCCATCTGCTTATTGGATCAGGGAAATTTATGCTCGTTTCTTGAAAGCATTAGTGAGGAGAATAATCACACTAATAAAGGCTAAAGTTTGAGTGTATGTTTGTTACTTCGTCACGGCTAAACGTGTGGACCGATTGGGCTGAAATTTGGCATAGAAATAGCTTGGACCCTGGAATAACATATCGGGTACAGTGCAGTTAATAATTATTCAACTACTACAGTTGTAGTTGAATTATAATTATTAAACAACTATACAATTAAAAAGTAGCAATTACTTTTTTTTGGGGGGTAGACTTATTTTGCAGGAGGTCGAATGGTGGGCACCCTAACCGTGCCAGTTAATCTACGACTTGGGCAGCAATGTGCTAACATTACTGTACTTCGATAGGAAGGCACTATTGCTAGTGAAATTACTGGGCTGAAGAGTCCTAACATCTTAAGTGTTCGCACAATGCATCTAGAACTTTACATCATTGTGAAATCCTGTGTGCACTGTACTCTGTACTTAATAGGGCATACTCTCTGGCGTCCCTCTGACGTTATCTCTTAAAATCAGGAGAACGTCTTTTTACATCTATGCATAAAAAACATATTTAGCTATTTAATAATCCGAGCAATAACGATGACTGTAAAATAAATATTAAAAGCAGACATCTAAAGCGTAATGCGTTATGAAATAGGCTAAATGTAGTTATTATTTACACAAGCGTATTTAGGCTCGGGAGGCATCATAAATAATGTATGTACGACGCATTAAGAGGGAAGTCTTGTTCGCAAACGTGATCGTGTGTCGCTCATATACAGGATAATGGATTTTTTGTACTAATTTTGCGTATATTGTAACCTTAGTAATGTATTTAGAGAATTTGGCAATATTATTTATGCGCACACTTTATAAAACCTTGCCACAAAATGTATCTAACGCTAATATCAGTTAGTCTTATAAAATAAGATAAACATAACACTTTAGGTAAAATTTAAAGGTATACCAATTGGCGGTCTTATCAAAGCAATCTCTTTTAGACAACTATAAGTGAAGTTACTTATAACTCTAAAGTAAGTTTTTGCAATCACAAATTTATCCTTCTTAGAATTGTAATTTTTATAGCTTTTTATTGTATTTTTTTTTTCCTAGTTTTTAAGTTTATAAAAATTTTATGTATGTTAGTCTGTAAGGTATATATGATATGGGCCTCTGGTACACTGCGTCTGTGGCAGTGTACTATTGCCTGAAATAAATGATTTTATTATTATTATTACTAGTAGTTCGCCGCGAACTGGGACCTCGCAGACCCAATTTCCCTCAAAATAGGTATATATAAATGGGTAAAAGTTATAAGTATCTATGAAATATAAATGTATGGAAACTTTAACCTATAATATTCGTAAAAGGAAAGGAAAATACGTAACGGATATACCTACATTAAAAATCTTTATCTCTGTGACTATTTTATTGTTGTGATCAAAATTTCAGTAATAATAAAATATGAAAGGTTATTATGTGTATTATAAATATTACTATAATTTTTACAAAAATTCTCACAAAATCTTCATAGTTTGTAGCACTTGTTTACGAAGAAGTTGCCGATGTAGTGGACATAAGAAGAATTGAAATTGGAAAAAAATATCTAGCTTTACTTGTGTTATACAGCAAATTTACAACAGTTATTATAATATTGATATTGTAGCTAATTCTATAACATTTTTGTCGTAGCAGCCGATGATGACTAAGACTTGGAGCGAGAACGCAGAGCTATGACTGTCACGCGTAACATCTAGGCTCGCAGGTTTTCAAGATGTATCTACAGCTACTGAGAAAGACAAAGTGTCCTCGTTCAAGGCATTAACAGACTTTTTATACGTGCAGCTCGTCGATCACATTTGCACTTTCCATCAGGTGGGATGTGATCAAACGTAGGCCTAATATTAATTTTTTTTTTTGAAGAACTTTAAAAAAAACGGATCCAGTACAACAATGCTTTCAGGATGCTTTTGGCGCTGTTTCGATACTACAGAGCGTCAGGGATGTTTGCAGATGTTAGAGTGAATGATGGTTTTAAGGTCCGGTCATAATGATATGTGATAAACACATAAATAACAATCCCAATAAGTTTCTTGCTCGTTCTTCTCATATAAATGCTTTTCGAACGAGCAGTAGTCTTAAAATACTTAGATCTTAATTATTGTAAAATTTAATTGGACTATACTCTATTTATTTATTATAGTCCCCACCCCTCCTAGGTGAGCCCGAGGGGAGGGGGGAGGCCGAAGAAGGTTCCACTTTTAGGTTTTTTGCTTATGTCATTTCGAGTGTAATGTGCCCAAACTCGACGGGTTTACTAATAGCCATTGAAGAGTTTCAGTAAACACCTCCTGGCTCCATCATCAGATCAGCTCAGTGGTACCAAATTATTGAACTGTCATCATATTTCTAGACATTTGCATAGTTTCTTTATTGTACGACAACCAGAAGTTGGTCAAATATTACTTGCAAGATTTTTTTACCGACTTTGTATGGAAAACTATTTCACATTTCAGCGTCTTAAAAATAGACCATGTTTGGAAGCTCATAGCTGGACAACGATTGGATATAGATAAAAAGTGTTAAAGCCAAAGTTGTAGGAAATTTTATTTTATAATGTAGTACAACAAAATATCGTACAACGCCCAGTTTTTGACATTTAGGCAAAAAACCTAAAAATGGGACCTTCTTGGCCCCCTCACCCCTCGGGCTCACCTCGGAGGGGTAGGGACTTTTAGTATGTTTATCTCCTGAATAGTCCAAACAAAGTTCTTAAGTTAGTTTTTCTGCTTTCGACTTTTCGATCCACATGCCTCTTTTGGGCACTCATTGACTGGACTACTATTTGAATAAAAAAATGGGTTTAAGTTTGATTAATAAATTTGAACATAATATCGTGCGGGTGCACGATCATTTAAATAATATTTTGAGTAAGTCAACATGGCTATTCAATTATCCGTTAGGGAACTGAACCTAGGACCGAATTATCAAAAATGTATGAAATGACGTATTACGTCGTATTGATTTTTGACAATTCGGTCTTTGGTTCGGTTGCCTGACGGATAACTGAATATCCCTGCAGCAGTTCTCATAATATTACAATCGATAAACATTGTAATTTTGTATGCTCTATAACTCTACAACCCTTGCACCGATTTGGCTCATTTTTGGACGTGAGAATTCTTTTAGTTTGTACTACCTATTTAAAAAGTTTTATCAAGACTGGATCATCGGTTTCATTGTAATAAAGCAATCTCTTTTACTCTTGAACCCTTCGACCGATTTGGCTCATGTTCGAACTTAAAAATTCTATGGATTTATATTACGCGTTTGCAAAGTTTCATGCAGATTGGATCATTGGTTTTCCAGTTATCGCGTAACAAACATACATACAAACATACACTTTGGCTAATATATTTGTGTCGCTTATAAAAAATGTGTATATGTTAGAAAAAAAATTATCAGCGCTCCAGTTTAGAAATAATCGTCAGACCTATCGTAAAGACTTTAAGTCACCTATATCTCTGCAACCCTGTAACCTATTTAGCTAATTTTTTCACTAAAATTATCCAATTAACCTTCTTAACTTGTGTGTAAAATTTCATTTAATTTGGATTAACCGTTTTCAAGTAAACGTCAACCAAACTTAAGCACCAGAGGTCAAGCATTAAACTGGTCCAAACGCAGGCATTTCGCGGCTTTCGACTCTAAGACCTCGCTTCGCTCGGTCGATAAAGGGGTAAATTTTAAAATGCGATGTCATTTAGCCTTTACCATGGCAGGGTATCGGTTGAGGTATTCTATAGGTCACTATCAAGCTCGCATCAGATTTGTTTACCACTTATGCCACAAAAAAAACACGCCCACATATAAGGACCCTACCTATGCACATACATACTGCCCAAAATTTTTAACTTCATTTTCGTAACTACGTCTTTCCACCTAGATGTCAACAGTCTTCTATTTTTAAACAAACCCTAACTTATCTAAGTAGGTACGTATCTGACATCTGCTAACATCTCGAAGTCCACCCTCTGCCCCATAACAGGTAAAAAGCGAAGTTTCCCGAAGTTGGTATCCAATATGTCAGACAGACGGAAGCAAACAAACGGATCTAAATCACATAAATCACAGTAAATGGGCGAAACCTTGGATTAAAAGAAAATGGGAAGATGCGGCGTAGCGCTATCATTGCTATGCCAAATTTGGGCCTGTTGGATCGGGAAGTCGTGTCGGTAGCCTCGCCGACTCGCGCCGAAGTAAAATTGTGCTCAATAAGCCTAATTGAAGCAGACCATCTCAGAAACGTCAGTACCGCGTCTTTATATTTATTTTTCTTTTTAATCTATGGGTGAAACTTGACTACCCAAGCCTATACACGCCTATACATTTTATTTATTAGTGTATCTTCGAAAAGAAAAGGAAGTTCTCGAGTCATGTTTCAATTTTTAAATTTTAAATGTTGGTAAATAATTATAATAATCTTACTGAACAAGCGTGCTACAACTTAGACTGCATCGATCGTCACTTACCAACAGGTGAGATTGCGGTCAAACGCTTGTTTAGTCTTCTATAAAAAAAAGAAAGGGATTTCGTTTTAAAAATATTTGATATCGAATCAGGGTACCGAATTTTTACTTTTTTATTGTTTAAAGTACTTATGTACCTATAATTTTATGTAATTAACAAGCAAACTACATATAATTTTTATGTGTTTATAGTTTTCAATGTGAATAACCTCGCGTCACATTTTCATGGACACTCCCCTAGCTGCTAAAAGGCGGGTAGTTAAAGCCAGAAGGGTTCTTAATCTAGATAAACAGCCTATCTTCACAAACATATGCTGTGGCGCTAGCATCTACGCGCTAGAATAAAATATTATTATCTTCTTCTAAATATATAAAAGGAAAGAGTGACTGATTGCCTGACTGATTTATCAACGTAGAGCATAAACGTACGCTGGACGGATTCGGTTGAAATTTTGAACACAGGTTTTAATATAATTTTGTCTATAATACAGGTAATAATATGTTGTCTATAATATCAATGTACTTAACTGACGCACATAAGTGCATTTTGTATGCCTATATGGAAATAAAGAACTTGAACTTTAACAAAAATGAGCAAAGGTTTTAAAGGGAGGGGTTTAAAGGGGGGGGGGGGGGTTTAAAGGTTTAAGGGGGTTTGGGGCTTTGCAGATAGGGCAACTATCTGACAACTAGCTACACCCCAACAGGTAGCTAGGTAAGTACCCCAACAGTGCCAGTTATTCTACCACCTAAGCAGTGTTGTGCAAACATTACTGTGCTTTGGTAAAAGGGCACTGTAGTTAGTGAAATGACTAACTACTAACTACGAGAGAGTCTTATGATCTTATGACTATTGAGTATGAAGCATTGGTCAGAGCACCTTAGAATTTTACATCATTTTGTCTTGGGTGGCACTACACAGATCATGGGCATCATTATTTTTTAACAACAGAAGCGCGTCTTGCTCGTCTTCTTGGCTTAAAAAGTCGTATTAGTTCCCTGTTTCGCCGTACGCCCGATGATCGTAGCCAGTAAGAGTACAGGCTCAGTCCATTAAACAATTAAATGTTTAGTGTTGTAGTTTTAACCTTGTAATTATTGGAGCGACAGTTTAGTGCCTAGTTATTTGGCTGTTTCCTAGTTATTATTTATTTGATGACATGTACATTTGTTCCAGTTTTTGGGGTGTAAAGAGGGTTTTGGTACAAACGGGATGTAAAGACTAGCTGCTCCCAGCGGTTTTACCTGCTGACAGTAGCCTATGTACTATTCCAGGGGCTAAGCTATCTCTATACGAAATTTCAACTCAATCGGTCCACCCGTTTAGACGTGCAGAAGAAACAAACATACACACTTACAAACTTTAGCTTATTATAGAGGTAAATTAGTGTGAAGTTTAAAATTTCACTCGTTTTAAGTAATCACTTAAAACGAGTGAAATTTTAAAAAACTTTTTATAGATTACTATTACTATTTAGCACCAAAGTAGGTAAGGCTTTCTTAAGTTATGCAATACCCTTGTACCTATTTGATTTTTACCCCACTTATTTGCAAGATAATTTTATTTGCGGAGCTTGGCAACAAACAAAAGATACAAAGACAATGCCGCACATTAAATAGACAATAAGAAATGTGTAGGGTAACCAACCGTGGAGGCTTCGCGGGAGTCTTAATGCATTCACCGGGGTGCCCATTATGTGGCGCCTTGGAGGACAATCTTATTATCTTCCTGACAACTTTTACTTTATATCTATGTATTTATATGCCTACAATGTTTTACAGAATTCTATTAATAATCGCGAAAGGATGGTGGTGTGGTTCTTCTCTTTACGTGTGGGTCGTGGGTACGGCTGAATCGATTGAGCTGAAAATCGGTACATATTATGGAGTTTTTTTTTATACTAAATAGGCCTACGTTTGACCACATCCCACCTGACCTGGGTTAGACTCTATAATAAAACATAGGCTAATTTAACTAAGTACTACATTAATAATACTAAAAAGGTAGTACGACTCTTCAAAAAAAATTGGTCTGAAAAACATTTTAAAGTTTCCGAAATTAATTTCTGATATCCATAAAAATTGCTCGGAATTATTTTTGCACTGAGTCTTTCTAATTTTTTTTTTCTTTTCTAGAAATTCTTTCCTTAATCAAGCTTTTCAATTTCTTCTAACCTACGGTGCCTTAAGCTACGAGTTAAGTGAACTATCAAAATATTTGCTCTTGTATTTTCTGGTATCGGTTACCACTAATGGCACAGCTGTGCCGTAATTGATATTTTTGTTCGCTCGGCTGAAATAATCTTCGGTTTCTATCTATATAACTTCCTCAAGACAATTAAACAACGAAACAACGAAAATTCCATTCCAATATAAAAAAAATGAGATGGGGATCAAAATTGAAAAAAATCCCATTGTGCCATTTTTTTATATATCTAACTGAAATCACTTTTAAAATGTGTGCAATAATACTATGCAGGGCTGGTCTAGAGTAATTTTCAATAAATTAATTCCTTGAATTTATGTATATTTCAAAATTCGTCAAATTGTGCGAACGAGAGCGCGTCCCTCGATAATACGCTCTTAAGACCATACTTTTCACGTTTGTTGGCTACCTACATAATATCGAGGGTTTACCACGAAAAAGATAGAAAACCTCTTGCAAAGGAAGTCTTCGACCTCCGGTAAACGGTAGGTAATTTTTTTTAAAATTTGTTACGCATATGCGTGACGTAGGGGTATGGAACATTAAAAAATAAAAAGCATAGTCAATTATAATTACTACTTTAATAAATATTTTTAAAAAATCTATTTTAATTTCAACGTGGTCGTGCTCCCTGAACCGGCCCAGCATCTCCAAATCCAATACGATAAGCGCAATACTCCATCAGGGCTAAACCAAGAGGGTACATAATCTTGCCTGGCGTACCCATCTTATAAGACATGAAATAAGCAAACAATGCACTTGCTGCAGTGTACCAAGCCCATTCTTTATTCTTATCAAACGCGTAGAAAGATAGTGAAGCAAGGTTGCAGGCAATGACCAACTGCCCAAGATGATGGTTTTCGCTTCCTGCCAACGTGAGTGTAAAAGGAATTACGCCTGAGAGAAGATGGATGGCGCTTAGACCAGCGTCACTTTTGTACAAGTCTGCCATAAGACTGGGTAAAGGAAGGTATTTTGTAGCCGCGTAACTGATCGTGTAGGCTGGTTTTAAATCATTGCTTAGTATGTCGCCTGTAAAACAAAGTTTAATTAACTGCTTGATCAGAAATAAAGAGATGATTTTTGTTAGTGTATTTATTTTATTCAGCACTAGATAGTAGCAGACTAAACCTAAAAGGCGGGATAGATCCCTGCCCGGCTTAACTCAACATGGAGCCAGAACACAATCGTAAAGACTGCTTGGCGACACTTTCGGGAACCATAGCATTTTATCTGAGAATCTTTTAAACTTTTTTTTTATTATGGAGGGTAGTCTTAACTAAAATTTCTATTAAACATCAGCTGATAGATTTTAAACTGGATTGGAATATTAATTAATTTTATTATAGTATAATATAGCATTTAGTATGTATATAAAATATATATTGAGGAGATAAACCTTAGTTAATAAAATACTAACTCTGGTAATGAAAAAATCCTAGGACCCCATGAATAAAGAAATTGGCATGCATGCCAGGGTTTGTATAGTTGTGGCCAGATATCCTGCTGACCCCCCTCCCGGCCACACAGCACAGTATGAGGTGTGCGATCGATGCATTGATATTGTCATCTTGGCCCATAACACAACTATTTCATAATTAACAAATAATAAACATAGGAAAGAAAAAATATCGAAAAATGACCAAATGTGTGACATACACAAACTGACAATACATTATGATCAAAGATAATAAATGTAGAGCTCAAACTTTTTAATATTTCTTTAGAGAGAATCCTTCTGTGAGAGAATCCAATAGTAGTTTGGTAGAACCTTGCCTATTTAAAGTTCCCGCCAAATAACATTTTTATATACAACCACCACCATAGATGAAAAAGCACCTTACTGTTTGTACATATCCGATGTTTAATTATTTATGAAATAATAATGTTTTATTATGTTGCAATAATGTTTTATTATGCTTTCATAATGTTTTATTATAACTAAGAATATTTCAATAAAGTCGATCGATTTTACAAATGTTTATACCACCACTCTAGTATCTATAGTCTATGGTAAAATGACAGCTTTTAAAAAGAAAAAAAAAGTTCTGCCATTTTGCTGCATTGAATTGAATTCCATCGTTATCGTTTTTACAAAAATATATCTAGTAAATAGCATTGTGTGCTTGTAGAAACCACTAAATTGACGAAATAAGAAATCAAAGCAGCCAATTGTAGTAAAATGGCGGCGAGTGATTCCGGAACGGATGAGTCACTGTACCCTATCGCGGTACTCATTGACGAACTGAAAAATGAAGATGTCCAACTGCGTTTGAACTCAATCAAGAAATTGTCGACCATCGCTTTAGCTTTGGGCGTGGAGAGAACCCGTTCAGAATTGATTCCCTTCCTGACGGAGACTATTTACGACGAAGATGAAGTGTTATTGGCACTTGCTGAACAGCTTGGTAAGTGAACCTACAAGGCAGCTTACGAATTTTTTGAAATAAGTATTTTTATAACCTTTATCGATCAGTTTTCATAAATTGTACCAGTGTTATCCGTCGCTAGGAGTTGTATTCTTTGTTTATACATTGATTTTAAGAAGTTCTTATCAAAAAACAGCTTGAAGATCTTGAATAAATGATAACGGCAGCCTATTGCAGTCCCAGTATTACTTAGGTACTGATATATGTATGAAGTTTTAGTATCGAAATTACTGGGCATGACGAGATTCAAGAACACATTTAATAGATGTATAATATATCAAACTGTAGAATGTTGTAATTCAAAACACTAAGTGACCTACCATTATGTAGGCTTGTTTGTCAGTGTTGGTCTATAACATTAATAAAAACAGATTTATAAGGTGTTATAGGCGATAAAATAGTTGTATGTTAAGACAACTAAGCAATTGTAATAAATTTACTTGCAAAAACGCCTCTGTTTGAATAAATAGGTTTTGAATTTGAAGTTAAAATATACACCTATTATAAATTTCATGGTAAATTAACTACCAAAAGTACTTATTAAGCCTATTTGAATAAAATTCATTTTGAAATTAAAATTAACAATGAATACAGAGTTAAATACCTACATATATATATATAAATTTCCAGGTAACTTCATAAACCTGGTTGGCGGTGGTGAGTTTGCCCACTGCCTGCTGCCTCCACTAGAATCTCTGGCCACGGTAGAAGAGACGGTTGTTCGTGACAAGGCCGTAGCCTCCCTCCGGGCCGTGGCAGCCCACCACACTCCGCAGGCTTTGGAGCAACACTTTGTGCCGCTCGTGCAGAGATTGGCCGGCGGAGACTGGTTTACTTCCAGAGCTTCGGCTTGTGGACTCTTCAGGTACAGGAATGAACAAATTGTCTTAACAACCAAAAAAGCCTGATTTGACTACTCAATCTCATTCCAATAGAGAAAAAGGATACACCTCTTAATCAATCAGAACTAACACAAAAATCTTGAACATGTAAATTACATATAAATGGATAAATAAAAGGTGGTCATGATATTTTTTGTTCTCCTGAAAAGTTGGCATTTTTTTACTTAAGCGGTGTTAGAACTTGTGACAATATATAACAATTTTGTGTCACAGTTATGTTATCAAACTTCTCTGACTGATCTGATCATGACAACAACAACCAACAACCACATTTTCTGATACAACTACATTTTTTTTTAATTATTTGTAGTCTGTTCTTTGAAGCTAGGATTTTGACCAATCTTTTCATTTTAGTTTCTGTATTGATAAGATGTAAATTAAAATGGCTAATCCTTACATAAGTTAGCCATGTTATGCGGCTTATACATAGGTCAGAATTTTTAAAATTGCTTTTTGGCACCATTATCTTCAATTTCGATCCCCTATTAATGCTAAATGTTAGTCCCTGTAGAACTTGTTTGTCATACAAAGTCTTATCATAATATAAGCAATAAACTGTTATACATTAGCCAATCAAACATTCTTTCAAAGTTTCCCTAATAAATGAATTAGACATCTCACCCCCATTCAAATGATTCCAGTGTGTGCTACACCCGTGTATCAGCCCCAGTGAAGGCGGAACTCCGTCAACATTTCCGCTCGCTGTGCCAGGATGACACGCCGATGGTGCGCCGCGCCGCCGCCTACAAGCTGGGCGAGTTCGCTCGCTCCGTCGAGGTGGAGTACGTCAAAAGTGACTTGATACCCATGTTCGTTACTTTGGCTCAGGTATGGTTTGTTTTACTATTTAAATTAGTTAGAACCTCATGCCTTGAGTTATTTAAGGATATTAGACACCTTTTTTATGTTTAATCAACATACTTTTATATGGCCTGCTTGATGGTGAACAAAACACTAGAAGCATTGTCTATCATTGTGGGTTATTACTTATGACTGATGTATTGACGATGGGGCAAGCAGGTTTAATCTCTCTCTACCTAGCTGTTGGACTGATTTGTACAACTAAACATTAGGAATCTGTTTCTAGGCGATTAGGAAATGTGTGCCCTCACATGGCACACCAAAAAAATGAGTTCTGAAGAGTGAAGCCATTTTACAGAACTGACGCAGATCGCTGCAACTTGTGAAGTTGAGATCATCTAAATGA
Source organism: Hemithea aestivaria (assembly GCA_947507615.1). Taxonomy (NCBI): domain Eukaryota; kingdom Metazoa; phylum Arthropoda; class Insecta; order Lepidoptera; family Geometridae; genus Hemithea; species Hemithea aestivaria. Next base: position 10,816,511 of record OX382345.1, on the reverse strand, counting down.
CATGCACATGTCTATTTTGCGTCCATACTCTTCAGACCCCTGTGGCAGTATATAAAAGTATTCTTGAAGGAGGGGGCCCCTGATTAGGTCCGTAAGCAGAGTGCTACACAAGACCATGAGCAGATGGAGGGGATGTGTAGTTTACGATATGAGACTTGTTGTTTCTATTTGTTATTTGGTTACATTTCCCAGGACGACCAAGACTCAGTCCGGCTGCTGGCAGCAGAGGCGTGCGCGGCAGTAGCGGCGCTGCTCCCGCCCGAGGACATGGAGCAGCTGGTGATGCCGACTGTGCGGGCGCGGGCCGGGGACACCTCCTGGCGCGTGCGGTACATGGTGGCTGACAAGTGAGTGTATATACACGAGCAGGACCCGCTGCGGACACTGCCTGGCGCGTGCGGTACATGGTGGCTGACAAGTGAGTGTATATACACGAGCAGGACCCGCTGCGGACACTGGCTGGCGCGTGCGGTACATGGTGGCTGACAAGTGAGTGTATATACACGAGCAGGACCCGCTGCGGACACTGCCTGGCGCGTGCGGTACATGGTGGCTGACAAGTGAGTGTATATACACGAGCAGGACCCGCTGCGGACACTGGCTGGCGCGTGCGGTACATGGTGGCTGACAAGTGAGTGTATATACACGAGCAGGACCCGCTGCGGACACTGCCTGGCGCGTGCGGTACATGGTGGCTGACAAGTGAGTGTATATACACGAGCAGGACCCGCTGCGGACACTGCCTGGCGCGTGCGGTACATGGTGGCTGACAAGTGAGTGTATATACACGAGCAGGACCCGCTGCGGACACTGCCTGGCGCGTGCGGTACATGGTGGCTGACAAGTGAGTGTATATACACGAGCAGGACCCGCTGCGGACACTGCCTGGCGCGTGCGGTACATGGTGGCTGACAAGTGAGTGTATATACACGAGCAGGACCCGCTGCGGACACTGGCTGGCGCGTGCGGTACATGGTGGCTGACAAGTGAGTGTATATACACGAGCAGGACCCGCTGCGGACACTGCCTGGCGCGTGCGGTACATGGTGGCTGACAAGTGAGTGTATATACACGAGCAGGACCCGCTGCGGACACTGCCTGGCGCGTGCGGTACATGGTGGCTGACAAGTGAGTGTATATACACGAGCAGGACCCGCTGCGGACACTGCCTGGCGCGATTTGGATAAAAATAAAATATTTTGGTTGTTATGTTGATTTTTGAAACACTGTCGCCCCACCTGCTTTACTCTTACTAAGATTTAAATCGGTAATATTATGTAATGTCCCAGGTTCGTGGAGCTGCAGCAGGCGGTAGGTCCGGAGCTGGCGCGCTCGGACCTGACGCAGATCTTCCAGGCGCTGCTCAAGGACACTGAGGCCGAGGTGCGCGCCGCCGCCGCTGGGAAGGTACGTGTGTACATAATATGAAATAACTTTTTTGAAATACTCCTATTTAATGTATATTAAATTATTTTTGTATCCAACACTTTTACCATAAAATTGTTAATGAGAAATTTTAATTTAATTAACCTAACAAAGGCACGTCAGGGAAGCTATTGTATACTTAGCTAGGGTCATTTGATGCTCTCTAAATGTGGACTGTAACTTATATGTGACTTGCACAGCCTGACTTCACTCCTGGTTCGTCTTATTATACCAGCTATACTCACGATTCCGACACCGTTTTTTAAGCTATTGACTAATGTTGTAAATGAAGAAAAAAAGGCATTTAAATAATAAAAAAATATAATATGTATTTCTTATAGTTTGAAAATAAAATAAAAAAAATATTTAAATAGGTATAAAGTTTTTGAATGGGGACACGCTACGTCACACTTTGCTCTAAAACATTCAACGCTTCGACGTCATGGAATATATTAGGTATTGAAATTTTGGATTAAAGACTTAATCAATTAATTCCAGGTGAAAGACTTCTGCATGAACCTGGACAAGGCTCACCACGAACACATCATCATGACGATGATCCTCCCCCAGATCAAGGACCTGGTCTGCGATGCCAACCAACACGTCAAGTCAGCCCTGGCCTCCGTCATCATGGGCCTCAGCCCCATCGTGGGCAGGCAAAACACCATCGAACACCTCCTCCCACTATTCCTCACCCAACTTAAAGACGAGTGCCCCGAAGTACGTCTCAACATAATCTCCAACCTCGAATGCGTTAACGAAGTCATCGGAATACAACAACTAGTGCAATCCCTCCTTCCGGCTATTGTAGAATTAGCCGAAGACACAAAATGGCGCGTGCGTTTAGCCATCATCGAACATATGCCTCTGTTAGCCGGTCAATTGGGACAGGAGTTCTTCGATGAAAAGCTAACCGGACTATGCATGTCGTGGTTAATCGACCACGTTTATGCTATCCGTGAAGCGGCTACATTGAATCTGAAGAAGCTAGTAGAACAATACGGATCAACCTGGGCTGAGACCAATGTCATCCCAAAAGTCTTGGCTATGTCCCGAGAACAGAATTACCTGCACCGTATGACTTACCTATTCTGTATCAATGTTCTTTCCGAGGTGTGTGGAAAAGATATAACTACAAGAGTCTTGCTGCCTACAGTTTTGTCGATGGCTGACGATAATGTTGCCAATGTAAGATTCAACGTAGCCAAGACTTTGCAGAAGATGGCGCCGTTTTTGGACCCGGCTGTCATCCAGCCGCAAGTGAAACCAGTTTTGGAGAAACTGAACGTAGATCCGGATGTGGATGTCAAGTATTTCGCTTCCGAAGCCATCGCTGGGATCGCCGGATAAGCAACTTTTAACTGCGAGATTAATGTAGATTACTATTGATACACCACCTGATTTTTCCATGCCAGAAAAATGTACTGGAATGACTATTATTATGATATTATTTCAGCACATTTTTAATGAAAAATAAGCTTGTGTAAGGAAACCAAGCTGAGGGCAAATATACTTATTTAAACTGGCTGCGACCACTATAATCTGACCAAAATGAATGTTCTTATAAACATAAAGTGAAAAGACGTTACTTTGTTATAATGCACGGGTAATGCGACAAAGTTCAGAAACTTCGATAACTATTTTAGCCATTGTATGTCTATAACATTTTAGTTTTGTTGGATTATAGTGATTGCAGTGTAAATTAGCCATTCTCTAAACACGCCTGATGTGTTTCTAGTATTTCTGACGCAGTTAATAACTACACAAATTGTGCGTATCTTGCAGTAAAATAATTAAAATTAATAAGCGTCCACCTCGCTTACAATTTTCTACTTAATTTTAACTGATAGGGTTTCAAATCGTGTTTTACTAAAATCCCAGTAAATGTATGAATTAACTTATAGTCGTTGAACTGTAATATTTATCTTCATTCCATAGCATTTGAAATTCAGAAACCTTTGAAATCTTGCATTATTTGTAAGTTTATGTATAGCACAGAAATTATTGTAATAAGAAATAAAGTATTAAAAACTCCAAAACTGTCTTGTTATTTGTATCCCATAAAGCCGCGTCTCCAGCTCCTGTTTTGCTTCATACATTCAACATGAGTCAGACAATATGCAAAAAAAAATCTCGGCGATTTTGACTTCTTGTTTGCTCCAATATTTTTTGCTTTCCATATTCGATGGAAAGCACGATCAACAAAACATACATAATATCAATATTCATCAAAATCGCCGAGATTTTTTTTGGTGTTGTCATGCTCATGTTGAATGTTTGAACCAAAAACAGGAGCTGGAGCCGCGTGTGCCCAATAATGTTCAGAAAATTCCACAATAAAACACCAACAACTTTCTATATCATTTTTATTTCCATCGAAAACAACGGCATCCCAATTCACTGTATACATGTTATATTACATTATCTAGCTCGGAGTGAACAGAACACAAATTTTGGAATGTAACAAATGTTACTGGACCTATTGTTTTGATTATTTACATAATATATACCATATCACATAACATTGATTTCATATGTCTTACACAACAATTTCAAAATTTGTGCACAAAATCTGTAAAATTAAATCGGCATCTATTAAAATATGTTTTTTTATTATTATAATTTACCACACATTTACAACGGATAAATTATTTACACAAGAGCAACATTTAGCGAAACCTCTAAAGGTTCTAGAAACGCGGTTTTATATATTTTGCTTGATCATAATACATTATAATAAAATCTATTAACAACTTACTATTAAACAATATTTTATCTTACAAGATTTATATAGGGCTCGATGTCCTAACCTCGATTTCGTCATAATAAATTGACATTTAAAAATAATAAATTAGCAACAACGATTATTATGGAAAAATGCTTTCAACACCAAAATCATAAAGTTAACATTTTTATCTATTTTTAAATTGAAAGAACACTCACTTTTCCCTATAAGTTGTTTTTAAACCCAATAATATAACATTGGGGCAACAAAAGCGACGTGCCTTTAAAATAGAGGTTAGAACATCGAGTGTTAAGGCCAGTATTATTGTCGGCCTATCACGGGGTCTCTTGACGAGTCTCGTGGCGAGACAATGGGTCTGGTAACGAGACTTTGGGTCTAGTGACGAGACTTTGAGTCTAGTAACAAGACTTAGGGTCTCGTGACAAGACCTGAAGCTATTGGCTAATTCACACCCACTAGTTTGATGTCCATTTTAATGTAGGTAGGACATTACTTGCTTAAACCTCCTCATTAATATGAGTGTATCAAACGCAGTAATGTACATTGAGGGCTTTCAATTAGCCAATAGTCTTGTGAGTCTCGTGACAAGACTTAGGGTCTAGTGACGAGGCTTTTAGGTCTAGTGACGAGACTTTTGAGTCTTGTGACAAGACTTTTGGGTCTAGTGACGAGACTTTTGAGTCTGGTGACAAGACTGGGTCTCGTGGCGAGTCTCGCGCGAGAGATTGAGTCTCGTGACGAGTTTAATGGCGGGAGTCTCTGGGGTAGAACTCGGCGAGGATGGAGGCAGGGATACGTTTCAACATCTCCTTGGGGAAGATACGCAGCAGCTGCCAGCCGATGTCCAGGGATTCGAACACTGTGCGGTTCTCGTAGTTACCCTGGAATTGGAAATATATGTATTTAATCATATAGGCAATTCCTATGTCCTAAGTAAGTGAATTACTGAATCAGGCTGTATGTTGAGAGTTAAGGACTGTATGTTCTGCCGATTTTCAGTCACGCATCACAAAGTCAATTTGGAACTGCCGCTGAGTTGTTTTAGTGGATTTACCAGTGTAGTCGTCATTCACGCGGAATCCCACATAACCCTCCCGTATATTTCCGACGGAATGCGTAACTCTATATTAATGGCGTTAAAAAAGTCATAAGTCCGTTAGAAAACTACTGATTTCGATTTTTTTAATAAACAAACAGAAGAACATTATTTATAAACAGACTTTTTTGTATCTGAGATATTTTGTATAGAAATTGACAAGAAGTTTCTCATGCGATGTTGATCAACATCAAGTGAATTAAATAAAAAATAAAACCAGAACGTTATAAAAACATGTAATTCGCCATTTTGTGATGGTGGTCAAATAAATTATAAAAAAAAAAAACAAAGGTCTGTTAATAAAAATATAAAAACAAGTGAATTAAATTAAAAATTAATAAAACCCCCAACGCAGTACGTAATTCACCATTTTGTGGTGGCGGCCATCTTGGTTTTTAAATTTTATATAGTGGGTTGTATTCTACTAGTTAAGACCTTTCATTTGATACCCATATTGAGGGGGTCGTGGAAGAAAAAAGTAATCTGCCATTTTGTAGCGGCGGCCATCTTGAACCGATTTCCATCAAACATGGCTAAGAACACTCTCGACTAACTACTTTTAAACAAAAAAAACTAAATCAAAATCTGTTCATCCGTTCGGGAGCTACGGTGCCACAGACAGACAGACACGTCAAACTTATAACACCCCGTCGTTTTTGCGTCGGGGGTTAACAAGTATAAGTGACAATGTGTAAGTTACCTGCGTGATAAAGTTCTTCTCGAACTTGGTGAGGAACTCGAGGTAGAGCAGATCGTCCGGCGTGAGCGCCTCCTCTCCTACTACAGCCTTCATCGCCTGCACGTCCTTGCCGATGGCGTAGCACGCGTACTGAACGATACATTACATTATATTATAATCTAATAGAAACAAACACAACACTATATGTACACTTTTTCTGTTTATGCCCTTGTAGTACAGTCATCTTGGTGTAACCTTGAACAAGGTCTTTAAAAATGATTTAGTAATTTATTACACGGACAGATCGTTTCAGTATTTAGAAAATATTTTAAAGATCCGTTATGTATACACGCAGATTTTCTTATTAAAACAACTATGTCTCTGTGCAATAAATTAGTAAACCTCATTGAACAACCTTGTTCAAAGTTAGACCAAAAAGTTCAAATTTACCCAAGATGACTGTACGCATACTGTAACATATTTCATAATAATATCATAACTGTTAAGCACATTCAGTTGATCATATTCATGATCGATATAAAGGTAACTTGCGACTTGTGTTTTGTTGTAGTAAGTAACTTGCGATATACTGAATTCATGATCATGAGCGAGTCTTGAAAAATCAGATTTATAAAGTCTGTGCCAACATCAAATGCATCAATAGATTTGTTGTATTTTCTACATGGCCTAGACAATTTGGCTAGTTTATTTTATTCATTACAGATTTAACCTGACCACGATCTCGCCTGTTGTTAAGCGAGTATGCGGTCATTGATGGTAGCAGACAAAATCTATCAAGCGGGATAAATCCCTCCCCGACTTCATTGAACATCAAACTGGAACACGGTCATGACCGTTTGACGACACGGTTTTGTCCGGTGGGTGGTAACTAGCCACGGCCGAAGCCTACCACCAGTGTGATATAATGTATGTATGTGCATTATATCTTTGTTGATATCAATGTGCATATTAACCAGCTGGTTGGAGACGTCAGAGTGATCCTTGCGCGTCATTCCCTCGCCGATGGCGGACTTCATGAGACGGGACAGCGACGGCAGCACGTTCACTGGAGGGTAGATCTGTCTGTTGTGCAGCTGACGGTCTACGTAGATCTGCAGAACAAAAGGAAATTATATCAGTAATAATAAATATTTCAAGACATTACACACAGCGCCACCTAACCCCGAGCTAAGCAACTTAATGCTTGTGTTATGGTGGTTAGGATAACGGATAAAATACTCATATACTTTTCTTTTGTAAATACATACTTATTGAAAGCCACCTAGACCAGAAACAAATACCTGTGGATCACACAAACATTTGTCCCATGCGGGAATCGAACCCGTAACCTTCTGCGTTGAAGGCGAGTATTAGCCCACCGCGCAACAGAGGTCGTCATTAAGCAAGAGAGAGGAAGGAAAACAACCATGACTAGATTTCAACTTGTGTGCAATACTGAAACTTATTTAGTCCATCTGATATAATGCCCATACATCTGCTATACCCTCCGACATAAAAACTTTCAGATTCTTTTTATTTATATTTTTTTCTCACATAATAAAAAGAAAACACTAATTTGACATTTTTCTTTTTCCACATTTTAAAGGCAGGGCAGTATCAATAATAATAATAACAATATTTTTTAGTTTATCGTTTTGGCGCTACATATTGTATTTGAAAATCAGTAATTACTAAAACTAAATGCACGGGAAACAAAAATATATGGGCCTAAAATAAAAACTAAATCAGGGGTGTTTAAAACAAATGTACATACCTGTCCCTCAGTAATATAACCAGTCAAGTCAGGAATAGGATGGGTGATGTCGTCGTTAGGCATAGTAAGAATGGGGATCTGAGTGATGGATCCGTTGCGGCCCTCCACACGGCCCGCGCGCTCGTAGATCGTGGCCAAATCCGTGTACATGTAACCTGGGAATTATACAAATTAATTAATATAAAGTAGTGGTAGTTTAGTTAAGAAATTGAGTTTTAGTTTTAAGATTTTCTGTATATTTGTGGTGGTATAAAGAGTTTTTTATTCTAATATTTTAGGCTTAAATTTCGCTATTTTTTGTTTAGAGAGAGCGTCTTGCTTGTCTTCTTACTTCTTTGCATAATGATTTTTTTTATATGAGTTTTAGATTGCTAGATGTGTTCATATGCCTTTTGTAAAAGTGAATTCTTAAGAGTATTTTTTCTATTGTCACTCTTTTTGACAAATATGTAAGAGCACAATGGCATACAGCCAAGATTGCTTGAATCTCAGCCTTTGGGATTCTGCCAAGCACATTTATACTTCAGATCAATACTGGAAAATTGTCTGCTAACATCCTATTCAATACTAGCTATGCCCATAGGTTTCACACGTTGAAAAGTAGTCTATGCTACGGCCACGTAAGCCTCTCTCGGCGATTTTGATGAATATTGATTTTATGTTTTGTATGTGCTTTCCATCGGGTATGGAAACCAAAAAACGTTGTTGAAAACAAGAAGTGTAGTTTGACAATGTTTTTTGAAAAAGTTAAGACAGTAAGTGTACCTGGGAAACCACATCGTCCGGGCTAGGGTTGGACATTGGACACACACGGACAGTTTAGTGATGTACCTGGGAAACATTAGACATTAGCCAGACAGTATGCGTATCTGGGAAACCACGTCGTCCGGGCACCTCCTCCCTCGCGGCGGACACCTCACGCAGCGCCTCCGCGTACGATGACATTATAGTTAGACAGTATGTATACCTGGGAAGCCACGTCGTCCGGGCACCTCCTCCCTCGCGGCGGACACCTCACGCAGCGCCTCCGCGTACGATGACATTATAGTTAGACAGTATGTATACCTGGGAAGCCACGTCGTCCGGGCACCTCCTCCCTCGCGGCGGACACCTCACGCAGCGCCTCCGCGTACGATGACATTATAGTTAGACAGTATGTATACCTGGGAAGCCACGTCGTCCGGGCACCTCCTCCCTCGCGGCGGACACCTCACGCAGCGCCTCCGCGTACGATGACATTATAGTTAGACAGTATGTATACCTGGGAAGCCACGTCGTCCGGGCACCTCCTCCCTCGCGGCGGACACCTCACGCAGCGCCTCCGCGTACGATGACATTATAGTTAGACAGTATGTATACCTGGGAAGCCACGTCGTCCGGGCACCTCCTCCCTCGCGGCGGACACCTCACGCAGCGCCTCCGCGTACGATGACATTATAGTTAGACAGTATGTATACCTGGGAAGCCACGTCGTCCGGGCACCTCCTCCCTCGCGGCGGACACCTCACGCAGCGCCTCCGCGTACGATGACATTATAGTTAGACAGTATGTATACCTGGGAAGCCACGTCGTCCGGGCACCTCCTCCCTCGCGGCGGACACCTCACGCAGCGCCTCCGCGTACGATGACATTATAGTTAGACAGTATGTATACCTGGGAAGCCACGTCGTCCGGGCACCTCCTCCCTCGCGGCGGACACCTCACGCAGCGCCTCCGCGTACGATGACATTATAGTTAGACAGTATGTATACCTGGGAAGCCACGTCGTCCGGGCACCTCCTCCCTCGCGGCGGACACCTCACGCAGCGCCTCCGCGTACGATGACATTATAGTTAGACAGTATGTATACCTGGGAAGCCACGTCGTCCGGGCACCTCCTCCCTCGCGGCGGACACCTCACGCAGCGCCTCCGCGTACGATGACATTATAGTTAGACAGTATGTATACCTGGGAAGCCACGTCGTCCGGGCACCTCCTCCCTCGCGGCGGACACCTCACGCAGCGCCTCCGCGTACGATGACATTATAGTTAGACAGTATGTATACCTGGGAAGCCACGTCGTCCGGGCACCTCCTCCCTCGCGGCGGACACCTCACGCAGCGCCTCCGCGTACGATGACATTATAGTTAGACAGTATGTATACCTGGGAAGCCACGTCGTCCGGGCACCTCCTCCCTCGCGGCGGACACCTCACGCAGCGCCTCCGCGTACGATGACATTATAGTTAGACAGTATGTATACCTGGGAAGCCACGTCGTCCGGGCACCTCCTCCCTCGCGGCGGACACCTCACGCAGCGCCTCCGCGTACGATGACATTATAGTTAGACAGTATGTATACCTGGGAAGCCACGTCGTCCGGGCACCTCCTCCCTCGCGGCGGACACCTCACGCAGCGCCTCCGCGTACGATGACATTATAGTTAGACAGTATGTATACCTGGGAAGCCACGTCGTCCGGGCACCTCCTCCCTCGCGGCGGACACCTCACGCAGCGCCTCCGCGTACGATGACATTATAGTTAGACAGTATGTATACCTGGGAAGCCACGTCGTCCGGGCACCTCCTCCCTCGCGGCGGACACCTCACGCAGCGCCTCCGCGTACGATGACATGTCCGTCAGGATTACCAACACGTGTTTCTGGAATTATGACACACACTTGGTCACAACTTTATTTTTTTTAATTTCTATCGGCAATCAGTCGCCGGACTATATATAAGCTGATCTTTTCCTTATCTATTGTCTTTTGGTCTTGGTCATGTTTAAAATATTGAACAATGACGTCATAAATACTAATCAAACAAGTTTAATGCGTTGCTCCCGTTTTATGTCCAATATTTTTAATTAATGTTTTTGATCCGGAAAGTATGGGTAACCCGTTTTCTCTCAGCATAAACAAAAAATGTCTCGTTACTCATAATTAACGGAATTACGCAAATTACAAAGAGTTACGCTCGTAACAATAAATATTGATATTTAATTAATATTAATATATAGATAAATAAACATTGCATAAAAAAAAGAAATAAAAGCAATACTCTTTTTAGTTTTTAACTTGAACATTATTCTAAGTTCAATAGAATCTCACCTCGCACTGGTATGCCAAGAACTCAGCAGCTGTCAAAGCCAAGCGGGGGGTGATGATTCTCTCAATAGTAGGATCGTTAGCCAGGTTCAAGAACAGGCACACATTCTCCATGGAACCGTTTTCTTCGAAGTCCTGCTTGAAGAACCGAGCTGTCTCCATGTTGACACCCATGGCTGCGAACACGATGGCGAAGTTGTCTTCGTGGTCGTCCAAGACTGACTTGCCGGGGACCTGAAACGGAGTACATGGTTTTTTAGTAAAGTTAAAGAGAAATAACAATATGAACTGAAAAAATAATATTAGCCCCTCAATTCCCGAGCGGTTCGATCGGGTCGCAAACACCGCATTCGAATTTAGGCTTTAATTTAAAAATGCTAGAAACTAATTCAATCCACCCCCGCTAAAAAACAATTGAAGCGCTAGTGGCTAAGGAGTTAAAGGTAAGGAAAAATATCAATTCGTTGAAAAGAAAGTGAGCTGCCCCAAATACCGTTTATATTTAGGCAGATAGAAATTAACTTGTGACTTTTAGAACTAATGGGTGGAAAAGTTGCTGTTAGATCAGTTCCTTTAAAAGCAAGGTACTACATACTGAGTAATAACGCAAAATGTGGTAAGAATCAGCACGATAAAATAATTTAGATTTTATAATTACATACTTTTTTAATGATTTTTTAAATAAAATCTGTTAAGAAATCTTACTTTTATGTATTTCATTAAATTGAGATCATTTCTGGCTGTATCATCTATATATTATCATCGTCTTTCGTCAAGTGATTGGCATTTTTTTTGATAGCTGAACAAGAGACATATATGATACACCTTACTCCATTTTTTTTTATATTTACCTTGACAAGACCGGCTTGCCTACAGATCTGGGCGGCGATTTCGTTGTGCGGCAGACCGGCGGCGGAGAAGATGGGGATCTTCTGGCCACGGGCGATGGAGTTCATCACGTCAATAGCGGAAATACCTGGGAGATACATTATTTTAATGAGAGCTAATATTTTGCACGCTGTATCTGCCTCAAGTAGGCCGTACACTCAATGTTTTACAATGTTATGTTAAAATTTTACTGTAATAATTCCCTGTGTAGCGGCCAGTTTGGCGGATCTAATAAAAAAAAAAAAAAAAAAAATTATGTGAAAACCATACAATATTATAAATGCGAGAGACCTTGCTCCAGTAGTTTCCTATAGGTCTCTCAATCCGTGTTTCTCAGATACCAGCAGGGCTATTCACTTATCGGTTAGGGAACCGAACCGAATACCGAATTGTCAAAAATGTATGACATGACGTGACATGACATGTCAAGCTGTATTTACATAATATGTCATTTCATACATTTTTGACAATTCGGTATTCGATTCGGTTCTTTCACGGATAAATGAATAACCATGCTGATCTTGACGGGTTCTTTGTTGGCCTGTAGATATCAAAAAGTATCCCGAATCCCGTAGGATACAAAATAAAAGCTTTTCTATGCCCCTTAACGAAACTTGACTTTCTATTTGTCTACCTGGCTGTCTGTCTGTTACCTCTTCATACTTAAGCTGCTGGAGTGATTTAAATGAGATTTGAAGTTCAAGTTTCGTTAAAGGACATAGGATAGCTTTTATTTTTTATCCTACAGGATTCGGGATACTTTTTTTGTCATCGCGGGTAACAACGACGTTTCTGCAAGTATTAAGTATGAAACGAAGCGACGGCGAGACGAGGCGAGGTAAGTCGAAGATCAGCGCTATATGGGCTGATGATGGAGTATAAGTTCTCACCAGTCTGGATCATCTCCTCGGGGTAGATACGCGACCAAGGGTTGATGGGCTGACCCTGGATGTCCAGGAAGTCCTCCGCCAGGATGGGGGGACCCTTGTCAATGGGCTTGCCGGATCCGTTGAATACACGACCTGTAAGGGCATATTTATAAATATCGCAGTCTTCTGTGACAGCAACTGACAAAGAACAGTTTCTCGCAATTCTAGTAACTGGCTGTTTCGTAAATCTATGCAATTATCCTACTTTACTTGTAATTTACTAGGGCTTTAATAGGGATAAAATAAAAAAAAGCTGACACGTAACGCTTATATAAGTTTTCGGGGGCACGTGACGTCACTTATAACCGCTACATAATGTGGGTACCGTTCGGCCAGTGACATCACAACCAAGAAATTAGTGAGTTGTATCTCACACGTTTATTTTTCAGATTAACAAAGAAAAAAGGACGCGTCAATGTTATTTACCTACTTGATAGACATAAAACATTTTTAGCACATATTTTTTTTTATTTGCTGCAACAGTTGCTGTTTGTAACAAAAGCCTAAGATGTCTTACCCAACATGTCTTCAGAGACGGGCGTGCGCAGGATGTCGCCGGTGAACTCGCAGAGCGTGTTCTTGGCGTCGATGCCGGAGGTGCCCTCGAACACCTGCACCACGGCCTTCGACCCGCTGACTTCCAGCACCTGGTTACAATCGTTATATTGATCCAACGGCCTATCAACATAGGGCCTATTGGCTAATTCTCACCCACTACGATTGATGACAACTTCAATGTACATTGCTGCGTTTGGTATTTTACTCATATTAATGAGGGGGTTTTAGCAAGTAATGATATTAGATAGATAACTCTTGCACACAATAATTACTAACAAAACTATTAAAATTAACTAACCCCCTTAAATCTAACATTAATACATTTTTATGCACGCAATTTTGTCTATGGATAGTGTTTTACATGTCGTTTGACGATAACCAATAGGCCGTCAGGTCTTCTTCTTCTTTTTTTTTTTTTTTTGCGTAACGCATCATCACCACACGCCGGGAAGGCGCGGGGCGGTATGTGGGACTTCCCCGCTTTGGCGTGGCGAGGATACCCTCTAAAAACCTGAGGGTGTTCCTGCGCGACACAATAATGCCGGGGCAGCGGGTACACCGAAGCACTCATCATCAGGTCTTCCTGAGACAACTACAGCCCAACCCACGAAGGGATAGAGTGACTATCGAGCGGTCGACGAAAGTCGTAAAAGGTTCGCAACGATAACGTCAATATTTCGCGGCGAGCGCTCGGTGTCGCAAGCCGGTCGCTAGAAATCCCTCAGAGAGTCGCGACGATGTCGTCGAAAGTCGCTGTCGTCCAAAGCTATACTATAATATATTTAATCTTTTAGCGACACCCAAAAGGGTCCACAACTGCCTATAAAAAATGTATAACACTTTTTAGTCACACCCCCTAAAACCCCTAATTAATTTGGTTTGAATGTGACCTTCAATTATTTTTGATATATCCTGACATCCAGCAACCTTTTGTTTTGGTTCTTATGCACCATGATACATATGTAAAGGCACATTGCACATAGAGATCTCTATAATAAGTGAAATATTGTTATTCTAACCTGACCGGAGCGTAGAGTGCCATCGGCAAGCTTCAGCTGGACAATCTCAGAGAACTTGGGGAACTTCACCTCGTCGAGGATGACCAGGGGTCCATTCACACCCGACACCGTCTTGTAAGCTACGGACAAATACAATGAATATTCATTTTAGATCAGATAACACTTTATTACTACAACATACATAATAAGTACTAGGAACTAAATACAATTTGTTATAAAAACAATGCAACTATTGGTGGTCTTAACGCTAATAGCGATGTCTTCGAGAAAACCAAGGAGAAGAAAAATAATATGGACGGGGGTTGCTAGATATTTAGGGATGGGAATACATACATGGTTACTTAACTACCTACATTGTAAATAACATAAAAACAAAAATTATTTAAATACAAATCAGAATATATAAGATGCCCCAGAACAATAAATAAGAATGATATGGTTTTGTTTTAGGGGTCAACATTCTTTTTGTATAGCCTATATTAGAAAGACAAAGAAAATAATAATATATAAACCACTAATAAAAAAACTCTGTTAACATTTCAGCTTATTTGAATAAATTAATTGATTACTCTTTAATTTTGAGTTGCATTTGAGGCAAGGTAGGTAAAGTAAATCCATTCCGTATATAATTTATAGCAACAATTCATTTTATATATCAAACAATTTAAATATTTTGCATGACAACTAAGCAACACTTATCTAGATTTCTAGGGTATGATCATGTGAACTAAGTACATGAGAAGTACTGAATATTTAAAGTACCAGCTACATCCAAGAATTTACCCACAGAAAAATTTATTAAAGTTATTCTAGGGCCTAATCTACTTATTACTTATGTACCAAATTTCAAGGCAACAGTGTACCTAATTGTGAAGGAGTAACAAATATTCATCCTTACAAACTTTCTTCCATTTTTAATAAGGACTTTCCACCTTACTTCAATCTTAGTAATGTAATAAATGTGAAAGTTTGTAATAATGTATGGATGTATGTTTGTTACACTTTCACGCCTAAACAGGTAGATCGATTGACCTGAAATTTGGCATGGATATAGCTTAGACCCTAGAATAACACATAGACTACATTACAGTGGATAAAACCACCAAGCGCAGCTAGTATTATTCATAACAATTAAAAAGAAACTCTCTTAAGGACATATAAAATAGTCTTTGTTTCTGGAAATATACAGAAGCTGTAGAACTATATTTAATACTTATTAAACTAAATTATGCTAGTATGCTCCTTTGTAGGCAAAGGCCTTCTCCATCTCCATGAGAAATTAAGCTAAAACAAATAAAAAACCTGACCTAATAACTTATTGATTAGAGCTTATTGATCAGGTGATTTTAACAATATGATACATTTTAAAGTATAATTGCTTCTGAAAACTTTTTATTATACTTCTCTTTAATACATTATAATCTGGTTATTATGTAAATGATGAAGTCAATTAGATAAGTACATAAAAGATTTTCAATTAGAAATTATTAAAGATTCTTGTTGGAATTATTAGGTGTGTAAAAAAGCACGGGTTACGTTATTATTTAAATTGAAGTTAGCTTCCTCTCAATAAGGTCATAGGCAAGTGAATATAATTGATTTGAAGATTTAGCTCTGCCTGATCACGAGATAAGGTACACCCAAAGCAATTATACAGAAAATCCTGTCATTTAGGGTACTTTTGGGAGTTTTACTATAAATTATCGCGCTTATATCAATACAGGAATGTTGTAGAACTAAAACAAGTAGGGATAACAAGGAAACCTTTCAGCAAAATCGATAATTTCATTGACAACTCCTATGACGTTATCACAGGAAGATTTGGCCAGTGTACTCACTCAGACGGGGCTGGGAGATGAAATCCCTGGATACAGCCAGGACATGCTCCTTATTCGCCTGGGACGCGGAGAGAGTCTTGGCCATTTTTCTGTTTTTTGCAGGCCGTTCAATAAAACACCAAACTGCGCTGCCTCCTCGCCCGAAAACTGACGAATGGAAGTTTTGTCTATGCCACTTCACGTGCCGTCACGTGACCCATCACAAGGCAAATACTTGCCACTTTCGAAAATTACCTCCCTGAAACCGCAGAAAATACAGTTAAGGAAAATTGTACCTACACTAATGTAAGTATGATGTTTTCAATGTAGGTACTTGCTAAAAAAATAGAAATGACGAATCATTACGATGAAAATACATGATAATATTCCAGCTTTACCTGATCTGAAATATTTTGGGTACTGATTACTATGGTTTTTTTTTTAAGTCAAATAAAACAAGGAGAAAAGTTCAGCTTATTAAGTATCAAGTATTTACGTTCTGTGGTCTACGGTATCTACATTTCTGGTATCCAAAATTGCAAGACATTAATGCTGAAAAATTTAAATATATGCTTCATGAGAAGTAGGTAATATAAAAATGTATTCACAGAAACTTATTTTTTATTCTGTCAACATCATAAAAAATTTGCAGTCAAGAATAAATTGAATAGGTATAATAGTATTATTATGCAAGTTTATTCATTGTCAACTCCATATGTAAATACCACTTAAATGTCTTTTTTTGGTAAAATGCCAGTGATGATGACGGGTTTAACCTTATCATTATCTCAGAATCTCAGCCATAGGACGTCCACTGCTGGACGTTGTCCTCCCTTTTGGACCTCCATATAATATACCGGTTGGAAGCGACCTGCATCCAGCGCAGCGTCTTCCGGCGACCTATTAGGTCGTCTGTCCACCTTCTTTAATTTATTTTTTAACCTTGGGTAGGCAGAAAAAATAATTTCGGATCACTCTCGTAAATATTTAAATTCTGTTATCACAAAAATATATTTTATTTTCATAAGATTATAGTTTCGACAATAATTTAGGGTAAATTATAAGAATTGGCAGCCCTTTGAAGATAAATTAAGAAAAAAAATCATTTTCTCTATGATAAATGTCCACAGACAATACAATTACAAAATATTTTTAATCTGTTATTTATGACATCCGGAAGTGACGGTATTGACATTTGCAGTGTTGCTATATGGCAATCAATAACTACTAAATTAGTAATTTTGTGTTGTAGCAATCGCGTCATATATAATTTGCAAGGCAAAAGTAAGAAACGCCACATTACAAAATTTTATAATAACAGTGTTAATTACAAATTAAAAAAGTTATGGACTCCCAAATACACTGAATATTCACTCGAATAAGTGGCCACGCAGAATATCAAGACATGTCTGTGATTTATTTTAAAAGAAAAAGAAGAATTTGAAAGTTAGTAATGGCAACACTACTAAATTTGGCTGTCATTACTGTCATCTATCACAGTTTGACGTGTGTCACGTAACCGAGAAACAGAAAAAAAAACAGAATTGGCGTTGATCAGCGTCTGGCGGGCGGTGTCCGCACAAAAATATTTTTAAATAAATATTATTTTGTACTAAGCCTCCGATATCGGTCCCAATAGTTGGCTAGATTTAGTAATCAGAATTAACTCTTGTACTTTGTACTAATTATAAGCTCAGTTGAGTTTTAAATCAATAAAATGTCGATGATGAGCAAGTTCATCCCGCAAGCGGGCCGTAATTTCGGTAAATTTAGTGGTGTTTTGGCTTGTGGAAAATCCAGGACCTATTTTTCGTACACGCAGTCGCTGTCCCAACCCTTAGACAGGCAGCCCGAGTTTGTAACTGCCAGTGAAGCTTTTAAGAAATGTTTAAAATCTGGTGAGTCCTTTTGAATTAATTAGCCAATAAAAACATTCCCGTCTCTGCCGCCCACAGTATGCAAATTTATGTGTTTTGTGTGACATTTTATAGCGTTGTTATTGACAAAACAATTCTTGTTTTTTTTTCTATACAATGCAATAAAATGTAAACATAATATTTTTTTTTTATAATTTATTTTACACATTAATAATATTTGCCTGTATTCAAAAATCACAAAAAAAGTAGAAATGAAGCACTCATTATTGAAATTATTATCTACATGGCCTTGTAATTTATTGCTAAAAAAATTAAAAACACTAAAAGAACTCAAATAATGTTGCTCAAATCCACAGCCTAACAGCTGACTTCCAATCATTCCAAAAGATTGTTGGGACCTATATATACAACTAGGTATATCAACTGAAGTGGTACTTATATAATGTTCCTATGTATGTCTATATATTATTACTTACGACCTATTTCAATTTAAATTGAAGGGGGAAGGCAATTATCCCTATTATCTTGTAGAGGGACTGTAACAAGTAGGTACAAAGTTCAACAGCATTATGACCTTGTATTTTGTACATAGCCTAGATAAATGGTTGTTAGGCTAAAAAGGGGAAAGGACTTAGGAATAGTCTTAATAATTATTTGAATGATACCTCTTTGATACATTTACAAGATGAAAAAGAAATATATTGATTTTTTTTTACACTAACAATACCCAGTTGTGCGTGCTGTGTGTTTACCTGCTGAAAGGTAGCCTATGTGTTATTTCAGGGTTTAAACTACCTATAAACCAAATTTCAATCCAGTTGGTGCAGCCATTTAGGCCTTAAGAGGTTACAAACACATACTTTCATTCATACTTTCGCAATTATAATATAACATAGTAACATAGATAAATTTTGAAATGATTGTTATTCAGCCTGTATTGTCCCACTGCAGGGCAAAGGCCTCCTTTCTATTTCTTTTTTTTCTTTCTTTCTTTTCTCTGGGTTAGGGGCTAATCTTTTCCAAATTTTGAAAATGTGATTGAAATATTAAGTTCTTCGTAAATAGGTTTAAACCTAGGTAGGTACATAATATCTCATTATTATAATATGTACGTACTCTTGCTACAAATGGGTACAAAGTTCAACATAGTACAGAACCTTGACTTTTGGTCATGGTCAACCTAATGTTTATTATGTACAAATGTGGGAAGGGAGTTGTACCAGGCTGAAAATAATACAAAAAAAATATATATACCAAGGCTGCTGGTGCACCACATGTAAATCTAATTGTGATATCATCCAGAGAGCACAAAATAAGATCTTACATGTCATAGCAAATACATTGTGGTTCACCAATAATAAAGAAATCCACAAATACCTGGAGGTCCCAACAGTAGACGACATTAAGACTTTGGGAGGCCGATACTGTGATCGCCTTAAGTCTCATCTAAATCCTCTCGCTAGGGCGCTAATAGAGAACCCGCAAACAAGAAAATGGCTGAAGAGAGTGCTTCGAGTAGCTGATTTCAGGAGAAAGAGGGGTTAATGTGCCTTAGCCCGAAACATCAACTCAACAAATCCACTTATAATTTGAAAACTGATTGCGGAAAGACAGTAGGAAATTAAAAAAAAAAAGCTTGCCCACAGATTTTATTCAGCAGATGAGTACTTCAACATTCCCAAACAAACACAGACATTCCACTGAAACTCCCCCCCAGTTTTTTTAGTGGGTCAACCATGCTGCGTTCTCATTCAATGGAGTCTTGTGTCCAATGCTATGTTTTTCTATCATATTTATTGTGTGCCAGGTTTAAAATAGTTCTATCTGATTCTTCACAACTTTGTATCAATGGCCTTTGAACAAAAATCAGAAGCTATTATTGCATTGGAACTCTCATAGGCACAGGACAGTCATAGTTACAACAATGTTCGGTAAGAAATTAATACATATAAAATTGACAAACTCCTTATTTGAAGTTGGTTAAAATGAGGCGAGGGGAAAACAAGGTCAAACCAACTTGTTAACCAGAACATGTTTACATATATACAAATACATGTTTTGTATATTATGTACTTGTACCTATAGTATGACTGCAAAGTGCATTTTGGCCATCCAAAAATATATGACCTAGAAACAGGTCAATGACTGAATCTGGTTGAAAAAAATATTTCGTTATTGTTTTGCTAAATGGGTATTCCAAACATAATAAAAAAAAAAAAAAAAAAAAAAAAAAGTAAAAGGTAAAGGAAAGTATGACTGACTGATCTAGCAACACAAAGCCCAAAGAGATTATCTCGTATCTCTAATAGTGCGGCTCCTTAGCTCCAGTTTGTATGGAGGTATGACCCCGAGCGGCAGAAAGCATGAAACTTAGCATGCTTTTAATATTTAATGCTTATTTGGAGATAAGGAATCATTGTACCAAGTTTCAAACCTCTGCATGAAAAAGACATGTTTTGCGCCCAGAGAACGTCTTATATGGCATTTTGGAAAATATTCAAAAAAGAAATAAATCATATTTTTGAAACTATAAATCCTGGCAATATACTATAAAGGACAATATGTAGACAATTTTACGGAGTAATAAAGTTTTCCTTGACATTTTTATTCTAGCTTTCATAGTTTTCAAGAAAAACTAAAAATAGGGACATAAAAGTGGGGGGGAGGTGGAAACATTGTCGTGGGGGGGGGGGGGGGGGCTACTAAAACTTCTTATGAACGGTAAAGCTATACGCATGCCAACTTTCATGCTTTCTGCCGCTCGGGGTCATATGTACATGGAGCTAAGGAGCCGGACTATAAGTGAAAATAACACTATGGAAATACATAATGATGAGACGCACGTTTTAATTCACGTCTTCAGAACGACTGAAACAATAGGGATGTTGACACATGTTACGAATTCATATAAACTTATGTTTTTCAAATAAAAGACAGTATTTAAAAACCTATAATCACATTTTAAGGATCTATTTACTAGCCAAAATTGAATAAAATCGCGAATGCGAACGCCAATGAGAGCGCGTGACGTCACACCACTGGCACGCACCGCACCGAACCGCTGACTTACGCTTCCTATGAAATGTTCCTGATTTCGACACATTTTAATTATTCATAACTTAAAAACCACTGAACCGATTTTGATGCAACTTAAACTGTGCCCTAAGTTGGTCCGAATTTAAGCAAAAAAAAGTCAATAACCAAAATGGATCTTATATTCTCAGAGAGACATTTTAGTTATTGACTTTATTTTTGGTTTAAGTATGGACCAACTAAGGGCACAGTATAAGTTGCATTAAAATCGGTTCAGTGGTTTTTAAGTTATGAATAATTAAAATGTGTCGAAATCAGTAACATTGCTTAGGAAGCGTAAGTCCAGCCAGCGGTGTGACGTCACGCGCTGTCAGATGACAGTTCGGAACGTTTTAGCCAGAATTCAAAAAATCATTTTTATTTACGTATTTTTAAATTGAAATTTCATATATTTTTGCATAAAAATATGATATTCGTGTATGAAATGGGTCTATCTATCATATAAAAGCAATTCCAAAAATTAGTCAACATCCCTATTTCGATAAAACTTGCGCTGTGTCTTATTTTACAAGCTTTATATTACTTTCACCTGTCTGTTGTCTGTCTGTCTGTCTGTCTGTCTGTCTGTCTGTCGGTCTGTCTGTAATCAAATCTTGCAAGTTTAATTTGACCCACTTCCCGGTTTCCAATTGAGCTGAAAATTTGCATGCGTGTGTAAATCGGATGACAATGCAATATTTTTATGACATCGAGCTGATCTGATGATGGAGCTGGAAGGTGGCCATAGGAACTCTGTCATTAAACAACGCAACCCCATCGAGTTTGGGCTCATTTGATTCGTCTTGACGAGTACTTTATGATGCAAGATGGTAAGAATAATTAAAGCTTGTTTTTAAAAAGTATTTTTAAAATTTCACTTGTTTTATTTGAAAGAAGAATTAAAATGAAAACCAAAAAAAAGGAAAACATTACGACCTACAAGTACATTATAATAATATAATACCACAGAGCGCTGGTGCTAGTAGTGTGAAATATGTGGGTGGACAATCCGGCGCCGGCGCTTAGCGGATAAATATTCATTTCAGTACAATATACACTAGGTCACCTAGAACTAACTACAAAGATAATATAGAATTTTAAAATAATACATTAAACCGTAGAGCGAGGGAGGAAAGCGCATTTTAATTCATAACTCAAAACCGCTATACGAATTTCGATGAAATCTAAAAAAGATCACTAAAAGAATTCCCAAATCCATACCGACGTAATTGGTGGACTCGTTAAAATCTTTCAATTTTATATCATCACTAAAAGGATTTTTAATACTGTCTTTACATAACATCCTTAGTTAAAACGTAGTTTATAATCAGAAGTTTATTCACACGACTGGCATGTTGCCAGCCTACTCATTCGTGACCTGGCTGGTATCTCGTAATCTCTGTTAATTCAAGAGAAATCTTTTTGTTACTTTTTAAAATGACTCGATGTACGTGTGGCACTTGTCGGAGGTACTGCGAAACTGGTCTTCCATTTGTTATGCAAAGAAGTAAGAACAGGAGTAGGACGCTCTCGTGATGGTTAGAACGTTGCCCTATGCAGCGCCACCCAGGATTTTACAATGATGCTCGGTTCTTAATAAAGATGTTCAGTGGCGGATTTGCCCTAAGGCCCAGTAGGCCCGGGCCTAGGGCGGCCAGATATTAGGGGCGGCCAATCGTGACAAAAAAATCACTGATGACAAGAAATAACTAAAAGTAAGTAAATATTTTAAAGGCTTCAAGGGGCCATGGGTTTTTTTCGGCGGCTCTGCTCTATAATAAGAATATTTATTTTCTCACCGCTCAGAACACATCTTTTGTAGCCGGAAATATAAAATTTTCTCGGCACTCGCAGCTAGCTGCTCGCGCAATTATAAATAGAATATTATGTATTTTGCTCACCACTCAGAACGAGCTTATTCGTTCTGAAAAAAATCAATATTCTCGGTGCTCGTAGCAAGCTGCTCGCGCTTTTATAAGAACATTTAGTTTCTTTGCCACTCGAAGGAAGATAAACGCACATCATTCGTGCTGAAAAATTCAAAATTTTCTCGGCGCTCGCAGCGAGCGGCTCGGGCTTTTATAAATGAGAAAATTTACTTTCTTTGCCATTCGAAACAAGATAAACGCACATCATTCGCG
Source organism: Hemithea aestivaria (assembly GCA_947507615.1). Taxonomy (NCBI): domain Eukaryota; kingdom Metazoa; phylum Arthropoda; class Insecta; order Lepidoptera; family Geometridae; genus Hemithea; species Hemithea aestivaria. The sequence continues at coordinate 10,793,407 of OX382345.1, read as the reverse complement.
CTGAAAAATTCAAATATTTTTCGGCGCTCGCAGCGAGTTACTCGCGCTTTTATAAATAAGGACATTTAGTTTCTTAGCCATTCGAAGCTAGCTAAACGCACATCATTCGTGTTGAACAAATCTAAATTTTCGCGGCGCTCGCAGCGAGCTGCTCGCGCTTTTATAAATAAGAATACTTATTTAGTTGCTTTGCCGCTCGGAGCAAGCTAAACGCACATCATTCGTGCTGAAAAATTCAAAATTTTCTCGGAACTCGCAGCAAGCTGGAAAGGTGGATTTTTTTCTAGATACGCTCATGATTTTGCACATCAGAATCGGCCCAGAAAAAAATCCTGGAATTTTTTCCTTTTTAGTATGGGTTTGAATTGCTTTTTAGGGGGCGCCGTAGAAATCTCGCCCAGGGTACTGGTAATGTTAAAACCGGCTCTGATTGCACATCTTTTGTAGTCTGAAACGTAAAATTTTCTCGGCGCTCGCAGCAAGCTGCTCGCGCATTACAAGGTTTTTAAAATTTTATTCTATTCGGAACGAGTTTAACGCACACGTTATTGTCAGATATATAACATTTCCTATTTTAGAGATTCAAATTGTAGGTAAACGTTGAAATGTACAAACCTACCTTGTTCACAAGAAAAAAAAGTGTGTGCGTGTAACCTTTACGCGCGATTGAAGTAAAACTTCAATTTAATATCCCGTGAACATTCACGAATTTTACTCGACACTGGCAAAATGCACATGTTGCCATATTATTAAAAAAAAAAAAGAAATTAGACAGACCATAGTATATGACATATACTTACAACCAATCAGAATTATTATTTTTAAATGGCGGAAACTACACAGACTATAGTAAGCGTTACTTCCGTCAGAAAAAAAAAAAAGTAAGCGTTACTTCCGTCAGAAAAAAAATCTGAGTTACTCCCTAGTCGCGCCTAAAGAAGTTTTACTTCAAAAAAATCTGGATCCGCCACTGTTTCAGGAGTAAGTAGGAGTAGACATGTTATATACGACGTAGGTGCAGGTATTACATGGACTGGGGCCTAGGGCGGCCTAGACTGTAAATCCGCCACTGAAGATGTTATGACTCCAGCTCAATAAGTAATTTTACTAAAAACCTATTCGGATACCCTGCGCAATCAAGTAAGTCGCAAGTCGCAGGGTTATGTAGATGCTTATTTCATATTTTCTTGTCTTCTCTTATCATCTATACAAAATCAACTCCAAAGGTCAAGGAAACCCAAGTCTCGAACGGAAAATGATCATTCCATTCATATACACAATAACCGGTATCACTTAGCTGATAAATTAGATAAATTATCAGTTGCGAGGCTAACATACAGTCGTCAACGCAACATGTAACCTATTGTCAAGGGTAAATGAAGGACCAGTGGGGGTTACTTTTGTGGTCGGCTGTACAAATGAGGAATCACAATGCATCGAGATAAAATTGTTAGATAATAATATCTACGTTACACTGTATATCATTGCATTGTACATGAAAACATATCTTAGAGCTGTATTTAAAAGTGTCTGTAATTGACGCACCCTAATTTAATCCCTGTAAATCCGGGTCTTCATTATGAAAACTACGCCAAACTGGCATTATTTTTGAGAAATACTACTTTTTCTTCCTACTTCAGACCCAAATGCTCAGGATTAATAATTTCAACAGGAGGCAACATCTAAACGATAAAAACTATCTCTGTACATGTTTTTAGTTAGCTACAAGCGTTTTTGTGTTTAGGGGCTGGTCTTCTAATGCAAATCGTGGGAGAATATTGGACAAGGTCATTTGTTTTGCCTTGCCAATGTGCCAGCACTTCGTGTGTGTTTTTAAGGAAAACTGAAATAATTTATTCCAAAAATAGAAATCCGATTTAGAAATATTTTGGACAGGTCTCAAAGATGTTTCAGTTTTGTTAGTAAACAACTCAAAATGAACTTTGGCCCAAATATGTTGTAGCCGTGATAAAATAATAATCCTATTATTATTTTGAGATAGTTATCAAATGCGGCCTTTGCTCGACCAAAGTTCGCCAAATGTTGGACATTTTAGATAAGCAAATCTAGCAAATTGTTGATAATAAATGCAATGCGCTAAACCAGGATTTCTCAAAGTTTGGTTCGCGAACTTATAAGGGTTCGGCATTGTACGATTCGTTCGCGATAACATTTACTACTTACAAATTGATGACTGACAAATAGGTGACTAGGCTGGACTTGATGCTCAGCCAAGAAGTCAGGAGTAAGGCTAAATCAATCAAAAGATATTCTAACAATTTAACTCAATTGGGTTTGTGTTATTGGGGATAGGTGGCATGGGTTCACTCTCATCTGGAAACTTTAATGGGTGTACGTGGAGTCAGAAGATTGAGAACCTGACTTAATTATTATCATTCAAGCGTTTACCTTGGCTTACCTACTTGGCCTACTGATGATGATGTTTTAGTTTAAGTTTACTTATTGCTTGTATAGACCAGGGTCGATAATTTTTAGAACAAAAAAAAATAATAGTAGGACGAAACCCATTAGAAAAGGAGGGGAATATTATAAAAATAAAAGGAAAAATAATTTACGGGCGATCTGAGATCGGGAAGGGGATGGGGGTGGTTTTTAAGGGTAAAAAACGGTTTTTCTCGATTTCCGGCAAAACTAAAAGTCCTATCGAAAAAAGTTAAATGGCAAAGTTGTAGGTAATAAAAAGATCTAAAACTTTTGTATTCACATTTTTTTCACATAACCTCAAAATTTATGTGAAAAATTCAAAAAACCAAGTTTTTGGTTTTTTATTTTTATCTTGTACAGAAAAAAATTTTTTTTAACGAAATTTGGTGAAAACTTACCTTTACTTATGTCCCAAATACGCTGTAATTTATTTGATTAAAAAATATTTAATTTAATTCACCTTATTGAATGAAAAATTTTTTTCGAATTCCAGGTTTTTTGAATTTTTGCATTTTCTGAGAAGATTTAATGTAGAAACATATTTTTTTTTTCACCATCGAAAAGTAGAAATTTCAACGAACAGAAACCATACCAACTTTTTGAAAAAAGCTGATATTTTGAATATGCCCTGTAACAATGTTGTTCTGCTGCTCCTTCTGTGGGTGGGAGGTTTGCCGAAACGAAAAATGATTTAATTTTTGCCAATTGATATTTTTTAAACCATAATAATTGATACAGTGTAATTTTTTCATTTTTAAAAAAAATTTCGAATTCAATTTTTTTTAAATATTTCCATTTTCTGAGAAGATTTACTGTAGTAACTTATTTTTTTTTCACCATCGGAAAGTAGAGATTTCAACGAACAGAAACCATACGAACTTTTTAAAAAAAGCTGATATTTTGACGGGTGAATTTTCGATTGAAAATTAGGGTGTTTTTTCGATATTAATTCAAAATAAGGGGAAAAAATAAATATTTTTAATCAAATAAATTACAGGGTATTTGGGACATAAAAAGGTAAATTTTCACCAAATTTCGTTTAAAAAATATTTTTTTTTGTAAAAGATAAAAATAAAAAACCAAAAACTTGGTTTTTTGAATTTTTCACATAAATTTTGAGGTTATGTGAAAAAAGTTTTGATACAAAAGTTTTAGATCTTTTTATTACCTACAACTTTGCCATTCGACTTTTTTGGATAGGACTTTTAGTTATGCCGAAAATCGAGAAAAACCGTTTTTTACTCTTAAAAACTCACCCCCATCCCTTCCCGACCTCAGATCGCCCGTAAATTATTTTTCCTTTTATTTTTATAATATTCCTCTCCTTTTCTAATGGGTTTCATCCTACTATTATTTTTTTTCACTTTTTATAATTTTTAAAGGGATCTACCCTGGTCTAGTATAGTCGTATTCAAACAAGTTGACTCAAAATAACTGCGTTTGGCACAGATTGGTGAAAGAGAGGCAAAAGAAGTCTGTTCGTGGGGGTCGCGTAGAGGTGTAGTCAACCTTCTTTTGTCATTGTACCTCAGTTGCGACCCGAGATTAGTTACTGAGCAGGGTTCAAGTTCTTTGAACAACCTAATGCATCTATGACCTTGAAAATTAGTAGTACCTACCTAAGTGTACTGTTAGAACGGGGCAAGGTGAACGTGCATGAAGGATAATTTATTCAGGTCTTACCTTCATAATAACTTTGTATTGAAAATATCCTTAGCAGAGGAATATAGTATAGTATTTTATTTGGTATAATCTTCCTGCACATATTTGCATTTTAGTCGTTTCTTCAAACAGTCCTAGCTCAAGCTTACCTTACTTACCTCCTAACTTACTCAAGGAATACTAAAACCTCCAAAATTACCAGCTGACCCACACAACTCAGTAGTTGCAGTCTGCGGATAGAGTTACCACCTGCCTTTTTTATGTAGAAAGGGAGGCCTTTGCCCAGCAATGGAACAAACCAGGCTGAATTAAAATATTAGATGAGACACAATAAAATCTTAATGTTGTGTGGCGAAAGACGAGGAAATCTGTTAAGGATGGTACATTTGGCCACCCTATGTATTGATGAATGACAATTTATACTTAGGAATTACGGAAAGGTCAATAGTCAACACCAACATCGAGTAATTATTTTTTTGTGAGTTTTTCGAGACTCAAAGTCCTGTACGCAAATGCAAAATTATTTGAAAATTAGTTGTGTGTGTGGGATTGCCTCAATACCCAAGACAATGCTGATAAGGTATTGTAATTCTCAGCGATATCAACCCATTGACGTTCATTATATTTTTCTCGGTAACTGAACTGATAAGAAAAGGGGACGGTGAGAGCAATAAATTGTATTGATTGATCTCATATTTTTAATGCTAGAGTCGTGACATAGAACTGTTGGTTACTTTACTACCTGTACCTATTTGAATAAGTTCAAGTATACTACTACCTTGCGTTTCCAAAAGAAAAGGAAATCGATAATTGCCTAATTCATAGCCACTAAATTTGATGTCCACTTTAATTTACATCACTTGTTTAAACCTCCTCATTCATATCAGTACAATATAAAACGCAGTAGGTGCCTAATGTACATTACCTAATAGACATTTAGGACAATTCAAGGAACGCTCCAATGTTTGAACTTCAATTAGCAAAAAATAAACGTAGGGTGTAGATTAGTTTACAACGGATCATCGTCATTAACCTAGGTACGTTCGGCCATGCTGGACATAAGTCCTCACCCATGGAAATTATTTTGTCCAAAATATAAATTACTCATACTCGTATTATATGTCTTATCTCAAGTAAACAACCCATGTCATAAGCCATAAGGTCAAATTGTCGGGGGTGTGGCGTTTAATATTATTATGGTCTCTTATATTAATTTATCAATATATTGTGTGCGTATGAGATGTTAGCATAACCTTGATGTGCTATCATATAGTGAGGTTACAATATTAAGGGTGTGTTCAGACTTGCTCAGCTGTATGAATTTTGACATTTCGCTCAGGAGACACCACATAATTAGAGCTGCACAGCGCGTCATGCTCGGCATCAAACTGCAAGATCGAGTTCGTAACACCGAAATCCGACGACGAACTAAAGTCAAGGATATCGGCATAGGCGGATTTAGGGGGGGACCAGGGGGTCAAGGGGGGGTCTGGGTGGGAACCCAGAAGCATAGTACAGTTACGAATTTTGCACATATTTCATGGTAAAGATTTTTTTTCTCGCCGCACTTATTATTAAGGTTATTTGAATTTCCTTACTGTTCATAACGAGGTAAACATACACTTTTCGTAGTAAAAATTATATGCCCCCCCCCCCCCCCCCCCCAGAAAAAAATCCTGGATCCGCCCTTGAATATCGGTACCAGAGTTACGGAACTCAAGTGAAGCTGGGCAGGTCACGTGGCCAGACGTGGTGATGGCAGGTGATGTCGTTTAGTGACAGAATGGTGGCCCATATTAGGACATAGGAATCTGGGTCGACCGATTGTTAGATGGACCGATGACATCAGGAAAGTGGCGGGAAATGGATGGATGAGGGCGGCAAGAGACAGTGAAGAATGGCAGTGGGCTATTGAAGGCTGATGATGATGAATTTAATTTCATGAATTTAACATAAATAAATCGCAAATATGTCGCCGGAAGACACTGGATGCAGGTCGCTTCCAACCGGTACATATGGAAGTCTAAAGGGGAGGCCTATGTTCAGCAGTGGACGTCTTACGGCTGAGATGATGATGAAATCGCAAATTAAATAATCGGAATCAATATGCGTAGTTACGGGCGCTCTCTGTGATCGCCATGCGCCTATTTCGCACCCTTCTCGCGTTTCGTTTGTTTCGCGCTTCTTGCGCCTTCACGCCCTTTTAGAATAGAATAGAATAATGCTTTATTGCAAACCAAAAATATACAAAAGAACTTATTACTATAATATAACTTATTACTTTTATTATTATGAGACTAGCTAGGTAGCTTATTACAGTTTCATCCTCTAAATAGTCTCATACGTTTTATTGTGTAGATGAAACAAACTTATTATTATAAACTGAAACCAACATAATTAGGATTCAAAAAAATCGATGAAGCACTTCGAAAAAACGTGTGGAATGATGAGATTTGCTGCATTTTTATACCTCTACGAATCTCGGATTAAAATGACTACCCATATGTATATGAAATATTATTTTTAAGCTTATTTGTCGGTCCAAAAGTCCACATTTTCTGCGTTAATTGGTACAATCTACAAACATTATATTTTGACCAAATATCGTTATCTACTTTCGATAAACATAATAAAAACGTAATATATACTTGTTTACACTGGCATGTCTTTGCTCTCTCAACTACCGATAAATGACGTAATATGGTTATATTTAGCAAGTATTTTGACCTGAGGGAAGACTATTCAATGCGAAAAACCTTGTGGAAAGTAAGGGCATGAATGGGTTTCTTTTGAATACTCGTAAGAACACTGCTCGTGAAAAAACAGGAGTTACGAGTATAATTGCTTATATCATGCGAGCTTCGAGCTTCTCTCATGCATAAAGAAAAGAATCATTGTTCACATAAGTTTTTAGGTTAGGGTCAAAGGACCACGATCTCGCCTGATAGTAAGCGATGATGCAACTTCGGTTGCATCAGACATCGAAGTTCAATTGTAGCAGAAAACCTAGAAAGCGGAATGTTCCCCTGGCTTCACTTAACATCATGCCGGAACATAGTGATAATGACAACTTGTAGACACAGTTTTATCCATTTCGTTTTAAGTCTATTTTGTTAATTTTTGTCCCAATAAAGAGAGAGAGAGTAAGAGTATTGTATTGTGGTATCTAGCTACGGTCTAAGCCACCACCAGTACTTTTTCTAGTACTTTTTGAATACCCGAGGGAACACTGCTCGTGTAAAACGTCGGGCTCCTCTCTTCCATAAACATCTATCAGGAAAATTATAATTAACTAGAAACACTCTCATTCCAGGTCAAACAGTATTCGCTCAAGGCGCGGCGGCCACCCCGGTTCCCCTACTCAATGCTATGACAGAAGTAGGCAAGGCCAGCTCGTTCAAGGACATACGGGTGGTACACATGCATACCGAGAAGGATGCCGCTTATGTTGCTCCTGAGTGCAAGGATATCTTTAGGTAAGCATGAGGCTCTTACTCTCTTACATGCCCTATGACAGATTCAGGCAAGGCCAGCAAGTTTCCGAGCTATCCGGTGCACAGTCCACGTACATAGTACATACCGTGCAAGGATATCTGCTATGCAAGCTGAATGCAAGGATATCTTCAAGTAGGCCATGGGGCTCTTCTCAGAGCTATGACAGATTATAAAAGGCTAGTTCAAGAGAAATCCGGGTAACATTTTACATACGTACCTAGAGAGACGCCGCTTATGTTGCTCCTGAAAGCAAGGATATCTTCAGGTAAGCATGAGCTCTTCGATACGTTTGGACAGTATTAGAAATGACCAGCTCGTTCTAGACATATCTGGTGCACATTCATATGGAGGAAGACGTTTACGTTTCGCCTGATTGCAAGAATATCTTCAGGTAAGTTGACCATATAGACCCTTCTTCTTCCCAATGCTATGACTGAAGAAGACAAGGCCAGCTCGTTCAAGAACTTACGGGTGGTTCACAAAATACCAAGAAAGACGCCGCTTATGTTGCTCCTGAGTGCAAGGATATCTTTAGGTAAGCATGAGGCTCTTACTCTCTTACATACCCTATGACAGATTCAGGCAAGGCCAGCGTTTAAGAGATATCTGGTCCACAGTCCACATACATACCGAGAAAGGCGCTGTTTACTTGGGGCCTGAGTGCAAGGATATTCAATGTAGGCCATGGGGCTTCTCAGAGCTATGACAGATATTATAGGCTGATTCAAGAGATACCAGGTTTACATTTTACATACATACCTAGAGAGACACTGCCTATGTTACTCCTGAAAGCAAGGATATCTTCAGGTAAGCAAGTGGTTCTTACTGTCTTACCAACCCTATGTGAAAGATTCAGGCAAAGTCAACTAGTTTAAGAGATATCTGGTCGATAACCAACATACATACCGAGGAAGACACTGCTTACTGGCCTGAATGTAAGGATATCTTCAGGTATGTTGACCATGGGGATCTTCTCAAACCTATGACAGATAAAAGCAAGGTCAACGGGTTCTAGAGATATCTGGAGCACATTCATATGGAGGAAGACGCTTATGTTTCGCCTGAATGCAAGGACATCTTCAGGTAAGTTGACCATATAGTCCTTCTTCCCAATACTATGACTGAAGAAGGCAAGGCCAGCTCCTTCGAGGACATGCGGGTGGTTCACAACATACCAAGAAAGACGCCGCTTATGTTGCTCCTGAGTGAAAGGATATCTTTAGGTAAGTTGACCATTGGACTACAGATGTAATTATTTCTCCAAACTTGCAATGTGTTGCATAACTCTGCAAAAGATCAGCTGGCTCGAAACAATTGAATTTTATCTACATAATAATATTTTATCTACCGTATCAGCACCTAATATAAGCCTTTTCTGTCATAAAGGGAGATAACCTTTACTGTAGGACTTTGCGTAATACAACATGAAATATCTATCATATCTATTTTAATATTTTTTTTGATTAAATGAGGGAAGGGTCTTTGTTCCTACGGGAACATTATTATAATTTAGTCAGCTTTTAGATTCTAAAGTGATAGGTTAGGTTACAAATTTCTTATATCATGTATCATTATGAGTAAATTTGTATTGGGAGTTAATAGAATTTTCAGTAGGTTTCTTTAGTTGTTTTTGTTGTATGTTATCAGTAAGTTTTTCCCTGAATCACCTAAGCCCAGCTTTTAAGGGTACGTCGGGGCGGTAATACTACCAATTTATGTTTCAAAATTCATTATTATATTAGTCATGGTGTGAGTGGCGTACTGATATTATTATGGCATTTAAGTATCTTAAAGAAACATGTGAAAGAGACAGTAGATGAACTCTATAAAAAAAAATACCACAGTAAATGAGGCCTCGTTACCAATATATTTTTAAAATAATATTATTAGTAGAGATACAATTATAATTAAACAAGATTTTATCATACTAATTAAATATCGATCGTAGTAAACGATGTCTGAATAGTAAATGCACCGTTATCAGTTAATTACAGTATTATCTTGTAATCTCGGTAAGCGTCAAAACAAAGCCACTTCTATTTTGGTTATGTTCAATGTTTGAACATTAAAACTGTTTGTGCAAAGAAAGGGCTTTGTGGGGTTTGAAATTTGTGGTATATGTACAGACCCGCCATTATTTTTTAAAGCATGGCCATCGCTGAATCCTACTATGAAAATCGATAGCTGATATGAATACCAACAAAAATATTCCGACACCCACCCTCGTAAAGTATCAGCACGGTAAAGAGATATACAGTAGTTTGACTGAGCGTGATTTTTGAACATAAATACCTACAGTCTCGCGGTACATGCGCAAGTCATAGGGCTGCCGGGCAGCCGCTGCCCGCATACAGTAGGTACCTACCTATTTCATATCATCTACTTACTTAAGCTACTATCTAGACAAGAGACACGACAAGACAAGACAAGAGACAAGACAAGAGACAAGACAAGAGACAAGACAAGAGACAAGACAAGAGACAAGACAAGAGACAAGACAAGAGACAAGACAAGAGACAAGACAAGAGACAAGACAAGAGACAAGACAAGACAAGAGACAAGACAAGAGACAAGACTTGGACTCTTACTCGCACTCTTACTCGGACTCTTACTCGGACTCTTACTCAAACTCTTACTCAGAATCTTACTCTTATTCGCACTCTTACTCGGTCTCTTACTCGCACTCTTACTCGGAATCTTAATCGCACTCTTACTCGCACTCTTACTCGGACACTTACACGCATCCTTACTCAGTTTCTTACTTGCACTCTTATCGGACTCTTACTCGCACTCTTACTCGGTCTCTTACTTCGCACTCTTACTTCAGCAGAATACTTTTAAAAATAAAAAATAAATATTATAATAACTTCATATGAAGTTACCTCAAAAACAGCATAATATCGAATGCTATTTTTTGCCATTTTATATAATTTATTATATTATGTAAACATACGTCCAAAGTAAATAACGTAAATTACACTAAATACTTGCAAAAACTATCGCGACGTCCGCCCGTCGCTGCGTGGCACCCGCTTCTGGATTATATACCCACTTCTACCCACATCTGCCCACATCTACTCACTCCCAAATTCCGGCCGTTTCTATGGAGTCAAACTACTGTATATCTCTTTACCGTGGTATCAGATTTTGGAGTTATTGAAAAAGTTGATGAAAACGTATTTAGCGTTTTGATCACAGACTAAACCAGACCTCACTGATGTGATTTTGTGTATGAAAACAAAATCGTCATAACATGATGGGGTGCGGGGGGCGGTTGGCTAGTTTTGATTGGCTCGAAATTAGAAACTACATAATATTTGGTTCAAAGATATCTGCATATCATCGGCGCGATCATACCTCTGGTAATGAGCACTCTTATCAAACCCAAAGTCCATTTTACATTTTTAGAAACTCATAAATATTGCATTTTTACAAGCTTTATATTACTTTCACCTGTCTGTTGTCTGTCTGTCTGTCTGTCTGTCTGTAATCAAATCTTGCAAGTTTGATTTGACCCACTTCCCGGTTTCCAATTGAGCTGAAAATTTGCATGCGTGTGTAAATCGGATGACAATGCAATATTATTATGACATGGAGCTGATCTGATGATGGAGCTGGAAGGTGGCTATAGGAACTCTGTCATTAAACAACGCAACCCCATCGAGTTTGGGCTCATTTGATTCGTCTTGACGAGTACTATATGATGCAAGATGGTAATGATAATTAAAGCTTGTTTTTAAAAAGTATTTTTAAAATTTCACTTGTTTAAATATGAGTTCACTATGTTTATCTTGGTTACATAATTTATTGTGCGTTTGGGGGGCACCAGCTGATTTATCATGCATGTTTCCAGGCATCTTTGAGCGTCTTATAGCTGAGTCCTCTTTGCTTTTGATTTTGTTTTAAATCACTTCGTTTTCTCATTATTTCCAGGTCATGCTCCCTATTCATGGCGGCAAACGTCCGCCAGGCGGTAGCTGAAGGTCGATCTGATGCGATCCCCATCTTCCTCCAGGATATCCCCAAGTTGTTCCACAGGAAGATCATCCAGCCTGATATTTCTGTGATCCAGGTAAAATTCTTTCTAAAATAACCTTTATTTTTCATAATCTTTGAGACCCAGTGGTCGTACGTCTGGCTATTAAAGGGGTCCTGGATTCAAAGCTCAGTGTGGCAACATTTTCGCTTGGACATTTAGATTCGATTCTGCAGCGTAAGTAGGGTCACCAGTTCCGTTGGAGGATAACTCCCCACTCCCCAATAAAAAAAACATTTTCTAACTTAATATTCTGTGCCAGTCAAAATCTTCTCCCAAGTCCCCTCTTTTCTGTCCCTTAGTTTTTGATTTGATGATAAAACCTCTGTTAGTCAAAGTTTGGTGAATTAGTTTTTTTTTAATTTCAGTTTAAATGAAATCCTACTAACAAGAAAAAGGTCAAGACATTCTTATTACCAAGGTTATGTTTAATATTTGTTTTACATTTTATTTTCGCGGAGTCTTTTATAAGAAAAGAAAAAACACTCCTTATTGAATCCTACATTTACAGTAGAGAATGAATGATAATTTTGGACACTAGTTATTCTGGTTGATTGTACTACATAATTAATTAATTTTAATTGACTTTCACCAAATAAATAATTGAATTGAATAGATAATAAAAAAATATTTTTAATATTCATTTTCCATTTATCAGAACATAATAAGAAGAACGAAATTTTGTTCAAATGAAAGAAATATCACATTTCAACAAAATTTCGCCAAAATAGAGATATATTATAATCTCTCTCTTCACTCGTTCCCTCAATGTTGAGGATCGTGACTCCTTCCCTGCTGCTTGCCCGAGACTGTCTTCTTCCACTGGCTCCGATCTTCGGCTTTGTGGAGTGCCTCGCTGACCGATATCTCCAATTGCTGTGCAACCTGGTCTGACCATCGCTTGGGGCTACGCCCTCTAGGCCGCTTCCCCTCTACCTTGCCAGTCACGATCAGTCTTTCCAGGTTATCATCCTTTCTACGAGCAATATGTCCAAAGTATTGTAGTACTCTCTGTAGGCACACTGACGACAGTCTCATATTATAATCTAAATGGATATAATTCCAGGTGTCTCCCCCCGACCAACATGGTTACTGCAGTTTGGGCACGTCCGTGGATTGTGTGAGATCTGCCCTAGTCAACTCCAAGACTATTATAGGTAAGTTACTAACACATTGAATACAGATATTTAAAGAGGAAACCCACGAGACCGATAAATCTCTTACGGATATGTAACAAGTTAGGCAAGTGAAATTATAAAAAAAACCTTTTTAAAAACAAGCTTCTATGTCGCTCTTAAACACAGACTGAAGTCGGGCCTTTTTAACCCCCGACGCAAAAACGACAGGGTGTTATAAGTTTTTATTGGCGTACATGGAGCTTTTATTATTACCATCCAGCACCAAAGTACTTGTCAAAACGAATTAAATGAACCCAAACTCGATGAGGTTGCGTTTAATTAAAGAGTTACTATAGCCACCTTCCGTCTCCATCATCAGATCAGCTCCATGTCATAATATTGCATTGTCATACGATTCAGACATGCATGCAAAATTTCAGCTCAATCAGAAACCGGGAAGAGGATCAAATTAAACTTGCAAGATTTGATTACAGACAAACAGACACTTGCATTAATAATATTAGTATGGATATTGAATATAGGTATTGCAATATTTTTTTAACTAATTTTAAAATATATTTTACTTAAATAAATATTTAAAATCAAAATTGTATTTAATTTGACGTCATAAAATTTAAAACATACCTATTTCATAAATTAAATGCAATTTGCATCTTGATTTGTTCTCATTTGCATTATTGCATTTTATTTAAATTTAAAATCTGATTGGAAATTAGGTAATTTAATTGTTAAGTAGTTAATGACCTTCCACCTTTAAAGTTTCCTGATTGATCGAATTATTTTGTATATTAATTAATGATTAAAAATTAAAATATATTTATCAAATTTAAATGTAATCAAATGTAATTTAAATATGTAGGCTAGAATAGGGAAAATGCAGATGTACTATTAATAGGCGATTTGTGCTTAAAAAGTTAAATAGGTAATAATTAATTCAATTCAATTCTTTATTTGCCAAGCAACATGGTGTTTAAGTTGTTACAATACATAGTTTTAGATCATAGACATGTTGAGCTAACATCATTTAGCATGCAAATGTAGCTAATTAGGGCTAGGTTAGGTTACTTAAAAGTTAAAAGTTATAATAATTTCAAATATAATTAATTAATGTCAATGGTAATATTTAAACATTCATCAAATTATAATAATAAAGATTTTTAAATAATGTCAATAAAATATAAAATGTCAGTTGATTATAATATTCTCAATAAATTCCTGCATTAAAAAAGAATAGTAACAATTAATACGCAGTCAAAAGAAAATAATTATAACAACAGGTACCTCATTACAATTTCTTTAACAAAAAATCTTGTTCTATATTATATATATTTTGGTTTAACAACCATCCATTAATTTAGATAACTAAGAATTAACTAGATGACTCGCAAAACTTAAGGTATGTGTAGACAAATCTGCATAGAATTTACGCAACGGATTTTATTGCGGTTGTCGGCAATAGAAAGAGTGGTTAGAATGTCATATGTATGAATATAATACGTGCGAAGCCATTGTGGGTCGTTAGTTTAATATAAAAAATAAAATAAACGGCGGCGCCACTTGCACACAAGACGAGTAATAAAATCTGTTCCATCGTGGTAATAGCTAATATAATAATTATACCTACTAATATGTACAAAATACATAATACATGTAACACAGCACAATTACAATATTATGTACCTACATTATTGCACGTTACTGTCGTCAATTCAATTCAATTCATTTATTCAAAAACAATATTACATTGTATGTGAAATTAAAAACAAAAATAACAATAAAATAAGAAATTAAATTAAATAAATTACACAATAAAAATTATATGGGATTAAAGTAGAAAAACACAATTAAAATTAAAATAATTAAAAAACAAATGTCAACAATTAAAATCATTCAAATTATTGCATGTCATATATTCATTTACATCATAAAAACACCCCTTCATCAAAATATTTTGCAGTCTAGTTTTAAAAACCTTATAATCTAGTATTCCTTTTAATTCGGTAGGCAGCACGTTATACAGTTTAACAGCCTGATAGCGAGACGTATGCCTAGAGATATTCAGCTTTGGAAATAATTCAGTCGCCAGATCTTTGCGTCTCGTATCAAGTCTGTATTCCCTCTGCTCCAGACTTTCTGTATCTGTCTGTATGTTACATTATTTTCGTTCGTTATACTGTAAACATCAGTGAAAACATAATGTAATTGGCTTTATAATTACTACTATATTTAGACAAACATGTTCCTTGCTTTAAGTTTTCCTCTGAAAATACAAGTGAATTGAATTAAAAATTTAAAAAACCCCCAACGCAATATAAATTTATCATAGCGCGTTGTCTTCTACTAGTTAAGCCCTTTCATTTAATACCCGTATTGATGGGGTCGTGGAGAAAAAAGTAATCCGCCATTTTGTAACGGTGGCCATCTTGGACTAATTTCCAACAAACATGGCTTCTCGACTAACGCTTCTTTCAAACAAAAAAAAACAACCAAAATCTGTTCATCCGTTCGGGAGCTACGATGCCACAGACAGACACACATACACACACAGACAAACAGACACTTCAAACTAATAACACCCCGTCGTTTTTGCGTCAGGGGTTAAAAAATAAAGTATTGTGTAAAATATTTTTTTTTTTTTCAAAATTCCAGCTCAGATCAACCCGTACATGCCGCGTACGTTCGGCGACGCAATCATCCACGTGTCGCACATCGACTACGCCGTCAACGACAACACCCCCCTCCCCGACCACGGCGGGAAGGGCTCCTCACCCGCGGAGACCAAAATCGGGGAGCTCATCGGGGAGCATCTCGTCGAGGATGGTGCTACTCTGCAGATGGGTAAGGAAATTGCAACATTTTCAGCGTTGGATACCTTTTTACCCCCTCTATAGGGACCTTTTTCAGCTGTTTTCATTCCTCTAGGTCCCTTTTTTACTGTTTTTACTCTAAATGGTCCCCTCTTTGCTCAATTGATCTATAAGCTCCCCATTCATCCCACTAAATTCCCCTTTCTGCTATTTTCATCGCTCTATAAGGTCGTCTTTCATCCCTCTATTAGGGTCCCCTTTCATCCCCCTATAAAGTCCCTTTACAACGTCCCCTTCTATCCCTCTATAAGATCCCCTTTCATCCCTCCATAAGGTCCCTTTTCTATCTTATTCCTCTGATCTCTTGGATCATCATCATATACCCACAAAAAGAAACTGTTCTTAGAAACAACGGTAAAGTTAAAAGGTACATCTTACCTCTCTGGTACTATCTAACTGGACAAAGTCAATAATCCACGTGTCGCACATCGACTACGCCATCAACGACAACACCCCCCTCCCCGAGCACGGCGGCAAGGGTTCCTCACCCGCGGAGACCAAGATAGGGGAGCATTTGGTCGAGGATGGCGCTACTCTGCAGATGGGTAAGGAAAATTTCAGCCTAGGATCCCTTTTCATCGCTCTGTAGGATCCTTTTCTGCTATTTTAATCCCCCTATAAGGTCCCCTTTCTGCTGTTTTCATCCCCATATTAGAACCCCTTTCTCCTTTTTTCAGCCGTCCATAAATTTCGCTTTCATCCCTCTATATGGTCTCCTTTCATCCCCCTAAATGGTCCCCTTTCATCCCTCTAAAAGATCCCTTTTCATCCCTATAGGACCTTTATCTGATATTTTCACTTATCTTTACGGTCTCTTTTCCCCTTTTTCATCCGTTAGGGTAGGAAATTTATCATTTTCAACCTTTTCAATCCCTGTAGGGTACCGTTCTGCTGTTTTCAGCTCTTTATAAGGTCCCCTTTCATCCGTCTATAAGATCCCCTTTCATCCATCTATAAGGTCCCTTTTCAATCGTTTTCCTCTTGATCTGTGCGGATCATCACCAGAAATCCACAAAAAGAAAATGTTCTTAGAAACAACGGTAAATTTAAAGTTTTATCTAATCTAATTTACAAAAACATGATATAAAATCTAAATATAATTAATAATTGTTATGTTCCAGGTATCGGCAACATTCCCGACGCAGTGTTATCCGCCCTGAAGAATCACAAAGACTTGGGTATTCACTCGGAGATGTTCAGCGTCGGGGTCATCGACCTCGTCAAACGGGGCTGCGTTACCAATAACATGTGAGTCATTCATCCCGCCTTCTAGGTGAAATTACTGGAATCTTACCATCTCATGACTCTCAAGTAAGAAGCGTTGGCGCAGTGCACCCAGAATTCTACCTTCGTGAAATCCTGAGCAGCACTGTACTAATTATGGGCAGCGTTATCTCTTACCATCAGGAGAGTCTTGCTCGTGTTCTTACTTCTTAGATTTTCTTAGATCGTGGTCAAAGGCTAATTTTTTTTTAAAAGTGACTTTGAGATTGTTTATTTTTTTATTTGATTTATCTTACTAATATTATAAACGTGAAAGTTTGGAAGAATGTATGGATGTCTGGATGTATGTTTGTTACTCATTCATGCCTAAACGGGTGGACTGATTGAGCTGAATTTTTATATAGCTTAGACCCTGGAATAACACATAGGCTACAGTATAGCAGGTAAAACCGCTAGGTGCAGCTTGTGATGGAATACTTCTCGTATTCCGTCTTAAAAATCTAATATATAAAATTCTCGTGTCACAGTTTTCGTTGCCATACTCCTCCGAAACGGCTTGACCGATTTTGATGAAATTTTTTGTGCTTATCCGGTATCTATGAGAATCGACCAACATCTATTTTTCATCCCCCTAAATGTTAGGGGTAGTCCACCCCTAATTTTTATTTTTTATTTTTTAGCCAAATTTTTTAATTTTTATTTTTTTATGATACAACATAAAAAAATACATACAATCATCAATTTTCACCCTTCTACGATCAACCCTTATTTTTTAATAGCCATTTTAGTAATTTAATCATTTTTCCTCTCCGGTCGAAAACTGATCAATCGTCATTTAATTAGTTATTTATTATTAAAATCTATGAGAATCGGCCAAAATCTATTTTTCATCAACTTAAATGTTAGGGGTAGTCCACCCCTAAATATTTTTTTTTTTGAAATTTTTTTTAATTTCTATTTTTTTTTGATACAACATACAAAAATACATACAATCGTCAATTTTCACCCTTCTACGATCAACCCTTATTTTTTAATAGCCATTTTAGTAATTTAATCATTTTTCCTCTCCGGTCGAAAACTGATCAATCGTCATTTAATTAGTTATTTATTATTAAAATCTATGAGAATCGGCCAACATCTATTTTTCATCAACTTAAATGTTAGGGGTAGTCCACCCCTAAATTTTTTTTTTATTTTTAAACAAAATTTTTAATTTCTATTTTTTTTTTGATACAACATACAAAAATACATACAATCCTCAATTTTCACCTTTCTACGATCAACACTTATTTTTTAATAGCCATTTTAGTAATTTAATTATTTTTCCTCTCCGGTCGAAAACTGATCAATCGTCATTTAATTAGTTATTTATTATTAAATTATTATTTATTTATATTTTTTATTTATTATAATTTATTTATAATTTATTTATTTATAATTTATTTATATGGCAAAACAACGTTTGCCGGGTAAGCTAGTAAATATATATTTTTTAAATAATTAAACCTTTTATTTAGGAAAGGTATTACATATTTTGTATATAGGCTTCTTATTTCAATAGTCTCTGCATAGTACCTAATTAGAATCTTAAGATAACAATCATGATAATTTGACCCGCTAAAGGAGCGGAAGCCGTCCATCCCCGAACTAAGTATTGACTTGTATCTCATAATCAAAAATATCATTTAAATATTTGTCAAAACAGTCGTTGAATTTTAAGGTTTAAATAATTAAGTTTACGTAAAAAAATAATATTATTAATTTCATTCATGTTTTTCAGGAAGAAAATGCACCGCGGTCGCATCGTGGGCAGTTTCTTAGTTGGTAACCGACAGCTCTACGACTTTGTCGATAACAACCCTTTCATTGGTAAGAATAAAGGCTGGCACAATCTAAAGCGGACTGCGTAGCACTACATCGCAATACAAAATTCCTCATAATGTGCATCTTCACTACATCTTACTAATATTATAAACGTGAAAGTTTGTAAGAATGGATGTCTGGATGTTTGTTACTCTTTCACGCCTAAACTAGTGGACTGATTGAGTTGAAATTTTGTATAGAGATAGCTTAGGGTATAACACATAGGCTACATAAGTACTGCGGGTAAAACCGCTGGGCGCAGCTAGTTGTATATAATAAAGTTGCTTCCCCCGTCTGTTTGTCTCTATGTATGCTTATATCTTAAAAACTACGCAACGGATTTTGATGCGGTTTTCATTAGTAAATAGAGTGATTCAAGAGGAAGGTTTAATGAAGGTAGTATAATACATGCGTAATTTAATAGAGAAACGCTGCTAATTT
This sequence comes from Hemithea aestivaria, assembly GCA_947507615.1. Classification (NCBI taxonomy): domain Eukaryota; kingdom Metazoa; phylum Arthropoda; class Insecta; order Lepidoptera; family Geometridae; genus Hemithea; species Hemithea aestivaria. The sequence continues at coordinate 10,774,235 of OX382345.1, read as the reverse complement.
TCTATTATAATTTTCAGTGCGACGAAGTGTGCACGCGTTTACTAGTACGTAATAATATAGTTCAGTTCAGTTCAGTTCATTTTATTGGTAATAATAAAAAATTACACGTCATAGAAAGAAATACAATTGAAAAATAACAGAATTATTATTATACACAAAAATATAGGTATATGGATAATAATATTAATAAATTAATCATAATTTCAGTCTAATATGTATATACTAAGCGTATACAAATCGTCTTAATTCATATATAATCATTATTATAAGAGTCTTGGGATGAATTCCTCAATGCTGTAGGGAGCCATGTCAACAAAGAAGGTTTTAACTTTTCTTTTAAATATATTTAGAGACTGAGAGTCTCGTATTAATTCTGGCAGGGCGTTCCAGATTTTCACACCGACTACTCGTGTACATTTGCTCGATTTTGTTAGATGGTGTCGTGGTAATATTAATGCATTGCCATGTCTTGTGCCCATGTCATGAGATTGATTACGGCGTCTGTATGTGTTGATGTTTTTATAGACATATATACTAACGTTAAGCATGTACAGAGCTGGCAAAGTCATAATCTTTAGCTCTTTAAAGAGTTCCTTGGCAGGTGTCCTAGGAGCTACTTTTGCTACCACGCGAACTGCACGCTTTTGCATGACGAAGGCTCTGTGCCAGTCTGCGGAGTATCCCCACAGATCTATGCCATACGTCAAAACAGACTGAACGATGGCGTAGTAGCACTCCCTCACCGATTTCTGTGTAATATAGGCATTTGCTAAGAAATGGCTGCCTAACTAACTCACTTCCTTTTGTGGGTTTTTTATTTATTTATTTAAGTACACAAAACAAATTACAATCATAGAGAAGTACATACATAATCCCACTGGATCACAAAATAAGATCGATCTGACCTGAGGGGCTATTGGCTAATTTTCACCCACTACGATTGATGGCAACTTCAATGTACATTGCTGCTTTTGTTACTTTACACATATTAATAAGGAGGTTTAAGCACGTAATGTACGCAAAATTGTCTATGGATTCTAGTGACTTACATGTCGTTTTAGGATAGCCAATAGGACCTCTGGATTGCAACTCAAAGTAAGTGTACAATATAGATTATATACATGAACTCAAGCTTACAAACACAAAACCAGTCTCGAGTAGTAATACTATGGATAAAACTCACTTAGGAAAACTATGTGTAGGTACATTAAAAAGTAAAGACATAAAAATGATGATTGCAGAAATGTTGGAGATAGACTACGTCAACAACACACACATAATCTCGCTGCAGCCGAAGATGACCGCCATCAACTCTTGCTTGGAGATCGATCTCACCGGACAAGTCTCCGCTGATTCTATCGGTAAATATTATACTAAACTAACGGGGCCAGCATTTTTTTTTTTTTTATGTGATAAAGTAGAAGACGAGCAAGACGCTCTCCTGATGTTAAGAGATAACGGCTGCCCATAATCAGTACAGTGTTACCTAGGATTTCACAATTATGTGAAATTCTAGGAGCACTGCACCAACGCTTCTTACTCAAGAGTCATGAGATGTTAAGACTCTTTAGCCCAGTAATTTCCCTAGCTACAGTGCCCTCCTACCGGAGCACAGTAATGTTTGCATACTTGGATAAAGCGGATTCTTCGGGTTAAAGATCTCTTTATTTCTAATAAAGAATTAACTATTCACTTACATGAGAAAATATTTTTTAAAAATATGTAAAAATTTGAGGGCTTATAGTGCTAATTATATCCAATAATATATTAATTAACCCTTAATTACTCGCGTCAAAAAAGTTACACTAAAGCTCGCGTGGGATGGATGCAACTCCAAACATAAAATAAAATAAAAACCACTTTTGACTTTTATACAACATTTTTTTTAAGTTTAGAATTAATCAAGTTTTTACTTTAGTTTTACAGTAAGTGTAATCATAATTTTCCTTATAGAAATTAAAATCAAGAATTATGAAAGCAGGACCTTATAGGTCAGACTCGTACATAAGGTCCGATGTTGATTGTTGAATGAATCGGATATCCAACCCTTTGGCTCTAACGTCGAAATATGTAACTGTGCTCTAAGACAAGCCAATCGCTTGTGACTTATTGCTAATGCTTAAAAAATGTGTTCTGGAACTACAGTCCTTATGAAATAAAGAATGGGTTTTAATTGTTTTAACTTCACTTATTCTACTTAGTTTTAAACTCTCTTGTTTTCATCATCATCATCAGCCTATGATCGTCCACTGCTGGTTATAGCCCTCTTGTTATAATTCCCCTTATTTTCCTCCAGGCACTCGCATGTACTCAGGCTTTGGAGGTCAGGTAGACTTCATTAGAGGCGCCGCAGAGGCACTCGACGGCCGTGGGAAGCCCATCATCGCCATTGTCTCTCAGACCAACAAGGGCATCAGCAAGATTGTGCCCACTCTTAAACCTGGTACGTTATATACACAAGCATTATGTTATATATAAGCATTATGTCTCGCAGACCAACAAGGGCATCAGCAAGATTGTGCCCACTCTTAAACCTGGTACGTTATATACACAAGCATTATGTTATATATAAGCATTATGTCTCGCAGACCAACAAGGGCATCAGCAAGATTGTGCCCACTCTTAAACCTGGTACGTTATATACACAAGCATTATGTTATATATAAGCATTATGTCTCGCAGACCAACAAGGGCATCAGCAAGATTGTGCCCACACTCAAACCTGGTACGTTGTATAATACAAGCATTATGTCTCTCAGACAAACAAGGGCATCAGCAAGATTGTGCCCACTCTTAAACCTGGTACGTTATATACACAAGCATTATGTTATATATAAGCATTATGTCTCGCAGACCAACAAGGGCATCAGCAAGATTGTGCCCACTCTTAAACCTGGTACGTTATATACACAAGCATTATGTTATATATAAGCATTATGTCTCGCAGACCAACAAGGGCATCAGCAAGATTGTGCCCACACTCAAACCTGGTACGTTGTATAATACAAGCATTATGTCTCTCAGACAAACAAGGGCATCAGCAAGATAGTGCCTACTCTTAAACCTGGTACGTTGTATAATACAAGCATTATGTTATATATAAGCATTATGTCTCTCAGACCAACAATGGCATCAGCAAGATAGTGCCTACTCTTAAACCTGGTACGTTATATACACAAGCATTATGTTATATATAAGCATTATGTCTCGCAGACCAACAAGGGCATCAGCAAGATTGTGCCCACTCTTAAACCTGGTACGTTATATACACAAGCATTATGTTATATATAAGCATTATGTCTCGCAGACCAACAAGGGCATCAGCAAGATTGTGCCCACACTCAAACCTGGTACGTTGTATAATACAAGCATTATGTCTCTCAGACAAACAAGGGCATCAGCAAGATTGTGCCCACTCTTAAACCTGGTACGTTATATACACAAGCATTATGTTATATATAAGCATTATGTCTCGCAGACCAACAAGGGCATCAGCAAGATTGTGCCCACTCTTAAACCTGGTACGTTATATACACAAGCATTATGTTATATATAAGCATTATGTCTCGCAGACCAACAAGGGCATCAGCAAGATTGTGCCCACACTCAAACCTGGTACGTTGTATAATACAAGCATTATGTCTCTCAGACAAACAAGGGCATCAGCAAGATAGTGCCTACTCTTAAACCTGGTACGTTGTATAATACAAGCATTATGTTATATATAAGCATTATGTCTCTCAGACCAACAATGGCATCAGCAAGATTGTGCCTACTCTTAAACCTGGTACATTGTATAATACAAGCATTATGTTATATATAAGCATTATGTCTCTCAGACCAACAATGGCATCAGCAAGATCGTGCCTACTCTTAAACCCGGTACGTTTTTAAACAAGTGAAATTTAAAAAAATACTTTTTAAAATCAAGCTTTTATTATTTGACGTTTAATAGTTACGTATAAGTTTCTCAACAATATTTTTTTACAGGTGCGGGAGTAGTAACAACTCGCGCGCACGTAAACTACGTAGTGACAGAGCAAGGTATAGCGTATCTCTTCGGCAAAACGTTGAGGCAACGAGCCTACGAACTGATCCGTATCGCCCACCCCGACCACCGTGAGGCACTTGAAAAGGCCGCCTTTGAACGCCTCAAGTGCATGCCTGCGCCTTAAGTGGCCTTTAAAACTGAAAAGTGAAACTTTTTTGCACAGTTTTTTTTTTTTTTCGTTATAGTCCAGCTTTTGAGCATCTCGTGTGATGTTACGATGCGACTATAGATTGTTGCAATGAACCTTGAAGCGGTTTTAATCCCTGTCTTAATAAATCGTGCCGGAATATGGTCAGGGCGACACGGTTTTGTCCAATAGAAAATTAATATTGGTGAAAATTGGTTTAACAGTACAATTTTAAATCGATAAAGTGTTATTTTCCCGCGCCAAAAAGTTTCACTTTGAATTTCGCAGAACCCCGTGCACTTAGAGTAGGACCGTAAATGAAATTTCTACCATTTTGGTAGTTTTTATGTTGTGCGTTGTGAATCAGTTTTATTGCAGGGTTTTCGTTTCGATTTAACAGTTCGCTAATATATTAAGCGTGTAACCTGAAGAAAGTCTGAAAATGTATTCTTTGTTATGGTATTTTGGTTTGACAAGTATTTTAAGAATCTAAATTCCAATTAAAACATTCGAATTGGTAGTAATGGCATAGATGTCGTAGGTGAAATAGAATTTTTAGGTGAAGTGTTGACTAGAATAATTAGGAATGCTATATTATGCCTTGAAGACTTTTTATGAATCATGCCTTATCAAACAGTCAATATTAGGACATGCAACAATAATAGCATAAGCGAAAATGCATTTCTTTTAGAGATATTGTTTATGACGAATTTATGTTTTATTTTTAAACCATTATTTAACGGAAATCACTATAAGATCATGTTACCGTCATATTATTTAGAATAATAATTAATATTGTATTGTTCGTGACAACACCTGTTTTTAGAACTAAATAGTCTGTAATGTATTACGTAATAAATGTTTATTACTGAAAATAAAAGTGTTTTTATCAGGCGATCCACTCCCTGCTTTAATCTTACTAATGTGTGTATGTGTTGTGTTTGTATAAACGTGAAAGTTTGTGAGAATTTATGAATGTCTGGATGATGGATGCATGTTTGTGACTCTTTCACGCCTTAAACGGGTGGACCGATTAAGCTTAAATATAGTATAGATATCTCTATCTTATACTCTAAAATAACACATGGGCAGTACAGCGGGTAAAACCGCTGGGCACAGCTAGTTGTGAATAATACTTTGGACAATGCCCCACCTGGCGTGTTTAATTTTATTTATGAAGTATTAACATGTGATTTTATATGAGCATTGAGGATATAATGTAATATGAGATATTATTCGCATATTTTATTATTTACTCGCAGAAATTACTAACATAGAAGAATATAATTTCAGCGCTTTTCCCGTTACATTACACAAAAAAATTGGTTACTAGAACTTTTATGTTGTATCAATAAAGCGTTATCTATCTTATCTAACAAAAAAATATTTTTTGGACATAACAGTATTTTTTTATTGAATTAAATTGAGTTCCGATAGTTTCCGCGGGACCTCTCTAGAAAAGCACTCTTTATTAAGATGTAAGCATAAATAGGGAGAGACCAACGACCCTCTTCATTTGTAGAGCTTTTACGAGAGGAGTCCCTCGGAATTTTGCAGAACTTAATTAAATTTCATCGTTGCTTACTTATTATTAAACTGTACTTCATGTCCTGAATAATTTTTATTTGTTAGATAAAATAAATACCTATTTAAGTAGTTAAATGTGAGATATTATGAATTAAATAAATATATTATAAGATAATACGAGGAGTCAAAAATTGATAGTTATTATTGTAACCTTGCGATTGTGGCGCCACATCTAAGGAACTTTTTTCGATAAAAGCACTATGGTGTGTACCCGGCTTTACTAAATCGAATTTATGCATGCAATAAAATGGTAGAAAGTATTGGTAGAATTTTGACGTACCCCATGGTAGATTTTATCTATCAGTCCTGGCAGCACGGGCCGCAGCTGTTAGCGTGTCGTAGTGTTTGTTTGAGTATTTTGTTAAAATATAACAAAATTTTTCATAATAAGTGCACTAACGAATAAAAACGACGTTATGTCGTTCCAACAAATGCTCGCCTACAGGCGAGAGTTGCTCATCGCGTCAAAATATAGGATATTGAGAAGAATTGGTGGTGGTTCCTTTGGAGACATATATTTGGGGATAAACATCTCAAATGGAGAGGTAAGTGAGCTTATTTGTGTGTTTAAACACTAGTTTTTGATGTATTAGAGGCGTAGGAACACTTCATTTGCGTTGCACGTGTGTTCTCAGAAAGTGCAGACATTGCAATCTTGTGGGTTGACGATTGTGAAACTTCCATCTAAAGGCCACCCAAACGTAACCTACATTGAGTTTGGCTTTAATTATTCACAATTTTATCTTAATTACATCAGAGGCACCTTTGTCTTGCCTCTTAGTGAATAAAACTTCATATTATTATTGTTTCAAGTACCTTCACACAAAAACATGAAAAAAGCCCTTGAAAACTTGAGTGGTGTTAAAAAATAAACATGCACTTTACTGTTTTATAAATATTGTTAAAACTCTTGATATTTTAAACAGAATTGTACCTATCATTATTATATTTTTATCTAGAATTTTAAAAAGTTTTGTTTATCTTATTAGAAAAATTTAAGCCATCCCAGACTATATTATTGTCTTTTAAATAGACGTAAAGTAGGACGAAGGATCTAACTTGTAGAGCTCTTTAGAGCTATTAATCTAACCTATTGGATGCTGAAAAAAAATTATGATTGTTATTGAATGCTGCTTCCAATAGTTTTCCCTGATCAAAAGCAGTAGTTATGTGTTACTAGCTGCACCCATTGGTTTTACCCACTGTACTGTCGCGCCTATGTGTTATTCCAGGGTCTTTCGGGGTTCCAGCTATCTCTATACCATCTTGTTATTGGTACTCTTGACCAAAAAAAAAGAAAATAATAAACCTCTTTTTTAACAAAATAAAAATTGATTCTCTTAGAAGACATTGTTGTTATTATGTTTTTTAAAGTTAAATTGGGATAGGAAAGTTATTGATAAGGTTTTTCATATGGTTTGAAAATGAAAATGAAAATGAAAATATATTTATTTCAGCATAAAACAATGAAATTATACACTTTAACTTAAATATTATTGTGACATTTAATGCTGTGAGGTGTTTACAAGTACTAACTTAACTAATAACCCCCAATGTTTGAACAAGATTCCTATGCTTAAAGCACATAGGATGCGTATATCTTAAAGCTATAACATGAATCTCACTTTATAATTTATATATTCACCTCTTTTGAACATAATAAATAGGGCAATACAACTACTTAGAATACTTAAAGAAAGAAAGATAAATATTTATTGAGCACAGAAGCACAGGCACAAGAATAATTTTTCGTATAGGTACATAGGTACTGTAGTATCACAATTCACCATAAAATAATACATTGTATTGTACGCCCTATTGCGTGTGGAGACGCATCCCGTGCCATAGTGCAGCTCTGCCCAATTGGGAGAGAGCTCAGCTAATGTTGTAGACAAAGTTAATTGTTTACAACGCTGATTTTCAGCTCTCCCCCTGTGGTGACGAAACTTAGGTAGGTATATAATTGAGTAGATACATATTACATAAAAAACAATAAAAAATACAAATTAATTAAAAAACATATTATGTACATATGAGTACGTACTATAGGTAAATAACTAATATTTTAAATAAATTATTAAATAAATTATAGGTAGAAAATATCGGAAAAGAAAAAATAATAATATAAAAATAAATAAATAAAAAGAAGCAACTGGCAGCAACTGGTCGGTACATAAATATATGATTTATTAAACATATTCCAATGAGTTTCTTTCTCATTCTTCTCATAGAAGTGCTTTGCGAAAGAGCAGTAAAGTTTTAAAATAGAAAGAATATTACTTGCTGGTTGAGCCACTGGGCACAGGCCACTCACGACTTAGGATATGATTTGTCCTCCACCAAACTCTCAATAATGCTCATTAGGGCAGATCGCAAGAAAAAGGAAATTTAAAAAAAAAGGTAGCACTCCGGGAGTGCCGGCAGAAGTGAAAACTTCAATATTAACTTTTTTTTAAATTATAAGTATAAAAGTACTATCATTTATGAGGTAGAATACAATGTTTATTTATTGCGCTATCGTACACAAATATGACAATTTATATGTTGTTATTTATAATATTATATCGTTATTTATATATTACATTAAATTTTATCTCTCAGAAAAATCAACTTCCATCCATAATTTCGACGACTTTTACACCATCAACAGAGCAGCACACTCAGGCACGGTAGAAAGAGTGGGAGATACTAGTTCCTCTCCCTTCCCCTCGATCTTACGCTTTTTCGATCAGCATCACGTGACCCTGACGCGAGTTTTAAAGTTTTTACCCATACAAAAAAAAGTGCTCAGCGCCGCTAAAGAAGTTTTCACTTCAAAAAAAGAAAGCAATTGTAAAATTGATTACCAAATGTGCTCCATTGTATTTGAATAAATGAAGTTTGAGTTTGATATAAATTATTTGGACATGAAATCAGTATCAGTTTTAAATGCATTTCTGGGAACAATGAGTCATATGTGATAAGTGTATTATTACCAGTAGTCCTTATCAGGTTTAAATGCGTAATCAACACTTTAAATAAACTGAGTATCATGTTACTATTGTTCAAATTAATGACTTATGGCCCCTTTACATATCCTGTCTGAGCCGATCTTTTTGTCAAATTTTAATATTATGTTATTATTGTTTACTAGATGCGCCCCACAGTTTTACCTGCTGTATTATGTACTATGTGTTATTCCAGGGTCTAATCTATCTCTATACCAAATTTCAGCTAAATCAGTCTACCCGTTTAAGCGTGAAAGCGTAACAAACAAACATACATCCAGGCATCTAACATTCTTACAAACCTTTATAATATTAATAAGATTAATTTAATGTGATTTTTTTTTGTTGCCTTTATTGAGAAAAACAAACTAACAATACTACAGCTACCACAGCGGTAAAGAACATTTTTATTAACCACAGAGGGGCTATTGGGTAATTCTCACCCACTACGATTGATGGCAACGTCAATGTACATTGCTGCTTTTGTTACTTTACTCATATTAATAAGTAGTTTTAAGCACGTAATGTACGCAATTTTGTCTATGGATTCTAGTGTCTTACATGTCGTTTTGCTATAGCCAATAGGCCCTCTGACCAATCTACTAATCAATCTATTTAATATGATTAGCTGCACGGTTTTACCAGATGTACTGTAGCCTATGTGTTCTTCCAGGGTCTAAGCTCTCTGCCAAATTTCAGCTCAAAAGGTCCACTCGTTGACGCATGAGGAAGTAACAAACATACACAGTCACACTCACAAACTTTTGCATATATAATTTTAGTGTGACTAGTGTGATTACTACTTATAATAATATTAGCTAATCATAGATCAGGTTACAGATGCCATATTGGCTAATTTATACAACTACCTTTAAGAGGGTATATATCGAGTGACGACTCTCTCGCTCGCACAATTTGACAAATTTTGAAATATAAATTCCTGGCTCCTCATCCCATTTTTTTATATATATCACTGAAAACACTTTTAAAAGTGTGCAATAATATTATGCAGGAAATGTATAGAGGAATTTTCAATAAATTAATTCCTTGAATTTATATTTCAAAATTTGTCAAATTGTGCGAGCGAGAGAGTCGTCACTCGATATATACGCTCTTAAGCTGACAAGATACTTTTGCCTATGTGATAAGTTATAACCATAGAATGGTTGAGATAATAGGCATTTCTCGTCTTGTTAATAACCCATTCGTGTATTATATGACTGAGTTTATACAATATACACTCCTTAATGCAACCAAGAAAAAAAAAACTTAAAACTCAACTATTATAAAGGTTACATGGGGGCCTTATCTCTTAGAGTGATCTCTTCCATGCAACCAGCTTTGCCTGGACTGTAAAGAACTTTATATTTCAATGTATCTAAGATCATAATTTATTTTTTGTTGGCTTATAGTGGTTGAACCCAGTGCAAATTAGCCATTACAGCTACAGCCTCTAGATGGTGCTAGTTGATAAATTTTATGGAACACAAAAACTCAGTAGTGTAAAAGAAGCGAGAGGGTTTGCTTGAAAAAAAAAATGAGAAATGCAATTTTTTTTTTCAGCATGCTCAGTCTAGTTAACTTAATACTTCTGAAATTTTTACCCATATAAAAAAGTAAATAATGTATTGTTAGGTGTATTTTTAGTCTTTAATTGGTCAAAAACAATGTCCAAACGTATCCCATTATGTAAAATAAAATCCTTTTGAAAGCGGTTAAAAATTTAATAGCACTGCATTTATAATATTCTACCATTTAAGTAGAAATAAAATGTAGACTGGCAACACTGAACACGAATTGGTTTCGTTTAAAAACTCAAACTTTTTTCTGTCTAGATTTATAGACTGTGTTGTTGAATCTGTTCCGTCTTTTGATTGCTTATTTTTAATCATTTTATTGTTTGGAATTCAATTAATCATTTGAATTTTCATTGTTTCGCTGATTTTTTCGTAGCCGACTTCAATTTAAACATTATTAGATTTCAGTCTGCAAATATCTATTGGCAAGACGCGTGCCCTACTTTTCGAACGCAATACATCCTCCATCATTCATTCAGTCAGTTTCGTAAAATGTAGCCCGTGGATTTTTAACATTCTCTATTCATAAAGTGCGTAATTTGTGCATTTTGTTGTTTAATTTACTCTAAACGGAACTATTTTACTATAATCCGCAATCATGTCGTTGTTTATGGGAATGCGGAAGGAAATATTGATCACTGGGAAATACAAGGTGCAGAAGAAAATCGGTGGTGGATCCTTCGGTGACATATATTTGGCTATCAACATCGCAAATGGCGAGGTAAAATATTCATTATTGTTGGTTTCTTTAGCTTGTGAAAACATTGTTGAGGGCCATGCGTGGTCATTGCCGCGTTTTCTTCCACGGTAGGGGGGCAAAATGTTAATTTTTGTAATGACGTATGTTGCGGAATACTGGTTTCATAGGTAAATCGACATGAGATATCGTATCTTCAGGGTCGTTGTGGATTGCATGACTAATCGATACTGCTGCTTGACGTTTGACCTACTACATTACGTTTTTTATATTTTGGTAAAAGTTTAGTGTTATTGATTTTCACATAAATGGTGCTGTGGCATCTAACCTATAACGAGGTGGTCATGTAATGAGGTTCTATGGCCACCATAGAGTTGATAGACTACCATGAGGTACATGTAAAGGTATTCTAGGTCAGTGGGACAAGAGTTTGTGTTACCACTGTTACAACACTAATCTCTCGAAATGCATTTAATATTGAACATTCAATTACAAAATTATATTTAAAATAACCAAAACTTAAAAAAAAAGAGGTTTATGACACTTTACCATGGTAAAGATGAAAGTTTGGTAAATGGCATGAAACCACTCCTTAATTGATCTTATCCATATGTAATTATTATGAAATTGACCTATTAATATTTGTAACTTGTATATCTTTGATGGTAACCACTCGCCATCAGGTGTACCATCTGCTTGGGTGTCAGTTTTTTACATAAAAATAACAATAAATGACTCAGTTTACCCTCTATTTCTTTAGTGTCCCTATTTCTTCTCAATTCGTGTCATTAGTCTCATTTTACAAAATAATATTTGCTAAAATATAATTAACAATTAAAATGATAACTTATTATGCTTAAATCACCTTTTATAGATGCTAAAGGCCAGTGTTGTTATGAAACAGACCTTCTAATTGATCTCTATTATCAAGTAGGTTGTTTGTCCCAATTTTCTAAACTAATTACTAAGTTAATGATGATCTATTAACCAATGATGTATGTAATCTGTTAAAAATTAAGGTTCTGATAAAGCAAAATATATTTGTTGACATAATATGAAGCCTTTGTGGTAATCCTGGTACATATATTGATAATGTACCAAATTTTAGCTCAATTAAATGGATTTTTCATTGTAAAGAGTTTAAAAGATCACACACATACTACTAATTAATTTGCTACCTTTTTTTTATGTCACACTAGCAGCACCCAGCAGTTTTATCCGTTGCACTGTAGCCTATGTGTTATTTCAGGGTCTTAGCTATCTCTATACCTAATTTCAGCTCAATTTGTCCACCCATTTAGGTGTGAAAGAGTAACAAACATACATTCTTACAAACTTTCATATTTATAATATTTGTAAGATTTTTTGAGAATCTATGGGAAAGACTGATCAGATTTCCCCGAATTTCTCAAAAATGTGTCTACACAGAATATTGATGATTTGTCGACTAGTTTTTGTGAAAGTCAAAATAGTACAAAATAATCACTTTCCTATATGTATATATTATATTGTGAAGCAAAACATATATTTTTAGCCATATTATAACATGTTTGTAGAATGAATATTATTTATCATTGTTTTACATTATGTAAACACATGAGATAAGCATTTCTTTATTGGTAAACATGATAGTTGGCACAAGATCGGAAATTTATCAAGCTTTGTTCATTCTATTCTAAAATATTTGTGCTCTTCAAAAATAATAATTTAATATACAGCATGGTAAACTTTGAATATTTCACCATATTAAGTATGGTGATATCACTCCAATTTACATCTAAACATTGCACCATTTTATTTTAACTTTCAGGTGAATAATATTTGGTTCACGGCTAACTTATAGTAAATTAATAAAGAAAACATATTTCTGGACAAAGGCTTTCCTTTCAATATTAAAACACGAACAGCTGGGTGGGGTCAATAGTATTGATGTCTGATGTATTTTTTTTTATATGGCATCACAGTCGCACGGCCATGGTAGATTTTCAATTCAACCGACTGGCCACACTGCCATTGTGACGTCACTTGATAGAGGTTGACGACATTTTTAGACTGGAAATAAAATGATTCTCAGTAGATTTTTGTAGTGTTTCTACGAATATTTTGTGTTTTTAAATAAGTGCAGACGCTAAATTATTTATGTGCTGTGATAAAACTCTGCTCGGTGCGATGGGACATTAAACTTTTTGTGACAACGACTGAAACTGATGAACAAAAAAGAAAATGGCTGCCTTTGGAAGCATGATAATGCTCAGAAAAAACTTTGTGATAGCTGATAAATACAATGTCGTCAGAAAAATCGGAGGTGGCAGCTTCGGAGACATCTATTTGGCCATACACATATATGGTGGCGAGGTAATATACGATGGTCATATTGATTTTTCATTATGAACCCGTAAGACCTGTGTCAAGACGGTCGAGTATTTCGGGATTTTTGGTCGTGAAGATGGCGGTCTGGGCGTTTTCTCGGCGTTATTTCATGAAACGCGATGTCCTTTGTTTGACACGAATGGTATTTTAGGTAGTTTTTACACATGATGAAGTAAAAACGTAACTGGGACATAGGATAACAATGATCATGATTATGAGCCTATATGAAAGGAATCCATTGTTAGTCTGGGGTATAAACTCTGAATAGCATTTCACTGATAGTTCCCTGCAGTTATTTCGTAAGATTTATACAATAGACCACAAAAGTATTATGAAATGTGAATATGCAAACTGCCTTTGTTCAGCCATCAACAACTTGCTATGGTCTGATAAATTAACCAGTCGTAAAAAACCTAGAAAAACTGAATAGTTAGTGATCCGTCCATTAAAAACATGTACAAAAATAATTACTTCTAAAACTGGTTAGATCAACTGTATATGGCATAATTACATAAGTGAGTGAAAATAGACACAACAGCTTGCCAATGTTACAATCATTACTTCTGACTTCAGTTCAGTTATAATAATTGTCAAAAGAAACTGTTTTGATGAAAACCTTAATAAAAACTTATAATTGGTTACTCTAGCTGCAAAACTGTAAACTATGGTGCGTTTTAAACACTGGGACCTTGGGGGCCATCATAGTACTAAATGTTTTATTATTCACAATATTGAGTGTCTTATCATGGCTATCGGGAACTGTACAGATGGTAGCTTTTACCTTTAAAGGCCTTGTGCAAAAAGGGAATGTTGCATCTGTGCTCAGTAACTCAGTACCTGGGTGCCAGGGAGCCTAGAAGAGATGCTCCAAAATACAACTTTCATTATGTGCCCAGTGCTTTTACCCACTGTATTGTAGCCTATGTGTTATTCCCAGGGTCTATGCTATCTCTATACCAAATTTTAGCTCAATTGGTCCACCTGTTTAGGTGTGAAAGAGTAACAAACATACATCCAGAGATCCATGCATTCTTACAAACTTTTACATTTATAATATTAGTAAGATAGTAATAGTACCTATATCTCTGATGAGCCTAACTGCAAGTAAAAAGCATACTATGTGTCCCAATTGTTATATTTTATGGGTTGTTTTTAGGTCACACTGAAGGCAACCATAGCAACCTAAATACTTAACCATAAAAGCTTATCTGATGACTGGTTGATGACAATTCACTGCTTGAATCATTAAACACAAGTTGAAATTTCTCACCTAAATAGTTACAATGATGTAGATTTCTGCTAAGAAAGGATTTCTCCATGTGGGCAAGACTAAGGACTAGTTATTATTAAGGGTTAGTTCACTCAAAGAGGAAAGATTTTAAAGTATTCTTGTCACCAAATGCTTGTAGTTAATGCTATAAAATCTATTCAGATGCTTATGTTTTCTTTTTGTATCCTAATATAGTTTGTATGTAACTCTATCACACCTAAACGGGTGGACCCATTGAGTTGAAATATGGAATATATATAGAATAGAATAGAAAACACTTTATTCACGGCAAAATATATAAAAAATAACACCCATAAGGATACACTATTAGACTAAAAACTATGAAACTATAAGTAAACTAAATAACATTGCCGTGAAGTGGTGCCAGCTCAGCATCTAAGTAGGTCGGCTGGGACCTACGCTGGTCTTCCGCTAGAACCATCAGCAGTATATATAGCTTAGACCCTGGAACATAGAGGCTATTGTACTGTGGGTAAAACCGCTGGGTTCAGCTAGTTAGTCATATAAATTTGTCACTTGGCTAGAGTGGCTACTTGCGAAACCAGTTCTGTTAAGCTATAAATTAGCGAAATATTCATAAATGCTAATACAGCTACACAAAGTATATGTATTTTGGTAAACACCAATCAGCTGATCCAAGCACTATGTTTTGTAAACAAAGCCTGGTTGATAAGGAAAGTATTGTTTTGGCCTTATTGCATGTGAAATGGACATTATGTCCAACATAATGCTGATTTATATTATAAAGCTAGACATTTTACACTGGAAACTGGATGTTAAGGCTGTACACTCCCAGTCCTCCATTCACAAATATGATGTGTGTCGCCGAGTTTTTGGAACGAAGTTCCTTATCGCGCGTTGTGAAAGGGGGCTAGACGGAAAAAATTCTTACGAAAAGTGGTCACGACACTTTGCTATAGTAAGCTATTGTAAGCTGTGCGGCGTGCGCATGTTTCTCTGTCTGTCTCTCTCTCTCTCTTATAGAAAGCAAGCCATATAATATAATATAAAATATTATTTTCATTAATCGAACTTTGTTCCAGCTGGGTGTCCCTTGACACCTCTCAAGTTTTTTTTTGGTAGTTATACCCGTGCAGATATCCTTTCAAATTCTTGAATACCCTCCCATACATTCAATGTTAGACGTAACATGATTTTTCTCAGCACTACCAAAAAATGTTATACTATAAAAATTACTATACTTTATTATTTCAGGACCAACATATCACCAAATTTCAGTTTTATGTGGGAACTAATGGTGTGGTGCAGTTGTATCTGATTGTAGTCCGTGTTTCTGATATTCAGTGGTTTATGAAAACACTAGCTGTGACCAGCGCTTTTAACCACTGTACTTGTAGCCTATGTGTTATTCCAGGGTATAAGCTATCGCTATACCAAATTTAAGCTGAATCGGTCCACCTGTAAAGAGTAACAAACATTCATACATTCTAACAAACTTTCACATTTATAATATTAGTAAGATTTACTATCTTATTATACCTCAGGCTTTTCTTGTGTGGGAAAATCCTTGATAATGTTCATCGTAAAACATGTCTGTTTTTCCAAATTTGAACCTCACCCGTTACCAACTTGAGCTGTTTGTGGCAGATTATTTTAAGTTATAATATAAAAATGCAGGTAATTTTTTAGCTCACACAATAACAGCATATCAACAACAATTTATAAGATTTGTTATCATATTCCAAGAAATTAACACAATACACTATAATATTGTTGATAATCTGAAATTATCTTGATAAAGCAATGTGTCTGGGTTTACTTCCTTTTAGCTATCCTTAATATTGTGTAGATAAGTGTTTTGTTTGATAAATCAACTGTGGAGCTGTTCAATCTAAGGACTAACCTCTCCAATGTCCCAGCTGAGCTGCCATATGTGTGTGTGATGTAGGATCTCACTGATGTCAATGACAGACCAATCTTACTAATATTATAAACTTGGAAAGTTTGTAAGAATGGTTGTATGTCTGGATGTATGTTTGTTACTCTTTCACACCTGAAGGGGTGGACCGATTGAGCTGAAATTTGATATAGAAATAGCTTAGACCCTGGAATAACACATAGGCTATATATAGTAAAGCGGGTAAAACTGGACGCAGCTAGTAGCTCTATATTACAACTACCGGTCTTGTGCGAGTCTCAGTCACATACTAACAATATGGCCTGACCATCGGAGTGGTGGACTGCCTCGAGATCTATACGATTTTTAAAACTATTGCGAGAGTGCTCCATAACTAAAACAACACAAACGGCACAACTCACGTAGACAATTACGATGTCCTTCATCAGAACCCGACGCTCACCCAGCAGGCGTAAACTCCTGATGAAGGACATCGTAATTGTCCGATACCGTGCTCGAGATATTCTCGACAATATTAGACGCGAGTTGTGCCGTTTGTGTTGTTTTAGTTCTCGAGATCTATGTCCTTTGGCTTGGGTCCCATATTAACTTTAACATTTATTCTGTTTGTTGTAGGAAGTGGCGGTGAAGGTAGAATCTATAAAGGCGCGGCATCCGCAGCTTCTCTATGAGAGCAGAGTCTATAAGATGCTCCAAGGGGGCATCGGAATACCACACATAAGGTAAGATTTACACAGATTTTTGGGAGATAATTCTGCAGGGCTATTAACACCCACTAAGATTGATGTCCACTTCAATGTACATCACTGCGTTTGTTATTGTTCTCATATTAATGAGGAGGTTTAACCAAGTGATGTAAGCATTTTTTTTTCAATGGATTCTAGTGTTTTGCATGTGGATAGCCAATAGACCTGCTAGTATAATAATTATGATTAGTGGTTTGTATCAGACAGTTTAAGTATAGTGGCCAAAAGACCTATTTATTTTTAATTTTAGCGGTCTATAACTAGGAATATTTTTTTTCTTTCAGTTCATAGTAGACACTAGAGTGCGATAGCCAATAGGCCCCATGTTCTGTTGGAGTATAAATTATAAACCGCCTTTTTTTAAGGTGTCCCGCTGTACATTAGCCTATATGTTATTCCAGGGTCTAAACTATTTCTAAACCAAATTTCAGTTCAATCGATCCACCTGTTTAGGCGTGAAAGTGTAACAAAAGTACATCCATACATTCTTATAAACTTTCACGTATTAGAAGGATATAATATTAAATTGTTCTGAAACACTGGCTAAACCCGAGCCTTTTTATTGGCATACACGGACACAAAAAAGCAACTTGCGAAGACCCTTTCGAGCTTTCAGGTGCCTGAAATTATTTTATAAGGAAGAATCCTTTGACAAAACACAACGTTCGTGTTTTACAGCACTCGCGTTCCGACCTTAAAAACACAACTGTTGTGTTTTCAGCAGTCAATGTGTTAATTTTAAATCTAATTGGTGACACTCATCAGAGTGTCTTTTCAAATTTGTATTATTATGTTAGTTGATTCAGTGTAAACAGTGCCCCTAGTGTCCATTATCCCACTTACAGTCCCGCGACCAAAGGAAGGTCCCCTGACCGGATATCGCGCGCCGGTTAACGGCAGTTTCAACAGAAACATGTTAGACGTGTTTCGACTCGCATCTGTCTCGAGTCGCGTCTATAACAACTAACAACTGAATTTTAACATTTTAATAAACAGAATTCAAGCTCGCTTTTAATAGACTAGGGCAAGACCTAAATTTTAATTCATAACATTGAAAAATGCATTGAAAGTACCAATGATTGAAACGAGAAAGATTTTTCAAATCGGTTCATGCGTCTTATTATTATTGGGGGAACCTCAAAAGGACTTTAAGCCGCTTCGACCATTACTGATCTTGTGGTAAGTATCCCCGCCATTCATGCGTCTTTGAGTAATCGGTTAAAATTTATAAAAAATAATATAGGCTAATTGTAACACGTAATAATATTTATCTATCGCTTAATATTTTTTTGAAGTCAAAGGATCACAGTCTAACCCAGACTAGTGCCAATCGCTTGTGGCTAGATGACAGCAGATATTAGATATCGCCCGTTCTTCCACTACTGTCATTCCAGTAATAATTGGCGCATGTGTAAGCCTGCTGAAGACAACATTTCACTAATTTATTGTTCAGTCTTATAACAAAGCATAATGTATAATATTATGTGAAAACTGAAAACTCACTTTACACAAAGCATTCTCAAGGATACCTATAATATTTAGTAAGAAAGTTGTCTCATGACTCACTACAGCGGCCCATGAATCACAAAGTGAATACAATGTGAGTCATCCAAAATTCCCATTCCTGATTGGAATGGACAGACTAGCTATTTACGATTGAATCCATATCTTAGCTACTTGCCTTCGAGTCGCACCCTGTCAATCATAATCTTAATTTAAAAAAAATCTCGAACCCTTTCCCATCTTTCTGTTATGAACTGAAATTCAAAATTTTTGACAATTTGGATCTTAAACTATAACCCCAAGTGGTGATATGCAAAATAAAACAAGGCGTAATGTTTGTCTTGCTAACGCTCTCAATAGTCCAGTAAAAGAAGAAATGTGGATCGAAAAGTCGAAAGCAGAAAAACTAACTTAGTAACTTTGCTTGGACTAGTTAGGAGATAAACATACTAAAAGTCCCCTCCCCTCCGAGGTGAGCTGGAGGGGGGAGAGGCCGAAGAAGGTCCCATTTTTAGGTTTTTTGCTTATATGTCAAAAACTGTGCGTTATACGATATTTTGTAGTACCACATTATTAAACCTCATAAAATTTTCTACAACTTTGACCTTGACACTTTTTATCTATCTCCAATCGTTGTCCAGCTATGAGCTTCCAAACTTGGTCTATTTTGAAGACGCTTAAATTAGTTTTCCATACATAGTCGGTAAAAAAATCTTACAAATAAAATTTTACCAACTTCTGGTTGTCGTATCATAATGAAACTTTGCAAATGTCTAGAAATCTGATGACAGTTTAATAATCTGGTACCACTGAGCTGATCTGATGATGGAGCCCGGAGGTGTCTACTGAAACTCTTCAATGGCTATTAGTAAAACCGGCGACTTTAGGCTCATTACATTCGAATTGATGAGACGTAGGCACCTCCTGGTCCATTATCAGACCCTCGACAGCAAGTGTTATGAAAAAGTCTCATCGATTCGAATGTAATGTGCCCAAACTCGACGGGTTTACTAATAGCCATTGAAGAGTTTCAGTAGACACCTCCTGGCTCCATCATCAGATCAACTCAGTGGTACCAGATTATTAAACTGCCATCAGATTTCTAGACATTTGCAAAGTTTCATTATGATACGACAACCAGAAGTTGGTCAAATTTTATTTGTAAGATTTTTTTACCGACTTTGTATGGAAAACTAATTTAAGCGTCTTCAAATTAGACCATGTTTGGAATTTGGAAGCTCATAGCTGGACAACGATTGGAAATAGCTAAAAAGTGTCAAGGCCGAAGTTGTAGAAAATTTTATGAGGTTTAATAATGTAGTACAACAAAATATCGTACAACGCACAGTTTTTGACATATAAGCAAAAAACCTAAAAATGGCACCTTCTTCGGCCTCCCCCCCCTCGAGCTCACCTCGGAGGGGTGGGGAGTGGGGACTTTTAGTATGTTTATCTCCTAATTAGTCCAAACAAAGTTCTTAAGTTGGTTTTTCTGCTTTCGACTTTTCGATCCACATACCCTTTTTGGGCACTCATTGACTGGGCTACAAATTGTCTTCGTGCTAAATCGACATGGTTGATATTGACAGCACAAAAAATTTAAAAAAAAACTTATATATGTTTTATCGCGTTCTTCTCCAGACAACGTACCGGGAGAGGAGGGTATTGATTTTTCACACGGGTCGGTGCGGTGGTGCGATATGAAATAGGTAGATTACAAGCTAAGGCTCTGCTGATTCCCAGTCCTCCGTCACAAAGACGTTGCGGAAGTGCCGCGGAGTTGTTCTAGTGGGTATACCGTGCAATCGTCCTGTAGGGAGTGAAGTCCCACATGACTTTGCGAACCGCCTTGGGAGGATACATGTAACGCGTTTTTTCTCGGCGATAACAAAAAACAATCTACATACATGCTGGTGCGACAAGCTCTAAAACGGTGCTTGAGCGTCTAGCAAGGTGATAGTTGCATAGCAACGCACCTACGCTACGCCTATTACAATAACAAGTCTATAATTATAGACTTTGGGCAAAACCAGTTTCTAGTTAATACTTTTTTAATTTCTTTATTGTTTTAAGTGGAATTAATTGAACGAGAGTCGTAGAAAAGAAATCTGTGAGCAGTTTATAACTGCACTTGTAATTGCAAAAAATCCTTTTGACCACTCGAGTGATAAACCCTGGCATTATTGCACACCGCCTCTATATATGTTCTCAATATTCCTTCCAACCAGGTTGTCTGTAAGAGATTGCTCTATGCGATAAGACCGCCGATTGTACACCTTTAGCTTTATGTGTATTGTTTACTTATGAAACAATTTTTTGTAACCAGGTTTGCAATAAGGAGTTATTGTATTGTATTATTATTCGATTAAATCTTACAAAATCTAAAAGTCAAAAGCAGGTTGTTTTATGAGGCACTTTTTCTGCAAATAAAGCACGGTGCTCAGCTACATAAGTACATAAAACGGAGCCGTCTAACTTCCGTACCAAGTATGCCTAAAATAATACTGCAGTTGCGTGCACCACTATTATAACGGTATATTTATAGTTGCCATTTACCAACTCCTATGGTTTCGGTGCGCGTCGTTCTGCGCGTTTGACGCGAATCGCTATGAAATCGGAGACCTTGCGTTAAGGTCGTAACTTCTATTTAAAGTGTACTGGAAATGCGAGGACTTGTGAACATGATTGACGGTACAAAGAGTATTTTTGATTTATAATAATTAATAATATATCAAAGAAGTAGCCGTCAAAAGAAAATTGAATGTCGGAATAGCAGTAGACCGAATAATTTTAATTGCAAAAGATATTGGATAAAATTTTGCAATACATATTTTTATCTAATTCAATTAAGTCTCAATTTATAATAAAAATTCTGTTTCCTGTGTCGTCTGTCTTGTAGGAAAACGCCCTCCCTCTGCCCTTCGGGATTTTAATTGGTTCGTCTATTGCATTGATGACCGTCGAACTTGCCGACTACCATTAAAGCAGAGGTCTAGCAGATCTGGGGCCCTAGACAAGCAAATCGTTTGTCGCTTGATAAAAAAATGTACTGGAATGACAGTTGCTGTGGAAAAGCAAACGAAAACGACTGTCATCTCAGTACATTTTTTAGCAATAGCGACAAACGATTGGTGCTTGTCTAGGGCCCCTGTTCTGGATCCGAGTAACGTGGCAAAAGTATCCTAGGATACGTTGGGAACAGATAACAGAGAGCATTGCGCTGATAAAGCTGGGCGACAGACAATAGAGTCGATTTAAAAAGTTTTTTTTACTAATAAATAGACCTACGTTTGACCACATCCCATCTGATGTAAAGAGCAGATACGATCGAAGATGAATCCCGTTAGATGCATAGAAAGGTTCTAAAGAGGACCTATTCACTCGTGCCTTGTTGTTTTTCTCGCCAAGTGGTATTTCTCGGGAAACACAGATGACGGCAATGTCTAGAGATCAGGTCGAGGAGTATCGACCGATTGCAATACTTTCAACCTTAGCTAAGGTTTTTGAGCGTATTTTGCATACTAAGATCTCCAAACAAGTAGAACCTTTTCTCAGCAATGAGCAACACGGATTTAGGAAGAAAAGATCGGTCGATACTAATCTTCTTATCATAACGGACTTTATCTCTGGTTGTCTAGACCGTAGGGCACAGGTTGACGTCCTCTATTTCGACTTCCGGAAGGCATTTGATAGGGTGAATAATGACATACTGCTGAAAAAGCTTAACGCTCTGGGAGTCGCCCCAGGGCTGCTCCGTTTCATCGCAGATTACCTTTGCGATCGCCAGCAGTATGTGCGCCTCGGTTTGTACGAGTCTCAACCCTATCATACGCGTTCCGGAGTTAGTCAAGGCTCTATACTGGGACCGCTCCTGTTTAACTTAATGGTTAATGATCTTCCCACAGTCATTAAATACGCGAAATGCCTTTTATATGCGGATGACTTGAAACTATTCATTGAAATCAAAAATTTTGAGGATTGTTTAATGCTACAGCGTGACATTGATGCCGTGCACCAATGGAGTGTTAAAAATAAAATGGAATTCAATTTATCGAAGTGTAACGTTATGACTTTTGGTCGAATGAAACGCCCAATTGAATTTTTTTATAAGCTCGACGGCGAGTTAATTACGAGATCCAGCTCTATAAAAGACCTCGGTGTCACTTTCGACCAACGTCTAACTTTTCATGACCACATGCTGACTCTAGCGAAGGAATCCTTTCGACGGTTAGGCTTTGTACTACGCAATGCCAGTGACTTCCACAATGTTGGTGTAATTAAGCTATTATTTAGCTCTCTTGTTCGTAGTAAGCTAGAAGCTAGTGCATGTGTGTGGAATCCTCATGAAGCCTCCTATGAACTTCTTGAGAAGGTACAAAAGCGATTCCTCAGGTACCTATATAGGCGCACATTTGGGTACTATCCTTACCTCTACCCCACTAACTTCTTACTAGGGACACTGGGGTACAACTCCCTGCAAGTGAGGAGACTATTCGTGCAGTTAACAACTATGTGCAAGATCCTCAGAGGCTATGTTGATGCTCCGGACATTAACAGGGAACTCTGCAGATTGTCTGTTCCTAACAAGTACCTGGCGTTCAGAAGAGTAAAACTTTTCGCAGAGCCTCGATGTCGATCCTTATCTCGCACAAGGTCGCCTGTGCCAAGAGCTCTAGCTGCGTTCAACGCTCTACTGAATGACAGTTCAAGTTGTGATCTGTTTGATGATGCATGGAAGGATATTATTGTGGAGTGTCTGAGATTTTGTGAGAAAGATGGATATGTGGTTTCTTCTATAACATGACATTCATTTTCTATTTGGACATTACAATTTTATAATATTTTTAATCTGTTTTTAAATTGACATTGTGTAATAATTATTTTCAATTGTATTATTATTATTTTTTTTAATGTATGTATAATTTTAGTTTTAACATTATTTTTTCTTTATGTACCATTTGTTCAATTTAATTATTTCTTCACTAGTAGTTATAAGTATTGTATTGTATCAATTAGTGTAATTGGCTTTAGCCGTTCTAATTTTGAATAAATAAATAAATAAAAAAAATAATAAATAAATAAATAAATAAATGTCTGCGTGTGTTTATTTTTCAACGAAAGTAGAATAGCATAATTATAAAGTAACGTGTGATATGAAACGTGAATGAGTGTAGCCAAGGTTAGCTTTGCTCGTAGTGTTTCATTGTTACTAGAGGCTGGTAGACACGGTGTGGGCGCGATCGAATCGCCTTGGGCCGTTTGTTGTGAAGGTTTGCACTTTATTTGATTCATTTTGTCTTTCCCTGGTTAATGTGTTTGATAGAGATGAGTGAAATACAGGGACTTTTCCTTAGGCTTCAAGCTTGTATCGTTAAGATTTAAACCTATGGCTAGTCCGGAGACAGTTGTAGAAAAATGTCTTCACAGTACTTTTTTTCTTCAAACAAGCGTTTGATGCTTGAATCTGTACTGAAATCAATGAAAAAGCTAGATACATCTCTATCAATCTACCTACTCAGCCGGTATCCACCCACTGCAGAGTATAGGCCTCCTCATCATAACGCCACACCATTCCTGTGATTCCAGTTCTTTGAGAGTCTCAAAGTTCTTTCAGACAAAGGCATTCTAAAGATGTTCAAATTCTAACCTCACAGTCATAATATTATAATTGCAAACCACAAAAATGAACAAAGGAATTTATTATTAAAATAATTAAATTAGATTTAAAAAAATGACCTTGATAACATCCCTATTATTGTAAAGTTGTTCAAAAGACTAATTTATGAGTTAAAATGCATTGTTAACTCAGAAATCAGTCACAGTAAATGTAGTCACAAGTCGATATCGCAGCTACGTGCCACCCATCACATTAACATGCGCAGTAAATTGATAAAAGATGCCCTATTTTGTTGACTACCTCATTTGTTTACTCATTACTCGATAGTTTGAATCGTGTTTTCAATGTAAACAACGAGAATTTCTTGAAAACTCTCGATCGAAATAACTTTTGTATCCTGTTTGTGAATGATTTTAAGAAATGAAAATGAATAATCAAACTGTCTTTATTAAAAATATTACAAATGACTGCCAAGTGCCAAGGCCAAACTTAATTGCAGATAGACTAAGAGAGGATTTCCCTAATCTTAAGGAAACGAAATCGTTCGTTTTACAAGCCTTTGTTCGGTCTTAAAACTGTGATATGACATGCGCTGCCGAATTTTTTATAGTAGAGACTATGCAATCTAAACGTATCCAAAGTGACTGACTGATCAATCAACGCAGAGCATAAATCGCTTTTCTAACCGATCCGTAGTCACAAAGGCGCGAGCATAATCTAATCCAAAATTAGTTTAAAATTGAAAAACTGCACTCAGAAAACTCACGAATATCGAGAACGCATTGTAGGTCGTTTCCCAAAAGCGTACAAACTCAAAACATCTGTGAAGCTTATCAAAGTGGCAGTTGAATCTAGACGGGCTTTTAGCATTACAGCTTAGAGAAGACGACATAAAATCAAAACATTATTCTGTCATAATACAAGTGATGGTTAGTATAGAGATAAACGACTATCCACTTTTGGCCAGAGCACGTGTCAAAAGTAGAAAATGTTCGTTTAGCAGGCGCTCGGTCACGCGCCGCCGCGTCCACCATGAAAATGGACGTCACGAGTGCGCCGGCGCAACGCAACGGTTATTCAAATGTTGAGATTGTGAACATCATCGTGAAAGTTGGACACTTTTCTATACAAGTGTGTACTGGAGCGATTTGATGTGATGTAATTTAGAGGTATAATCGTCTATTTGGCATTCGCACTACATTATGAAATGTCTTTGTTTTTTTTTGTATGGCGTAGTCTTGAGAAGACATTATGTTCCATAATCTCTTTTTTTGACCTTATAAGTATATCAATTAAGCGAACGCGACTCGCGGCCATTTTACTTATTATATATTCAGAACAGTTTCAGGTCTTCAAAACGATGTTTCGTTACTTTAGGTTACGTAGGCATTATTACCTATGTTAGGACGTACAGATTCTAAGATTAACCGGACGGTCAGCCGGCAGACCTCAATAATATGTGATTGTAGCTAGCCGCACGGTTGTAACCGTTAATTGCGAATAGAAACCGTCTGGCCGTATAGTTGTACGATAATCGCTCCCCACTGCGTATGTAAACTGGTTTATATGCTGGAATAAAATATATGTTTGTACTACAAACATAATATCATCCGAACGGCTGACCGCGCTGCGGTAAACCGCGAAGCGTCTACAGCCTACATAACCTAGCCCTGCGGTGTCTCCCGCTAAGTCCCATCCCCGTCGATAAATCGGAATAAAAAGCCTATAATATGTTATTTTGGAACCAAGCTATCATATTTCACCCCTATCGGTCCAGCTGTTTAAACTTAAAAGAGTAACACACACCTCTTAATCATCATCCATACAAAGTTTCACATTTATAATATTTATCATCATCATTATCCACAGCCTTCTATATCCCACTGCTGGGCATAGGGCTCCTTCATGTTACTGCCATTGCCATTTAACCCTGTCTTGTGTCAATCTTGTCCATGCGCGACCCGCTACTTTGACTATATCGTCCACCCATCTAGCTGCTGGCCGACTTTCCGTTTGCCTATCCTTGACCACCATTCAGTCAGCGTCTTGCTCCATCTATCGTCACCACGCCTAGCCACGTGTCCTGTCCAACTCCATTTGAGTCCCATAACTCTCGACCCGGCATCTTGAACTTTTGTTCTCCGCCTAATTTCGACGTTTGGAACTCGATCTTTATAATATTAGTAAAAGATATTTGTTACTACAGGTACCTATTATACGTATAATAACCGATATAATTGTGTTGTTGCAGATGGTACGGGTACGAGAAAGACCACAACATCCTCGTGATGGACCTTCTGGGCCCGTCGCTCGAGGACCTCTTCAACTTCTGCTCGCGCCAGTTCACCATCAAGACTGTCCTCATGTTGGCAGGTAAACTAATTGACATTCAACTTGATTATATTATTATTTTATCGTAGGACTTCAATAACAGAGGTTTTGAGTGTGATTGATTTTGTCATTTTGATGCCTGTAATATTGATGATACTGCAATCAATTTACGTGGGATAACTTGAGACCCCAAACACTTCAAAATTGTTGCCTCTCTACCTGAAAACTATCGATTGAATTTTAACCATTCTTTTTTATTGACTTAATTTTAGTCTAACTTGGTCACAGTGCCATTTTCATCAAAATTGCTTGTGTAATTTGTAAGATAGGAATTAACGAGTTGAGGTTTTACTGCACGCGCTTCATATTCGCTTTTAGGCTCGTTCGAAAACTGTAATTTTTTATAAAATTTCACATTTTACAGCGACCAAATCTGTGCCACCACGCACCTGTTGTCAAATTATTCTTTCTATTCTAGTTTGTCCTGTTTTTTTCAATGAATTATTTGTTGGAAGGAGGAAAAAATTGCGCAAATAATGAATTGGCACGCGCGCGACCCCGATTTCTAAGATTATAATAGCTGAAAGATAATTTCAATTATTTCTTGTTTGTTTGAAAGAGATCGCTGTTAGCGATAAGACCTCCAAATGTACCTAATAGTTCAATGTTGCATTTCATTGTGGTGTTCCTGGATGTATGGAGATACATCAATACATCCATCATAAAATCTATGAGCACTCTTTATTCTGATCGGCACTATACTGTCTGTGCCTTTCAACTCTGAGATAATTTCAGCACATTACTGTTTGGGGGATACATTTACAAGCAAAGGTGTACTTCCTAAAACTCAGCACATTACTGCTTGGGGGATAAATTACAGCCAAAGGTGTAAACCCCCAGGCGACCTCAATATAGGCCTATTACTACAAAAAATATGTTTTTCTGTATATTCATGTGTTTCAAATAATATGAGTTCTATAATCTCTAAAACCTATTCTGGACAATACAATATTCCTATACAATTACATAAATGCTCATGTAATATTTAACGTCTCACTGTGGCCGTATTTTCAAAGCTAAAATTGGCTACAAAAGCCACATAAGAGCAAAACACTGAAGCTCTATCGACACAGTAACTTGAAATAGAAGTCCCCATAGCCGAAAACGCCAAGTGATGACTGTCTACTGACTTATTCTATTTTACATTTCCAGATCAAATGCTGGGTCGCGTAGAGTTCATCCACTGCAAGTGTTTCATCCACCGCGATATAAAGCCGGACAACTTCCTCATGGGTATCGGTAGACACTGCAACAAGCTCTACATGATCGACTTCGGACTGGCCAAGAAGTTCCGTGACCTACGCACCCGGTCGCACATCGCTTACCGCGAGGATAAGAACCTTACTGGTATGATTTATTCACCTAATAATAAAATAATATACCAACAGCTCGGACGAAGCGATTTGTTTCGTCTTTCATTATGAGAACGGCGAAGCTATGGAACTCGCTACCACTCTCAATGTTTCCTGAATGCTATAACGTGGGTTTGTTCAAATCAAGAGTGAATAGGTTCTTACTGAACAAGCGTGCTACAACTTCGACTGCATCGTCACTTACCAACAGGTGAGATTGCGGTCCAACGCTTGTTTAGTCTGCTATAAAAAAAAATATTAGCGCAACTTGTTGATTTAATTTTTGACATTTTCATCGTCTAACATCAGGCATGGATGGGTGGCTGTTGGTCAAAACCTAAGGTGGAAAAAGATATATGCTCAATTTAATAATCGCGGGAAAAATAGGTTACTTATTCGCATGCCTTCTATTATATATGTATTTCTCAAAAGGATGATATTAGAAAAATGCCGTAGTCTCTAGCAATAACCTCCATTAATTTAGAATGCACATCCATAGTCTGTTCGAGTAGTTTTCATTAATTAGCAAAAGTCCTGGCACTTGACGAAAACTGTCCTTGACGCCATTTCCTATAGGCAGATTCACAGACAAAACTTTGATAAGTGTTAGTGAATAAGTCAACAATTACATTAAATTCTTTACATTAAAACTCAAAAGGGCCTCTGTGCTTTTAGACTTATGTCTCTGTGTACACCTATATAATTTAATATAATAAGGCCCGGACTTAGCCGTGATTTCGACTAAAATTATTATAATAATGAGAGGTGAAAACAATATTTATAATTTAGTTTAAAATAACGAGCTATGTATATAAGTCAAGCTTGGCTAAAAAACTCGTAAGTTAGGAGATTATTTCTTAATATGCCTTACATAGTTAAAAGAATCCATACCCATCAAAATACAATGTCAAGGCAGATTGTATTATACTTATTACCTTTTATTAACAAAGATTAATTTTCTAACTGAATTAGGGAATCTTCAAGGTGTGTATTCATATTGTGTAGGTATGTTCAAGGCAAGCATGCCACCTACATATTAGACTGCATTGATACTTAACAAGGTATCTGTTAAGTTGTGATTTGTCCATTCATAAGGCACTTTACATATTACTTGTTAAGTTTTTTTTATGCAATCAGATGGACGAGATAAGATGACAGATAAACTGAATAAATCGATGGTTTTATTTAAGTTTGAAGTTATGAATGAAAATGTGTGTTTAGCCCTAGCTTATTGAACGCGAGCTTGGGCGTGGTACAACATTCAATTTTATTTATTTCATCTAGTCTCTAGGTATTTGTTTCTGAGCGGCTATTAGCTAATTCTCACCCACTACGATTGATGGCAACTTCAATGTACATTGCTGCTTTTGTAACTTTACTCATTTACAACAAAGTCTATGGATTCTAGTATTTTACATGTCGTTTTGCGATAGCCAATAGGCCCTCTGGTCTAACTTTCTGTATCTAATATAAGAGGGTCGTACGTTGACATCTCGTAACTTACCAAAACTTTTTTACGAAAAAGGGTAATTATAAGAGAGATCGCAAAATTGCGAATTCATGTGCTTAACCCATTTTCGTAAAAGATGTCGATAATTATTTTCGAAAGACAAGTATATAAGTAACAATTATCCTAACACCATCACTGAGACTCACATTAGCTTTGGTTCCTGCAATGTTTATGAATTGTAATTCCCTTGTGCACAGGTACGGCTCGGTACGCGTCGATCAACGCGCACCTCGGCATCGAACAATCGCGGCGGGACGACATGGAGTCGCTCGGATACGTGCTCATGTACTTTAACAGGTGTCTACACTTATTGTATTACTTTCTTTGATGAGGTTTATATTGTCAAACATATCTGTATTCCAAATTTCAGTAAATCAGTAGCTCTTTCTCTAAATATACAAATGATACTGGTGGTAGACTTCGAGCGGGGCTAGTTACCACCCACTGAACGAAACCGTGACGCCAAGCGGTCAATATGACCCGTGTTCTGTGTGCCAAATCTCGACCAAATCCGTTGAGTGGTTTGAGCATACATTGACAGATCAATCAGTCAGGATATACTTTTTTACATTGAGTATATAGTAATTTTCACCTCTTGGTCCTGGAAACACTTCCGGTTCAAATCAAAATTGACATCTATTATTTCTAGCTTCTTTAAGATAAGGTTCAAATTCGCATGCGCGGGTGCGGCCCCATCGAGCCGCTCGGGGACTTAAGGGTTAATGAATAAATGAGGTGACTTGAAATATGGGATCTACTAGTGAAGTCTTGTAAATAACTAGAAGTCGTCAACAAAATACGTGAGGCGGGTTATTTTTTTTTTGTGAAGTTGAATTTTGTTTTGCTTTTTTTATATGAAACATTGACACACAAGCAGACAGCAACACCAATGATGTCGACGACGTGATTGTCGGTCAAGTAAGCAGCTTATAGCCCCTACCTGGTTTCATTGAACATCTTTTTTTTATGTGAAGAAGTAAAAGCCGCCCTCCTGATGAGATAACGCTGCCCATAATCAGTACAGTGCTACCCAGAATTTCACAATGATGTGCAATTCTAGGTGCACTGCCCCAACACTTAAGAGTCATAAGATGCTAAGACTGTTTAGCCCAGTAATTTAGTGAAATTACTGGGCTAAAGAGTCTTAGCATCTTACGAGCTAAACTAGTTTTTTTTTTTTTTTTTTTTTTCCTATGCTTGGTCCCCCGTGTGTGGTGACAGGGACATTGGCGTTCGGTACGCATTTTCCTCTCGGTCTTTCTTTCTTCACCTTGCGTGTCTCTCACGCATTCTATTTTCGTTCATCTTCTTTCGTTTCTTCCGTGCGTGCTGTTCCTCTCAATCACAACTTTCATAATCTTCTCAGCATACTCCAAAAATACTCCTACTTTCTTTCCTCCTATAACACTCGCTACACTTTCATGCGTCACATCCACTCCCAGTTCCTGACGAAGGTCCTCCCTCTGACGCTCGAAGGCTTGGCACTCAAACAGGATGTGAGCCACCGTTTCTCGCACGTCTGGGTCACACGTGCAGCGTGCACGATGGTCTTTCCTTGCACTTGAACCGATGCAAGAGCTAAACTAGCTTAGCTAGTGAGCTACAGTGCCCTCCTACCGAAGCACAGTAATATTTGCACGTCACTGCTCAGGCGGTAGAATAACTGGCACTGCCGGATCGTGCCGGAACACTGTCATACTGACCACTTGGCGACATGATTCCACGTTCACGGTGTCTTCTAATCATATAATAATATATTATAATATTTCAGAGGATCACTGCCATGGCAAGGATTAAAAGCTATCACTAAGAAGCAAAAATATGAACGAATCAGTGAGAAGAAAATGTCTACGCCCGTCGAGGTTCTATGCAAGGTAGGTATTTGTGTATTCTACAATTTAAAATGTATTAAAATGTGTTAAATAAGTGATTTTATTGCCTCAAATGCTGTTCCATACTTGAGGAACTAAATCAATTTGAAAATTTCTTTGATGAAGTTAGAAATTTAGTCTATTTACTTGTAAATGTCATACTATCTTGATATTTGATACGTTAGTAAATAAAGTTCAACAAAAAACCTCCTAACCATGAAAATTCGCACTCTAAAAAGTATTAGAGAACAAGAGTAAATCTTTAAGTCGGTCCTTGACTTTGCGAAAGAGTTCGGGCAAATTTTCAATTACTGTTTCAAAAAGTACTTGTAATCTTTTGTTTGAGAATTTGACATTTTGCGAGAACATTTGCGTGTAATGACTAGTTATTTTCAGTAAATAAATCTAGCATTAAACTGTAAGGTTACCTGCGATACCTAGCTGCTACCACTACTGTAAATCTTGAAGCTTACATATTTGTTGGCTAATATATCTTTTGTGTGTTTGTGCAGGGATTCCCGGCCGAGTTTGCGATGTATTTAAATTACTGCCGTGGACTCACCTTCGACGAGGCTCCCGACTACATGTATCTTAGACAGGTCGGTACATTCATCATTTGCATCCGTTCATACCACATCCAGGGAAGTCTGTGATATAATATTACATATTTATCTGAATTCTGTGTACATTGAAATTTATATAATATGTTACGGCTAAATAACGAAATACGGCGGTATAAAGTATAACTGGTTAAACCTAGGTGTATCCGCACTTCAAATTTAAGCAGTGACATATATACCAACTACCTTCTATTCCTACCTACTACCTACACAGGTTTGAGGATATTTGTAATCTTAAATGTTAATCTTATACTTCATAGTTTTTAATTTCATATGTCGATGAATTAATTGGATACCTTTGCCATTGCGTCTCAACATACAGTCGTTTTGCGACGAGTTGTCGTTCACAGTGTCAGCGTGATCGTGACGTGTGTGTGTGGTGTTGCAGTTGTTCCGCATCCTGTTCCGCACGATGAACTACCAGTACGACTACACGTTCGACTGGACCATCCTGCGGCAGCGCAAGCAACACATGGAGGGCGGCGCCGCGCAACCCGACCGTCGCTCCCCCTCCGTGCAGCGCCGCGCCGCCGCGCCGCCGCAGCAGCCCGCCAACAACGAGGTGTGTACTCTACTGTACTGTATACAGCACGCTCCCCCTCCGTGCAACGCCGCGCCGCCGCGCCGCCGCAGCAGCCCGCCAACAACGAGGTGTGTACTCTACTGTACTGTATACAGCACGCTCCCCCTCCGTGCAACGCCGCGCCGCCGCAGCAGCCCGCCAACAACGAGGTGTGTACTCTACTGTACTGTATACAGCACGCTCCCCCTCCGTGCAACGCCGCGCCGCCGCAGCAGCCCGCCAACAACGAGGTGTGTACTCTACTGTACTGTATACAGCACGCTCCCCCTCCGTGCAGCGCCGCGCCGCCGCGCCGCCGCAGCAGCCCGCCAACAACGAGGTGTGTACTCTACTGTACTGTATACAGCACGCTCCCCCTCCGTGCAACGCCGCGCCGCCGCAGCAGCCCGCCAACAACGAGGTGTGTACTCTACTGTACTGTATACAGCACGCTCCCCCTCCGTGCAACGCCGCGCCGCCGCAGCAGCCCGCCAACAACGAGGTGTGTACTCTACTGTACTGTATACAGCACGCTCCCCCTCCGTGCAACGCCGCGCCGCCGCAGCAGCCCGCCAACAACGAGGTGTGTACTCTACTGTACTGTATACAGCACGCTCCCCCTCCGTGCAACGCCGCGCCGCCGCAGCAGCCCGCCAACAACGAGGTGTGTACTCTACTGTACTGTATACAGCACGCTCCCCCTCCGTGCAACGCCGCGCCGCTGCAGCAGCCCGCCAACAACGAGGTGTGTACTCTACTGTACTGTATACAGCACGCTCCCCCTCCGTGCAGCGCCGCGCCGCCGCGCCGCCGCAGCAGCCCGCCAACAACGAGGTGTGTACTCTACTGTACTGTATACAGCACGCTCCCCCTCCGTGCAGCGCCGCGCCGCCGCGCCGCCGCAGCAGCCCGCCAACAACGAGGTGTGTACTCTACTGTACTGTATACAGCACGCTCCCCCTCCGTGCAACGCCGCGCCGCCGCAGCAGCCCGCCAACAACGAGGTGTGTACTCTACTGTACTGTATACAGCACGCTCCCCCTCCGTGCAACGCCGCGCCGCCGCAGCAGCCCGCCAACAACGAGGTGTGTACTCTACTGTACTGTATACAGCACGCTCCCCCTCCGTGCAGCGCCGCGCCGCCGCGCCGCCGCAGCAGCCCGCCAACAACGAGGTGTGTACTCTACTGTACTGTATACAGCACGCTCCCCCTCCGTGCAACGCCGCGCCGCCGCAGCAGCCCGCCAACAACGAGGTGTGTACTCTACTGTACTGTATACAGCACGCTCCCCCTCCGTGCAGCGCCGCGCCGCCGCGCCGCCGCAGCAGCCCGCCAACAACGAGGTGTGTACTCTACTGTACTGTATACAGCACGCTCCCCCTCCGTGCAACGCCGCGCCGCCGCAGCAGCCCGCCAACAACGAGGTGTGTACTCTACTGTACTGTATACAGCACGCTCCCCCTCCGTGCAACGCCGCGCCGCCGCAGCAGCCCGCCAACAACGAGGTGTGTACTCTACTGTACTGTATACAGCACGCTCCCCCTCCGTGCAACGCCGCGCCGCCGCAGCAGCCCGCCAACAACGAGGTGTGTACTCTACTGTACTGTATACAGCACGCTCCCCCTCCGTGCAACGCCGCGCCGCCGCAGCAGCCCGCCAACAACGAGGTGTGTACTCTACTGTACTGTATACAGCACGCTCCCCCTCCGTGCAACGCCGCGCCGCTGCAGCAGCCCGCCAACAACGAGGTGTGTACTCTACTGTACTGTATACAGCACGCTCCCCCTCCGTGCAGCGCCGCGCCGCCGCGCCGCCGCAGCAGCCCGCCAACAACGAGGTGTGTACTCTACTGTACTGTATACAGCACGCTCCCCCTCCGTGCAGCGCCGCGCCGCCGCGCCGCCGCAGCAGCCCGCCAACAACGAGGTGTGTACTCTACTGTACTGTATACAGCACGCTCCCCCTCCGTGCAACGCCGCGCCGCCGCAGCAGCCCGCCAACAACGAGGTGTGTACTCTACTGTACTGTATACAGCACGCTCCCCCTCCGTGCAACGCCGCGCCGCCGCAGCAGCCCGCCAACAACGAGGTGTGTACTCTACTGTACTGTATACAGCACGCTCCCCCTCCGTGCAGCGCCGCGCCGCCGCGCCGCCGCAGCAGCCCGCCAACAACGAGGTGTGTACTCTACTGTACTGTATACAGCACGCTCCCCCTCCGTGCAGCGCCGCGCCGCCGCGCCGCCGCAGCAGCCCGCCAACAACGAGGTGTGTACTCTACTGTACTGTATACAGCACGCTCCCCCTCCGTGCAGCGCCGCGCCGCCGCAGCAGCCCGCCAACAACGAGGTGTGTACTCTACTGTACTGTATACAGCACGCTCCCCCTCCGTGCAGCGCCGCGCCGCCGCGCCGCCGCAGCAGCCCGCCAACAACGAGGTGTGTACTCTACTGTACTGTATACAGCACGCTCCCCCTCCGTGCAGCGCCGCGCCGCCGCGCCGCCGCAGCAGCCCGCCAACAACGAGGTGTGTACTCTACTGTACTGTATACAGCACGCTCCCCCTCCGTGCAGCGCCGCGCCGCCGCAGCAGCCCGCCAACAACGAGGTGTGTACTCTACTGTACTGTATACAGCACGCTCCCCCTCCGTGCAGCGCCGCGCCGCCGCAGCAGCCCGCCAACAACGAGGTGTGTACTCTACTGTACTGTATACAGCACGCTCCCCCTCCGTGCAGCGCCGCGCCGCCGCAGCAGCCCGCCAACAACGAGGTGTGTACTCTACTGTACTGTATACAGCACGCTCCCCCTCCGTGTGTACTGTGCTCCTGTACTACACTACACCTGCACTGTATACAGCCCATACAGTAACAAGGCTTATAATAGCAGGGATCTATCATATTCTGGACCTGGACTGATCGCTGTTTGAGTATGAATATGATCTCTGTACGTTTATGGAAATGAATATGGGAGACCCAGACGAGTGACTTGTTACAGCACTGGTAGGTATATGATGATATGCAACATACAAATATAACTCTTGATTTCCACTAACCTGTCCCTGTAGCGTATACTCCCATAAACCTCCTCTTTACTACCACTTCCAACATTCCTGTCCTTTTCTAGGTGAAGTCTGTGAACGCGACCAATGACTCTAAACAAAACGTGAAGGGCCACCAGTCGGTCAGTCAGATTAAGAAGAAAATGACCGCCATCTAATGTATCTACACCATCCGTCACACTTAATAGCCCTAAAATAACCTACACGAGGAAATTAGCCCATTCTCAGCCCACGTTGTTACGTAGGACTGATTTACTCTGCACTTTGCTTTATATTTCCATAAAAATTGAAATTTGTAAAAATTGGTCCAAGGGGAGATAATCGAAACTCCACTATTTTTAAATACTCAGTAAATTAAGTTTGACAGGCGCCAAACCTTTATTATAAAAATACTTAGTTTTTACAAAATTGGCAAAAGATGTTACTGCAAACATCTGAAATTCTTGTGCCTTTGTAAATGTAGTAATTCCTTTTAAAAGTAGTCTGAAATTGTATGTTTTATATGAGAAAATGTTAAAAATGTGATTTTATGTAGTGTGCTTGTCATGTAGATTTTTACTTCTAAGACTTAAGATTTTTATTTAACAAAAAACAGTATTATACTATTATGTAATTATTCGTTATTTTGAGTCTTTCAGTAATTCTCAAAAAATTGTATAAATTACAAAATGAGTGTGAATAACTCTTTAAAAATAGTTATGCATGTAATAAGCTGCATTTTATAATGATGGGAAATGTGATTTTATATAAATTGAAAATAAAAAAACACGCATTTCTTGTGTTTATTCAGTATTTTTATGGTTTACAACTGTGCTGTTTATTATCAAGGTATATTTTTCTCTTACCTACTCATCTGTAGCACTTTATTAATAGCGTAATTTATTGTCCGGGCCCATAACCTGTCATAAGCTTAGTACAATCATCTAGTCATAATTTTCGTTTTCATCTGGAATCTAAAAAAACTTAATTGTATGATATCATTTGATTCATAAAGGGGAGGCCTATGTTCAGCAGTGGACTTCTTACGGCTGAGATGATGATGATGATGATATCATTTTGCAATTTTACCCTTCTCTTTGGACTACAAAACCATACTAAAACTATGGTAAGCTAGTTTTACTTAGAGAATGTAGCCAGAAAAGTGTTAGAAAATGTGTAATTCGCCATTTTGTGGTGGCGGCCATCTTGTATTTTAAATTTATCATAGTGTGTTGTATTCTACAAGTTAAGGCTTTTCATTTGATACCCATTTTATGTTAGGCACATCATTTATCATAGGCATGTCATTTTATGTTATGTTAGGCACTATGATGTGCGTGCGTTTTCACTAGTTACTAATAAATCTGTACCTATATGTATTTTGCTGTAAACTACTCTAGACTATAAAATAAAACAAGCAATCTAATCAATAATTATAAGCTATTATTTAATATTTAGTGTTAATTCCTCTCTAAATATGTGAGTCTAACTAAGTTTTAAGAGATGGCGAGGAATATTAGTTATAACTCATGCCTCCCGCATATGCATGCGGGTGGTGCATTCGGTGGTGGAATTAATACTAAATATTAAATAATAGCTAATAAGTATTGTAATGGATTTCCGCAGAGTAACGCCTAATTCCATTATCAATCTAATCAATATAATTTGTTGCAGTGAAAGAGATTACGACGTTCGACGGCAGCGAGCGGTCCCGTGAAGAAGCGCGCCCGATAGCGGCCGCCGCCCGCCGCCCGCCCCGCGCCATCGGACGCTGGACTGTCTACGAGGCCTTTCATCCAAGTGTTTGAACTATAGTGATTATTCGATCGCAGTCATGTTGTCTATGTTTCATATTCCTCTATTATTTGTATGGTAAGCTTGGCGTGGATTTTTTGACGTTTTCTTTTTACCTGTGGCCGTAGCATGGCGTTTGGGATCCCGATGAAACTTCAATAGTAGAACTGTCCCATACATTGTACTTTTGTGAATGTATGGGATGACAGTTGACTTGACAGCAAGACAAGTCTACGCAGCGCCTGTGCTTGAGGGTAAGCGATATTCGCTCTCGCAGGTGGGAACGAAGCAAATCTTCGTAAATATTGCCATGTAGTTTTGTTAATGTGGCCTTTAAAATGTTCAATTTTATTTTGGAGCTTAAAATTTAAAGCCAATGTCACACGTGGAAAAGTGGACGCGATTCTGTACGGAACTTTTGTAATGTTCGAATTTGTACGCACCTTGATGTGTCAGGGTGCGTGCAAATAAAACGTGTGTGTAAAGCGGAAGCGGTCAGAAATGAAACAAAGATCGGGACCGCTTTTCCGCGCCTGTAGCGTCCGCTAAAATTTCCATCTGTTGTACTAAATTTAGCTGAGTAGTTTCATTATCATATCCGGGCCTGGAAGTGTTGTTACGACATATTACTTAAAAGATTTACTTGGAGCATTACATTTTTGTATTAAATCTGGCAAATCCGGTTCTAAAATTATTGAATTGCGCGCCATATAATGTTTGCGAAAATTTGGGTGACAGAAATAAAGTATGGTGGTTATACCACTGAAATTAGTGTGAAATGTAAACAACCTATGTAAAAAACAATTTTTCTTAATGTGGAGGGATCAGTGGTTTTGAAGATTTAGAGAAACAAATCCAAACTTTTGAATTTATATTCTACAAAAATGTCAAAAAATTCACGACAAGTGTTCTCTCAATAATTGTAACGTTGCGTTGTCGATAGGTTTGTGATCGAATGCATTTTGGTAATGGAATAACAAACTTTAACACTGCCACTGATCAGTGGACGGTATAGATTAATTTTAGGGCGAAAGAGAGCCCTTTTACGTTCTTAGTTAATTATCCACTCATAGGTTTTTGATGTTAGTTTTCTTGATTTTACTAGTGTTTACACTTCGATTGTTTGCTGCAAGAACAATATATCTCAAGTAAAGGTCGTTAAAGTCCTTTACTAAACTTTCAAAGTTAAAAAAACGTGTATTGTTGTTTTTTCAGCAAAAAACGATTCAGGCCAGAGTTTCAACTCGTACATGTAAATAAATATACGCGAGCGTCGGAAACCTGCCGTTTGTAACAATATCGGCTAAAATGTTCATTAATTAAACATTACTGATTTACTAATTAATGTAAGTAGGTTTCTGTATGAAAAAAAAAGAGAAAAAATTATAAAAAAATATGCTTAGGTAAGAGAATTTTGCTTTCTCTCTGCGGAGCACCATCTACCCGTGGATAGTTAGGTTTTTTTATTATTATTTTGCTATTCTTTTAGTTTCGGAAAAATCACTTATAAATTGTAAATAGAATTTGGTCTGAGGTGCTTCGCAGAGAGACGGGTACATAGTGTATCTTATATTTTAGAATACGCGAAATACTTGTAAATATGAGACAGTGTTCATTTTAACTGTTATTTTTTTAAGACACGCTATTAATTTTGAAACATCTTGTGGCACCGGATGACTATGACTCGTGATATTTTTATACAATAACACATCTCTCCGAATCAACACTCATGACAAGAAACTCATTGACTGATCAGTATGAAGGGTTGTTAGAACAAGTCAATATAGCCTAGCGGATTGATTAGCTATGATATTATGTACTTTATGATAAAGAAAATTTGACTCAGTGTTATACGAATTGTATGAACAGTATTGGGGAGCGTCGCCTAAATAACTCCCTGATGGAACAATGGACAGATCTCCTTTTTTTTCCAAGGTGGGGATTTGTCATACAAAAATTATACATTTTTGTTAAACCCTTCAATTGTCGTTTCAAGTTAAAAGTTTATGCTTCCATAGCTGTGCCACAAGATGGTATATAAGGGAGAAATATTACTGAAGACAAGTGTGAAGAGTGAACTGAGAGAGTGATTCAAGTGGAGACAAAATTACTTCAGAAACTGTACTGTAATTTTACCATTACACTATGTATTGCTCTGATGTCACGAAATGTAAAACTTGACGATATTTGAAAGGATATTTACTAAATAACATGCAAGGATTGTGAGCCGTCACTAAATAAAAATTACTCTTGATTTGCTCTTTATATTGGGCAAGATTTTGACGACGTATCTTTCAAAATGTTAATTTTCGTGCTCAAATCTGTACATACATAGATGAAGTACATTTTGTAAACACATTTGCAAACATAATTTATTACTTTGTGATAGATCTCAGTTTACAAATTTGTAGAGGATGTCTTGAAGTTGTTTTGTTTCCAGTTGATTGATGTAATTGAATGTACTGCACTTTAATTATAAAATTAATAAACGATAATAATAAATGAATGATGTCGTTTCTTTTCTTCAGTTATCCTTTCAGGCATAATTTGCTCATTAGAGGCCTCGCATTTGGCGACTTTGCATCGCTGCTAACACCCGTTAGTTGCGTTTGCAACGTGTGACGGCAGCGATGCAAACGCATATGTTAGTGATTTTCACGGAACAGGTCACGCGGAATTTAGCGAACTAAATTTATTAATTTTATTGATTATACCTAGTCAGGTCATAAGTATTGTCACACAGTAAAAACTTTTCTTTTAGAATGCTGGCCACAAAAAAGTTTATTGAATTCGAATTTCGAATTGTTCATGAAAATAAAAATGTATACTTTTTAGAATTTTACTCATTTTTAAATATGGAGTGGACGCTTAAAGAAGACCGTGTTGCAGTTATTGCGTTGCATCGTTGCGGTTACGCGCCAATTCAAATTTTTGACATACTGAAAAATTTGAATATAACCAAAAGATTCGTTTATCGTACCATCAAACGATACAATGAAGACTCTAGTGTAGATGACAGGTCAAGAAGTGGTCGCCCTCGGTCTGTTAGGACTCCAGCAGTGATAAAAGCTGTGAAGGCGCGAATTCAAAGAAATCCCAAACGTAAGCAGAAACTGTTGGCCCTTCAGATGGGGTTAAGCAGAACCACGGTGAAAAGGGTGTTAAATGAAGACTTAGGGCTT
Organism: Hemithea aestivaria; assembly: GCA_947507615.1. NCBI lineage: Eukaryota > Metazoa > Arthropoda > Insecta > Lepidoptera > Geometridae > Hemithea > Hemithea aestivaria. The sequence goes on along the minus strand of OX382345.1, from coordinate 10,733,484 downwards.
CGGGCATATCGAAAAAAAACAGGACATTGTTTAAATGCTCGTCTAATGGACCTGAGACTGAAGAGATGCCGCGCTTTGTTGAAGCGGTACGCGAGAAAAAAATATCGAGAAATTCTTTTTTCGGATGAAAAAATTTTTACCGTAGAAGAGAGCTACAACAAACAAAATGATAAGGTGTACGCACACAGTAGTGAAGAAGCGAGCAACCGTATTCCGCGTGTCCAACGAGGTCATTTTCCATCCTCGCTCATGGTATGGTTGGGAGTTTCTTATTGGGGCTTAACAGAGGTACATTTTTGTGAGAAAGGTGTAAAAACGAATGCAGTTGTGTATCAAAATACAGTCCTGATGAACTTTGTGGAACCTGTTTCTCATACCATGTTCAATAACAGGCACTGGGTATTCCAACAAGATTCGGCGCCAGCTCATAGAGCGAAGAGCACACAAGACTGGCTGGCGGCGCGTGAAATCGACTTCATCCGGCACGAAGACTGGCCCTCCTCCAGTCCAGATTTGAGTCCGTTAGATTACAAGATATGGCAACACTTGGAGGAAAAGGCGTGCTCAAAGCCTCATCCCAATTTGGAGTCACTCAAGACATCCTTGATTAAGGCAGCAGCCGATATTGACATGGACCTCGTTCGTGCTGCGATAGACGACTGGCCGCGCAGATTGAAGGCCTGTATTCAAAATCACGGAGGTCATTTTGAATAAACTTTATTGTCATAAGAATCTATGTTTTGTTAAGTTCATTTTGGTATATAAATGGTTACATAATAAATAAACTTGTTCCAATAATTTTATATTAAACATGTGACAGAATTTATGACCTGACTAGGTATATACTGTACATACTTCATATTCACAATATTTTTTTATTTGTTAGATACTTGTGAGAAATTATGAGGAGTAAAATGTTAGATATTATTATAACTTACGAGTACAAGCTTTACGAGTGCGCGATAGTGGCGCCCCGCAAAAAGCACTCCTTTCGTAAAAAGCGTTTCGTACGACATCGGGGGACAAGAGAGAAGTTTCGTTGGTTACGTTAACGTAAAATCAATGTAACTAGCGTTGTTTTCACATTTCTGTATCGATATTATCGCGATAGTAGCGACATCTGTGCGCAGATACACAACGCTATGCATCGCTACAAAATTGCCGTAAGGGAGGCTCCTAAGGAAAATGATTTCACCCAACAACATTCAACTAAGTATAATAAAAATTAGTGAGCAGGTAGGCCCTATATAGAGAGGAACATAGAGCCTGTGTAGCGAGTGTTTTTGGTGAATTTGAAATCCCCGGTCGATGAAAACAGTAGCAAGGAAAAATAAAAAAATATACAATTTCATACACTTTATTCAACATTGTCATATAACTTAATAGAGTAATTAACAATATTTTCACATAATTCCACCGCACGGGGAGCCACAGTGAATACCTAGCGCTATTTCGTAACTTTTGGGGTACACACCTAGACCAGATACAATAAACAATTATTATTGGATATGAGGGGGTAGGTACATATGGCAATCACACCGACTGATTTCTGAAGTGATACAGTGCCCGGTAACAAAAACAATAATAATATGCCTTTAAGAAGCTTGCACTGAAAACTCAAACTTTCATCGTCAACAGTGATGGATCTAGAATGGGAGTGGGGCAAGTGAGTCAAGCTCCCCCCAACTTTATCCGTTCAGCTGCTGGAAGTTTTGGTTTTGTCGTTCTGTTTTTGTGACATTTTTTCTTTCTAATCATAGAAATTACTTAATTTGGGACAATAAAAACTGCGTGATAAATATTATTTTAAGGGGGTTCCCCTTGATTTTTATTCTTTGGTTATTTTATACCGGGCACTGCTAGTTTCACTACTTATTTTTAAGGCAGTGATTCTAAATATTCGAAAAGCGTGCGCTAATGTCGATCCTAGAGCAGCACTACAAAAGTTTTATCATAAACAGACCAGCATAATGATATAGACGATATGCGTGCTTCGCTTTTAAATTTTCTACTGTTTCCTTAGATATTTTCATTAGTTACAGGCGCGGATTCAGGTGTAAAAAGTGAAAGAAATAGGGGCGAGTTGATTTTCGTAAGGGCAAGTAAATAAATTGTAAGTTTGAACAAATGATTCATAAGTGTATATAAGGGATAATATTGTGTTATTATAAAGAATAAGTAAACAAATTTATAATCCGCGCCTTACATTGCCGTTTTTTGGGAATTTTAAAGCTTGTGTAGCAGCAGCAACTCTTTATAAGTATAAATAGACATCTACTTAAACAGTAACATAATTTGAAGTATATTAAATATACACGTAACAAGGGGCAATATTTTGGACTAGACTTTTGAAGTATTCAACTACCTACATTTAAATATTGTGAGTGAAAAATTACATTACACTAAAATCATTATAAATTGTTTTTTTGCTTTGACGTTGAATTGAATGAATATATTTACATTGTAGACTTTTATTGGTCAAAAAAGTTAAACGAATATAGCTAAAGACTAAAGATACAACATTCAATAAAAATATATTTATAACGCAATGATAGAGATCACAATCAAAATTCTATAAACAATAATTCTCTATTCTCATTACAATCACTATTTTTATATTTTAATGCGTATGACAACTACAACACGTGCTTTTAAAGTCTTAATTCTACTTTAACAACTATATTTATATTTTAACACCAAATTGACGATAATAATTGATGCTTTACAAGTTGCTTGGTCGCCATACTTGTGGGACGTACTAAGGACATGACTTAGGGGGCAATAACAAACCATAGAGGTTATATAGCTTTGTGCTTGCTTTACAAACAGCTGTTGGTTAATTGTCCAACATTATTAGACGAACATTCATACATTTTAATTGACAATAACTACTTAACAGGAACATTCTGAAAATGGATTAAATTGACTTTATAATGGTCAGGTTTAAATTCTAACTGACATTAAATATGTTCAATCACGAAAAAAGTAAGGAATGTTCACATTCTCATTTATTCCAAACGAATCTGATGACGAAACTATCAGGGTCCACTCTTGATATTGTAATTATTTAAGTATTATTCGAATCCTTAACTATTTTCGTGAGTAAAACAATTTAATATCAAGTTATTGCCTAACACGATTAGGCGGTTAAATAAGTCACAGGGTTAAAATTTAAGAGTACATAGGTTATGATTTTTATACATATAATAAATAGCTATAAGTAGATAAAATACTAGATGATTTTTTATGGAATTTTATGTTACATTAGAAAATAGCAACCGCTATATTGAGCGATGTAAGGCTCTGTTGGTTAGATAAGTTTATAAGCGTCAAAAAACTACATTTCATCTAAAAATAAAAAGAGTTAAATATTGACTTAGTTTAACACCAGTAGTTGTGTCGTCGGCATCGACTCTTCTCTACTCTACCTTTTTCGAGAAAATGAGTATTTTAAGTTTTTTAAGCCATTTTTTTTTCATTAGAACCCTATCCTCGAAAAAGGTTGTGTAGAGCAGAATCAAGGGCGAAGACATGACTAAAAATAATGTGTTAGTTATAGAACACTTAGAATAGATTTCTAATCTAAAATAATGACTTTGTCTTTTAAGAACTATAGGTACACCTCACTAAACTTAATGAAAGCAAATTGCCTAGCAATTTCTAAATCTAAAATGATTTTTATTTAACAATAATATGTTCCAAAAATGTGTAAAGAGGTAAGTACCATTGACTACCAACATAATGGGTTCTAAATATTGAATTACTCAATAAAATACTTTGTTATAACTGATTTAATTATATGTCTTGATTGTTATTATGATCAGATATAAGATTTCCCTTTTAGATAATTTACCTAAGTACACTTTTTTGGAACATTTTTTAATAGGTACATTTGGAATGAAATTTGTACAGTTTCAATGCACTGTTAAAAAATTATATACTCGTATCTCACTTCTAGATCACGACGTAATAAAAAAGTTGTGTTTTGAAAAAAATATATAGGAAGAACCGTCAAGGTTAGACAATTGAGGTATATTAGTTACTGGAAAACATTTCGTTTTAGTTTTTCAGTCGATAAAATCAAAAATATGTTGACATCATGGAATCTAAAATACACCTAAATGCAATAACAGTAGCAAAAGGTATAAAAGTCATAAATTAAACTATTGTAATTAATTCGTAAAATTGTCGATGTTTCTGTTGTAAATTTAATAAAAATATAAACGGTGAAATTATAATTTCTCTACATATTAATCTAATTTCTACGTAATTTAAGTAGGCTCTTTTATGACCATATGGCATCAAATGTTATTACAAACCTTTCAACATTTTAAGTAACTTGATAGCACATATAAAACGTACATATATGCATTTAGGTAGTCCATCAAAGACATAGATACAACACTAAAATTAAGTTTTATTAGTGGTATATTCTAATTTTTTTTTTATAAATAATAGTTTTGTTATTATAGGCAAGTTGCTTACAATAAAAAATATTTTAGCAATTATTGCACAAAATTTAAAACATAGTATTAACATATTAACATGAGATTGAGCATGTCCATGAGTATGTATACTTGGGCCAAATTGTCTCCTTCCAGGCAAGACAAGATAAAGAAGTTACCAGACGCACTGAAAATGCCTGGAGGAGCTTTTGGTCCATGAAAGACCTTATGAAGGGATCTCTTCCACTGTCCTTAAAAAGAAAACTCGTGGACATGTGCATTCTCCCCATTCTCACCTACGGAGCACAGACATGGTCTTTGACAGAACAGCAGAAGTTCGCCCTCCAAGTTTGTCAGCGTGCTATGGAGCGTAGTATCTTAGGCGTCAAATTAATAGATCACATCCCAAACACAGAACTACGCTCCCAAACTAAAATCACCGATGTTGCCAAGAAAGCCGCTTTGCTAAAATGGGATTGGGCTGGACATGTCTGCCGGATGCCGGATGAGTGCTGGGCTAAAAGAACCACTGACTGGGTGCCACCAACTCGGAAACGGCGTCGCGGCAGACCCAGAAAAAGATGGCGTGATGACCTCGACAAACACCTCAAGGATTGGTCTACTACCGCACAAAACAGAGAGCTATGGCGAGAGGGAAGGGAGGCCTTTGCCCAGCAGTGGGACACTACAGGCTCCTAATAATAATAATAATAATTAACATCTATACTACGTAGTATAAACACCTTAAATACAGGGGATTTTATTAATTCAGCCCCTGCTATTAATCCTTACTCCGGCCCTGACTAATATGTCATAAAGCTGACCCCATATTTTCTCACGACATTCGCGTCGATTGTATTATGTTGTTTAAGATTCACGCCATAGTGGGGGGATCAGCCTAACAGTTAAAAAACTGTCTTTATTAATGACACAAATCAACCCCGATTTGAGGGTAATTTTAATATTGACTAGCTGAACTCTGGTCACTGGCTGAAATACGAAATAGCCAAGTAGTTTTGGCGTGTTATGGTAATAAACGACCAAATAAACAAATGTTATATTACACGTTTATTAAAGTACGATTTTACATATATTTAGTACTACATACGAGTAAAAGGCTTATTACACCTGGCTAAATTTAGAAGCCTAAATTCAGTCGCCACTGAATTAAGTCAAGTGTAATCACATTTAGCATCCTAAATTTAGAAGAAAGTATCGTTCATCCTATTTTAGATTCTGAATTTAGTGACTAAATTCAGCCAAGTGTAATAAGGCTTTAAGTACTAGGTATTTATATAAAAGCATATTAAATAAAAATATTCTTAATTTAATGCCCGACTACTAACCTAGCATTTCTATCTTGAATGTGAAAAGCTATTGAGATACTTTGTTATGTTGAGCACAATACAAAATTAAAGGTTCCATAGACGGGCGACAAAACGACCGTATTAAGGTAGGCATGACGTTTTTGAAAAAATAAGTTGATCCGACGACCGTCTATGGTCACTTGACAAAAGAAAATGGCTAAGCCATTTAGTGTTGTGCCCAAAATAATGTACAAATACATTAAGAAGTGATTAATTAACATCGATGCATTTAATAATCATAAGACAACAGCATAGTAGAAAACTTAACTAATAATACTGACAAATAACTCTTATTTATATTACAATAAGATATAGGTATTCGTTGATAACATGACCCCTAAATTATATTTTTTTATTCCATTATAGGTACCTAAGTCTTTGACCACGATCTCGCGAGGTGTTAAGCGACGATGTGCCCGTTGACGGTAGGAGAGTAAACCTAGAAGGCAGGATAAATCTTTCTCGGTCTTTACTGATTATCATGTTGGAATACGGACAGAATGACCGATTGGCGACACGGCTTTGTTCAGTGGATGGTATTAGTGAGTTTTTTTATTTTAGAACAAGACGAGTCCGACGCTCGTCTCATGTTAAGCGATTTCGTTGTTTTTATAAGATAAAATAAAAATTGTTTTTTTTTTGAAAAATACTGAGAATTTTTTTGATACAACTTTTACATCAAAAATTAGATTCGATCTATCGTCTGCATATAATTGCCTTAACTCTTAAAATTAGGATTATGGCCTGGAAATATAAAACTATGTTTAATTTTATTGTGGCATTATTATAAGTAGATATATTTTATTATGTTTAATTTTTATGTATTCTAAAGTATATACCAAATAGGAAGGGTTAATTTTAAAGGGTTGAAGATATTATGTACCTTTGTAATTAATATGGGTCATGTTATCTTTCTTTACATTCTTATGTACATAGGCCGGCATTGTCGATTTCAATTAATTAAAATAAGAATTAAGCCAATATAACTATTAGTGCAAGAAATAACAAGTTCTTTTTGAATTTAGCAAATATGGCAAAAAAAATGCCAACAATTATCTCGTATTGCCACCTAAAAAACAGCAAATGCTTGAAAATAGTAAATAGAACTAGATTTCGCGCAATTTTGTTACAACTCACAATAACTAAACACCGTAGTTCTAAAGTAGAAAGAATTTCGTACATTGACCTTTGGTTATTCTGTCTCTGTTCCTCTCGCTGATTATAATATATTGCTGTCACGCTTGCACCCGAGCATGATACGATTTTGTCCACAATATTATACAATTACAATTTCTTTACGTTAGCCATTCGCAATTCGCAAATGACAGAAATGACCTATCGATTAGTACTATACTTATTCAGCTTAGAGTTTTTGGTATATGAAGCAAAATGGCAACATTTTCATCTCCCTTCGATCTACGGATTCATTTTGCCGCGCTTTTGGAAAGCGGATGAAATTTTTACGTTCTTGGATAATAATTTTGCAATAAGTGCTAAACGCGTATTAATAGTGGGTTTAATAAACGTCGAGTGTTTGTGAATGTGATTTACTGTCGAAGAATGGAAAAAGTTCCACAGTCTGCTGTTTTCAAGAATCGTCACAAAATGACTCGATGTGATTCGATAAACGCCCACTCTTTATCGAATATTGGAGGGAATATCCTCTCCAATAAACAATGAACTAAAATTTATAATAAAGATTTCGACTGAAGGACTTGTATCCATGGTCAGAATAAATTAATAATAAAAAAAAAAAAAAAAAACCTTCGATCTACCCTACAAAATTCTTCCCACTTCGCGACCACAGACTATCCAAACAAACCACAAACATTTTTTTTTTCATTTTAATACAACGACACGCAGTCAGGGTTGTTGAACTGGCCAAAGACGTTCAGCTCGTACAGACTGGCTAGAGTGATGAAGAGGATGTACCAGATCATCAGCACCACTCCGTACTTCCTGTCCAGCTTCCAGCCGTTGGCGTGGGTCGCCACCACCAGGAATATCACCGTCGAGAATAGGGACAGGGTCGAGTAGATTAGACCTGGGGGAAAATATGAAATCATCTTACCCAAGATAGTACAAACAAGTGTAATTAAAAAAAATAAACCAGATTTTAACGAATCTGAAATCGAGCACACAATCGCGCTCTATGGATCGGGGCGTCGGAGCTGAAGAGCGGAATCTTCCACGCCATCTTCCAGCCCAACCTGGATCCCTTGGACCTGGATAACCTGGATCGCCACAACAACCCACGAGGTGGCGCCCCTTGCGAGGATGGGGTGAAATTCCTCTTTACCACGTAGAGGTCCAAACCAGAACAGACCAAGATGTCGAACACGTTCGATCCCACGGCGTTTGATACCGCCATGTTGCTATAACTGTTCACAATAATGTGGCTCACCCTTGCTGATGACGTTGACATGGCTGCCCGGCTTGATGATGGCGGTCTGTATGAACCACGGCAGCCCGAGACAGACCAGGATGTCGAACACGTTCGATCCCACGGCGTTTGATACCGCCATGTCGCCATAACTGTACGTACAAAATGATATGCAATTTATTTAATAAATACATAACAGTAGTTGTTATAGCATTTAATGCAGGGATTTTTTTACCCTTGCTTCATAATATTATTAAATTTTCGAAAGTGAAACAGTAGATTTACCAAAGCGTTTTGATCGTAGCAAAATACGTAGTAAGTGTGCTACGGCGTAGAGCTCTATCTACGAGTTTCGTAGCTTTTGCGTAGCCATAGAAATATCCATTGTTTTTATAGGTTATTTCTAAAAGGTAAAAAAGGTACACATACTTTAATTCCGTTAAATACATATATATTTTGATGATAATACACTAAGATATTGAATTATACATACATATTATTACTAGTATAAAATGTTATTATGCCTTACACGTGGTCAAATAAAGACCTATTTATTACAAAAAAGACGTGTGGCACTCGGAGACTGCCGCGGTAAAGCTATTGCATAGCATTTTTATCTATAGATGGAAAAACAAAAAAGCATCACCGCTGTGCCGGTCGGAGTGGGGGGTGTTAGGTTTTTTTCGTTACGGAATTTCTGGATTCGGTCCCCACGCTCAAGGCCCGCGATAGAAGCTATGCAATAGCTTAAAAAAATCGTTAAAAATGTGTAAATAGATATAATTTACCCTTCCTTGATGACAGCGAGTGATGATAAAGCATCAGGCACAGAGACGCCGGCCGCCACGAACGTTAGACCCATCACCGTGTCAGGAATGCCGAGAGTGTAACCTGATAACAATAGGGACGTTGACTAAATGTTGTAGGAGTGACATAGCACCGGTCAACAGCATTTTTGCGCACGGGTTATGCCTACCTTATTTTTATTGCTTTAACACCTAGAAATAAGAATTAGAACAAAAAATAGTTCTGAATTTGCTTTTGACTTACTTGACTTATAGTCCTATGTCCCCTAGCTGGGGCAGAGGGCGTCCACAGTGCATCTCCATCCCGTTCTGTCTTGAGCTTCTCGTTTTATTTCGCTCCAAGTCTTTCCGATGGCCTTCGCTTCGTCAGTTATTGTCCGCCGCCAGGTTTGTTTTGGACGACCACGTTTGCGCTTTCCTTGGGGGTTCCAGTCTAGGGCTTGCCTCGGGATATGGTTGGAGTCCCTTCGGAGAGTGTGGCCTATCCAGCTCCATTTGCGGCGTTTGATCTGCTGGTCGATCGGACTTTCACTGCAGCGCTCCCATAGTTGTTCATTGGAGATTATGTCGGGCCAGTAAATACCGAGAATTCTTCTAAGGCATCGGTTGACGAAGACTTGAAGCTGGCGAGAGATGTCCTTTGTGACCTTCCACGTTTCGCACCCATACAGCAGGACGGTCTTCACGTTGGACCGGAATATGTTGAGTTTGACTCTTCGTGTCAGTTTCCGTGACTGCCATATGGGCCGGAGCTGCGCAAAGGTTGCTCGTGCTTTGGCAATCCGTGAAGTGATGTCATCTTCGGTTCCTCCTGTTTCGGACACGCAACTTCCGAGGTATGTGAACTTGTGGACGCGTTCCACTGCCTCTGTGCCGATGACCAACGGGAAAGTACTCGTTGCTCCGCACCTCATTTCCTGGGTCTTCCGGGTGTTTATCTTGAGTCCTGTCTTCGCGGCCTCCTCTCGTAGGTCGTTCAACTTGGCCTGCATGTCTGCGCGTGTGTGGCTTAAGATGCATATGTCGTCGGCATAATCCAAATCCTCGAGGATGTTGGCTATACCCCATTCTATGCCGCGGCGCTTGATGTCAGTAGTCTTATACCATCCAGAACGACAAGGAAAAGAAGAGGTGATAGAAGACACCCTTGTCGGACGTCGGATTTGCTTTTACGTGTAAAAAATTAAAAATCCAAATATAGGTCCCTATAAAGCTTTCAGTATACCAGGCTCGGTGATGTCTCTCAAATTCCACCAAGTCTTTACAAAAAGCGTTCCTTTTGGTCCTACGAATAAGCTCCCATATATAAATCTATAAATTTAATCAAATAAGAACATAACATGTACATTTTTAGAGTAATTTTACATCCCATACTGGAGAACTACGTTATAATGTATGTGATCCGGTCATCAAAATTTTCAACTCATGATTTCCAATGAAACCATGACCTACTGTTTAAAATCTGTTTCAGGCTTTTTTCTACACATTGTAAACTTATTAATTTGTATACTCATAAGTCCGGGAAATTAATAAATTCGCCGCATATATAGCTAAACAAATACGCGTCTCTTTAACTTTTGAAATTTTTGGGTTCCTATAACTTCTTAAAAAGCAAATATTTTTGTTTAATTAATCACACATTTTTATGTATTTTTGCTTATATAATCAGAATATGTTAAGTAAAACCCATGCGCAATTTTTTTTTATTTTTTTGTTGACCGGTGTAGTCACTATCCAAGTTGTCACTAAACGCGGACTTATGACTGTACCGTGAACAGCCCTGCAGCAGGGCTGCTGAACTGTTCTAATTGTCCCATAACTTGCACAGTTGTGGACCTTTTTGAAGCCAACGAAAGGCACTGGCTCAATACTGGCTTAAACAGCTAGAAAGTCTAGAAAGGTTATTTACAATTATAATAAATGTAGCCATACGACTCGATAAGAAGAAGAACCAGGACTAAACTATGTGCTAAGTGAATAATAGCGATGTTGACTTGAGGTTATATGAATGACAAAGTCACTATCCGTGTTGTTACTAAACGCGGATTTACGATTGTGGCTAGAAAACCACCCACTGGATAGAACCGTGTAATCGCCAAGTGTTCTGACCGTGTTTCGGCATGTTGTTCAGTGAAGCCAGAGAAGGATTTATGATTATGATTAATGAGTTTAATGTCAATAACTGCTTAAAGTCACCTAAACTCACTTTTTTTTTATTATTAAGAGCGGCAAGCAAGCAGTCGGCCCACCTGATGTTAAGTGGTTACCGACGCCTATGGACCCCTTCAACACCAGAGGCGTTAATGGAGCGTTGCCGGCCCTGGTAGACTTTATAAATACCCCTTTTGAATTTTGATAGATCGAAAGATTGAGGGAAGACCCAAGAAGGAAGGACTTAAGTCGTTGCTTAACATCACGCGAGATCGTGGTCAAAGGCTAACTAACCTATGATGGAAAAACAAACAATAAAGTAAACAAACATACATATAATCACAGCCACACGCCTGGTTCCCGTTGGGGTAGGCAGAGACTATTTCCCTCCATTTGGTACGATCCTGACACACCTCTTTCGCTTCCTCAACTTTCATCACATTCTTCATGCACGCTCGCCGGTTCTTGGTACTCTTGACCTGGCCTTTCCTTAGAACGACATGAAAGTAAAAGTGGGTATTATATGTACTCACCAATAATAGTAATCATCCAGACCATGAAGTAAGAGTAGAAGGAGATCCACAGCATCGATATGATGAAGGTGACGGGGTACCACCGACCCCGGCAGTCAGGCATCGTGTGTCTGCACGCCCAGTGGATGGGGAACGCTATACCCCAGCAAGCCAGCTGGAATGCATCTGTTAAACATATCACATAGGTGTCTTAGTAGAAAAAGAGGGTATCTCTGTAATAAGAACCAACAGAAGCTAGACTAAATGAAGTAAGATTAGAATTCACAGCACCGATATATGAGGATATATAAAAAAAAATATTTCAGGACATTTCATACAGCGCCACCCAACTCCCAACCCCAAGCTAAGCAACTTAATGCTTGTGTTATGGTGGTTAAGATAACGGATATTATACTTATATACTTTTCTTTTGTAAATACATACTTATAATAGATACAGAAAGCCACCCAGACAAGAAACAAATATCTGTGGATCACACAAACATTTGTCCTCTGCGGGAATCGAACCCGTAACCTACAAATATAATTCGAAAATGAAAAGCGTGACTCACTTGCTCCAATAGGCTTGACGAGCGGATTAACAGCGGTCTCAGGGTTGTATTCCTTGGCTTTGTAGTATTCTGGGGCAGTGGCCTGGAATAACAAAAAAAAACTTTAATTTTCCTGTACATTTCTAGATAATGATTGGCCGCTGCACCAGTGAAAGTCATAAGAAATATCTGTATGTCCTAATTTCGGGCTACACTGTTACCGAAAGTTGTTAGGCGGGAGGGGGGGAACAGGCAGGCTAACGTGACCAGGAAGAGTAATGGGATCAGGGAGGGCAATAATGTGATAAGGGAGGGTAATGAGAGCAGGGAGTGTTATATGTTAATGTGACCACGGCTCATGTTGTGTTAACAGGGACTTATGTGATCAAAAAGCGTTATGTGACCTGGAAGGTTAATAATAGAAGGGTTTTTTTGTTAACGCCGAGTAAAAATGCATTACGCATACCCTCCCACCGGGGGTACGCGCATAGGCGGATTTAGGGGGGGGGGCCAGGGGGCCAAGGCCCCCCCAGAAGCATAGTAGAATTACGAATTTTGCACATATTTTATACTCAAGATTATTATTTTTTTCTCGGCGCTCGCAGCAAGCTGCTCGCGCACTTATTATTAAGGATATTTAAACTTTCTAACTGTTCAGACCGAGCTAAGCACACACTTTTCGTAGTAAAAATTATAATATTTTTGCATTTCTGCACCTTGGCCCCCCCCAGAACCAAATCCTGGATCCGCCCTTGGGTACGCGAGCGAGGTTATGTGGGAGTCCCCGTACAGGACAATTACCCACGGCACGGTATACCCACTATAACAACTCAGCGGCACTCCCAGCAACGTCTTTGAGACTTCATATAACTTGCCATAGGTTAATTTCATATATTACCTACCGGTGGTACTTTGTAAAGTAGCAATTTTTTTATGTACCTACTTTTATTGTTTGTAATTTGTAATCTTATAATAGACATAATATATTTTATTTACATGTTAATACTTACACCTGCAAGCACCTGCACCTAAGTATACACAACATACTTAGTACGTAGCCACTGGTGTTTATGCGATTTTTAGTTTTATTCTTCTTCTTCATAATGCTGTAGTGTGCACAAAATTATGCGTTTTCTCGTCTTGTTCTATTTTACCTTTTTATGTATTTATCTATGAAAGCTTGTAATTGGCCTTTCGTGTTCATTCTTCATATATCTATCTATTCATAAGCTAGCTGTAAGTTTTCTTGTTATTAATAAAATAAAATAAATTCGTGCGACGCGACGCCGCAAGTACAGTTTGTAGAATAATACTATAGTTTCACCTGTGGTTGAGCTGGTGGTAGCGCTGGTGGTTGTTGCTGCGGAGTCTGTGCGGTCGACTGCTGCTGCGGCGGAGGCTGCTGCGGCGGCTGTTGAGGCTGGCTCGACCACGACTGGGTCTGGTTCTGAAACGTAGGTAAGTTTAGTGTGTTTGTAGTGATATACAATGTGTCTGTGCATCGGTGTCGGAGACTTAAGGGGGGTGAAATATAGGGATTTTTATCGACTTATCATCATCCCAATTTTTTCTCGGCGCCTCCATACTAAAATGGCAGCCACTTTGTTTTTTTTTACTTTGCAGCTCAGGTGCCTTCACTGCTTTAATCATTGCTATCGATGTAGACGTCTTAGGAAGACAAAAGAGGTGTCATCTGAAAGCTAACAATGTAGACAATCAATTTATGATGCATTTCATTCAATATCTTTTTCAAAAAATAAGAAACAAGAATTAATCAACAAAAAAAATGCATTTTAATTTGCTTTTTTTAAAGTTTTTTATCTTTTTCGCGAAAACGAACCTGTTAAGAAATTTATTTTTTATTGTTTTCTAAAAGTATAACATTTTTTCTCAAAAATAAATCATACATCAAAGCCATAAGTAAAATAGTTCAAAAGTTGTGTTGGTTTTAAATATGACCCTTAAAAACTTATGTAATAAACACATGTCAAACAATAGACTCCAGGCCCCTGATTTCAGGTATAATTTATGGGCGCCGAGAAAAAATTGGGATGATGATAAGTCGATAAAAATCCCTATATTTCACCCCCCTTAAGTCTCCGACACCGATGCACAGACACATTGTATAGGCCTCTGTTGCATAGGTCGCTTGGAGAAGAATCACATCTTTGCCAATTAATCTGCTGCTTAGTAGTAATGTGCAGGATTACTGTGGTTCAGACCGAAAGGTATATGAAGTTAACAATAATATATTCAATATGACAATCTACCTATTTAATGGACAAATCCCCAACGGTCCCCAATTCAACAACGGTCGAGCCACATGCGGTCCGCAAGGCATATTACAGTATGGCCCGCGCATGTGTCGTTCCACACGACGCCACAATAATAAAACGTCGTTCACAGTTCAAAAATTCAATTCATAGTCAAAGCTTTGAAATTTTCGCGGCGCACTTATTTCAATTTTCTTAGCGCTCGAACTTTCATAAAGAGCTGGTGGCGCGCATTTCGTATATAAAATTTCTAATATGTAATATGGCCTCTTATGATTATGCAATGATTAATATATGAAGGAATAAATGTTACGGGATCATTCCATGCCGCGTCAGTGTCCCAGGCTCGGCTCGGGTCCCACACCGGGACCGGCTCAGCGTTGTATGCCGCGTTGTCATACGCTCCGTCCGGGTTGTACGCTGGAATAGGTCAACATTTTTAAAATACAATAAATCCGTATTTTTAATAATAAAAAAATATTCGAAACATATTTTTTTTTTGCATATAAAATAAAAAATGCCTGAGATATAACGCTTATAAGATTCTGTGTTGGGATGCGTGACATCACACCACTAAACAAAAATATACTAGATTGAGTGGTGTGACGTCACGATCAAGCAACGTTAGTGCGATGCATCTCTCACATTTTTTTATAAAAAATACAAATAAAAAAATACGTGTCCAATATTTTTCAATAATCTACATTATGGCCAAATATAAAATTATTATATATATAAAATATTAGTCAACATTCCTATTATACAGAAACACAAATTAATTAATTATTCAAAATAAAAAAATAAGAATTTCAATCCATGTGTAACAATTGGCTGCGTGTTATCAACAATAGCGAATGATACACGGAAATATTAAATGTAGTTAAAAGTATAAACAAGCTTACGAGCATTATCCAGGGGAGTTTCCTTGGTTTGTCCGTCCATCTGCGTGTACTCCCCGGTCCCGGCCGCCGGCTGCGCAGTCGCCGGCTGGCCGCCGCTCCTGGAGATAGATATACCATGTTTAAAGCTACTGTAAGCATTCATCTTTGTAAATAAACGGCATAAACTCACTCGTATTTACTTTGACTTCGTGCCGACCGTATCGATCCGGTGCGAGGGAGTAGCACGCGGCTCAAAGCCGAAGTACATACAAGTGTGTTTATGCCATTTATTTACAAAGATGAATCTAAATACTCAGGAATCGTTTACTGTAAGCATTATAATACTGTGCTGCGCTTGTAGTAATATGCCAAGCTTGGAGTGCACAGGGTTTTGTTTTGCTATCCCTTCCACATTCAGTGCCATTTGGGCGGCGAGTACGGGGGTACTTAGTACTTGTAGACGAACAAGCAGACCCACGGTGGCGCACCTTGAGAGGGTGGGGTGAAACTCCTCTTCATCCCACCGCGGAGGGGCCCCGGCATTATGGTGCCCCGCAGGAATCCCCAGGTTTTTAGTGGATATTCCCCGTGGTAGTTATAAAAAATAGTTAAATACGTCCTTTTAAACCTCTCTCTGTCTGTCTCTCTCTATCTTACTTGTAAGTGACGAGCGCGGCTTGCTCCTCCCTGGTGGGCAGCTTTTGAAGGGCAGCTTGAGGGTCATCGCCCACCACTCCAGCGCAGCATTGTAACGTAACGCCACGCAGTACATTATAATCAGTCATCTCTTACTTATAAGTGACGAGTGCAGCTTGCTCCTCCCTGGTGGGCAGCTTGAAGGGCAGCTTGAGGGTCATCGCCCACCGCTCTAGAGCAGCGTTGTAACGTAATGCCACGCAGTACACGCCGTACATTATCAGCATGAACAGGGCTTCCGGCCTGAAACGAAACATGTATGAATAAGTAAGAATAAAACTACGAATCTAGCTAGTACAACGACATCTGTACATAGTCACACATTTCGAACACGATAATCAAAACAAAAAGTAGTGGTAAGCCTCAACTACAGAAGCCAACTAAGCAGGTACCACACCTTTGGTAATTATTCATCCGCCATCACAGACTATACAGTAAATCCGCCATTCAGTAAAGTGTCGGCCTAACTGTCTATAGAACTGACGGGCAATGTAACCAGCGAACTTTCTGGGCATGGCAAAGTTCATATTTCATATTTATTTATTGCGTTCCATACATAGGTATAATTTAAGATGTTGAACAATTTATAATAGGTAATATGTATGGACCCTGTCAGGCATTGCATAAGTTTAGAAGACCAGTATGGAGATGGGGTGGAAGAAGCAGTCCCTGCAGAGCCACCAGTAGTCATTCAGGACATACTTACATATAATCACGCCTGGTTCCCGTTGGAGTAGGCAGAGACTATTTCCCTCCACTTGGTACGATCCTGACACACTATCTTACCAAGAGACATAAGTGTTGTAGATGGTGCACAGCATGACCAGGATGGAGATGGCGTAGAAGAAGCAGTCCCTGCAGAGCGGCCACCAGTTGAGATGTGAGACGGTGCCGGCGCAGAGAGCGCACACGGATATCACGAACATTATGTTGAACACCGCTGAGCCTATCACGCCGGATATCCCTGGAAATATTGGATAATGGGTTACGGACTCCAAAAACTTTTTGTTCAAGGGCCGGGGGGCTATTCTGAACCAAAATCGCCTTTTTTGCTAAAGTATTGTAAAATTTTCAGCTCTACTTGCGACACACTGTGTGTTCTAAGTTGCAACTTAACACGCAGTAAGCTGACGTTTTAATTAACATTTCAATCACTCATCAAGTTCTTTAAATAGGTAGGTACCGATTTATATTATTCTTTATTTGGAGCGGAATCGTTCTCCCCGCATGTTCACCTTGTCAGAGCTTTATTTTCCATCCATTACTTTTATGATTATCTTACTAACCGATATCATCTTGTGCGCAGAACACTCCAATGACGACCGTAGCCAGTTCTGGTGCTGAACTGCCAGCTGCCATGAACGTAGCGCCTGCCACGTCCGGGACTAACTGCAGCTCTGTAGGAGAATATGAATTTCACATTATAATGAGTGAGAAAGGGGTTACATTGTTTGAGGGACCTTAATCTCGCTGGCAGGCGTAGTTTTGCCGTCAGCTTTTGAAGAGACAAAATATGAAGGTTTGCGAAGTTTGGGCGAGTCGAGATGAGCTGACTATATCCGAAAGGGGGTGTTTGGAGGAAGAAGACGGAGGAACGAGTTGAGTGGTGGCCACAGTTCAGCAATAAAAGGACATGATGTGATGAGGCTGATTATAGGGAAAGGGTGGGGGTTGTTGGATCCTTCACAGCTGGTACATCATCGGTTCATACCTTCACAGAACCTATCGAGACTGCTGAGGAAGTACTCGTTACACACGATGGCCAGCTCGATGAATTTGACCACAGTTACCAGCATGTGTATGATAAGACGTGTATATATGATTGACCCATTAGCTCACAAGGGAACCGATGTCAATGAGATTGGTTGGAAGGAAGACTGAACACTGTTAATAGGCGTGCCATGGGAGATGCCTGTGACTAGCAATGAAAAGACATGGGCTCATGATGATGATGATGATGACAATTATGATGATTGAGCCAAGGAAGCAGCCTAAAGGAAGGTAAGTCTCCTTTTGGATCCTTC
Source organism: Hemithea aestivaria (assembly GCA_947507615.1). NCBI lineage: Eukaryota > Metazoa > Arthropoda > Insecta > Lepidoptera > Geometridae > Hemithea > Hemithea aestivaria. The sequence goes on along the minus strand of OX382345.1, from coordinate 10,715,396 downwards.
ACAACTGATATGTCCGATTGTTTCACACCGTACCTTCACAGATCCTGTCGAGGCTGCTGACGAAGTACTCGTCACACACGATGGCCAGCCCGATGAATGTGAACACGGCTACCAGCACGTGGATAATGAGACCGCCGTGCGCACGCGCATATTGACCCATTAGCGGACGGGGAAACTGGGGAGGAACAAAAACGTAATTATGAAGTTATTTGCAGTAACTTTAGATTTTTAGACTTGGTTCTGTATATTTGGCATAAAATAAACATTAATTTCAGAGATTTTGGATGGTAAAACGAAAAGTAAGTCTTGTGTAAGGTTTTTTCAGAATTTTCATAAAAAGAACCGCATTCTGTAAAGTTTTATTGCATTTAGAGCTGTGAAAAACTGAAAATGTCCCAACAAATTTACAAATAATCAAGTAGTAGTTTTTGGGACCTTCTATTATATTATTGGTGTCGTGTTAATAGAAGAATTTTCTCCAACATCTTACTAACCTGTTCAATAGCAGGAGGAGTACAGTTCTCCCGGAGTGGATGCACGGTGGGTACTCCAGACTTCGTCAGCAGTTTCCTCTCATCCTCGCGTAGCATTGTCATTTCTTCTTCCTGAAAAATGTAATTATGAAGTAAATAGCACGATCTCGCGCGATGTTAAGCGACGATAGGACTGTAGATGGTAGAAGATTAAACCTAGAAGGTGAGCAAAATCCATTCCTGGCTTCACTAAACATCATGGCGGAACACGGTCTTAATGATAGCTTGGCGACATGGTTTTTTCCAATGGGTGGTAACTAGCCACGACCGATGTCAGCTAAATGCTTTAATAACGTCATAAACTTAAATACCTCCTCGTATCCAGCATCTTTTCCTTTCTTCTTTGACATTTCTGTAGTCGAAATCCTGCTTTCTGTGCTGTCGAAGGGTGTGGTTGATTTCTTATCTTCTGCAAACAAAATTATTATGTACAGTTCTTTCGTTCATGAACCTTTTGTCATTTTAGTCAGTTATTTTGTAACAGCTGTTCCATTACCAGTGACTCAGTGACTGCATCAGTGTCCAGGTCATCACCGAGGGTGGTGGCCTTCAGGTCGTTAGGGTCAGGAACGAACACGCTCCATGCTGCCTGGAGGACGGAGTAGGCTATGACTAGTAGAGCCTAGTGATGCATGCTCACCAGTGACTGCATCAGTGTCCAGGTCATCACCGAGGGTGGTGCCCTTCAAGTCGTTAGGGTCAGGAACGGACGAGCTTCACGTCGCCTGGAGGACGGAGTAGGCTATGACACGTATAGCCAGTGATGCATGCTCACCAGTGACTGCATCAGTATCCAGGTCATCACCGAGGGTGGTGGTCTTCAGGTCGTTAGGGTCAGGTACGGACGCGCTCCACGCCGCCTGGAGGACAGAGTAGGCTATGAAGAACACGGACAGCGTCAGCCATCGGTGGTGACGTGGTCTGCGCATCCGCGTCCGCGTCTGGAAAGTAAGAAAAAGGCATATTATTTGAAGGAAAACGTATACTGTAACGCTAACGTAGTAACGACACATAAATTAGGGTGTTATTGGGCAAGACATAATTCAAACTGAAAATGCGTTTATATAAATAGGCTAAAACGATAGAAATCTTTACAAGTAAATTTTCACAGAGCAATATCATTTTATTTATTTACCGTGCATTCCGAAAGAACCTGTATGAGACGAACTATACCGATCGAAATCTGAAGGGCGGAAGATTTTTGAAAGTAACTAGAGGAGAAAAACGTAAGATTGAGTTGAGAGGCGACATGAAGGCAGCAGTGGACGCAACGTGCATTACTGCTGATGATGATGCGAATGATCGACCCACTGTGGATCGACCCCAGGTGGAATTACGATCTAGCAGTTCGTAGGATGCAGACTATTACTTAGACCTATGTTCATCAGTTCATCAATCAGCTGATGATACATATATATAAAGATTACAAAAACATGATCCAAGAATAGCCAAACGTCTTATATATAAAGTTCTACACCATTTCCCTCTTCACAGTTCTGTGCCGCCTTAACTACTGTGTTGACTTACATTTCTCTCACCGTATCCGAATTATACATAGGTATCAATCGTTTATTTTTGTATGATTTTTCACATTTCTCCTAGTCAGGCAAGTGTTTCTCAAGAAATCGTGAAGAAATTTTTAAAGGAATACTACGTCAAAATAAAGTTTGATAAATTTGACATAATTGTTGACACACACCCGATTTTAAACTTTATATTAAAACCTCCTTGCTTCTTGCACATAAGTTGTTAATTCCGACGACCGTAAAATTTGGAAATAAACGTATTTTCTTTCCATTTATTTCCCTCCTCTTTCTTGCTGACAACCTCTGTGCCGCAGTGGGCTAATACCCGCTTGCAACGCAGAAGGTTGCGGGTACGATTCACGCAAGGGAACAAATGTTTGTGTGATCCACAGGTATTTGTTTCTGGTCTGGGTGGTTCAATATCTTTTATAAGTATGTATTTACAAAAGAAAAGTGTATAAGTATTATATCCGTTTTATCCTAACCACCATAACACAAGCATTAAGTTGCTTAGCTTGGGGTTAGGTGGCGCTGTGTGAAATGTCCTGTAATATATATATTTTTTTTATTTATTCTTTCTTGCTATGTATCAATCATTGCTATTAATTAATTTTAAAATTCATCACAACTTATTTTATTTCAGCAAACGCTATATCGATGAAGATTTGACGATACGACATAAAATCGCTTCTTTACGATCCATCGTATAAATTGAGACCGTCGTAAACCCGAACTTTATTGAGTGGCAAATTATATCACTTTATAGAGCTTAATTATTGGTTTCATTACAAGATGTCCCTCTAAATGTAGGTCACCAATAAATGACCTATCTAAAATATATTAACGGACATTGTTATTTTTTTAATTTGGCTTTAAATCAGCCAAATTAAAATGGGACTGGGCGGGCCATATCAGGCACCCCGACCGCTGGGCAAGGATCTATATAGAGTGGGCATCACAAGACAGAAGGCGTCGTCGAGGCCAGCCTAGAAAAAGGTGGCGAGACGATCTAGACGCGCACTACAATAACTGGCTAGAGGTTGCGCCGGATTTGGGGGATGTCTTTGCTCAGCAGTGGGACAGTATGGACTAGAAAAAATGTAAATTTAGCGTGACTGATTGATTGACTGACTGATCTATTAACGTAGAGAGGGAATTATCCTGCTTATCTTATCTTATCTTATAAAGGGGGCTGACACAGTCAGCAACACTTCGACCCATTGGGATCTATTGTGTTCACCCCTTGCCTACCGTTTCTTACTCTTCGAAGAAGTGGTTAATTAGCGTGGTGATCCCACTAAGAGGAAGAAACCTGTACTCCTCCGGTTTGGGGTACGCTGTCCCAAGGAGGCTCATGCGTTTCGTAGCCAGCACGTCGCATTCTCACAAAATGTGTTCCATGGTTTCTGTACCCTCGCCACAGGCTCTACAGTCGTTTTTTGTAGTTAGCCTCATTTTGAACAGCATGTCGTTGGTTTCATTGTGCCCAGATAAGGCACCAATGATTGCTCTTCCTTTGTTTCTTCCATTATTCAGAATGAATTTAGAAGCACCTTTGTGGCTGTTACCTAGGAATTTCTTCGAATGTGTCAGCCCTTGGCTGTTTTCCCACTCTTGCGTGTGTTTTAAATCAGCATATTCCTTTATGGCAGTGTAGATGGTGCATGCAGGCAGACCCATACTAGGTTCAGGTCCATGCATAGCATTTGCTGATCCCCTTCTCGCAAGTTCATCAGCCTTCTCATTCCCTTCTATTCCTACATGGCCAGGTACCCAAACTAGTCGTAATTTGTTGCTGCGGCCTAATTTGTTAAGGCTTTTCACAGCATCCAGTACTAGCTTGGAGCTGACTCTGCAGGAATTTAGGGCCTTTAGTGACGCTTGACTGTCACTGAGCAGTGGGACAGTATGGACTAGAAAAAATGTAAATTTAGCGTGACTGATTGATTGACTGACTGATCTATTAACGTAGAGAGGGAATTATCCTGCTTACTTGACCGTCAATACGTCGGCAATAATTAATCGATACCGCGTCGACAATACCACTTTTTTTTTTTTTGCAAACGAATATTTTGCGACGGTACCCGCTCACCATCAGGTAAGCCGTCTACTTGTGTGTCTCTTCAACACGCCAACTGAAGCTGACTAAACCTAGATGGCAGGATAATAATAATAATTTTTTTTTTTACCGCTGGGTAGCTTCAGCTTTTCTCATGGCGAGCTGTTGGGGAGTAGCGACCCCACGGACCCGAGTGCTCCCGGGGGAGGATTCTGTTCCTCATCTCCGGCTTGCCTTCACCGGCCGGCCGGAGTGAACACTGGCGAGGAACAGTCCCCTACCTCTGTGCTTGCCTTCATTGGCCGGCCAGAGTGGAGTCGCGAGAGCTTTTCGCTTGGAGGGAGGATGTGAAGCATAAGTGGCGAGTTGGCCTACGTGTTTAAAGTCCAGGGACACCTCTCCCCCTCCAGCCACTTGGACCAACGTTGCCCTTCTCGTCGGCTATGTAGTGCCGGCCTTTATGGGGGCCCGTTTAGTGAGTGGCGAGTCATCACCTGCCTATATATTTCCTAATGGGACGGAAGTGGCAGGTGCCGTAGTCCTAGCAATAGCCTCATTAAACATCCATTTAGAATACACATCCATAGCCTAGTTCAAGTAGTTTCCATTAATTAGCAATAGTCCTGTCACTTGGCGGGGACTGTCTTTGAGCCCATTTTCTATGGATGGACTCACAGACAGACTCCAATAAGTGTCACCCATTACATTTATATTAAAAGCTCAAGAGGGCCTCTGCGCGTTGGACTTTTTGTCTCCGTGTACGCCTATAAAAAGGCCCGGGCTTAGCCCGTGTTTAAGAGCGACATAAATAATAATTTTATTGTTAAAGGATTACAGAGATCCACTTAAAATTTTAAAAATAAATCCCGCCCTAGATACGATCCCTGATATTTTCAATACAAAGCTACAGATTCGACCAGGAATCCTTACAAGCGATAAACTCGACGTTATCTCAAAGTTGGTGCCGAAGGCTGAAACCTTCGGAATTAAATCGAAATACACTTCAACAAACTATTTTCAACTTTATTATTTTCGCAATAAATGCCAATATTTGCTGGAAGTTGAATGGAAGGCTCTAGGGAGCAATTTGAGCGCGGTGAAATACGAAAGGAAAAATGTGTTCACTTCAGAACCCTGTCATAGTTAGTTATTTATCGGGCACTTTGCTGGGATGAAGCCTGTGATTTTTCTCTGTTTGACGATAGAATACTAAACACTTAGGTCTTTCTTTTAAGGAAATTTGACCTAGTATACTCGTAAGTACTAAATGGTTTGGTTTTTAACCAATTTTTTTCGAAACCACTCTAAATGAAAAATTGAATATAATGTTTTTCTTTTTGTATAAAAATGTTAGCTGGTTAAAACTTAGGTGTCTCAGATCAAAATTAGTTTGAGCTTGATCCTAGGTGTAGCGTATCCGGTCACAAGCTAAATAATATTATCCGACTTGGCTTTGGAAGTGGTGCTCTCACCGTTGCTTAAATTTAGGAGGTTATAAATTTATCTTCGGTGAGGACTAAGGACAAATTTTTTGGTCAGTAAGCATTTTGGTAAATGTGATGTTTAATGAATTTAATCGGGTGGTTCATAGTTATGTATAACTCACTACAAAACCTACCTATCTACAGCAGACTACGAAACAACACAAAAAGGCTAAATGTAGTTTTAAGCAAGTAAACCCGCTATTACATTTTATCATGATAAGAAATCACTTAGTCTAAAGTAGAGCTGTATTTTGGTATACTTGACCTTATATTTATTTCATTGAAATCAACAAGTTGTTTTAAATCACAGCTAATTTTAGTTTACTTAATGAGGGTAAAGATCTAGTTAACTGATTGACACGAAAAAATATTTTCATTCACGAATTTAACTTTATAAATACTCTACCTCGCCCTGGATACTTATTCTACTAATTTTATAAACGCGATTGAATGAATGAATGACTGATTTTACTTCAGCACGTCTAAATGACCTAATCTTAGTAATATTATAAACGTGAAAGTTTGTAAGAATGTCTGGATGTATGTTTGTTACTCTTTTACGGCTAAACGGGTGGACCGATTGAGCTGAAAGTTGGTATATACATACATAGATAGCTTAGACCCTAGAATAACACATAGGCTACTAAACAGCGGGTAACACCGTTGGGCGCAGCTAGTACTTTATACTAAATTTATTAAACGCGAATAAATGGATGAATTAGTGTTTTGTGTAATTCACGTCTAATAAATGACATCCAATTGAACTGAAATTTGGGTTATATATAACTTAGATCCTGGATAACCGAAAAAGTACAAGCTTTTCCCAGTGGGACCACCACCTTAATAAACCACTTTTTCCAAAAAAAAAAAAAAAACATTGAAGCAGGAGATCCCAGTGTTGATTTGACTTGACTAAATAACTGATTTATCAGAGCACCGATTAACCCACTTGGATTGAACAATAGATTGGGTTGAAATTTGGATCACACATAGGTTTTATAACATACTAGCTGCACCCAGCGGTTTTACCCGCTTTACTGTGGCCAATGTGTTATTCCAGGTTCTAAGTTACCTCTATACCAAATTTCAGCTCAATCGGTCCACCCGTTTAGGCGTGAAGATGTAACAAACATAAACACTCACAAACTTTCGCTTTTATAAATAATATTAGTGTACCTCCGCTAAGAAAGGATGTCTAATTTCTGCAAGCGATCAAAGCCGCGAGCATATGCTAGTAGCAAATATACAGAGGGGCTATTGGCTAATTCTCACCCACTAGGATTGATGGCAACTTCAATGTACATTGCTGCTTTTGTTACTTTACTCATATTAATAAGGAGGTTTAAGCACGTAATGTACGTAATTTTGTCTGTGGATTCTAGTGTTTTACATGTCGTTTTGCGATATATATAGTTGCCAATAGGCCCTCAGAGCTGATAAAACTGCAGTGGCCAAACAATTACGTGTGAATATCGAGGAAGCGTAGCGTTTATCGACCGCCCGCGCGCAGCTCTATACATTTACAAAGGGGTGGAAATTGTGAAAGGGTTACGGCGAAAACGTTTCATAAAAGAGGTTTTATTTGCTTTTACAATCGTTTGCACTTGTGTATTGGAAATTTATAAAGGGTATTACGAAAACGTGAAGTAATACATTAAAGGGTGCATATAAGGTATATACTATATACCTCTAATATCTGTTAACACATTGACTACTGAAAACACAACAGTAGCAGTAGTTTGTAGCGTCCGTGGCCCAGTCGTCATACCTCCGACTTCTAAGCCGGAGGTCCTGGGTTCAAATCTCAGTGTGGCAAAGATTTTCGCCTGGACGCTACCGTGTTTCGAAAGGCAAGTAAAACCGTGGGTCCCGGCTGTTTCCTATAAGATATGTAGGAGGTAGTCGTTAGGTCATGTTGCAGGCCTTGTAGGAATCTCGGCGACCTGAAACTGCAACATATAGGTTGGCTACACGACCTATAATTTGTGATGTGACTCTGACAGTGTAAGTAGGGTAACCTGTTCTGTTGAGTATAAACCCCAATTATGTAATTATAACAGTTGTGTTTTTGATTTTTGAGTTCGGAACGCGATTGCTGAAAAACACAAGCAGTGTGATTTGTCAAAGGATTTTTCCATTAATTAAATTTTATTAATTACTAGCTGATCCCGCAAACGTTGTTTTGCCATATAAATAAATAATAAATAAATAAATAATAAATAAATAATAATTTAATAATAAATAACTAATTAAATGACGATTGATCAGTTTTCGACCGGAGAGGAAAAATAATTAAATTACTAAAATGGCTATTAAAAAATAAGGGTTGATCGTAGAAGGGTGAAAATTGAGGATTGTATGTATTTTTGTATGTTGTATCAAAAAAAATAGAAATTAAAAATTTTGTCTAAAAAAATAATAATAAAAATTTAGGGGTGGACTACCCCTAACATTTTGGGTGATGAAAAATAGATGTTGGCCGATTCTCATAGATACCGGATAAGCACAAAAAATTTCATCGAAATCGGTCAAGCCGTTTCGGAGGAGTTCGATTACGCACCCCGTGACACGAGAATTTTATATATTAGATGAAGACAAAATTAATTTCAGGAACCAGGGATAGTTCTTTAAAACGCCGCCGCAGCCTGCAGCATGTATTAAAATTTTATACTGGTTAGGCTTCGGCCGTGGCTAGTTACCACCCACTGGACAAAACCGTGTCCGCCAAGCGGTCATTGTGGCCGTGTTCCGGCATGATATTCAGTGAAAGCCAGGGAGGGATTTGTCCCGCCTTCTTGGTATAGTCTGCGGCCATCTACGGCCGTATCTTTACATCCATAGCTTTACATCACGCGAGATCGTGGACAAAGGCTTACCTATAATGAATTAAAAAAATGTACATTTAGTGATAAAGTATAATATGGAGTAGGTATAGTATGTATTTCCATTCTTTTCTTCTTAACGAGATCTAAAATGAATGCTATGTACGCCTTCATTGTTAAAAATATAAGAACGAAGAACACACCTATGTCTACAAACCTTTATAATTGAAATGTATAATGTGACTTGTGTATACGTATTAAATAAATACAAGTGAATTAAATTAAAAAAAAACCCCAACGCAACACTTTTAAAATATGTAATTCGCGGAATTTTGGTGGCGGCCATCTTGGATTTAAAATTTATTATAGTGCGTTGTTTTCTACTAATTAAGCCCTTTCATTTGATACCCATATCGAGGAGGTTGTGGAAGAATAAAGTAATCCGCCTTTTTGTAGCGGCGGCCATCTTGGACCGATTTCCACCGACCGACCGATAACATGGCTAAGAACACTCTCGACTAACTCTACTTTCAAACAAAAAAAACTAAATCAAAATCCGTTCGGGAGCTACGATGCCACAGACAGACACACACACACACACACACACTGACAGACAGACATTGCAAACTTATAACACCCCGTCGTTAAATATAAGCCTGAAGAGTTAAAGGGTTAATAACAGAATAACCTTGAAAAAGTAGTCCCTGATTTTACTTATCACACTAATTATCTAATATTATAAAATGCGAAAGTTTGGAGTGTGAGTATGTTTGTTACTTCTAACGCAAACGGGTGGACCAATTGAGCTGAAATTTGGTATAGAGATAGCTTAGACTCTGGAATAACACATAGAGGCTACTGTACAGCGGGTAAAACCGCTGGGCGCAGCTAGTATAATAGATATAGGTAAATCCTTTTAAAAATAATAAAAATATATTATTTAGCGATTTACCGAGAAACATAAACAAAAGGTTAATTATTCTACGAATTTATATTTAAAAATTCATTACATCGTACGAGCGAGAGAATCATCCAAAATGTCGAGGTCCTTAAATTTCCCTGTAAGGCAGTATACAGGGTGACTGGTTAATCACTTAAAAGATTCAAGGAAACGATACATTAGAGAATCACATAGCGTTTAGAATAAATCTGAATGAATGCGCCAAGTCTCAAAAAGTATGATAAACCTTCGCCTGGCGAACAGCGAACTGCTGATGTACCACTAATTACCGTACCACCAGACTGCCGAGTCCGGGCGGGTGTGTGAGGTCAAACGAGTGCATTACGAATACTTTATATTTAAATAAGACATTTTAGACAACATTTAATTACCTTACCTATAACGTGAGTTTGTTCAAATCAAGAGTGAATAGGTTCTTACTAAACAAGCGTGCTAAAACTTAGACTGCATCGTCACTTTCCAACAGGTGAGTTTGCGGTCAAACGCTTGTTTAGCCTTCTATAAAAAACCTTTTTTAACGTAATTAGAACGAAAATCGTGATCTGAGACCCTGTCTCAAGGTTTTAAGTAATTTACCAGTCACCCTGTATAAAGTATCGTCAGATTTTCATGGAATTTTAATTTCCCCTTCGTTTATTTAACTCCGCAAACTCTGAGTAAATCCTCGGAATAGGCGTACCTGTTATATTACGGTAAACAATGTGAAACAATGTTTGTCAAAGCTTTGTTTGAATGTGGTGAAACGAAGCGATTTGTCGCCCCATGACGATTTAAGGTGGTTTTCAGTTGTCGACGCAATTTTCATCTATTTTTAATGACGCTGCCCACCGGCAACGAAGTGCGAGTAACGAGTAGAGCTAGAAACGAGTTGGCGAGCGGCGAAGAGCGAGTGCTTAGTTGTGTAGCGAGTGTGCGAGTGAGACGAGCGATTACACGCACTGTAGAGAAATTACCGTTGGTTGCTCGCTGGGCTCGCTAAGCGAGTGTTATCGTTCATAGCTTTTGTCGCTCAGCGACAAGCTAGTGAAGTGAGTCTTCGCCGGCAGAGTGCACAGTCAGCTATCAACTATTTATTATATATCATCTCTTTTGTTTACACTGAATGTTATAATATTTGTTGAACGTTTCTTGAGCGAGAAAATCACCGATAGTTACTCGTTTTCTCGCCTTCGGTGGGATAGGTACCTCAAATTGCAGAAAGTGAATATATAATATTATTTTATTACATAGATACCTACTACACCGCAATATTTGGTCTCTAAATTTCAAGAAAATGTTCAAATTATGAATAGCTATGAATTTTTAAAACTATAGAAAAAATATTATTTTTAAAAATTAACATTTAAATTTATTCAATCAAATATGCAATCGTAAACAATCATGGTATGATATAAAAATACAGTAAAATTTACACTCGTTTTCTAAGTTATTAAAAAAATGATTAGCTAATAATAAAATACGAGCACATTGCTTGCAATCTGTTTTGTGCCACAAAATGTCACCTTAACTCCATGCCATACACACTCCAACCACGTATAAACTTCACATCGTTCCCGTACACTCAGGAACATTTTGTCCAGATAACAAATGCAATTCTAAAATGGTTTATCTCTACAGTTGACCCCCCTTTAACCCCACTGCCTCCCAACCCCCTCCTGCGGGCAAATCGTGATCACGACATGTTAATGGAACTTTCAACTGTATTTACACATCGGTTGATTATTATAATCGGTACGGAATACGAAATGATTAATGTTGGTTGCTTCTAATAAATTAGAAAACTAAGGCACTGAGCAGTAATGTGCAAACATTACTGTGCTTCGGTAGGAGGGCACTGTAGCTAGTGAAATTACTGGGCTAAAGAGTCTCAGCATCTTATGACTCTTGAGTAAGAAGCGTTGGTGCAGTGCACCTAGAATTGCACATCATTGTGAAATTCTGGGTAGCACTGTATTGATTATGGGCAGAGCTGTCTCTTACCATCAGGAGAGCGTCTTGCTCGTCTTCTTACTTCGTTTTATAAAAAAAAAACCTAACCACTTGTGCCAATTTCAATGAGTAGGTCAATAGGTAGTCAGTACCACTCTAGACAGAGAACGGTTTACTTTTTTTGTATTTATTTGCAAATCTGGTTGCCTGGAAAATATCGCTCTAGGGAATAAGGTGGCTCATTGTAGAGCTGAATTATTTAGATTTAAATCTATTCTGTAGGCTTTTGGTCTTAATAAAGAGTTTTTTTTGAGAAGGAAGATAGAGGACAAAATTGAGTGGAGTGCCACGGGGAGGCCTATGTCTAGAGGTCAGTAGTGCACGAGCGTAAGATGATGATGATGAAAGAGTATTGAATTATTATAAATAATGTTTTTATAGCATAAATGAATTTTTTGAATACAAAATATAAATAGTCATGCATGCTCCATACAATGTAACTAGGTATTATTCTTAGCTATAAGTCATTATTGTATTTACATAATATTATTATTGTATGTATTATTCATACGTCTGGAAAAGACAGGTTTCGGCAGAACAATGCATTACATTAAGATCTTTATGTACCTGAAATCTATGAATAAACAAATTCTTATTCTTATTCTTACAATTATAATTTGAAGCGGTGGTGGCCAAGGAGCTATGTGGTGGATATGTCAATCTGAATCACCGAATCTCGGTCCAGCGCCTATTACTATAATTAGTTATGTGCGGTTTTCCATGGAGGGATTTATTCCGCCTTATAGGTTTAGTGTGCTACCATCTACGGCCGCATCATCGCTTAACATCCCGCGAGATCGTGGTCAAAGGCTAACTTATAATGAATTAATAATAATATATTAATCTTTATCTACACAGTTGTGTAGGTATTTAGACCAGAAGTCATGAAGAGATAGCAATGAATTTAATTTTTTGTTCTTCACTATTCGCGCGATCAATTCATTAAAATTTTAAGTACCTATACTACCTTCTCCTAGTTTCTATTTTCCTGGTACTTTTTACGTTTAAACTATACCGTTGGACTACTCATTTCCACCTCGTGAATTACGGCATACGGCAGGTTAATTACGAAACAGTGTCCCTAAAATATTGTCTTTCTGACTGTACCTAACGTCGATAAAGTTCAAAGTTCCACACAAAAGGGTTGTAGGACGAGTTGTGCAATGAAAATAGAATGAATTTTGATTTTCTTCAACTCGTCCCATTTGGGCCGTAGGCTTGTAGGACGAGCTGGGAATCATTCGTATTTACAGATATAAATAAATTCGCGTCACGCCTACCGGTCTAGTGCTAGATTTTTCCAGTTTTTTCCAAAAAAATAATAATACTATTATAATAACAAATTAGTCATTCCAGTACATTTTTTTGGATTTAGTAAAAATCCGGTTTAATTAAATTTCTAAAACACAAAATATTCAAGATATTATCTAGAATGAATATTTTTTTTTACTTATTTTACATAGGTAATACCTGATTGACATTTTTATTCAAAATGCCACTTGCTTTAGTGTAAATGTTAAAGGTGGGCTTAGTTTATCTATCTCTATAATTTAAAAAAAGAATGTAAGTTTTTTTTAATATTAACTTTGGACAGACGACCTTGAATAAGCAAGTTGGCATGCATTAAGTTATTTTATATCACATAGGCACTATGCGCGGATTATTAAAATAAAATAGAGTATCTTTTTAGCATAGTTAAAAATAGGCATATTTTGATAAGGTCAAAATAATGAAAAGATAGAAAGATAATATACCACTTTTTAGGTTTTACCAGGGGTAGACTTCCTTTGCAGGAGGTCGTCTAGGTGGGTACCCCAACAGTGCCAGTTATTCTACCGCCTGAGCAGTGATGTGCAAACATTACTGTGCTCCGGTAGGAGGGCACTGTAGCTAGTGAAATTACTGGGCTAAAGAGTCTTAACATCTTATGACTCTTGAGTAAGAAGCGTTGGTGCAGTGCTCCTGGAATTTCACATGATTGTGAAATCCTAGGTAACACTGTACTGATTATGGGCAGTCGTTATCTCTTAACATCAGGAGAGCGTCTTGCTCGTCTTCTACTTCATCACATAAAAAAAAAAAAAAAAAAAAAAAAAAAAAAGGTGTAATTAAAATTTTGTCTAATGATTTTAATTTTTTTTCATTGTAATTGTAGGGTCAACCTTAAAAAAAGTATCTTTACACTTACAACTTCTTATAAAATTGCACATAATATGCCATTATAATTTTATCTTAGTAATTAATAATAATTAATTAATGACCCAGAAACTCTCCGCATTGCGATCAGTCTCAGGTTAGGGGTGCCGGTCTGTGTGCCACATAAGTGTCCCTGCGGCTCGGTCGTCGACCAACTTGGACACCACGGACTTTCTTGCCAGTTGAGTGCCGGCCGTTTATCACGCCATGCCGCACTCAACAACATCATTCGCCGCTCTCTTGCCACCGCCAATGCTCCCGCAATTCTCGAGCCTAATGGGATTTCGAGAGACGATGGCAAGAGACCGGACGGAATGACGCTGGTACCGTGGAAGATGGGGCGGGTGCTTGTTTGGGATGCCACCTGCGTAGACACATTGGCCCCGTCACATCTTCCCGGTACCACAAAAAGAGCTTGCTCAGCTGCTGAGGCGGCTGAAGCAAGAAAAATTAATAAATACCTGGGTCTCGGCAACCAATACATTTTTGTCCCTTTTAGTGTCGAGACCCTGGTTCCGTGGGGTCCAAGCGCTCAGAAGTTATTTAAAGATTTATCTGAGCGTTTGGTTGAAGCGACCGGTGACCAAAAGGCTGGCAGCTACCTCGGACAGCGTATCAGTATTGCTATCCAGAGAGGTAATGCTGCCAGCATTTTGAACACGATGCCGCGGGGGCCCTTTTTAGATTTAGTTAAGATTTAGTTTAGTTTTTATAATTTAGTTTTAGATAATATGATTTCTGAGTATTTTTAAGTTTTAGACGATAGGTTAGTTTTTAAGGTATTTTAATTTATGTTTTTCTTCTAAATAAATACAGTAATTAATTGAATTACTTAGTTACTTTGCGGAAATCCATGATAAAAATTAATATTTTGCTTATATATAAATACATATACTATTTAGTATCTATTTTTAAACATAATAATACATATTATTACATAATATATTTTGGATACTGTTTGTTTATTTTATACTTCACCACCTACCAGTTTTTGCCATTTTATGTTACTCCCTGCCTGCACGGTTGTCTGGAAGATATCGCTTTTAGCGATAAGACCGCCGGTTGAAACATCTTTGTTTTGTTTGTTAATTACTGTTGTAATTTTTTTTTTTCAAGTGGTGTTACTATAAAGTATTAATAAATAATAATAAATTTAGTGATAATCCCCCTCTTACTTGTTTTGTGCGGAATTAACACTAAATATAGGTATTAATCTCAGATGAGGCAAATGTGAATGGACAAGCCGCAATTGGTCGACCTAGACGTACTTTCCTTGACCAAATAAATGTCGTTCTAAGGAAAGGCCAGTTCAAGAGTACCGAGAACCGGCGAGCGTGCATGAAGAATGTGATGAAAGTTGAGGAAGCGAAAGAGGTGCGTCAGGATCGTACCAAATGGAGGAAAATAGTCTCTGCCTACCCCAAGGGGAACCAGGCGTGATTATAATGTATGTTATCTTAAATTACCTAAGTGTAAAACGCTAACTACTTATTCGAGTATACTAATGACATAAAAGTTTTCCTATTGGTCTATCTAATCGCACATGGCTAGGATTTCTGGCGTCCGTGCCAGTAGGTATATACCTAACCCAATTAAGATTATTTTTTAGATAATATAAATCTAGTTTTAGCGATAAAATCTACAAAATGAAATGAAATATAAATTTATTTGCATATTTTTACGAACTTCCAAAAAATTGGTTCTCAATTTGGTAATTGGTATAAATAATAATGATGAATCTATACCTAATTATTGGAACTGCAAAATATTTAAAAACAGGACAACCCATTTAGTTTTTTTAGGTAATCTAGTTTTTGCGATAAAATCTCCAAAATTAAATTTAAAATAAATATTTTTACATATTTTTGTATTTAAATGGATTTTCAAAAGTTGGGTAATTAATTCTGTTGGTATATTTGTTATCTATGCTTAATTATTAGAACTGTGAGATATTTAAAAATAGGTAGGACAATCTAAAGATTATTTTTTTAATAAACCAAGCTTAAATGTAAGTTAATAAAATATAATGGTAAAAAATCATATCAGTACCTACTAGTTGCGCCCAGCGGTTTTACCCGCTTTACTGTATGAAACCTGTGTGTTATTCCAGGATCTAAGTTATCTCTATACCAAATTTCAGCTCAATCGGTCCACCCGTTTAGTCGTGAAAGAGTAACAAACATACATCCAGACATTCATACATTCTTACCACAGATCATAAAGCTAGAGATGGAAGCTAAAATGAGGTAACAGTCGCCAAGTCATATGCCTGAATCAACATAAGCTCGTAGCTCCGCCTCTTTTTCGTGTTCATTCCACGGCCGACATTGACAGCGTGACATTCACATACTTAATGAAAAATAATTAATAAAAATGCCGTATTGTTCAATAAAAAGGCGCGAAAAGACTAGCGCTACATTCAGTTACGCAAAAGACGAAATCTTATTACACAGGCAAGTTATTATTCCGATAATAATCATTGAAAAATGTTTAACATAAAATGCAATATAAAAATGGCCAAGTTTCTTTTCGTCTCATTCTTTCTTGGTAAATTTGTATAACATTATCTCGTTCTCTCTTACGCCCGGATTAACTAGTGATAAGACACAAATTTAAATTTACACCACAAATTTTATCGACAAAAATGTTATTGAAATTTTTGAAGTAGGTAGGTATTAGGTATATTAAGGTACCAAAATTATCGGGGTTTAATATTATACAGGGTTACTGGTATTTAATTCATGAATGGTTATTATGAAGCTTATAATAAGAGAAGTGTAACGAAGCTTTTAAAATACATAATGTTAAATTTGTCACTAATTTAAAAACAAATAATTCGCTATTTAACATTTATTGTTTATTCTTATAGGGTGCGTAGTCGCACGCATTTTTTTTTTTAAATTAGGACTAAAAATTTTATGCGAGCGATGCGATGGACCTATTTATATTTTAGTGAAACCATATAAAATGTTTATTCGGGTACTTTGGGAGGTAATAGAGATGAGAAAACATTTAAGCTATAATAAAACAATAATTGAAGTTATATTAAAATATCTCTCGTATACAATACAACGAACTTTCTCATCAAACTTAAGAATAACAGTAACTTATATTTTCTTATC
Source organism: Hemithea aestivaria (assembly GCA_947507615.1). Lineage (NCBI taxonomy): Eukaryota > Metazoa > Arthropoda > Insecta > Lepidoptera > Geometridae > Hemithea > Hemithea aestivaria. The sequence continues at coordinate 10,698,704 of OX382345.1, read as the reverse complement.
GATACGATATAGCGACTTTACCACATCACTAGAAAGTCATGTTGTGCCTCTAACTATTACCTAATCTGTGGCGTAACTGTGACGTCACCTTGAACGAGCCAATCAAATCTAGCCACCCATCCCCCGCACCCCACCATGTTTTGGTGACTTTGTTTTCATACAAAAAATGACCTAAGCGCGGTATATATCTCTCTTTTATATGATTCTTACAAACTTTCACGTTTATAATATTAGTAAGATTATAATATTTTATTTAATTGTGAAGACAATCATATTATATTATTAACTAATGGACCCGCGCGCACTTCGTCGCGCTTAATAGAAAATTATTAGTGTTGCTCTACTATATTACGCATGTATTATACACAGGCCCGGATTTAGCCAAAATGCCGCTCTGGGCAGTGAGAAAATGCCGCGCGATTACATTAGATTAGAAATTTGCCGCCCCCAGTTAAGTTAATTTGCCGCCCCCTGAAAATTTGCCGCCCCCCCCCCAAAATTTGCCGCCCTGGGCACTCGCCCCGAATGCCCCTAGTGTAAATCCAGGGCTGGATCATAAACCTTCCTCTTGAATCACTCTATATATTAATGAAAACCGCATTTGATCCGTTGCGTAGTTTTAAAGATATAAGCATACATAGGGACAGACAGACGGGAAGCAACTTTATTTTATACTATGGAGTGATTTGTGTGAGACGTACATAAAATTTTATAAGTACTTACTTATCTTTGGAAGACATCTTAAGGGGTTAATAGTCCCTGAGCCTCTGTCTCGCTCGCACGATATAACAAATTGTCACATAACAATTGATAAAATTTACTTTTTGGAAATGTGTTAATGTAAAATACTCGTTGCGCCCAGCGCAGCGGTTCTACCCGCTTTACCTTTACCTATGTAGCCCATATGTATTATTTCTGTAAACTATATCTATACCAAATTCCAGCTCAATCGGTCCACCCGTTTAGGCGTGAAAGATTAACAAACATACACCCATCCATACATTTTTCCAAACTTTCACGTTTTATAGATACTATTAGTAGAATTTTTTTAAATTCACATGTGAAATAAAAATGAGCAACTCAACGCAATTAACAAAGTGGCATAATTACGCTCGCTTGTGTTGTATCAAAGCCGGCACCGGATGACGTCATATTGTGACGTCACTCGCTCAAATGGGGAACAGGGTCGAGTGGGGTCATACAGCTAAGGTTTTACATGAAATGAGCAGCGTTTAATGTGTAGCATTCTCATAATTGGGTATTTTAGTTACAAATAAATATTACAATATTTCAAATGTATTTGTAGAAATAATGGAAGAGTGAAATGGCGGTGCAAATAATAGGGATGTTGACAAGGTAATTTTTAAATAAACAATATATAAATAGAATGTATTTAAAATAATAAAAAAATACTGTTTTTTGCTCTATGAAGAAAATAAAAAATGGCAGAGATAATAATAATTACTATAACGCTGATAAGTTTTTGGGTAGAGACGTGTGACGTCACTAGCTGGCACAGATTATATTAGACATCGATCAGTGACGTCATGAGTCACGAATGAGTTACTTTTGGAGCGAAGCATCTCACACATTTTTTTATCAAATATACAAATAATTAAATACGTGTCCAATATTTTTAGCAATGGTGGTGAAAAAATATTATTTTTGTCAATAACTAACCTATTATTGTGCTTAAACCTATTTTACGTGCTGCCTTTTTTGACCCAGGAAAAATACGTTACGCATCATCACCCCACGCCGGGGGGCGCAGGGCGGTATGTACGACTCCCCCGCCGAAGATAGGCGCGGTGGGGATACCCACTAAAAAACCTGGGGGTGTTCCTGCGGGACGCCATAATGCCGGGGCAGAGAATACCGAAGCACTCATCCGCGGCCCCGACGGCCTTTGGTCCTCACTGACAGGAGGACCTCTCCGCGGTGGGGTGAAGAGGAGTTTCACCCCACCCTCTCTAGGGGCTTACGTTTTGTGCCTGTTTTAAGTCTCACGGTAGCATTTGACCGGAAAGAATGAAGAGAGGGAATGGAGGCCTTTTCCCAGCAGCCGGCCAAGCACAGACATTGCGTAGACTTGTCTTGCTGTCAAGTCAACTGTCATCCCATACATTCACAAAAGTACAATGTATGGGATGACAGTTCTACTCTTGAAGTTTCGTCGGGATCCTATACGCCATACTACGGCCACAGTAGGATAAACCGAAGGGCCTATTGTCTATTGCCCACCCACATGTAAAGCACTAGAATCTATAGACAAACTTGCGTACATTACTTGCTTCAACCTCCTCATTAATATGAGTAAAGTTACAAATGCAGTAATGTAGAGGTACATTGAAGTGGGCATCATCAATAGTGGGTGTGAATTAGCCAATAGGTCCTCAGTCCTCAGGTTGAAATAAATAAGATGCACGCTTGCCGCTTGCATAAGTACATCGTATAATATAAAAACTTAATGTAAAAACTGTTTACCAGTGTTTTAAATTATTCAGCTGCAACTTAATTAGTAACGGTAGGTGTATATGTATTTGCAAATATAGAAGAGTCATAGCAATACATTGAATAAACATTTTCAAATAAGGGGGTGATTATCGACAAATTTCATATTAAAGCGTCCTATCGCTTACGAGTCGTTCTGTCATATCACTTCACAGCAATAATATTAAAAATGGGAAAGTTTGTGAGTGTGTGTGTATGTTTATTACTTATTCACCTATAAACGGATGGATCGATTAAGCTGTAATTTGTTATAGAGGTAGCTTAGACCCTTTTTTTTGACTCAGGAAAAATGCCTAACGCATCATCACCCCACGCGCGGGGCGATATGTGGGCCTCCCCGCCGAAGATGGGCGCGGCGGGGATACCCAGTACATCACATACAGTACAGCAGGTAAAACCGCTGGGCGCAGCTGGTTTTATGAATATATGATATGTCCGAAGATGGCAGCAGACTAAAAGGGCGGGATGAATGCCTCGGGAAGACCGCTTGGCGACAAGAATTTGTCCAGTAGGTGGTAAATGGTAACTAGCTACGGCCGATGCTTAATCTGTACCTATATTATTATTAATTAGATAAATATTTTGTGATTGTTCCGCTTTGATTTTACTTTTAGAGCGTAATTAACACTAAATAAAATAAATTATCAATGTGTAATTAATATCATGTAGTTACTTATTTTCACAAAGAAACGTCCTAATTCCATTAATTAACCTAGATTTTTTTTGTTGATTCAAGTAAAATAAAATAAGACCTGAATAGTGTGTCCTAACGTTGTGAATAAATAAAAAAAACCTTGTCTCCTTATTTTTATGTGAATAAACTTGCCAATAAACTTTATTACGAGTAGGTACATTAATAACAGTAAATTCTACGCATTTTCTTATTTTGCATTGAATCGAATAATAACATATTTTTACCTACTTTAATTTATAACGGTGTTATTGGAGCAGGTGTTTACTTTCACATTGAATAAAAGGTGGTACAATTAATGATAATTTTTTTATTAATATAAAAAAGGTACCAAATTTTAATACCTGGGTGATTCCTGAGAGTCAAAATTTTACGTGTCTGGGGGAATAAACTACCCGTAACATAAAAATTCTACCCAAAGGTATTTTTTTCCTGTTAGTTTAAGGTTCAATCTACTTAATGCATGATATACATCAGGTTATATTTAGCTGCAAGTATCTAAAAAAAAATGTAAAAGCCCTGAAATTTGATTACCGTGGGCTGTCCCTTACACATTTTTGAAACAAAATATATTTTTTACACTAATTTATAAAAGGAATTTAATTAATTCCTGTGATCAAAGCTGTAAAGGGTGAACTGTTATATGATCAAAAAAATACGCGAAGGCTGTACTCAGCGTAGTTTGAGAAAAAATAACAAATTTAGGTTTGTCCCCGGACAAAAAGTGATTCCCATGGCGCGCGACATAACTACCCACATTTCACAAACCACAATACTTAGAAGCTTGTACGCACGCTATTGGCCAACTTCGATTGCGCTCTAAACATAGTGAAGAGAGGCTCCTCCTCTCGTTGTTATAAACTGGATTTACGAAGGTGAGAAATTGATTACCGTGGTTTTGGTTCACTAGATCATTGATTACCTTTTCCATGTTTAAAAATATTTTTTTATCCATTACGGTTTTTTGACTAGGGTGTGCAGTTAGGAAAAGGGTATTGTTTATCATATATTTTATTAATTTTGGTCTATAATTATGGTATTTAAAAATATTGACAAAAAACTATACTTTTTTGATTTCCATGGTATTGATTCTCATGGCATTTTACCACGGTGATCAATTTTCCCCTGAATTTTCTTGCGCATTCTTTCACTTTTTACCCAACTACAGCAAAGCCGCAGGTATGGAAGTGATTTTGACAGTTTATATTTGTATATTTCATTATTTCAGATATTTTTTTTATATTGTATACATCAGATTTTTTTATATTGTACTATAGTAGACAGCCGCTCTGGCTTATGCGGCACCATTATATCCCCACATTAAAAAGTCGCTCAGCGAGCTATGGAGAGGGCTATACTCGGGGTTTCTCTACGTGATCGAATCAGGAATGAGGAGATCCTAACACGAACCAAAGTCACTGACATATCTCCGCGGATCAGGAAGCTGAAGTGGTAATGGGCAGGCCACATAGCACGTAGAGCGAATGGCTGATGGGGTCAAAAAGTGTTCAAGTGGCTACTACAGGCAAGCAAACGTAGCGTAGAACGTCTACCCACAAGTGTGGCAGACGACCTTATTTAGGTCGCTGAAAGACGCTTGAAGCAGGTCGCTTCCAACACCGGTGTTATATATGGAGGTCTAAAGGGGAGGTTTATGTTCAGCAGTAGACGTCTTATGGCTGAGATGATGTATGATGAAAAAATAAAACGAAACTATGGGCTGACTGCAACTTTCAGTCCAGATTAACCTAACTAATGATAAATGTACAATCTGATGACAGCTTCTGGAGTGAATCCTGTCAGTGACTGTGACTGAGAACTTAATCTCATATTCTAGGACTATATATTCAATATTTTTACATTGTTTAAGACTGCAATACGTTGATTTTATTTAGTTTATATGATTATTATATAGAGAGCCAATATAGACCTTTTTAATACTTTATGTTTGGTGTATATCTGTTTGGATCACCGTTTTTAATCATTTCTATTTTGTATGATTAGTATGTAGAGGTCAATATTTAAATAATAACATAGAATTCAAACAAAATAGTTTTAATTTTGATTCCCATGCCACACTTTATTGATTCCCGTGGCACCAAAAATTTAAATTTAAATATCTTCTGAACAAAACAAGTTATAATGATGCCTATTTGATTGATGTGCTTATAATTATGGGAAATTTGATGTTTTACATGTAAAATGTAATAATACTTTGATTTAAAATCTGCCACGGAAATCACTTAAATACGCCCGATCTCAGGATTTACCCACCTACTAGCTGAACTCAGTAACTTATGCAATACCAGGTTTTTTAATACATAATGGTTAGCTTTTCCCTTCACCTTGACCACGATCTCGCGTGATATGAAGCGACAATGCTGCCGTAGACTAAACCTAGAAGGCGGAATAAATCCCTCCCTGGCCTTTTTTGTTATCGCCGAGAAAATATGCATTACGCATACCCTCCCACCGGGGGAATGAAAGGGTTATATGGGACTCCCGGTGCAGGACGACTGCACGGGTATACTCACTAAAACAACTCGTAGGCACCCCCGCATCGTCATTTTGACGGAGGACTGGGAACCAAATAGCCTTGGCTAGGAGTAGATGTCCTCCCTCCCTGGCTTAACTGAACGTCAGGTTGGAACATGGTCATAATCATGTTTTTTTAGGGGCGGTTTTGTGCAGTAGGTGGTAGCCACGGCCGAAGCCGGCTACCACCGGCACGGCTTCTTCTAACAGAGGTTACCCTAATAGAGATGTTGACATTTTAAAAAATAACACCCCATCGTTTGTGCATCGGGGGCTAAAAAGCGCTTTATACTGAGAACACTTTCAAAAAGTAAACTTAACGAAATTATATTTGAAAATTCGTCATATCATGGGGGCAAGGACGGAGCGCTTAATGTAAATCGACCCATGCACTAGACGCCAAGAACATTTAGCTGACGGATATCATTTAAAATTATAGATATCTATTTTCTAAACAGCAAGGCTATTTTTACTTATTTGTCAGGGACACGAACCGATGACCGAGTTCTCAAAAATGTATGAAATTACTTATTACGTCGTATCGATTTAATTCGTGACTTCACGTCATATCATACATTTTTGACAATTCGGTCTGCGGTTCGGTTCCCTGACGGATAAATGAATAACCCTGCTAATTCTGGGTTACTGAACGCTTAACGAAACGGTTCATTAGGGCCACTAATTAACATACTTCCTAATTTTTATCCTACTATGTGTGCAAAAGTATAATGTTTGTCCATTACATTTTAAAATATGTGTCTTTTATACACTTAAGTAAGAAATTAAACTAGGCGCTCCCTGATGTTAACAGATACCACTGCATTATAATTAAAATCTACAGTGCTACCTAAAATTTGACAATGATGTAAAATTTATTTTCTCTCACAAGAAAAAGTTCGTACTTAAGTACAATTCTAGGTGTAATTCACAACTCTAGGTGTAGGGACAATTCTAGGTGCACTGCAACAATACTTCTTACTCAGGTTTCTTAAGATGTTAAGACTCTTCAGCCCAGTAATTTTACCAGTTACAGTGCCCTCCTGCCAAAGCAGTGATATTTGTCGTTTGTATCACTGCTCAGGCGGTAGAATAACTGGCACTGATGAGAGACCCATCTAGTCGACCTCTTTTCTATAGTTGTAGAACAAAAAGGGATATGTTTATATAGTTAGACTAGCTTACCCGGCAAACGTTGTTTTGCCATATAAATAATTTCCTAGTAATTTCTAGTGTAGACAAAAAATAGCTTACTTATTGGAGGTATGTATGTATTTTAGAATGTGTATATTGTATGTATGTAAGAATGTGGTATATGCGTGAAATAAGCATTATTTTATGGAAAAAATTTTCAAACAAAAGTAAAAAATTAAATTTTATGAAAACATTCTCTCTTATAATTTTTTCATACAACCAATATTTCCATTGACATTTCAAAATAAAGATTCATAATTATTGATTTTTTGGAAACTATGAAAATCTTAATTGTTCAATTACATTTTTTTAATAAAATTAAATTAAAATTAATTTTTTATCAACAACATTTTCGATATAAATAAAAAAAAGTATACTTACAACACAAAATCCGTTGTTATTGAAAGCTCGTGTCACGTGTTGAGTACTTTTGAGGTTATAAAATCACTTGATTAACTAATCGTGCTAATACACTCAAAATTGATAATTTAATTATTATTGATAAAATAGGAATGATTAAAAGTTAATATGAGAGTTACACTGAGATAGCAAAATAATAATTGTCAACGTTACTACTACACTTGATGCATAAACAATAATGATGGCCGACAACTGTGTAGGGAGTGAGAAAGAAAGGAGACCGGCTTCGTTCTCATCCCTACTCCGTGCTGTTTACTGGGTCAGAAGTGACACCTGTAGACAGATGTCTACAGGTGTCACTTCTGACCCAGTAAACAGCACGGAGTAGGATAACTAATTAAATGACGATTGATCAGTTTTCGACCGGAGAGGAAAAATGATTAAATTACTAAAATGGCTATTAAAAAATAAGGGTTGATCGTAGAAGAGTGAAAATTGAGGATTGTATGTATTTTTGTATGTTGTATCATAAAAAAATAGAAATTAAAAATTTTGTCTAAAAAATATAAAAAAAAAGGTAGCACTCCGGGAGTGCCGGCAGAAGTGAAAACTTCAATATTAACGTTGTGTTTAATTATAAGTATAAAAGTACTATCATTTATGAGGTAGAATACAATGTTTATTTATTGCGCTATCGTACACAAATATGACAATTTATATGTTGTTATTTATAATATTATATCGTTATTTATATATTACATTAAATTTTATCTCTCAGAAAAATCAACTTCCATCCATAATTTCGACGACTTTTACACCATCAACAGAGCAGCACACTCAGGCACGGTAGAAAGAGTGGGAGATACTAGTTCCTCTCCCTTCCCCTCGATCTTACGCTTTTTCGATCAGCATCACGTGACCCTGACGCGAGTTTTAAAGTTTTTACCCATACAAAAAAGTGCTCAGCGCCGCTAAAGAAGTTTTCACTTCAAAAAAATTTTTTGGGGTGGACTACCCCTAACATTCAGGGGGATGAAAAATAGATGTTGGTCGATTCTCATAGATACCGGATAAGCACAAAAAATTTCATCAAAATCGGTCAAGCCGTTTCGGAGGAGTATGGCAACGAAAACTGTGACACGAGAATTTTATATATTAGATAGATAGTAGTCATAGTCATATAACAAAAAGGATGAGATAATGCAAAATGAAGGTAAGCGATAAAGGTTTGAAACGGTCAACAGTACTAAATATGTACATATATATGATCCGCTAAGAAGATTAAGGGCGAGGGCAAACGGGCGTAGTTCCCTGCGTAATACGCTCAGCTTAAACGTAGCGTTAATTCCTGCTACTAGGTGTGCCTCCCGTCTTTACCTGTTGAAAAGTATTCTAAACGTTCTGAACTAACCTAATCTGTTCCCAGTTTAATGATGCGAGTTGAAATGAGTCAGAATTAAAAAAAAAGTTTTTTTTTATTTGTTAAGGATAATTTAAGGCATATAAGGCATTTGTATTTTGGAGCAGGAATGCAGGAGATCAGCCAATTAAGAGGTGCGCCACGCCACTTGTTATTGCAATTTACGCAATAAATATAAATTTCACTACGAAGTTTCCCAAATGCAGCCCAGCAGCATGCAGTTTGTTGTGACGTATGGCGAACGTGGACACTTACGGTAAGACTAGTCCATAAGTTCAAAGTTTCTCAGCAAGCTATGGAGCGGGCCATAGGCGGATTTAGGGGGGGGGGGGAAGCATTGTTGAGTTACGTATTTTGGACATATTTCATGGGCAAGATTATATTTTTTCTCGACGCACTTATTATTAAGGATATTTGAACTTTCTAACTGTTCAGAGCGAGCTAAACACACACTTTTCGTAGTATAAATTATAATATTTTTGCCCGTCTGCACCTTGCCCCCCCCAGGACCAAATCCTGGATCCGCCCTTGGAGCGGGCTATATTCAGCGTCTCTATGAATGATAAATTTCACGTGTAGGTACTTGTAAGTTTATACTGGTAGGCTTTAGCTGTGGCTAGTTACCGTCCACCGGACAAATGTGTGACACCAAGCAGTACCAGTTCAGCGAAACCAGGAAGGGATTCATCCCACCTTCAAGGTTGAATCTGCTACCATCTTCGACTGCAGCATCGCTTAAGACCAGGCGAGGTTATGGTCAAAGGATAAGCTATAATGAATAAAAAATTACACAGTGGTAAGGTTTCTCAATGCGATGCCTTACCTAACATATTGCCGTGTTTCGCCCCATTTTTAAGGGTAAACTCAAACTCAAACTCAAAATTCATTTATTCAAATAGGCTACAATGGAGCACTTTTGCAAGTCAATTTTACATTTTATTTTAATATTCTACCGCTCATTCGCAAGGCACCTCTATGAGAAGAATGAGCAAGAAACTCATAGGGATTGCTTTTTTTAAATATGTGTTTACAATTATTATCTTGGTTACATAATTTATTTACAGGTGGTTGCAGAGGTTTCCAGGCATCTTTGTCTTCTATGTATTGGCTAATTTTATAATAGGCTTTCTTTTGTAATATGTCTTTAACACGGCTTTTGAATTTACCTTCTGTGAGCCCCGTTATTTCATCAGGGATTTTATTATAAAAACGTACACAATTCCCTAAAAATGATTTATGGCTCGTTTTGGACAATCTGAATCGAGGTACAGCTAACTTATTCTTATTTCTAGTATTAAAGCTATGAGTGTCACTATTTAACTTGAATTTATCTAAATTTTTTCTGACATACATATAATATTTTCGTAAATGTACAAAGATGGTAGGGTCAGTATATTTATTTCTTTAAAGACCTCTTTTAAAGAGTCTCTTGGGCGCATCTCATAAATGGCACGAATTGCACGTTTTTGCAGTATGAAAATAGTCTCAATATCTGCTGCCGACCCCCACAGTAAAATACCGTATGACATTAGACTATGGAAATATGCAAAGTAAACTAATCTAGCTGTAGCTACATCTGATAGTTGCCTGATTTTATACACCGCATATGCTGCAGAGCTTAATTTCCCTGACAATACGTTAATATGATTACCCCATTGTAACTTAGAATCTATATTCATGCCAAGGAATAAAGTTGCATTGTCAAGCTTTAGTATTTCACCATCAAGAACTACATTCGATTCTATGTACCTAACGTTAGGTAATGAAAATTTCAGGCATTTAGTCTTTTTCGCATTCAATAACAGATTGTTAGCTGCAAACCATTTAGATATTACTACTAAAGCGTTATTTACATGTACAAGCTCACTATCTTTCCTATCCACTTTGAATATTAGCGAGGTATCATCGGCAAATAAAACGATGTCTGCTAGGTCTTTAACCATGTAAGGGAGATCATTTATATATGCCAGAAACAAAAATGGACCAAGTATTGACCCCTGTGGCACTCCCATTCTAACAGGATGGCTTGATGAAATGACACCGCCAATATCCACTTTCTGCTGTCTGTCCGACAAGTAAGATTCCACCAAGTTCGAGGCATTTCCATGAATTCCGTATACCTCCAACTTCCTCAGCAGTGTGCTATGATCCACACAATCAAAAGCTTTGGAAAGATCACAGAATACGCCAATAGCATCCTTTGAACTCTCCCAAGCCTGAAGGATCAGAGTCATAAGGTGACTACCTGCATCAGTCGTAGATCTACTCTTGGTGAAACCATACTGACTTTGATCACGGTAAAGAGATATACAGTAGTTCGACTCCATAGAAAAAGTCGGAATGTGGGAGTAGGTAGATGTCGGTAGATGTGGGTAGAAGTGGGTATATAATCCAGAAGCGGGTGCCACGCAGCGACGGGCGGACGTCGCGATAGTTTTTTGCAAGTATTTAGTGTTATTTACGTTATTTACCTTTGACGTATGTATACATAATATAATAAATTATATAAAAATGGCAAAAAAATAGCATACTATATTATGCTGTTTTTGGTAGCTTGAACTTATCATTGAACTTATCAGGAAATCCAGAAATAACATTATTAACCCCCGACGCAAAATCGACGGGGTGTTATAAGTTTGACGTGTCTGTCTGTCTGTCTGTCTGTCTCTCTGTGTGTGTCTGTCTGTGGCACCGTAGCTCCCGAACAGATGAACAGATTTTGATTTAGTTTTTTTTGTTTGAAAGTAAGGTTAGTCGAGAGTGTTCTCAGACATGTTTGGTGGAAATCGGTCCAAGATGGCCGCCGCTACAAAATGGCGGATTACTTTTTCTTCCGCGACCCCCTCAATATGGGTATCAAATGAAAGGGCTTAACTAGTAGAATACAACCCATTATATAAAATTAAAAATCCAAGATGGCCGCCACCACAAAATGAAGAATTGCGTATTGTGTTGGGGGTTTTTTAAATTTTTAATTTAATTCACTTGTTTATCAAGCAACATGGAAAGGTAATAAAATTAAAAAGGTCAGTTAGTTAAAAAGGGGAGGAGGAGGGGGAAGGGGAGGAGGGGAAGGGGAGGAGGGGAAGGGGGAGGGGAGAGGGAATGGGAGGAGGGGGGAAGGAGGGGAGGGGAAGGGGAGGATGGGGAAGGGGAGGATGGGGAAGGAGGGGAGGAGGGGAAGGGGAGGGGGAGGGGGAAGGAGGGGAGGGGAGGGGGAAGGGGAGGGGAAGGGGAGGAGGGGAAGGGGAGGAGGGGGACGAGAAGGAGGGGAGGAGGAAGGGGGAGGAGGGGGAAAGGTGGGGGAAGGGGAGGAGGGGGAAGGAGTGGAGGGGGAAGGAGGGGAGGGGAAGGGTATGAGGGGGAGGGGAAGGGGAGGGGGAAGGGGAGTAGGTTGTCTTGTCTTGTCTCTTGTCTTATCTCTTGTCTTGTCTTGTCTCTTGTCTTGTCTCTTGTCTTGTCTTGTTTCTTGTCTTGTCTCTTGTCTTGTCTCTTGTCTTGTCTCTTGTCTTGTCTCTTGTCTTGTCTCTTGTCTTGTCTCTTGTCTTGTCTCTTGTCTTGTCTCTTGTCTTGTCTCTTGTCTTGTCTCTTGTCTTGTCTCTTGTCTTGTCTCTTGTCTTGTCTCTTGTCTTGTCTCTTGTCTTGTCTCTTGTCTTGTCTCTTGTCTTGTCTTTTGTCTTGTCTTGGGTTTTAATATAGGCCGCCACGACATGATAGGTAAGTAGGTAGTAGGTAGGTAGCTCAAGTAAGTAGATGATATGAAACAGGTAGGTACCTACTGTATGCGGGCAGCGGCTGCCCGGCAGCCCTATGACTTGCGCATGTACCGCGCGACTGTAGGTATTTATGTTCAAAAATCACGCTCAGTCGAACTACTGTATATCTCTTTACCGTGCTTTGATGTAATATTTTGTGTTGATTGAAGTGAGACAGCAGTTGGTGCAGCATCATCTTTTCAAAGACTTTGCTCAGGACAGGAAGGACCGAGATCGGCCTATAGTTAGAGGGATCAGTTTTGCATCCCGATTTAAAGATTGGGGTGACTTTGCTAACTTTCATCAGGTCCGGAAATGTGCCTTTATCTATACACAAATTAAACAATTCCGATAAGTAAGGAGCAAGGGTGTCTATAAGCGACTCTACCAATTTAACCGATAGGCCCCAGAGGTCTTCAGTGGCTTTTACATTTAGGCTTTTATACGTTTTTCTAACATAATTTGCCGATACATGTGTAAAGGAAAAGTCAGGTATATCATGTTTAAAATTTTCCTTTAGATAAGTTACTGCTAAGTCGGGAGAAGAGTCAAGTGACTTAGTTGTTGGTAAATAAAGGGATAAGAGGAAAATTATTCAGGAAAGGAGATAGCATGACTCCATCTCGCAACACAGTGTTGCGTAGAACTTCTTGCCTATAGGCGCATACCTATAGGCTAAATCTGCGACTGTGATGTGAATTATCGTTTAAAATATATCAAGTGACGGACTCGTCTCGTCACTCGTCCATCTGATTACATTAAAAAAGTTAAATAGTTACAGTTTAGAGTTTTTATTAACATTCATCATGGATTCACAATTAAAATTTGAACTGAATTCAAAATGTATGCCAAATGTAACTAAATCTCGTCTATAAATTAAACCTCGCTCACTCAATCGAAGCGATATTTAAAGCTTGTCGCTCAAACCTTGAAAGAAAAATATGGGTGTTAAGAGGTGAAACAGATTTGCAGTATTACTGTACCTATTTACTTTCACTTATAACTTATACTCAACATTAATACATATCACATGAATTATTCATGCAAAAAAGAAATAACATTCTTTAATAGACATTTTCCTTAATAGCCAGCGCTACGCTAAGGACTACGTCGATACGTCAGTGCGTAGCGAGTAGCGACCTACAAAACCGTTGCCTCGCATCGTACTCACCCATTCATAAACTCTAATGAAAAACGCAAAGAGGTTTCACATTAATTGAGGCACCTTTTTAGTGGTTCCCACAAAAGAGGCAAGTACAAAGGAGGTACTCACCACAGGCTGCATATCTGGCGACCGGCCAGCTGTTCCCGATCTCTATTTATACCCCGAAATATCGATTTTCCGATTACGTAACTCACACAAACCAGAAACCACCCCCTATGTCAGCCATAAAAAATAATTATTTTTCTTTTTAAAAGGTACTGGCTTTATTCTGAAATCAAATCTGAATCACTTTTTTTGATGATTTTTTTTATTTTCCTTCACAGGCTTCGCACGGTTTGAATGTGGAATACGACCGAGCACAGTGGCGCCACCTGCCCGACTGAGGAAAATCTTCGCGGCTGCGCGAGATGGAATATAGACTAACTTGTTTTTATTCAATTTTCAACTCTATTTTAAACAAACACGGATCAAATTCGTTTGTATCCTGTATCGAATTACATACCAATCACATTTTCACATCATAAAGCTTTAGTAAATTGGAATACGGTTGAATTTTGTCTGATTTTGTTTCAAAGCTAAGTAGCGTAGTGGAAGCATTGTTTTAACATTGACGGAAGAGGCAGACACGGCGGCGTCTATTTTTCATTCATTTTGATTCTAATGAATCTCTTTAGTTTCGGATTTCCTTGGGGTGGATTTGAAATTGGAATGATTTGAAAAATAACTGTTATTTTAATGAAATGGGGTTATTTAGTTATTTGATATTGATTGATTAGAACTTTTGCCCTCATTATTACAGAATGATGTCAAATATTAAGTTACAGTAATTTTTATGAAGGAAAGGTTTTTGTGATAATAATTGTTTTTCATTTGATGTAGATTTAAAATTTTAACAAGTTTCGCATTTCTACAAACGTTGAGGGTTTTCTTTTGTATGGATTTATGTTTGAATTAAGTGTTTGCTACCTTTTCACGTCAAAACTACAAATTAACAAAAACTGATGTTCCACGAATTAAACCGGGGCACAGTTTTAAAATGTACTTACTTAGAACTAAATTAATGTTAATATAAAAATTGTGACCCTAAAAATATCTCTGATAATATTTAAATATATCATTATTAAATTGAATAGAATAAATATAGATATAGGTACTCCATAAGAACAAAAAAAAACATAGCACTTAAAAATTACTTTTACATTCTTAAAATTAAATAACATTTTGGCCCACAATGGGCGGCTTTATAGCCCAAAGCGATCTTATAATTATTAAAATATAACGGCATAACACTAAAATTCTGTATTAAAAATAAAAATCATTTTGCTACGACATTTCGTAGCACATTCCCTAAGTGCTACGAAGTGCTACGATTTTCGTAGCAACCCTTAATGGGTTTCACCGTCCAAGGTTACTGATTCACACATTTTCGGTCTAATTGGAAGACATTTTATGAAGCGTTAAGGCCGCTTTGGATTAGTTTTAATGAATAAATGGACGAGGGTAAAAATAAAAAATAAATCATTGTGGATACAAACTGTAATTAAATATCACAATAGTTTTTATTTTATGTGCATAGTATAAAAAAATAATAGCCGGATATGATGACGTCATGTGGTGAAAGCTAAATGCCACCGAACTAAGAGATAATCAAGAAGGTCACAATGGAGTTTGCAACGTCAAAACCAAACTGAAGCAAGAAAAATGACGTCACGATTGTTTGCCATCTCACTTACTCATACTGAATACGTAGGTTGACTGTAGTCTTTTGTTCTTAATTTGTATGAGGTAAGTGAGATGGAAGACAACAGTGACGTCATTTTTAGACAGTTTTATTTTTCAGTTTGATGTTCACGATGCAAAATCCAATTGCGTGCAAAATTCTTGGCTGTAATATTTGGCGAATAAATTTGTAAACCTGGAATCCAATGACGTCCGCCGCATGTTTCAAATGTGATTGTGACAGTCAAGAAAACAAGGGCTAGGATATTTTTATAAATTAAAAAAAAAACATTGTGGGTATACTTTTCCCCTACCTATATTCTTATTAGCCTAAATATATTGTCGGTAATGAAATCTTTCAAAATTTTCTTTTCATATTAGAAAAATAGCTATTAAGATTATATTCTTATTCGTACCTACCATACCTTTTTTGTACCAACTGGATTATTTAAAAAAAGATTAACATAATGCTATCCGATTAATCTTGTGCAAATTTTTAACATTTGTCATTAAAAAAAAACTATAGCCGTAAGTTTTAATGTAAGGGCGCTCTACAAATAAACTTATTTTTGTAAAGACCTCACTAATAAGATTTTTTTAATCAATGTACTGAATTACCAGTAACCCTGTACGTTTATTTAGATAGATGATGTCACATCCTTGGCGTCGAGACGTCTCGCCAGATAGTCTAGTTTCTAGCCCCTTACATCGATATTATATATTATTAATATTATACACATTATTATATTTTTCTTATTTACAGTGTTATATAAAACAATCATACAATTTTGAAACCTACTTATAAATAAAAAACGTCATTGAGGTCATGACCTGCAGGAAGTGTACCTAAAAAGCTGGCTACATTACCTCTCTGAATGGCCAAACTTATACGTTGGCCGAGGTAAGAGCCAGCTTTTTGGTCATTGGTTGCTACTATTAGGCGCCTGGAAAGCTCCCTTAAGAAAACCACAGCGTCCTTTCCCCAAGGTCCCATAGTGTTTTATTATAATTTACTTATTGAAAGTGTCCGGAATCAGTGAAAATCGTATGATCAGGGAAGACAGGGGATATGTAGACCTTCTATCTTCAATAGAATCCTCATAAAACTTGCACTCTTTCTTATAAGTATTTTCATTTATTTATTTCACCCATATATGCTTAGAAAAATAAAAGTCCTTAAGAGCGTATATATCGAGTGACGCTCTCTTATTGGAATTTTCAATAGATTAATTCTATGAATTTATATTTCAAAGTTTGTCAAATAGTGCGAGCGAGAGAGCGACACTTGATATACACACGTTCTTAAATAAACAAGTGAATTAAATTAAAAATTTAAAAAACCCCCAACGCAATACGTAATTCACTATTTTTTTTATGGCGGCCATCTTGGATTTTAAATTTTATATAGTGGGCTGTATTCTACTCGTTAAGCCCTTTTATTTGATACCCATATTGAGGGGGTCGTGGAAGAAAAAAGTAATCCGCCATTTTGTAGCGGCGGCCATTTTAGACCGATTTCCACCAAACATGGTTAAGAACACTCTCGACTAACTCTACTTAAAACAAAAAAAACTAAATCAAAATCCGTTCATCCGTTTGGGAGCTACGATGCCACAGACAGACACACACAGCCAGACAAACAGACAGACACGTCAAACTTATAACACCCCGTCGTTTTTGCGTCGGAGGTTAAAAATTAGAAATATAAAAGATTTACGTAAAATTGTCAACAGATAGAAATGCCAAATGCCATATTTTGGGTTACTCGATGCGCCCGTATTAAGTATAGAGACATAATTATTTAGTTTAGATTAATGTTTAGTAATATTAGTTAATATAATGTTAATTAAGTTAATCCTATGACTGTTTCGTACCTATAAGATATGTAGGAGGCAGTCGTTAGGTCATGTTGCAGGCCCTGTAGTAATCTCGGCGACCTGAAACTGCAACATATAGGTTCGTCACACAACCTATAAAATTGTGATTTGACTCTGACAGTGTAAGTAGGGTAACCTGTTCTGTTGGGGTATATAAACCCCAATTATTATGCACGTTTTATATAATTTAATACATCTACACAAACTACTCTATTACCGGGGGTAGACTTCCTTTGCAGGAGATCGCCTAGGTGGGTACCTCAACAGTGCCAGTTATTCTACCGCCTGAGCAGTACATGTGCAAACATTACTGTGCTTCGGTAGAAGGGCACTGTAGCTAGTCAAAATTACTGGACTAAAGAGTCTTAACATCTTATGACTCCCAAGTAAGAAGCGTTGGCGCAGTGCGCCCAGGATTTTACCTTTGTAAGCACTGTGCTAATTATGGGCAGCGTTATCTCTTACCATCAGGAGACCGTCTTGCTCGTATTCTTACTTCGTAGTAAAACTAAGTAGGTATTCCTTCTTTCTATTATTAAGCATAGATATTTTGTATATTTTGTCGTGTTGCTGACGTACATACGCGACCTGCGACGCTAACTGCTCATCATCAGGAGAGTATTTTTGCTTGTTTATTTATAAAATAAAAAAAGAAAACTATAAATTATGTCCTCAAAATCTTACCCAGTCCACTCACCGCGTCATTACCTCCGAATCCCATCTCCTAATGTATTCAGCGGTTGGATACAACCACATGAGCTTTGTCCGAGAACAATGTCATATTATATTTATGTCTGCACATCTGCCGGGTTCATATAAAAACTTATATTCTTGACACGGGCCGCGGGTCAACCGTTAGCGAATGACGCGATTTGATTCAGCTAGTTAAATTGTGGAGTTAAAAACTGGTTTTTTTCCCATTAGATTATTTTTATTTTAAATCTTTATAATATTTACAATTACTGATTAAAATAACTATAAAATAAAATACCTAAATCTAAAGCTTATACTTCTACAAGTGAATTAAATTAAAAATTAAAAAAAAACCCCCAACGCAATACGTAATTCACCATTTTTTGATGGCGGCCATCTTGGATTTTAAATTTTATATAGTGGGCTGTATTCTACTCGTTAAGCCCTTTCATTTGATACCCATATTGAGGGGGTCGTGGAAGAAAAAAGTAATCCGCCATTTTGTAGCGGCGGCCATCTTGGACCGATTTTCACCAAACATGGCTAAGAACACTCTCGACTAACTCTACTTTCAAACAAAAAAAACTAAATCAAAATCCGTTCATCCGTTTGGGCGCTACGATGCCACAGACAGACACATACACACACACACACACACACACAGACAGACAGACAGACAGACAGACAGACAGACAGACAGACAGACAGACAGACAGACAGACACGTCAAACTTATAACACCCCGTCGTTTTTGCGTCGGGGGTTAATAACTTAAAACTAAATCTATTAGATCTGTGGTAAGGGACATGTGGCCAGCATGCTGGCGGCGTTGCCCCGTTTTATATAAATGCTCACTCTTTGGGAAAAATACAAGCCAGCATTCATTTATTTTATTATGAATTGCAACGGGCTAAACCGTTGCAATTCATATGAAATTCTTCTGCACTTCTGAATTTACCTAGGTTTAACGGGCTTATTATAGGCCTACCCGGTCACTGTTGGATAATCTTAGATGTACCTAAACTGTAAACTAAATTTATCTTTACAAAAAATAGATTTTGAGTTTTTGAATTCAAATTTTTTTTTAATCGTTCGCGGTGATCAAATTATGAATAAAACGTGTGTATCCCTTATGTATCGAAAAAATACGCATAATTTATTTTATTTACATTTTTCTTGTTAAATGAACCTAATTTTATATTAACTATATGCTATAACTTTGTTTATTATAAAGAAACTCGGATTAGATTAATTATTAGATTACATTATTTGGGCATTGACGTGTTCACAATGACTGACAATATTATCTTGTAATAGTTTTCTAAGCTGATCAGTTTAATCTCTAACACCTGCACACAAATTGGCCCTAATATTGAATGAGACTTCAAACAAAACAATAACAAACAAAACTAATCCGATCACAAAACAAAAAAAAAAACACTCAAGTGTCAAAAATGTCGCATAATACTTAGTCCAATTTACCGCAAAAAATCTTTAGACAAACTCCGAAACTTTCGACATCTTTATTTGCAAATAAAATAAGGTATATTTTTGAATGAATTGTGAAAAAGATTTCAATCTAGTTGTCCTTTTGTATTGACTTTACAATAGCTAATACACTCATGATCTTTTCAACAACGTCATTTATACTAAGTACTTTTAAATCATATCTTTTTAAAAAGCAAGTCTTACTTCCATAAGCATAGAGTTTAAAACAGATTGACAGGTTTCATTTGATCCGAACGAAGTAACTTTGTAGTGAGGTAATAGAAATTGTGACTTCGGCAAATGGTGTGACGTTGCGTGACGAATCGCAATGTGTAATAATTGACAGCTCAGCTTGACTTTTGGTGAAAGTTTTTGATAATCCGGCGACAGTTCTACAAGGGATGAGTTATTGTGTGAGAACCGTTATAGTTTCAATATTGGTTCTTATTAAAATATCACTTTTACTATTGTTAAGCACATTATGTATTTAACTATTTTTGTCCATGAGTTTTTGTCAGTATCCCTTTAATATTTGAATAATTTTAGTATTAACTATTAACATTATATATTAAGTAGAGATGATATGCATCATGAAGGGTTTAATTAAGGCTAAACGTTAACCCCTTCATTGTCGCGCATTTAAAAAAGTGCATTAAAATTACAGACATCTCGTGAGTTGATGCCATTCTGTTCGAGTTTTGCCCTCCGAGGCAAATGTACATAATTATATGTTTAATACCTCTAATATATTAATTTACTTTGAGGCATTTTTGTGAAAAGAGGACTTAGATTTCAGAATTACTTTTTTGTTCTCAGAGTTCCTAACATGGTGATCACTTATTGGGTTGTCTCTACTAATAACTCGGCATAAACGCTCTATAAGAGAAGTGAAAAAGCGTAACCAATTACATATTTCTGAACTCCGTTATTGAGTGTCATTATAATCATCATCATTGGCCTTAAAACACCATTATTATTCTATTTTAAGAACATCGCTCTTTCGAAAAGTACATCTACGAGAAGAAAGGGCAAGAAACTTCTTATTTTTCTAAGCGATCCCTATGAGCTTCTTGCTCGTTCTACACATGGAGGTGCCGTCCAAATGAGCGGTAGAGTATTCAAATAAAATGTAAAATTTAAAATTGACTTGCAAAAATGCTCCATTGTAGCCTATTTGAATAAATGAATTTTAAGTTTGATTTTGTTTTCGTCACATCTTTCGATTCAAGATCGTGGTCAAATGCTAACCAATAGAGAAAAAAAAAAACAATAGACACTTAAGGGTATCTAGACAGTGTCACATATTGTCACACACATCTGTTCCGCCACACCCATGCGTTCATCCATTCAGCTGAATCATTTAACATTCGCACCCCATTGCAATGTTAATGCGTTCGGTTTGCCGATGACATTTATTGTGGCGGGAAATTTACTAAGAGCTACTTTTTTAATCTTCTAAATATAAAAAAAGAATGACTGATGTTATCGATGCTCAGCTCCAACCAGTGAACGGAATAGGAAATTTGGAAAAGTACACTCACTTAATATTGCTCTTATGACGTCCTCTGCTAAAAAAGCATGTTGTCATGCGGGTAAATCGGCGTGTACATAATAAGTTAGTTTTTTTTTGAAGTGAAAACTTCTTTAGCGGCGCTGAGCACTTTTTTGTATGGGTAAAAACTTTAAAACTCGCGTCAGGGTCACGTGATGCTGATCGAAAAAGCGTAAGATCGAGGGGGAGGGAGAGGAACTAGTATCTCCCACTCTTTCTACCGTGCCTGAGTGTGCTGCTCTGTTGATGGTGTAAAAGTCGTCGAAATTATGGATGGAAGTTGATTTTTCTGAGAGATAAAATTTAATGTAATATATAAATAACGATATAATATTATAAATAACAACATATAAATTGTCATATTTGTGTACGATAGCGCAATAAATAAACATTGTATTCTACCTCATAAATGATAGTACTTTTATACTTATAATTAAACACAACGTTAATATTGAAGTTTTCACTTCTGCCGGCACTCCCGGAGTGCTATTTTTTTTTTTAGTTAGTGTTTAAATAAAATTCCGAAATACCTACTAAAAAAAATTGAAAAAGTTTTTAATAATCCCTCCCTGTACTCCTAACTATAGTAAGGAGTACCAGTTATTAACAGAGTACTTTTTGGAAGGCACAGTTAGCATAGTTTAGTTTTCTCAGTCATTTCTATTGTAAAAATAATATTTTTGGTATCAATAAAGAGTACCTATGTACCTATTGTAAAATTACGAGTCTCGGCTTTTGTCTCTATAGGATAATTTATGAAGAATTACAATTACAAGAAATCCTAAATTAAATTATACAGACAGGCAAACTAGGTACATATTACAGAAAACATAATCTTACTAATAGAATGGATGTCTGGATGTGTGTTTGTTACTCTTTCACGCCTAAACCGGTGGATCGATTGAGCTGAAATTTGGTATACAGATAGCTTAGATCCTAGAATAACACACAGGCTATAGAAAAGCGGGTAAAACCGCTGGGCGCAGCTAGTATATTATAAAATAAAATTACCTAGGTTAATATAATTTGTAGTATGCTGTTATCTCTAAATTCTTATCCAAGCAATCTCCGCCGTCTGACAGCGCAGCGACTAGCGACTTGAAATGCAAAGGCGCACCGACTCTATCAAGCAGCCGACAAGCCCCTCGGCATAACAAATCGTGAACTAACACACCTCCATCTCCATTACAAGTACCTGCATTACACGTCAACAATAACCAAACAAAAATTCGCCACATCAATGCTACCGACACCTTTTAATCTAATTTACAATAGTGACCGCGCAAAAAGTGAAGAGCCGTATGAATTAGAAGCGTACATGTAATCCATAGCTAAAGATTTTTGCTGGTATAAACTGAAAGTGCACAAGTATGGCTATTATATTTCTGTTATTTTGTTTGCAAAAAGTGTTTGACGTTTTTAATGAAAACAATATGACATAGATTACAAAGAAAATTGAAATGAAGAAGACATTTTGAATGTAAGATAAAAGTTTTTTTAGTGAAACCACACAGAAATGAAATCTTTAATACTAAGTGCTATTATGTAGTGTAAAGGCATAATTCATTAACTTTACATCAACATTTTATTATGAACAGAAGGATTTCTGAAAAATTTAAACTAGGTACCTACCCTTAAAATTAATAAACCCTCTTAGTCCTATGGCTTGATTCAACTTTAGAAGGCTTTAAAAGCTAGAATCAACTAACAACAGCTAAAATAGTAGTGAACCGGACTCTACATACAAATTAAACCACTTGAAATCTTAAAATTAATATACATCATCATCATGATGATGATGATGAATATACATGCATAGGTACCTCAATTTATTGTAGAGCCAAGATTCTCTTCTCGTTTCGCACAATCGACATTTCAACTATTAAAGAAATAGAAATGTGCAAAGGGGCGGGGCGCGGTGACTTTGGCGGCGTCGCCAAAAGGCCGGCATCGCATCTTGCGTTTGATTCCAATGACAATGACATTGTCACTTGACAAGTATGTTGTTAAATATTAAGTTAAAGCGAGACCGCTCTAAATAGCCCGCTTTGTCGCAATATTTGAGATGGGTAACAAGGTGATGATGTTGTACTTGATATTTGTTGATCTAATAAAGATGTTGACAAGGTTAAATTCAAGCAAAGGTAAGACAGCGGATTTACCTGCTGAAAAGTAGTTTATGTGTTACAACATAAATATTATAATAATTATGTATTATGTTTGTGTTGTGTTTATTATATTAATTATGTTTTAGTTTTAAGTTTCTCTGTATATTTGTGGTGTTACAATAAAGAGTATTCTATCTATCTATCTATCTATTATAAGCTAGTGACATATTCCTCCTTTTATTTCCGGGGAAATGCATTACGCATGCAACGTTAGTCACAGGGTGGTTATGTGGGACTCTCCGCCAGAGGAACCGGCGGATATACCCACTAAAACCCCGGGGTCCTTCCAGCCGCTGCTTAGCGGGGACGACGGAGATACGCTCTCACATTCTTCTCCGTCATTGTATGACTCCTGAGTAAGAAGCATTGGTGCACCTAGAATTTTACAACATTGTGAAATTCAGGGTTTCACTCAACGAAGTTTCACTGTACAGTAGGTACATAATGGGCAGCATTGGGTATCTCTTACCAATAGGAGAGCGTCTTGCTCGCCTTCTTACTTCTTTGCATAAAAAGCTATCTTTCAGCATGCACTATATGTATAATTATTATACCTCTAGTATAGTAGTAGGCATAGGTTCTAGAATGGCCCGCTTTGTCGCAATATTTGAGATGGGTAACAAGGTGATGTTGTTGTACCTACTTGATTTTTTTGTTGATCTAATAAAGATGTCGACAAGGTATTAAAAAAATGCAATGGCAGAACAGCGCTTTACCTGATGTAAGCACAGAAGGTACTTTTCAGCAGGCACAAGGTTTCCTATATAGAGAATAGTGGCGTAGGCATAGGGTCACAAATAGGCGCAAATAGTTTATTTTTATGGCAGATTTAAGTTAATGGCATCTATTATTTAAATTAAAGAATATGATTAAGGTCATGTCATAATTTTGGCTCTTATTCAGTGATTTCGATTAATATTATTATTATTATTCAATCTTTAACATGCCTTCTAATGTAACCATAACCAGTAACCATATCCCCTTCAGTCAGCCCTCTAGCAAGCCCCATACGACATCCATGGCGAATATCCGCCTGACTGCACATACACCATGCTACGGATGGTCGTCATTTGTTATTTTATATGATTGTCGTGCGGTATCCATTGAGAGATGTGCATTGTTTGTGAAGGGATCATTTTCAAAGATGAACATCTGAGCATTGGCACACGTGTTATACTATAGTGTGTGATACGTATCAGTATCTACATAGGTTTAAGTCAGTTAATAAATCTTCTTCTAAATATATAAATGGAAAGAGTGACTGACTGACTGATCTATCAACGCACTGCCTAATCCGCTGAACAGATTTGGTTGAAATTTGGTGCTCAGATATGTTTCCTAACGTAGACCTCCGCTAAGAAAGAATTTGTCCACGCGGGCAAAGTCGCGAGCACGAGCTAGTTAAGTATATTTTATTAAATAAATTTCGACCTTGTTTAAAATACACTTTTAATTAGATATTTTATCTGGGAATTAAAACTTATGCCGAGATCGATATTGCCAATGTACGTCGCGTAAATTATCGATTTCAATTTTATAATAAGTTTTATTTAAAAATATATTTTTTTGTCTCATTTTAAATCAAAATATTTTATATACAATGTTACAAAAGCTAATTTGAAATTACAAGTTTTTTATTGATTTCGAACGAGGCAAATTTGCCAGCATTCTGGGCATGCTACCATTTGACAGTGGTTTGAAAAGTTACCTATGTGTCATTCCAGCGTCTAAGCTAGGTACCAGGTACCTACTACCTACATACCCAAATATCGCTGTCCCCGGCGAATAAACGTACAAGTGCAAAAATTCAACTTTATAGGAAAAAATAAAAAACCTATTTTTCGTTAGGAACATTTGTTCTAGAAACCAGAACTTTAAATATGTATAACTTTTTTATTTATTACAAGAAAAATGTAAAAAAAATGAGTAGATGTATTTGGACCTATACAATTCGAAAATGAAATTATACAAGTTAAAACAAGACGTTGGCGATTATCCGTTTATTCGCCGGGGACGGCGATATAGCTAAATTGCTTCAACCGTTAAGGTGTGAAGTAGTAACAAACATACACACACACACATTAATTCGTACTCTCACATTTATAATATTAATAGGATAATATATTGTAAGGTAGGATAATAGGCAAATATCTCTACATTTCCCTCAAAAGCCTGAAGCTAAAACATGAACTGTTTTCACATGAAATAGGAAATTATTAATTCTTACACTAAACGATTCGTGAGTAGTTAAATTCATCTTTGTAAATAAACGGCATAAACTCACTTGTATTTACTTCGGCTGCGTGCCGACCGTTTCGATCCTGTACGAGGATCTTCTTCAGGGAGTCGCTGCGGTTACGCGCCGGCGTTCGCGCTAAAGTTCAGTGCTAAGCGGGGCGCGAACGCCGGCGCGTAACCGCAGCGACTCCCTGAAGAAGATCCTCGTACAGGATCGAAACGGTCGGCACGCAGCCGAAGTAAATACAAGTGAGTTTATGCCGTTTATTTACAAAGAGGAAATTATTAATGTAAATACATGTTACACCTAACTAAACACAACCAAGTTCAACATCAGAATCATAGATCCATACCATATATACGTAGATTAACTGACATTCCAAAACCAAGCGTGACCAATTTTGATTTGTCATAATATATCAAAATTCTAAATTCTGAAGCGCTAGTTCAACTGCCTGAGCAGTAATGTGCAAACATTACTGTGCTACGGTAGGAAGGCATTGTAGCTAGTGAAATTACTGGGCTGTAGAGTCTTAACATCTTATGACTCTTGAGTAAGAAGCGTTGATGCAGTGCATCTATAATATTTCACATCATTGTGAAATCCTAGGTAGCACTGTACTGATAATGACCAGCGTTATCTCTTAACATCAGTAGAGCGTCTTGCTCGTGTTCTTACCTCTTCACATAAAAAAGTAGTTAGTAGGACTTTTGCAGGCAATTCATACAAACCTTTCAACTTTTTCTATCTTGTTATATAACAAGACGGACACACGGACTTACGGATATATATCCGTAAGAGATTATATAGGAATATCATATACTAGTAGGGTCTACTATTAAATAAGATATTCCTATATACGTATAGCACGCACTTCGTCGCGCTTAATAGAAAATTATTAGTGTTTCTCTACTATATAATACATGTATTATACATATAAATCTTCCTCTTGAAACACTTTATCCATCAAAATCCGTTGCGGAGTTTTAAAGATAAGCATACATAGAGACAGACAGACACAGGAAGCAACTTTATTTTATACTATGTAATGATAGTGCATAAAATGTATTTGTCTTTCTCTGCTTTGTTTCTCTATCGGTAACTCTATGATCAGAATAGACGTCATGTTTCCAACGTTTGAAGTTTGTAACAATTTTGAACCGATATTACAAGTTAAATTACAAGTCAATATACAATATCGAGTTTATTTGAAGTTGTAGAACTTTTGAAGTTTCATATAAACTTCGACTAACAAAGCTCTAGGTAGTGTACTTTTTAACCCCCGACGCAAAAACGACGGGGTGTTATAAGTTTGACGTGTCTGTCTGTCTGTGTGTGTGTGTCTGTCTGTGGCATCGTAGCTCCCAAACGGATGAACGGATTTTGATTTAGTTTTTTTTGTTTGAAAGTAGAGTTAGTCGAGAGTGTTCTTAGCTATGTTTGGTGAAAATCGATCCAAGATGGCCGCCGCTACAAAATGGCGGATTACTTTTTTCTTCCACGACCCCATTGATATGGGTATCAAATGAAAGGGCTTAACGAGTAAAATACAGCCCACTATAAAAAATTTAAAATCCAAGATGGCCACCATCAAAAAAATTTGAATTACGTATTGCGTTGGGGGTTTTAAATTTTTAATTTAATTCACTTGTTAAAAGATATTGACATGGTGAGTGTGAACACTCCATGGCTCGTTGTCCAGGAAAATGTAGAGGGCAAGCGGTCACGCGGTCGATCACCTACGCGATGGACAGACCTCGTTAAAGCTGCGACACAAACCTCCGTAGTGCAGAGTTCCCGAGACGCTGGAGACCGAGGGCTGTGCCAATAATGAAAATGCAGCATCATCAACCACGACCACTCTGCGATCATGGAGTCACTGCAATAATAAGGTTCAAGCGAAAGATCAGCGTAGGTTAAACCTGACTTACCCATGCTGAGCTGGTGCCTTTTTGCGGCAAACTATATAGAGCTCATATATAACTAACTAGCTTATGCTTGCGGCTTTGCCCGCGTGGCCAAATCCTTTCTTAGCGGAGGTCTACGTCGTAAAACCTATCTGTATTCTAAATTTCAACCCAATCGGTTCAGCGGTTTAGGCAGTGCGTTGATAGATCAGTCACTCTTTCCTTTTATATATTCAGAAACTAGCTGTGCCCAGCGGTTTTACTCGCTATGTATTATTCCAGGGTCTAAGCTATCTCTGATACCAAATTTCAGCTCAATCGGTCCACAACGTTTAGGCGTGAAAGAGTAACAAACATACATCCATCATCCAGACATCCATACATTCTTACAAACTTTCACCTTTATTATATTAGTAAGATGTTTTATTTCCGTTTTGTTGTTGTCGCAAATAAATTTCTTTCTTTCTTACTTTCTAGAGCATCTTTGGACGAGGTGGGGTTACGATATCTGTTAGCGATTGGAAGAGAAAGCCAGAGGCCTATGTCCAGGAGCTCCACTTCTTCAAATGTTCGCGGGGAGTGTTAATTTTTTATTTAGTAATCCTTGTATCTTAGACCCTATATAATTAGGATTATAACACATCTAATTTAATCTATTTTGGTCGATCAATCAAATTGTATACCCCTTTGACGAATTTAAAATTGACAAATTGAGATTGATCCATATAAACAAAGTGTTAAAATATCTTAAAATAGGGATCACGTCACACATCGGTGCGTTCGTTTTACTTTTAATATCTGAACCAGTTACGATGATATTTTGCATGTCTGTATGAAGCTGTTATGGTAGTTTAGAGCCTAAATGTACACATATTTATACCTACATTCTAGCTAGCTGCAAATATTAAAAATTTATTTTATTTATTTATTTATTTACTTATTTAAATTTGTTATTATTTAGCACAACGCAGCCATTACTTATAATGCTAAAAAAGCATTTTCTGCCAGTTAACCTGTTACTGAAAAGAATTGACAAGAACAAAGGAGTAGCGCATGTCATGGACAACTATAAAAACTCAACATAAGTAAGTATTTAAAACTATTAGGTAGGTACTAAAAACCATTTTTTAAGGATGAAAATTAAAGAAACTCAGCCAACCTAGTCCTTAAAATAAACGGCGTAAAATCCAATCTGTAACATTTCCACGTCACTAAATCCACAGTAATAATAATAATTCCATACTCCATAACCCTACGTAGTACCAGAGATAGGGGTCCGATGACTCCACCCAGTGTGACCCCTCTAAACTTATGGGGATCGATCTGAGGCCATGTTGCGGTGGATAATCACTTTTATTTCGCTAGGGTGGCTTTTAATTTATTTTATTTGAATTTTTGTGTGAAAAGTTTTCTTCACTCAACACAAAAAACACATTCGTTATCGATGACAAGCAACATTTAAAATTTAAAATCTCTGAACAAAAATATTTTATTCAAAGATGTTCAGATACTTCGGCCCAGTAATTACACTAGCTTCAGTGCCTTCCTACCGAAGCCCAGTAACGTTTGCACATCGCTGCTTAGGTAGAATAATTGACACTGTTGTGGTACCCACCTAGTCGACCTCCTGCAAAGAATGTCTGCCTCTGGTCCCCTGGTAGTAAGAAAGTAAGAACTATACTGAGGTAGTTAACCAAATCATTCTCAATACAATAAAAATATTCTGTTCATTTAAAAATACTCATATTCGCCACACACAATCCATTCTCGATAAATTCAACAATTCATTGAATGGTCCAATACAACTACATTATAATACTCCACGGTTGGCCTTAATTTCTTTATAAAATACGTATAAATCTAAGAAATGTTACCTTTTAGTGAAATTGGTCACAGTGACAACTTCATATGATTTTTTTGTAGTTTTTAGTAGTGTAGTATTGTGACGCCATTACCACGGTTGTCGTAAAATTGTGCAAGTTTTGTGAATGGACTTTTAGTAGTGGGTGTACAGGATGCTTCAAAATTTGTCAACTCTCAAATTCAGTGCACGTTTGCATGTCAATTTAACATTATCATTAAGATAAAATTATAAGACTCTACTTTCCATTCAGACGCTCTTTAACTATAAAATTTTATTTAAAAATTATAAATAATAATATAAATATTTATTTATAAAATTAAAAACAAACTTTCCACTCCCGCTGAAAAGTAAAGTCGCGAACATTTCAGAAGCCCAGTTAATTTTTCGTGATTTAACAGTAAAAAGTGAAATTTGTTTATTACTAAAAAACTGATCAGATACGAAAAAACAGATGTTATGCGAAAATAATTAATCAATTTTCCTACTCCTAAAAATTTTAAATCTATCTAACATGCTTTTCAATTTTCAATTCATTTATTCAAAAACAATATTACATTGTATGTGAAATTAAAAACAAAAATAACAATAAAATAAGAAATTAAATTAAATAAATTACACAATAAAAATTATATGGGATTAAAGTAGAAAAACACAATTAAAATAAAAATAATTAAAAAACAAATGTCAACAATTAAAATCATTCAAATTATTGCATGTCATATATTCATTTACATCATAAAAACACCCCTTCATCAAAATAGATATATGTATATATGAATATATGAAAAATGTATATATGATAAATGGTTATCTACATAAAAAACAATTTAACTAAATATTTTATAAAAGACGACGTTTAAGAAAAGCTTAACTAAAAATATTAAGTAGGTATGTAATAATTATTTTAACTTCAAATCTGGGATGATAATTCAAATACTTTTATTATTTTCTTGACAGTATTAAAAATGCCACAACCTGTACAGCATTCGCGATATCCTGTGTGGTCCTATTTTGAGTCAATTGTGGCGAAACCTCATAAGTAGCCAAGAACAATAAGTGCCATAAATCTGTACCCAGTCGAACCTCCTTTGTGGTCTCTCCATTGACAAACATACCTCCTTGCTTCGCAGACTGGCCGTCGCCCGCGCATTTTACACTACTCCATTCATAAAATGGACTTCTAACTCCATAAATATGTCATAAAATTAAAGAAATGTCGATTTGATGTCGTTTGGAACACAATTACTTTAAAAAGATAAGAATTTGAGATCATAATTGAACATTTGCACGATTTGGATTGTATTGATTTTGTACCTTTTTCTATTGGTTTCATTGATTGTAAAAATTAAAAAAAATATTTATTCTATGTATCAGACTTTGCTCGCTAAACCTACACATCTATAATGCAGAATTATTCAAAATTCAACATTGGAATCAATGCATTACAATTAGGGTAGGTATACTTAAATAATTAACCGTAGATTTAAGAAGACCTAATTAAAAAACTTTATTGTTCTTCATGCTCTCATTTTTTTATTATTAATTTATTCTGACCATGGATACAAGTCCTTCAGTTGGAGTTTTAAATATATATACAAAACTCAAAAGAAATAAATGAAAATGAATTAACAACAATAATAAAATAATTAAATTTTTTCTACAGTATTTAGGATATACCTAAAAATAGACATATAAAACACTTTGTTCTCTAGTAAGACTGGAACGCGGCGGGGAACACTAATAGAATTTTGATCTGCAATGTTCTGGCTCTCATTCCAACTAAGTGTTACCAGAGTGAGTGTTGCCTTCGGTTTCCTATTGCTATTTTGTCCGTACAAAATTAAGACTGAACTTTAAGAGCGGCTTATAAAAAATTTATAACGGTTTCTAATCAATCTGAATCAATCAAATTCCACCTCCTTGTATCAAGGCGCGAGTGCACAATACCTACAAACGATGAGGCTCGACACAAGTCTTGTCACACTTGTCACACGTATCGTCTTACTTTGTGATCTTGAGATTTTGAAAAAAATATGAGAATACAAATAATATTCTTGAAAAAGTAGAAAATATTTATTGTTGCATCTAATGGTCGTAGTGATTCTTGGAGCTTGTATTTTTGAAGTGAAAACTTCTTTAGCGGCGCTGAGCACTTTTTTTGTATGGGTAAAAACTTTCAAACTCGCGTCAGGGTCACGTGATGCTGATCGAAAAAGCGTAAGATCGAGGGGAAGGGAGAGGAACTAGTATCTCCCTCTCTTTCTACCGTGCCTGAGTGTGCTGCTCTGTTTAGGCGGCACAGGGGGCTTAGACAAGCGCGCGCCCGATATATTTTTTTTATATTTTATATTTATATTTTTATATTTTTTTTATTAGACACTTAAATAGGTTCGAATCAAAACTGTTTGTTTCTTACTTCAGTTATCATAAACCAATTGTATCAGTTGTAAAAATTTGCGATGATGATTCTGATAATAACGATGGTGTAAAAGTCGTCGAAATTATGGATGGAAGTTGATTTTTCTGAGAGATAAAATTTAATGTTATATATAAATAACGATATAATATTATAAATAACAACATATAAATTGTCATATTTGTGTACGATAGCGCAATAAATAAACATTGTATTCTACCTCATAAATGATAGTATTTTTATACTTATAATTAACCCTTTAACCGCCACGGTCGGATATATCCGACAAGCCTGTTCTGTTACGTAACCGCCAGAGTCGTATATTTCCGACAAGTCGTATTTTTCCGACTGCACTTTAAATCTAAATTTTTTAAGTCATAACACTGTATTTTATAAAACTATACTCGTAATTAGATAAATAGTGAATAAAGTTATGATTTACAGTTGGTTTTATGCTTCTCTCCCAAATAGAATAAATATTAGACATCACTTTTATTGTAGGTATTTATAATTCAAAAAACTTGCCTGGCGCTAGGGGCACGACAAGTGATTTTAAGTCTGGCGGTTAAAGGGTTAAACACAACGTTAATATTGAAGTTTTCACTTCTGCCGGCACTCCCGGAGTGCTACCTTTTTTTTGTATTCATTATATAGGTTTATAGCCTTTGGACCATGATCTTGCCTGATCTGAAACGACGATGCGGGGCGGCGGAAGATGGTAGCAGACTATACCTAGAGAGCGGGATAAAGCCCTCCCTGACTTCACTGAATATCAATCCATAATTTAACACAATATATAGATAAAACAACAACACACATAAAGACAATAAGTATACACTAAATTAACAACTACTTTGATATAGAAAAAAGGAATATAAATTTAGGGTAATTAAGGGTTTTAATTTTTTTTTCATCCCACTATCTCGGAAAGTGTATTTTTACTCATCGATATCTGACTGGAAAAGTCCATTTTATCCTCTAGAGAAATTCAAATTTACTTTACCCTCTAGAGACAAAAACATAATTAAACCTATTTACTTCCACCTCTATGGTACCGAAATAAGCGCACAACTTATTTAAATTTGTTAAAAACTCGGAGTAAGAACCTCTTTAGTAAAATTTTTTTCATCCCACTATCTCGGAAAGTGTATTTTTACTCATCGATATCTGACAGGAAAAGTCCATTTTATCCTCTAGAGAAATTCAAATTTACTTTACCCTCTAGAGACAAAAACATAATTAAACCTATTTACTTCCACCTCTATGGTACCGAAATAAGCGTACAACTTTTTTAAATTTGTTAAAAACTCGGAGTAAGAACCTCTTTAGTAAACTTTTTTTTATTTGCTTTGGGCGCACCATCAGCCTAACCAGTAAGTTACTTTAGTAACATATTACGTTTCTTTTGAACTATATTTACGTAAGTTGTTAAAATATAAGTTACATTTCGAGGCAATAATGTTTTTTTAATGAATTATATAGTACTGTAATAGTAAATAATAGTTGAGTTAATTTAGCAGAGTTAATAGAATAAGCCAATTTTTTATAACTTTATTTAGTAGCAAGATTTTTTCTAAGTATTACTTTTTAGTAACTTTTTTATTAACGATTTCTTACTGTAATAAACTGAAAATGAGGAAATAATCACTAAAACGAATAGGTAGCGTGCTTTTCACGAAAGGAGACCTTTTTGCGGGACGCCACTATCGCACATTTTAAAAGTTTAAATACCTTTAATTTTTTAACGCCTCATAATTTCTCATATTTAATTTCTAAATCGAAAAGGTATTTATTTTATGTAACAAATAAAAATGATTTAAAATGTGTAGTCCAATAATAAAAGAATAAAAAATTAGTTCCGCTAAATTCCGTGGGACCTCTTTCGTGAAAAGGACTCTAAGTAAGCGTACCTACGTAAATTAAAATTGAATACTGGTTATTTTTGAAGATAGTGCACTGGCAACACTGTGCGCATCCATGGTGAGAATAATTAAAAAAAAAAACTTTTAGCATTGAGTTATTTCCTCGCTGAGGGGGGATGAAAAATTATGTGTCACACTCGAGTGCAAAGATTTTTGACCTTGTGCTCTTTTGATTCCCTCGCTAACGCTCAGGATTCTAATTATTAAATCACTCGCTACGCTCGTGATTTAATTTTAGAATCCTTCGCTTGCTCGGTCATACAAACTGAGCATGCGGTAAAAAAGCAACTTTGCACTCTTGTATAACAAATAACTATTTCGTTTACCATAAGGATTTGTTTTTTGTTAATTTATTCTGACCATGGATACAAGTCCTTCAGTCGAAAACTTTATTATAATTTTAAGTTCATTGTTTGGAGAGGATATTCCCTCCAATATTCGATAAAGAGTGGGCGTTTATCGAATCACATCGATTAATTTTGTGACGATTCTTGAAAATAGCAGACTGTTGAACTTTTTTCCATTCTTCGACAGTAAATCACATTCACAAACACTCAACGTTTATTAAACCCACTATTAATACGCGTTTAGCACTTATTGCAAAATTATTATCCAAGAACGCAAAAAATTTCATCCGCTTTCCAAAAGCGCGGCAAAATGAATCCTTTACCATAAGGACATTTAAAAGTATTGCCATCCTACAAGGCAATGCTACCAGCAATATATATGTAGGTACGTATTTGGTATAAGTAAATTAATACTCTTGCAGGTAAAGTGTATATTAAAATTATCTAATGATTTAGGCACATAATTTTTACGAAATTCTGTAAAAAATACATTTGACAAAAACATTTTTTTAATCTCCATCAAAAGTTCGCGGCACAAAACTTTGACCATCGATCACTCGCGATTTCTGACAGATCGCGGCAAATCCATAATTTCGGATTATTCACAAAAATAGCCAAAACCTTCCCAATCAAATCCATTGTGTTCATAAAATGTAACTTGATTTGTTTAGATTGATCTCTAACATCCATTTCGATGTGCTTTTTATTTTTGAAAAACAGAATTTTTGACTGATTTCTGTTATTTTTGATCGATTTGGGGCAGTTTTGTGAATGATATAGTTTATTTTATTGTTGACTGACTTCCTGGTTCTTTCTTTGGTAGAGTACCACAGGTAGATTTAAAAAATCGGCAAGTCTATCCAAGAAAAGATTTACAGAAACAAACTTTAATACTTATAACCGCAAATATTCGCGATAGTTTTTAATTCTTTTAAAAAGAGAGGTGACATTAAGAGGCAGCTCAATCTAATTTTGCATAGTACTAGGTATACTTTACAACTAAACGAGAAGTACTTATAAAGTATTATACCTATAAAACCTATAGGCACTTAGGTGTATGAAGATGGATCTCTATACGAGTATGCCCGAACTGCTAAACAATTACTGGCTGAAAATTGGCTTAAGCCTGGCACCTCAGGGCCCTCACCTTATTTCAGGGTATTTTATACCCTGAAATAGCAAAGTACCGAAAGTAATTTGAAATATTGCAACTTGAAAGGGGTAAAATCACACTCCCCAGAACTTTTAATCCCCAGTAGACATGTGCGCCGATTATAAAACGACCGGCGGCGGCGTCTGGTCGAATAATGACCGGCGGCGGCGGCGTAATCGGCGTGAAATCGGCGTGGGGGTAAAATTCAACAAAAATCAAAATAAAGCGTGCTGAATCACGTTTCTTAAATATTATTTGTCATATTTAATGAAATTAGGTGTTATTAAATATCAATATGTTAATTCCGCTCCAATTTGACGCTAAAGAGGTGGCGAGGAATTTAAACGATAAACTATGTAATAGTGAGCATTAATTCCACCGTCTAATGCACCACCCAATCTTTTGCATATGCCTGCATAAGGGTTAATAATTAATAACTAATTGCTCGTTAGTTAAGTCATCTCAGCCATAGGACATTCATTGCTGAGCATCGCTCCCCTTTGGACTGCCATATAATATACCTTGGAAGCGACCTGCATCCAGCGTCTTCTTCCGGCGACCTTTAGAGGGTCGTCTGTCCACCTTGTGGGTGGACGCCCTACGCTGCGTTTGCTAGTCCGTAGTCTCCACTCGAGCACTTTTAGACCACATCGGCCATCCGCTCTACATGCTATGTGGCCTGTCCATTGCCACTTCACTTCGCTGGGCTATGTCAGTGTCTTTAGTACGTCTACGGATCTCCTCATTCCTGATTCGATAGAGTAGAGAAACCCCGAGTATAGCCCTCATATAGCTAACTGAGTGACTTTGAGCTTTAAGATGAGGCTAACAGTGAAGGATCACATTTCAGTGCCGTAAGTTATCATGGTAACACACATTAATTGAAGACTTTCATTTTGAGGGTTTGTTGAAACTTAGACTAGACTCCTACAGGGACTTACAACGATGAAGATGATGAAAACTGCTGCAGGTATTGCTACGATAAAAATAGTATACAACGAGAGAGCTGACATGTTTTTCGCTTCTACACGAGGCATCCTCAGAGACTTGACTTACCGACTGGTCATTGTAATGTGGGGAGGGGAGATTATAAAAGCCATGTTCGTGGAGGGTCATTCCGGACCGTTCAATGGTTGGCGTTGTGTTGGCCTTTTTTCTTTTTTTCTTGGGGTATGTTGGTCTCCCTCGTTAATAATGGGCACGGCGGGGATACCCACTAAAAACTGAGGGTGTTTCTGCGGACGCCATAGTACCGGGGTAGCGGGAACGCCGAAGCCCTCATCCACGGCCCCGACGGCGTTTGGTCCAAATTGACAGGAGGACCAAGGCCTCAGTGGAGTCAAGAGTAGTTTAACCCCACCCTCCAAAGCGCACCACCTCGAGGGTCGGTTTGTCAGCGACGAGTAGCCCCATACTCCGTCTAGACTCTAGAGTCTAGACCCAGGTAGGAGGATGGGAAGGGCGTGGAAGATGCACCTCGGATGCCTCCTTTTCCGGGCACGCATAGGGAGGTCGGTGGTGAACTTCCGTTCGCGTTTGGCGATCCTCTTCTGCGATAGTGTCCTCTTGCAGAATGAGACCGCGGCCAGCCACGATTCCTCGCTTGAAGCCATTGCTCTTTCCATGGTTGATAGTTGATAGTGAGAGTTCCTCCCCCATAACTGCAATGATGGTACGGTGTTCACTGACCCATGCTGGGCACGCGTATCCACTTCGCAACCACAGAGGTGGCAAACAGGGGTCGGTTCTCTGCCGGCTACGTGGTGCATGCAAGTACTTTCCGAAGCATCCGTACCCGGAAAACACCTGCACGAGCCGGAAGATCAAGGACCCGTGCTTTCTGTCCGTCCACCGCTGGAGTAGCGAACGGATCAGGCAGGGAGATAACCGGGCAACTTTGCCCGGGAACACTTGCTCCCTGATATTCCATCGCCTGTCGAGGACGAGTCCAAGATATTTCATCGAGGGCTCGACCGCGATGTTATGTGACCCCGGCGTTATGTTGGCCTTTGCTAAGTCCACACAGCGCCAACGATTGCCAACGAACCCCATCGTTGGCATTCGCTAGTTTGGTGTGGAACAAAATGATGGAAAGTGGAAATCATACCTCCGTACAAATACGCTTTTAATTTCACAAAATGTTAGTAATTTACTACACGGGTAGCAATAGCAACAGCTAGTGACAGTTACGTGTTGAGCCGCCGACTAGTATCATTCTTTTCTATTCTTTCTACCTCTTTCAGGACGTTCAAATTTATGTGAGACGTTTCTTGTGTCTTCAATTATTTTATTTAGATAATATTGATGATTAAAACATTATAATTACGTTAATAAAATAAAAAAAATCCACGCCGATTTCACGCCGATAAAATGATCGGCGGCGGCGGCGTGGTCAAAATGACCGGCGGCGGCGGCGCGGCGCACACGTCTAATCCCCAGTGACACTCAAAAAAGGCATTTGCGAACTCTCCCATAACACTACAATGTCATATACCTCATACATAAATCCAATCGCATAAACCATTAAAACAATCAAGTTTGCAGCTGCAAACCACTGGAACCACTCGAGCGAAGCGATCGGCCTCCGGGACCGCCCCTCGACCACGCACAAAAATCAACAATAAATAACAATCTACACCCCTATCTTAGACACTATGACACCATCACGACCAGAAACGATCTATCCGACTACACAAAACACAAGCAAAACTCAACGGTAAAGTCATGAAAGTAAAATTCAGTATAGAGGGACCAGTTCCAGGATTATCGACAAAAAATTCGATCCCATCTAAAGTGTGCAACAATTGAAAAATATTTCGTCTCTTTCATCCAATGTCCCTTTATTAAATTTATTGTTAAAATGTATATAAAAGTTGTCGTAACGCGAAGGGGTCGCAGTCGTAGATCTGTAACGCGCGTGACAACATCCTCAAAATGTACCCCCAAAGTTTCTCCAGGATTTTTAGACCTTGGGACGTGAGTGAATCTAAACCTGAAACTACGAGTGAACAAATAGAAGTGGAAGTTAAAACTAAGAAAAGAAAACTAGACGAGGAAAAACGAGAAAGTCGTCTGCGCAAAATACGCGGAACTTTCAAGAAAGCTGATGTAAATCTCCATCAAGACGCTACAGTTTCAACTACCACTATAGACGAAGACAAGAAAGAAAACCCAGTAACGAGTTTGACACAATGCTGCGATAGACTCTTACCTGAAGAGGAAACTAAGGAAAAAGCTGAAGAGCCTGTTTACACTCCAACACCTTTGCTACCTCAAGTATACCCATACGTTCCTGAATACTTACCGGCCGCTGACATCGCTCAAGCGTTAGGCGTTCCACCGACAGACCCTCTCCTCTTAGAATCACTAGCACAAGGCTACGCGATGGAGCTAGAATATGCTAGAATCATCCAGCAGGAAAACGAAGCGAAGATCCTCAACGCGAGAAAACAAAGACCAAAGAAATACAAATGCCCACATTGTCAAGTGGGGTTCTCCAATAACGGACAACTGAAAGGTCATATAAGAATACACACAGGAGAAAGGCCGTACAAATGTGATGAGAAGAATTGTGGTAAAACCTTTACGAGGAATGAAGAGTTGACCAGACATAAGAGGATCCATTCTGGCGTCAGGCCGTTTCCTTGCCAGACTTGTGGAAAGAAGTTCGGGAGAAGAGATCATTTGAAGAAGCATACGAGGACGCATTACGTGCAAGCGGAGAGAATGATGCCAGTTTTCGTGCCTTTATCGGCTGTTCCACATGTAGGGTTTCCTTACTTGTATGGATACTGAAGACTATAAAAACTAAATTAAAATGTAGAGTACCAAATTTATGATGAAGTGTGTACTACCTGAGCAAAAATTTTAATACCGTTGATACCTGATTGAAATTTGTATATTTAGATATCGATTTATAAATCAAGTTATAGTCGAAAAGTGTATATTTTGGATTATAGTAATTAGTAAAGCCTTTAAAAGTGGTTGAAATACTACATTATGTGATGAGAAGTTTCAATTTATAAAATTCTAGATATCTAGGTTCCTGATTGATATATTTTTGATAACGATTTAGAAACTATGTAATAAAAGAATAAGTGAACGTATATTTTAATATTAAGTAAATACTAAAGATATGATGTATTTTGTACAGAAAGGCTGATAAAATAATAAAATATTTTTAAAATAATGTCCATCTTTCATTTCTTGTAGGCCTAAACTGCTTTAGTTAATCTTAAATAGGTATTAGGTACTAAGTTAATCGTAAAAGAAGTAAAGTAGGTACTTACATGTAGAAAATGGAGAAATAGTCTTAATATCTGTTTCTCTACCTTGTAATAAACTATATTTAATAGGTACATAGGTCTTAACATGGTTCTAGGAATAAATATACTAAGTTATAACATTAGTAGGTACGATTTAATGTGTTTTCTGCCCAGCTTAAAATCACGTAAATGTTCGCCTGAAATGCCAAATTCTTTTTAAAAATAACACAATGTCTAAATCGCTTTTTGAGTAATTTTTTTAATATATTTTAGATGTAATATAGATTATTTTTTACAAGACAAGAACAAGACAAAAAATGGTCCGCTACATGATTACCATCATTGAGGGATTACCATCAAGTTTAGACGTCTGCAACGCCAGTATTGATTAAAATGCAGTGTCAGTCACGGGACGTCGGTGGGATAAATGCCTCTCTCTGACTTCACTGAACATCGTGCCGGAACACGGAAAAATAACATTTCGCAAAGTAGAGCACTGGCGTTCATCATTAAACGGGAGTTTCAAACAATTCAATTCTAAATCCAAGGAATTAGATGTATAGTAGAGCAATATACCTAGTCCTAAATCATGTTGATAGAAAACTAGAAGAGAAGATCAAAATTGCTAAATGTTTCCGAACCTTACTTAGGAATATTCCCAATATTACTGGCAAATATTGCTCTTACTGGCAAATATTGCCGACACGGAAAAGAAATAGCTAAGGAACTACATAAAGATCGCGACCGCTATCCTGCTTGTTCCTGCGCTGTGTGTCGTCGGCCTAAAAGTATTTCTTATACACTTTTACTTATTTTTCTTAGTCTCTAAATCTCCCATCTTGCAAGTCTACTACTCCTCGCAATATCGCTCAAAAAAGGTTTCCCTCAAGCAGTCTCGCAGATGACGACTTTTAAGCTGGACGATGCGATGCTTGGAAGACATCGCGATATCTAGCTTTTGTGATTTCACGATCAAAGTTAAGACTGACCTATCTTTACAGTATTTTTTTTAAACTTTAAAATATCTTCAATTCTAAATTCCTTTACAAAATCATCACAAAGAATCCCTAATGTTATAAAATCGATCAATCATTGAATTTATCAGACTTACGCAAAATGGAAGCTAAGTGTGAACTTCCGGACCATTCTATGGATGCAAACAATTACAGTTTTTACCATGTTTTGACTTTCCTTAGTGGAACACTTGGGCGTATAATGCAGTTTTGGGAAGAAGGTTTTATTACAAATTAATTGCTTTATTGTTAGGGCCAAAATTGATATTTATACTGGCATTTCTGTGTAAAATAGGACGATTTTATAACTCGTCTGGTGATAAGCGATTACCCCTGCTTTTTACAGTTCCAGTAACTAAAACAACAAAAACGGCACAACTCACGTCTAATATTGTCGAGAATATCTCGACCACGGTTTCGGACAATTACGATGTCCTTCATCAGGAGGTTACGCAGGACCCGACGCTCACCACGCATGCTTCTGCAGGCGTGAACTCCTGATGAAGGACATCGTAATTGTCCGAAACCGTGGTCGAGATATTTTCGACAATATTAGACGTGAGTTGTGCCATTTTAGTTATGGAGAACACGTGCAATAGTTTTAAAAATCGTACAGTTGCAGTGTAACCTAGGTAATCAACAGATACGAAGGTAGGCAACACTTGTTAACCAGAGACGTAAGATGTTACGACTGATATCTTCGATTTTCCCCTCGTTAGGCTTCGGCCATGACTAAGCACTACACACTGGAAAAAACCATGTGGTTATTTTGACCATGTTCAACGGTGAAACCCGAATAATGAAAAATCCTTACTATATCTTTGTGCCAAATTACAACTCAATCAATCCATTCAGCCGTTATTGTTATAGCTCCTGCTGTGCGTTGATAGATCAATCAGCCAGTAACCCACGCTTTTAATATGAATTTAGAAGACGATAAAAATAATAAACCGTAATAAATCTTAAGTACCAGTCACTACTGTTGACGTAATACTCAACAAATGAGCAATTTTCTCACGATTTGCTCCAAATATTGAGATGTCGTAAAAAAGGACAATCGGAAGCGCTTCCGTGCCCCCAGCAGGACATACGGACATCGCATTTTATTTTAATGTATTGAATAATATAATGTAACTGTTGTCGTTGCGCACAGCGTGGCGTCTGGCAAATGTCTTAACATTTGTGCAATTTTTTTTTTTTTTGAAGAAATTTTATTGATGGACCTAATTTTTTTCCTTTCTCTGCCCGGACGAGATTGATTGCTGTTAACGATAAGGCCGCTAATTGTAACACTTTTCGTGAGTTTTATTTTAATTTGTTTTTGTTGAACAATAATATTTGTAC
The DNA here is from genome assembly GCA_947507615.1 of Hemithea aestivaria. NCBI lineage: Eukaryota > Metazoa > Arthropoda > Insecta > Lepidoptera > Geometridae > Hemithea > Hemithea aestivaria. The sequence goes on along the minus strand of OX382345.1, from coordinate 10,657,110 downwards.
TTATTCAATAAAGAGTTAGAGGTACCTATCTATCGCTATATCTAGTTTAAATGTACAAAAGTAAAAAACACTAACAAACTGTTGCCTTTGTAATATTATCATTCCCATTGGCTACGATTTTCGCGCAATGTGCAAAATCATCAAACAAAACAAAATTTCCAAAACATTTTTTGTTTGAGAAATTGATACCTACTTCGTGCGAACGTTTGCGCTAAATAAGGCTTCACTTTAGTGTCATCATATCTCACACATTTCATTGACTAAAAACTGTAAAAGGCCCATGAATTAAACCTTAAAAAAACCTTCCCACGCCAAAGCCTCGCGACTAACCAAACAAACCTTAAAAAGTCAACACACCAACGCCGAAAAAATGCCGAAATCCTCGTAAAATTTATTATTTTTCATAACCCGCCCATAATCTAACAAATTCGCTCAATAGGTCCATTATAATATTTGTAATTTATAGCCTGAATCTAACTTTGGCTTAACTTGTAAAAAATGAATACAGACAGGTGATCGGTCGGACCATGAATGGGGGAAGCTTTCGGTTTAATATTAATGACAGTTTGTGTAAACAGTTTTTGTTTGTAAAAATTCGTTCTCATTCCTTTGGTTCATTCATAAAATGTGGGTGGGTACAAATTAAGGCTTGGCTTAAAAATAAAATAAGGTAGGTAACATTAAGTTAGGTACCTGGTACCTACCTACACTCTACACCTTCAAGTAATTGTACTTAAAATTAAAATGAACTAAGAGTGATCACGTTGAATGAAATCGATGTTAAGCAAGGGATTTATCCCACTTTCTATGTTTAGTGTGCTACCATCTACAGCCGCATTGTCGCTTAACATCTTGCGAGACCCTGCGGCCCTAGGCAAGCACCAATCGTTTGTCGCTATCGACAAAAAAATTAATAGGAATGACAGTCGCTATTGAAAAGCAGTAGATAGATAGATAGATAACCCTTTATTGGAACACAAGAGACAAAGTACAAAAACAACTTATAAACTAAAACAATACAAAAGCTATGTGTTACAATTGGCGGTCTTATCGCTAATAGCGATCTCTTCCAGACAACCGTGCAGTACATTTTTACAAGCTTTTATTTACTTTCACTTGTCTGTTGTCTGTCTGTCTGTAATCAAATCTTGCAAGGTAAATTTGACTCACTTCCCGGTTTTCGATTGCATGCATGTATAAATCGGATGACAATGCAATATTATTATGACGTGGAGCTGATCTGATGATAGAGCGGGAAGATGGTCATAGGAACTTCGTAATTAAACGACGCAACCCCATCGTGCTTGGGCTCATTTGATTCGTCTTGACGAGTACTTTATGGTGCTAAATGGTAATAAAATAAACAATAAAAGCTTGTTTTTAACAAGTTTTTTTTTAAATTTCACTTGTTTTATCCATAGCGACAAACGATTGGCGCTTGTCTAAGGTACCTGGACAAAGGCTAATATACAAGAAATAAAAAAAACTTGGAATTAAAACGATGTTAAGCAATAAATTAGCCAGTATCGTCCATTGTCCACCCATGGGAACGCAGTCAGGTGTCACGCCTACACTATGCGCTTTTTAAACGTTGCGTTGGCTACCTGAAGATAAGGGTACTGTGGTGACCATGAATTAACGATATTTTACTATGCTTACGCAAGATTTGTATTAAGTACTTGACGTAATAGGTAGTAGTAAGTAGGTAGGTACGCTACGTATTTACCAAGCTTTATTTACTTTCATTTGTTTACTTTCCAATGGAACCTCAGCGATTTTGTTGACTCTGTTGATTAATCTTGACGAGTACTTTGTCTTTAAAATTTTTTTTGTTAGTCTATGCTGTCCCATTACTGAGTAAAGACCTCCCCCTTTCAATCCTTACATGTATCTCTTTCTTGTGCCACCTCAGCCCAGCCGGTCTGGTAAGAGTCCAAGTCGTCTCTCCATCTTTTTCTGGGCCGGCCTCGGCGGCGCCGCCTTTCCTTTGGTGTCCATTCTGTGGTGATCTTTGCCCAGCGGTCGGGATGCATACGGCTGACGTGACCCGCCCAGTCCCATTTCAATTTTGCTAACTTCAATTCTGTAACTCCTGTCTTGGATCGAATAGCGGTGTTACGCACCCTATCGGTTCTCTTGATGCCCAAGATGCTGCGCTCCATTGCCAAACCCCGAAACGGAACTTTTGCGATTTTACGCTTCAGGGAGATTGGAAGATCTCCCTTCATGAGCGACTTCATGGACCAGTAGCTTTTCCAGGCGTTATCGATCCGGCGATCGATTTCCTTCTCTTGCCTGTTTTCGAAAAAAACTAACTGGCCCAAGTAGATGTATTGATCGACATAGTGTATTTTTCCTCCCCATCTACCTCGACCTTACGTCTCGTGCTAACCAACAGCAACTTTTTAGTTATTTTGTCAAAATGTACTAAGTTACAAAAGCTTGCTCTGGCGAAATACACAAGCCGTGTTTTGCCAAAAATTAAAAAAAAAAATATATATATATTCACAATCTGATTGTCACTCTACCTAAGTCAGTTCAATCGAACTACCAAAACGGCTTACAATACAAATTGGATTATTTACCGCGGTCATTACGTACAATACCCATTCATGACTCCATGCAAAAAATGTTACAATTCCATTCTCACGCAACTCGCAAGTGGCATGAAGTACTCAAGTCATTTTACTAAAAAAAAAAAAAGAAATCATTCGTTCCGGCAGGTTGGTATGACGTTTGACGGTACATGAATGGCGTGCCTTTTTTACTCGCGTGATCGATTTGATCCGATTTTTGTGTTTGTTTATTCGAGCCTTGATAGCAAAGTTTGACTTTTAGGTACACCTTGTTTGAACTCCCACGCACAGTTTGTTGCTATTTATTCATTGGTTGAATTAAAAAAAGTTTGCTTTTTCTCAAAGACGTAAGGCGGGAAAGTGGCGGGAAAGTTTCAATCGTGTTTTTTTTCCACGATAAATAACTAGTAGTTCGCCTCGAACTGGGACCTCGCAGACCCAATTTCATTGATAATGTTAAAACCTTAGATTTTATAAGGTACATATATATAAGGTATATAGATACCTAAAGGTAAAAATATAATGTACCTACGAAGTGTGTACATTAATGGAAACTTTAATATTCGTAAAAGGTAACTTATAATATTACCAAAATTCAAAGTAATTGAAACTCAAAATACCTACGTAACGGAAATGTTTAAAGTGATCTTCTTTATCACTGTGATTTTTCTATTGTTATGATCAAAATTTCAATAATAATAATTTAATATTATTAAAGGTTATGCGTATTCAATTGAAGAAAATTATAAAATAAATATTGCTTTAGGCGCTAGCAGTCAATTATGTAGAGTCTCATAGATTGTAGCTCTTGTATAGGAAAAAGTTGCCAACCACTGCATTAGAGGAATTGAAATGGCTTCTAGCTAATTTTTTTAACGTTTTTAATGAGGAAAATATAACCATAAGATTGATTTCCCTATAACTACTCGTAACATCGCATCACCCTGAAAAAAATATCTAGTTTTACTTGTGTTTAACAACAAACCAATACCGCAACTTTACGACTATACCTACCTATTATTATTATTGATACTCGTATATTGTAGCAAATTCCAACATTTTTGTCGTAGCTAAGCGTAGTAACTTTGATCTAATCTGTGATCTCTAATGATATGCCATTCAAACGAACAACTATTTAATTTAATTATCTATACTACCATGGAAAAATTCAAAATAGTTTTTATTTCAAAATTCCTACGGGAACGGGAACAAAATGGAAAATTGTAACCGCTAGGCCTATTAATCTGACATTTTGTATAAAGGTAGTTTGACTATCATGAATGGATTCAAGATAGTTTTCATTCCAAAGTTCTTGCGGGAACGGGAACAAAATGGATATTTTTAACCGCTAAACCTATAAATCTGAAGTTTGGCATAAAGGTAGTTTGACTACCATGAATGGATTCAAGGTCATTTTCATTCCAAAATACCTGCGGGAACGGGAACAAAACAGAAAATCTGTTACCGCTAGGCCTATTAGGTTGAAATTTAGTTGAAAGGTAGTTTGACTACCATGACTGGATTCAAGGTAGTTTTCAACCCAAAATATCACGGGAACGGGAACAATCTACGAGTATGTCTATACTCTATACCAAAATGTGTTTAAAGTGGAAATCTACTGATTCATCATCGCAGGGATAAAACCGCTGGACTAATTGAGCTGAAATTTAAACAGCGTGTTTTTTAGGTAACGTAGGCGACCGATAAGAACGGATTTTGCGAAATTCCAACGGGAACGGGAAAAAATGGAAATCTGTCAGCGTTGAGTCTATCAAGCAGAAATTTGGTATAATGGTAGTTTGACTACCATGAAAAGATTCAGGATAGTTTTCATTCCAAAATTCTCACGGCAACGGGAACAAAATGGAAATCTGTAACCTCTAGCCTATTACGCTGAAATTTGGTATAAAGGTAGTTGGGGTACCATAAATGGATTCATGATCGTTTTCATTTTAAAATTCTTACAGGAACGGGAACAAAATGGAAATCGCGGTAACGCCTATAGCGCTGAAATTTGGAAGGTAGTTTGACTGTCAGGAAAGGATTCACAACGGTTCTTCACGGGAACGGGAATAATATGAAAATCTGTAACCGCTTGGCCGATTAAGCTGAAACTAAATGAAAAGGTAGTTTGGCTACCAAGAAAGTACAAGATAGTTTTCAACCCAAAATTCTTACGGAAACGGGAACAATATATGTCTATGCAAAATTTTAAGTGGAAATCTAACTGACTTATCATCGCAGGGATAAAACCGCTGGACCGATTGACCTGAAATTTGTACAGCGTGTTTTTTAGGTAACGTAGGCGACAGATAAGAAGGGATTTTGTGAAATTCTTACGGGAACGGGAATAAAATGAAAATCTGTAACCGTTGAGTCTATCAATCTGAAATTTGGTGTAAAGGTAGTTTGACTACCATGAATGGATTCAAGATAGTTTTCATTCCAAAATTCTAATGGGATCGGGAACAAAATGGAAATCTGTAAAAACTAGGCCTATTAAGCTAGAATTTGGTATAAAGGTAGTTTGAGTACCACGAATGGATTCAAGATCATTTTCATTCCAAAATACCTATGGGAACGGGAACAAAGTGGAAATCTGTAACCGTTAAGCCTATAACGCTGAAATTTAGTATAAAGGTATTTTGACTATCAGGAAAGGGTTCAAATAGTTTTCATTCCAATATTCCCACGGGAACGTGAATAATATAGAAATTTGTAACCACGTGGTAATTAAGCTGCAATTTAATGCAAAGGTAGTTTGGCTACCAAAAAAGAATACATGATAGTTTTCAATCCAAAATTCCCACGGGAACGGGACTAATATGGAAAATGTTACCGCTGAGCAGAATAGTTTGAAATTTGGTGTAATAGTAGCTTGACTACCAAGAAACGATAATGGATTGTTTATTCATCCCAATATTCCTATGGGAACGGGAATATTAAGCTGAAATTTGGTATAAAAAAGTTGTTTGATTCCCAAGCTCAAGCGCATCGCCTCATTCTCGCTTCGTACGCACGATTTGCGCATTGTGGATACTTTCCAACCCAACTAACATAATATGTGGGACGTGGGACTATACTAAACTCTGTAGGGTAATCTGACTGACTCATCATTATCACAGTAGAGACGAAACTCCTGAACCTAGAATGATAAAATTTGGAATACCTATTCTATAGGTTCTTTTTAATACCTAAACATATATATTTTTATTATGTTTTTGCTGAACTGATAGAGTTGAAATTTGGCATAAAGGTATTTAAGTACCAGGAGAGGATGTAAAATAGTGTTTATCTCAGATATTCCCCTCTTGGAGGGAGAAAAGAGGACCATTTTTCTCCTATAAAAGTGGGGGCAAATGTTGTATTGAAATTTCTAATACCGCTGGGCCTGAAATTTAGTAAGTATAATAAAGGTAGTTTGTATACCAAAATAGGACATAGGTTAGTTTTAATATTTTAGAAATCCCCTTTTAGAAGGGGAACAGGGGTGAAGTTTGTATGAGTTATCTATGTATATTCGTTAGGCCAATTAAGCTTTTTTTTTTACTTCTACAAAGGTTAGTTTAAGTACCAGGAAGGACACAAAATAGCTTTGATCCCCGAAACCGCCCTTTCAGAGAGGAAACCAGGCATTTAAGAGTTTGTATAAGGAATCAGTATCCGTCGAACTGACGTAGCTTTCATTAGGTTTTAACCAACGAATTAGGGAAATAAGTTTTAACACAATGAGTCCTGGGACAGAGCATAGGATAGTTTTTATTTCCCTGAAATCTTTGTAGTATCTCCAAACATTGTAAAGGCCGCGGCAGTGGCCGGCGAAGCACCAGAAGCTACTAGAATATTTTAAGATAGAAATATCATCAATAGGATCACAAGTTGTAAAAGACTTAATTATTCATGTTAAGATGCGAATTTAATGTTCGGGATCATTTTCTATTTCTAGCAAAGGTATTATACTAAATATGTAGATTGGTCATTGAAATATTTATTGCGTAAGTCTTATTATTTCATTTTATTTTTTTATTCATAATGGCACCCGAAGCGAAGCGAGGACGGGCCGCTAGCAGCCCGTCCTCGCTTCGCTTCGGGTGCCATTATGAATAAAAAAATAAAATGAAATAATAAGACTTACGCAATAAATATTTTAATGACAAATCTACAGATTTAGTATAATATTGCTAGAAATAGAAAATTATCACGAACATTAAATTCGCATCTTAACATGAATTTAGTCGCATTTTTTTACAACTTGTGATCCTATTTATGATATTTCTATCTTAAAATATTCTAGTAGCTTCTGGTGCTTCGCCGGCCACTGCCACTGCCTTTACAATGTTTGGAGATACTAAATAGATGTCAGAGATAAAAACTATCCTATGCTCTGTCTCAGGATTCAAACTGTGTTAAAACCAAATAAAAGCTACGTCAGTTCGACGGATACTGATTCCTTATACAAACTCTTAAATGCCTGGTTTCCTCTCTGAAAGAGCGGTTTCGCGGATAAAAGCTATTCTGTGTCCTTCCTGGTACTTAAACTAACCTTTGTAGAAGTAAAAAAAAGCTTAATTGCCCTAACGAATACAGATAACTCACCCCTGTTCCCCTTCTAAAAAGGGGATTTCAATACAACATTTGCCCCCACTTTTATAGGAAAAAAATGGCCCTCTTTTCCCCCTTTAAGAGGGGAATATCTGAAATAAACACTATTTTACATCCTCTCCTGGTACTTAAATACCTTTATGCCAAATTTCAACTCTATCAAATCAGCAAAAAGATAATATAAATATATACTGGTTCTCGCAAAATCCTTTCTTATTTAATGTTTAGGTTTTAAAAGAACCTATAGGATAGGTATTCCAAATTTTATCATTCTAGGTTCAGGAGTTTCGTCTCTACTGTGATAATGATGAGTCAGTCAGATTACCCTACAGAATTTAGTGTAGTCCCACATATTATGTTAGTTAGGTTGGAAAGTATCCACAATGCGCAAATCAAGCGTACGAAGCGAGAATGAGGCGATGCGCTTGAGCTTGGGAATCAAACAACTTTTATACCAAATTTTAGCTTAATATTCCCGTTCCCATAGGAATATTGGGATGAATAAACAATCCATTATCGTTTCTTGGTAGTAAACTACTATTACACCAAATTTCAAACTATTACATTTTCCATATTATTCTCGATCCCGTGGGAATTTTGGATTGAAAACTATCTCGTATTCTTTTTTGGTAGCCAAACTACCTTTGCATTAAATTGCAGCTTAATTGGCCACGTGGTTAGAAATTTCTATATTATTCATGTTCCCGTAGGAATATTGGAATGAAAACTTTTTGAACCCTTTCCTGATAGTCAAAATTATTTAGTGTAAAGGACACTAAATTTCAGCGTTATAGGCTTAGCGGTTACAGATTTCCATTTTGTTCCCGATCCCATAGGTATTTTGGAATGAAAACGATCTTGAATCCATTCATGGTAGTTAAACTATAATACCTTTATACCAAATTTTAGCTTTATTAAGCCTAGTGTTTACAGATTTCCATTTTGTTCCCGATCCCGTAAGAATTTTGGAATAAAAAATATCTTGAATCCGTTCATGGTAGTCAAACTACCTTTACACCTTTGTTTTTTTTTGTTCCGTTTCCGGCCGCCCAAATCAAAACATTCACAAAACAACCTGTTGCTTATTTAAATTAATTTAAGAGTGAAAAGTGAGTTTCAAGGCACAAAAATTGCATTAAACAACTGACCAACCTGCGAGGGATATTTCAAGGACTTGCTGGCGGATATATTGAAGGAGCTGCAGGAGAAATAAGCAGTGGAACATATTGTATCACAGATACGAAGAAACATTTTAAATTTTAACTGTTTACGTTACTTGAAACTTGTTCCATTATAGCACTTGAAAAAGAAATAAATCGATTCCGCTATTACACTGACGCCATCTAGCGGTGAGTAGCATTTGCAAGCAGTCTGTAGTTACACATCGACTCAACAGAGGGCACTGTTACCAATTATATTAATTATAATAAATAATATCTGAAGATGAATAATTATTCAAGTATTAATAATAATGTTACATTAAGGAGACCGTTGCGACGTAGATCCTTTCTTGATATATCCGAAATTACATCCGAAATATCACAATTCAACTCTACTATAGCAGATGGAAGTGTGATAAATTTATCAACAAAAAGTGTTCCCGCATCTGAGGGAGACAGCTCAACAATAATTGACTTAAAACAACAAATACTAGACTTACAAAATGAAATGACGGGAGCACATGAAGAAATCGACAATCTCATGATAGAATGTAACACATTAAAAAAACAATTAAATGAGAAAAAATGTCAAATAGATATGTTGAAAAAAATCACTACTGAACCAGCGTTAATCCAATCTAGGGGCACTACGCCTATTATGAAGAATTTAACAAATATGAGAATGAAGGTTTCACGCGCCTCGCCTATATATAAGTTTATAGACACGAGCATTAAGGAGACTCCTCTTGTTAGGAAGAATACAGAAATCCGTACCAAAATGACCACAAAGTTATCGTCCAAGCTTGATTTTGCTTTCGTAGTGGAAAATCAAGAGGCAAATGTGGAAACAAAAGGAACATTACCTAAAAAACATTTAATAAATACGACATATGATAAGACAGAGGGCACCACTAACGCAACTAAACCGAGAATTCTCATACTTGGGGACGAACAAGCCCAAAACTTAGCAAAACAGTTAAAAAACAGTAGAAAAAACAAATGGAACGATAAATATGATGTTGTGGGATTTATCAAACCATCAGCGACTAGTTGTGAAATTCTCGGAAATTGCAACGTAACTACAATGACTAAAAGTGATAAGGACATTATAGTTTTATTATTAGGTGCTCATGATACTAACCCATATAAATTGTTTACTAACTTATCTAACTTTATATATCGAGCAAATAAGCATAAAATATTTGTTATGAATGTCCAGAATAGCATTCATTTAAATGAGAAGAAGCTAAACCAAAATATTAATCTATTAGTTAGAAACTACAGTAATAGCAAGTTTATTGAGATAAGTAAAGGAGCTGATTTCATGTCATTTTCGAAAAATTCTGAAAAATTAATAAATAAAATATGTTTTCAATTGAATATTGAAGTTGACACCTTGGCGTATAATGAGCAATTTTTGAACATGGCTAATATACACAGGTCTGCTGACACTGTGACTGAGGGTCGTTTAAACTCGGTTTCAAAAAAATATAAATTACGGAATCCATCAAAGGGCACTATTCCGTACTACTTTCACTCACGGACTAGCAAGACACAAACTTTGAATGACGAGACTATTGAGAAGACAGATTTACAGCATGAAAAGGAATATAAAAAAGGAACCATTCCTTTTTATTTCAAAAAATTAAAGGCAACGGCCTCGACACCCCAGCAATCTGCCCAAAAGTCCAATCTAGATTTTTTTCGTGAAGGATAACAGCTCGCATAATATGACTATTTTACATCAAAATATTTGCGGAGCTATAAATAAATCAGAAGATATATGTGTAGCGCTAGAGGAATTAAAGGGCAATGGTACCGCGGTTGATGTGCTATGCCTTACGGAGACATTCATCCAAAAAGGGCATGAAAGACTAATGAAACTACCAGGGTTTACTTTAGCGTCTTCGTATTCACGTACTGACATGAAAAGGGGAGGGGCATGCATTATGGTAGACAATAAACTAGATTGCAAAGAATTAAAATTCATTAACGAGTTCGCGTGTAAGTACTGCTTTGAATGTACAGGTATAGAAATATTAAAACAAAATATAGTTGTTGTTTGTATATATAGGACTCCTAACAGTTGTAAAACAGTATTTTTTAATAAACTAGAACAACTACTTATAAAGCTTACTACAAAATATAAAAAAATTGTTTTATGTGGAGATTGGAATATCGATATGATGAAGGTAAATAAAGACAGTACTGAGTTGAGGAGTATTTTAGACAATTCAAATATGAATATTCATATTAAAACGCCCACTCGAAAAATGTCATGTATTGATCTTATTGTAAGCAATATAAAAACAGTAGAAGGTCAAACACACTATATGGCATTATCTGATCATGAAACAGGTCAAACCATTAAGTTTCCCGTCAAGAATAAGCCGATCATGATTAACTGGTTTGAAAATAGGAGAGATTTTTGCGAAGACAATATAAATAAGTTTGTTGATTGCATAAAAGCTTTATCTTTCGTGGGTATTAATGACATGCCAACAGTAAATGGGGCGTTTGAATATTTCCATGACCTATATGTATTGTTCTTTAACTTGTGTTTTCCAATCATCCGTATTAAAAGAACTAACAAAAATAAACGGTGTGCATGGCTTACCAAGGGTCTAAAAAAATCATGCATAAAAAAAAGATGCTTGTATTTAAAAGTGAAGCTAAATCAGCACAACAAACGTTTATATGAAAACAGATACAAAAAATATAGTAAGTTATTAAAGAAATGTATACATAAGTCGCAACAAACACAGAATATGACATATATAAATACCAGTACTAATAAATGCAAAGCAGCGTGGGAAGTCATAAATGAGAATATAGGTGACATAAAATTGACAAATAAAATAGATAACATTATTAAAGATAACTCGACATATTCAAATCCTCATGACATTAGCGAATTATTCAATCAATATTTTATAGACATTACTAACAATACTAACTTCAATTTCAAATCATCTGACATAAATAATAACTTGGACTTTGATAATTGTGCTTCTATATTTCTTCATCCAACTGACCCAGGAGAAGTTTATAAATGTATAAAAAATCTTAATAATACCAACTCGACAGGGATTGATAATCTAAATACTAGAATAATCAAACTTAGTGCCCATTCTATATGTGAACCTCTAAGTATTATTATTAATAAATCTTTTGACGAGGGCATTTTTCCTGATAAGTTAAAATTCTCAATAGTGAAGCCTCTATTCAAAAAGGGAAAAAAATCTGACATGAATAATTATAGACCAGTGACATTATTGCCAATTATTTCGAAAATAATTGAAAAAGTCATGTTGTCAAGGCTAAAAAAATTTGTGACAGCCCATAATATTTTAAAAAATGAGCAATTTGGTTTCAGAAACAATAGCACAACCTCGTTAGCATGTTTTAATGTGGTCAAACTAATAACGGAGGCTATCAACGATAAAGTACCAGTAGTAGCGCTTCTATTAGACATGACAAAAGCATTTGACTTTGTGGATCATAAATTGCTACTTCACAAGCTCGAGAAATATGGGATTAGGGGGAAGGCAAATGATTGGATCCGTAGCTACTTAACGGAACGACAACAATGTGTGGAAATTAATAAAATTGAGAAAAATGAAAAATTATGCGTGCGATCATCCTTCAAACCAAATAAATTTGGAGTTCCTCAAGGGAGCGTGTTGGGTCCATTTCTATTTCTTATCTATATAAATGACATTCCAAATATAAACAAAAGACATAAAACTATATTATTTGCTGACGACACCACATTAATCATAAGAGGTGAAAATAGGTTGACATTTGAATCTGATATTAATGATGCTCTTAATAAAACTATCACATGGCTGACACAAAATAACCTTTATATTAATATTAACAAAACTAACATAATTCAATTTGGGACATATAAACAAACAAAAGAAACACTTTTGATTCGACATAATAACACCCCAGTTGCAGAGGTTGACACAGCAAAATTTTTAGGAATTTGGTTGGATCAGCACTGCAGCTGGAAGAAACACGTTCATGAAACGTGTGTAAAATTAGATAGGTTTGTTTATGCGATACGTCAACTACGAATAAAAGTGTCAGTAGAAGCGGCACTAAGCGCGTATCACGGGTATGTCTCTTCGGTACTAGCCTACGGGTTAATTCTTTGGGGCAATTCAGTCGAAATAGAGAGAGCCTTCAAACTTCAAAAAAAATGTGTACGAGCTATATGTGGTGCATGGAGTACGGAAAGCTGCAGGCCTTTATTTAAAAAGTATCGAATACTTCCCTTAGCCTGCATGTACATTAAGGACATGTGTATATTTGTCAAACAATATCCGGAATATTTCAAGAGGAATGCCGAGGTATTATCAAGGCAAACCAGACACAAAAATAGACTCTATATACCGCCATGTCGTCTAACCATGGTCAAAAGAAATGCATTTTTTCAGGCCATTGCTATTTTTAATAAACTTCCGTTAGAATTTAAAGAACAAAACTTATCAATGTACATTTTTAAAAGAAAATTGAAATTATGGCTTCAAGACAAATGTTTTTATACAGTCAAAGAATATTTGGACTTTAAATAATAATATTGTAAAATTATAATCTATGACATCCAATCGTTAAATGTAAATTTCAACTTGACCTTATACTTATTTCATGAACATAGATATTATTTGAGTTTAATTTTAATAAATTTTAGGTAAATTGGCGGATTGACATAATATAGGTAATTTTTGACATAATTTTAGGACATTATTAGGATTTTTGACTTGACATTGTTATTATTTTAATATTATTATTTTTCTCTTTATTTTTACTTTTTATCAACATATTAAAACTAATTTAAATTGTAAAATGGTATATAATAAGATTAACATTTTATGTAAATAATCAAGTGAAATTTTGCACGCCTCTAATGAGGCAGAATGTAACGGACCTAGTTTATAACGACTTATTTTATTAAGACCTATTGTACCTACCTACATTCTTGCAAATAAATATTTGTATTTGTATTTGTATTTGTATTTGTACCAAATTTCGGATTGATAGACTCAACGGTTACAGATTTTCATTTTATTCCCGTTCCCGTAGAAATTTCACAAAATCCCTTCTTATCGGTCGCCTACGTTACCTAAAAAACACGCTGTTTAAATTTCAGCTCAATCGGTCCAGCGGTTTTATCCCTACGATGATGAATCAGTTAGATTTCCACTTTAAATATTGGTATAGAGTATATACATAGATTGTTCTCATTCCCGTGACTTTTGGGCTGAAAACTACCTTGAAGTCATTCATGGTAGTCAAACTACCTTTATACAAAATTTCAGATAATAGGCCGCTACAAAATTTCGGATGTAACCGCTAGGTTACAAATTTCCATTTTGTTCCCGTTCCCGTAGGTATTTTGGAATGAAAAAGATCTTGAATCCATTCATGGTAGTCAAACTACCTTTATGCCAAATTTCAGATTTATAGGCTTAGCCGTTTCAAATTTCCATTTTGTTCCCGTTCCCGTAAGAATTTTGGAATGAAAACTATCTTGAATCCATTCATGGTAGTCAAACTACCTTTGTACAAAATTTCAGATTAATAGGCCTAGCGGTTACAAAATTCCATTTTGTTTCCGTTTCCGTTCCCGTAGGTATTTTGGAATGAAAACGATCTTGAATCCATTCATGGTAGTCAAACTACCTTTATGCCAAATTTCAAATATATAGACTTAGCGGTTTCAAATTTCCATTTTGTTCCCGTTCCCGTAAGGATTTTGGAATGAAAACTATCTTGAATGCATTCATGGTAGTCAAACTACCTTTATACAAAATTTCAGATTTATAGGCTTAGAGGTTTCAAATTTCCATTTTGTTCCCGTTCCCGTAAGAATTTTGGAATGAAAACTATCTTGAATCCATTCATGGTAGTCAAACTACCATTATACAAAATTTCAGATTAATAGGCTTAGAGGTTTCAAATTTCCATTTTGTTCCCGTTCCCGTAAGGATTTTGGAATGAAAACTATCTTGTATCCATTCATGGTAGTCAGACTACCTTTATACAAAATTTCAGATTAATAGGCCCAGCGGTTACAAATTTCCATTTTGTTCCCGTTCCCGTAGGAATTTTGAAATGAAAAATATCTTGAATTTTTCCATGGTAGTAAAACTACCTTCACACCAAATTTCAGCTTGATAGACTCAAGGGTTACAAATTTCCATTTTGTTCCCGTTCCTGTGGGAATTTCGCAAAATCCCTTCTTATTACCTACCTACGTTACCTAAAGAACACGCTGTCCAAATTTCAGCTTAATCGGTCCAGCGGTTTTGTCCCTGCGATGATGAGTCAGTCAGTTTACTATTTTATATAATAGTTCATATTTAAAGAAAACCTAACAAGCGCAAGTTGGACTTGCCGCCTTTTTTCCTGGACCCTATGAATTTCGAATTATTCGGAGGGTCGAAATGTACGTTTTTGGAGCATAAAAACAAAAAAGAAAGAGCGGTAGCGTCTTAAAATAGATCTAAATAATTGTAAAATTTACTTATAAAAGTGGAGCACTGCAGCCTTGAATAAAAATGTTGATTGAGATTTATTGAAGTAGAGATTGAGTTGAGATTTATTACTTATCATTCAGGTAAATAATATATATGGAAAGTACTACAAAGCATACCTAAATTTAAGGCAAATAACATTAAACTCTCGGATGCTTGGATATCACTATAGCTATTATTATGTGAACTTGTAAATAGGTAAATTAAGTGCCTACTTCCACCGGTAGGGTCTATTAATATCAAACTTAACGTTTCAAAATAATATTTATGAACCTATCCTGCACCCTGCGGTCTTTTAAATTCATATTATTGTATGTCAGTTCTCATGTAATCTATAAACATTGTAATTTACTAATCTCTATAGCTCTACAACCCTTGCAGCGATTTGGCTCATATTTGGACTTGAGGATTACTTTAGTTTGTACTGTTTGTATCAAGATTGGATTAACGGTAACGTTATAATCAAGCAATCTCTTTAACTCTAGAACCCTTCAACCGATTTGGCTCATGTTCGAACTTAAAAATTCTATTGTTTCATACTACGTGTTTGCAAAGTTTCATAAAGATTGGACTATCCCTTTTCAAGTTATCGCGTAACAAACATACATACAAACATACACTTTTTATAATATATTTATGTCGGTTATGAAAAATGTCTATGTATTAGAAAAAAAATTATCAGCGCACCAGTTTTGTAATTATCGTCAGACCTATCATAAAGACTTTAAGTCACCTATACTCGGCAACTCTGGAGCCTATTTGCCTATTTTTTTTTACTAAAATTATCCAATTAACCTACTTAACTTGTGTGTAAAATTTCATTGAATTTGGATTAACCGTTTTTGAGTTAATGTCGATCAAACTCAATCACCAGAGGTCAACCGTTAAACTGGTCGAAACGCAGGCTTTTCGCGGCTCTCGACTCTAAGACCTCGCTTCGCTCGGTCGATAATTATTGTAAGTTGTTTAAATTCTAATAAATTAATTTTAATTATATCCTTTATAGTTAAGTACCATTAATGCTATTTTATTAATTAAGTAGTTTAATATTAATTGAGTTTTTTTGCCTGTACCTACTAATCTTCGCTAGTGAGTCCCAAAATATTTCTTGCGATTTAACAAAGTCGTCAATTTAACATACCTTTTAATTTAAACATTATTTTTTGTCCAAAGTTAAAAGTCATTCAATTTATTCACCACTAATGATCCCACTTCCTTTACGGAAGCGCGGGAAAACGCAACATCCAAAATGGCGGCCACCCATGGCGCGATTTGTCATTGCGGTAATGATTCGCGCAATAAATATAACTTTTGTATAATATTATGCGGTGAAGTGATTGCTTAATAATTGCATCAAGCATTGCATTGTGCATTTTTCGACACAAAGTAGGCAAAAGGAACGAAATAACTAAGCAACAAAAGCAGCAAGTCACATCAGAATATTGAAGTCTAGGATCATTTCATAGGCAAAGTTTATCCCAAATAAAAAAATTAAACGTGGAACACACTAGGAAGGCATGCGTCTCAGTTTTTGATCATGAAGACTTGGTTTCACTAAAACATTAAGCGAACGGTGAAAAGCTAATAATAAAATTTAAAAGGAAAGAGGAAAGTGTGACTGATTTACCTACTGATTTATCAAAGCACAGCAGGCAAAGCCGCGAGCATAAGCCAGTAAAATATAAACACAGAGTTTGCACAGGATTTTTATAACGAATGCTAAATGGAAAATCCACAGCGGCGACCTTCAGTGCCTTTTTATGTCAAAAGTCCTTTCTAAACATTGATTTCATTACATTATTTCAAACAATGATATGAAAATTTTCATTAAACGTCTTATTACAGCCTCTTGCCTTGTAGGCATTCTGCTTGAACTCGGAACAACTTTCTCATTCGCAAAGTTATTTTCAACTTTTCGTCTTCCAATTTAATTTATTGAAAACGTCCAAGTTCGATGGCAACTGACTTATGTAGGGTTCCGTAGCAGCACTCTACAATATTTAGCACTACTAATTATAAGATATTGGGCTGAATCCCAACTTCAGGGAGGGTCCCTGGTTTCACTGAATATCGTGCTGGAACACATGCATTAAGTTAAAGTTTTTTTATTGATAAACATTTACGTCTTCTACGTTTAGTTTACTATCATCTACGACCGCATCATCGCTTTTAAGATCAGGTGAGATCATGGTCAAAAGCCTATAATGAATTACAAAAAAGAGCTTTCATAATTTAGAGACCTGATTAGCACCCTTATTTACCGAACCCTAAAGTGTAGGTAGATCACATTAACAACAAACATTTTTGGAATCAATAAATCTTCACAATTGAAATAAATACGTTGAACACAATGATTTCTATTGCCCGGCACCCTTGTGCAATAATGGGGGATCGCGACTTGTGGTTTAGACCACACTTGGGGTTCCATTTCATATGAAATTTTGATATAAAACTTTCCTAACAATTTTGAAGGGGATACTTAGGGTGTATAAACCCGTGCAATAATTTTGTAAAAAGTATTTTTACTACATTTTATTAAAAAGATCAGCTTATAAATATATCAAGCTAACAATCAATAATTAAACCTAAAATTCATCCTTAGTCGCATCATCCTTAACTTCTTGTAGCTCCCCCTGAAACGCATCTTTCTGACCTTCCTCTCCAACCACATAATCTGCTACAGTATTGAGAAACTCTTCAAAATTCACATTATTATCATCAAAGTATTTTATTTTATCTTCTTCCTTAACATTTTTGATCAAACTCTCAAAAAACCTAATCGCTTTTGGTTTTCTTTTGTAAATTTTCGAGCAAAACTGATTCATATTCTTCAACAGTTCCAGAAACGTCTTTATATTTCCGTGATCATGTTTATTATGGGACCAGAGCATGCTGAATATATCCAGCATCCCATTACATACAGTAGGCGTTGATAAAAGCTCCATCAAGCCCATTCTTTGATACATAAGCTTCTCTTCAGCATAATCTTTCAACTTTTGGTCTTTCCTCACTTCTACATGTTCTTTCACTATCTTATTGAAAAGATCCATCAAAGCATCTATTACAGATATGTCCAATTTATTTATTTGCATGTAGAAAACTTCCAAGCCTTTTATTTTCATAACCCTTAGTTGAGCAGTTGGATTTTTGGGTAATAATCTGGTGAGAACATCTACAGCATGAGCTTTAATTGCCAAATTGTCATCCGTCTCAAAAATATTTAATACGCGATCAATAATATTTAGAGGAAGATCAGCTTTAGTTTCTTCTGGAATTTTGTCAAGCAGATCTTTGAATAAATTTAGAAGTTTAGTTCTTAGTGCTGTATCGTTGTTGTGAAGGTTAACAGAAAATATTCTAAAGAAACCGTTAGCTTCAACGAATTTGTCAACATTTGTAGGGTTTTTAAGAGCGTCTTCTATCCCATCTAGTACAGAAATCATTTCGTCGTATACTCTCTCCACGTCCTCTATAGGAGCGCCGGATTTTAGCATATGTTCCGCGTCATGCGCAAGATTCTCTATTTCTTTTATGTCTCTCTCCATATCAAACTCCTTGGTATTTCCATTTTCTGGTTCTGGTACTGACACTGCAAAATTGATAAAGTATATGAGGATCATTTCATTTATTTATTTATTTTATAGGGGGTTCTTTGTATGGTTTTAATTCTTTCACTATTATGTGTCTTTCCAGTAGGTATATTTCTCAATAATTGGCTATATGTTGATAATATGAAGCACCATATTAAAAACCTATTATGCTTCACCTACAGACCTACAGTACACAATGAATAAGAGTGAGTGAATCTAAGGACACCTAAAATAGACATAGTCATTATTACCTGCTTCTTTTACAGTGACTAACTGCTGACCAACACAGGTGTGGCTCAGAATCATGACAATACAGGCGTTTATAGGAAGCATTTCCATATATATATATTTTCTTCTTTCCCCAATGTCTTTCCCGAGAAAATTCCGAACAAAGATGACTGACAGAACCGAAGAGAAAACAAAATATATTTTTTTAAGTCCAAAAAGTTCCAAAGATCATAATAGCTACGCCGTCCTACACGTACAAAAAGATCGTATATAGAAATTCTTCTGAAGTCGTTTTACTTTATAGCTCTATTTGTTACCGATGTGCACTATTTTAATACCTCGTCCACATTCAGCCGAAACGAGCAGGGCAGTGCGCATGGTATTCGTGTAAACACTATACTTCCATGGCAGGACAGGGCATGTACCTTTTTACACACATGCCCTGCTCACTGCTGTGCTAGTTTCGGCTGAATGTAAATAGGGTACCCCCAGATTAGGTCAGAATAGGAAGAATTTGCGCGCTTTAGTATATTTTTCCTCTAGGACTATAGGACATATCAACGGCGATTCGGTACAATGATACATTCGTTGAATTTTTAAACACATCCTAATTCTTTTTCTAAATTTACTTCTAATATATTTACGAGACTGAATAAATCGACTGAAGCTGGAACTTACAACAGATAAACGTAGGGGTTCGTTGGCCATCGTTGACGCTATATAGACGACTTAGCGTAGGCAAACATAACCAGGGGAGGCTCGATTGTTGATTTAACATTTGCTACTCCAGAAACTGCTCGCCGTATCAATGATTGGGAAGTGTTGGTGGACGTGGAGACGCTGTCAGATCATCGGTATATTCAGTTCAGCGTCTCCTCGTCATCTACAGGGTGGAATGGCCAAAATTTGCCAAGAATAGGCCCACGTTGGGCGCTGATGAAGCTAGATAAAGAGTTGCTCCAAGAAGCAGCAATCTTTCAGTCTTGGGTATCATCTCCTGATAGCTCACAGTCTTTTAGTGTAGATGAGGAGGCTGATAATCTCTGTGCGGCAATAGCATGTGTTTGCGACGCTTCTATGCCACGTGTGAGGTCGCCTCCATCAAAACGTAAGGTATACTGGTGGAATGAAGAGATCGCAGAGCTCCGACGCCAGTGCATTGCCAAGCGCCGCCGTTACCAACGATACCGTAGAAGAAGGCGCGCGGAGACGCCAGTAGCAGATGAGTTATACGCTCAGTATAGAACTGCAAACAAAGCTCTCCGGGTTGCTATTTCTGAGTCCAAAGCGGAGTCTTGGCGGGAGTTTCTGAAGTTATTGGAACGGGATCCATGGGGGAGGCCATACAGGTTGGTGAGGCAAAAGCTTCGCCCATGGGCCCCTCCTATGACTGCAACTTTGTTGCCACCTGTGCTTCGACTTGTGGTTGATGGATTATTTCCGAGTGACCTGGGGATCGACTTTTTACCTCCATTCAACTTCGATTCCTTATCCGGGGTACTGGTAGCAGATGAAGAGGTGCCTGAAGTTTCTGATGGAGAGTTGGGCGCTGCTGTTTTAAGGATGGTGGCTATAAATACAGCCCCAGGGCCGGATGGAGTCCCAGGTCGGGTGTGGGCTCATGCTATGGAGACGTTTGGATCTCGCTTGAGGAATCTCTTCAGTCGTTGCATGCGAGAGGGGAGATTCCCCAAGAGGTGGAAGAGGGGCCACTTGGTTCTCCTGCGCAAAGAAGGCCGACCAGCTGACCAGCCGGTGGGGTATCGACCCATTGTGCTTTTGGACGAGGCCGGTAAGCTCTTGGAGCGAATCGTAGTCTCACGTCTCACTCGACACTTGGTGGATGCTGGTCCTAATTTAGCTGATTCCCAATATGGGTTTCGTAGGGGTCGCTCAACAATTGACGCCATCGCGCGGGTCTATGAGCTATTGGATAGGTCATGCTCCAATGGCGGGGTGATGATGGCAGTATCACTGGACATATCGAATGCTTTCAACACCTTGCCTTGGCGAACAATAATGGCGGCTATGAGTTATCATGGGTTCCCTCCATATTTGCGAAATATAATTGGAGATTATTTGAACGAAAGAGAGGTGGTGTTCCCCACTAGAATTGGTGTAGAAACTAGTCCGGTTACACGCGGTGTTCCACAGGGGTCAGCTTTAGGTCCACTCCTGTGGAACATTGGGTATGACTGGGCTATTCGAGCAGGAAACTTGCCAGGGGTCGACGTTATCTGCTATGCAGACGATACTTTAGTCACTGCCTATGGCAGAGATTTTAGGTCGGCGTCCATTCTTGCAACGGCTGGCGTTGCCGCCGTTGTTTCAAGAATCAGGCAGTTAGGGTTAGAGGTGGCACTGCATAAAAGTGAGGCAATTTGTTTCCATGGTTCTCGGCAAAAACCACCACCAGGATCCAGTATTATAGTCGGGGGGATCTCGATAGATATTAAGTCATCACTTAAATATCTAGGGGTTGTTCTTGAAAGCAGGTGGCAGTTCAGAGCGCATTTGGAACAGCTTGCTCCCAAACTTCTAGGAACAGCAGGGGCGCTCAGTCGCTTACTGCCCAATATTGGGGGCGGGAACGGCAAATGCCGCCGTCTTTACATGACAGTGTTACGATCTATGGCCCTTTATGGAGCACCAATTTGGGCTGGTTTGCTGCACCCACGTGAAACAGCAATATTACATAAGGCGCAGAGAGTGATGGCAATAAGAGTGTGTAGAGCGTATCGCACAATATCCCACGAAGTGGCGTGCGTTCTGTCGGGATGTCTTCCGTGGGACTTGGAGGCGGAAGTACTGTCCTCGGTCTATTGGCGGAGGGCAGAAGCACGCGCTGGAGGCTTTTGTCCAACTTTAGAAGACGTCACTCGCTGGCGGGATGGGGCTAGAGAGAAGGCGATTCGGGACTGGGGTGGCAGACTCCAAAACAGTACGACTCGGAGAGGTACTGGAGCCGTCCGTATCTTGGAGGTGGTTTGTCCAGTTTTGGTCGATTGGATCGATCGAAGACACGGGGTGTTGACTTTCCGGGTTACGCAGATTCTCTCGGGACATGGGTGTTTCGGGAGATATCTGTGTAACGTCGCTCGGAAGGAACCAACACCTGCGTGTCATCAGTGCGGCTGTGCGGAAGACACTGCACAGCATGCACTAGAGGAGTGCCCAGCTGGGGCAGAGAAGCGTCGTGATTTGGTCGCTGTAGTAGGAGGTGATTTATCCTTGCCGGCAGTAGTCGGTAAGATGGTCAGTGGGGTGGAGTCATGGAACGCGATGGTCTCGTTTTGCGAGGCCGTCATTTCCCAAAGGGAGTGTGAGGAACGGCAGCGGGAAATAGACCCTCTGTCGGATCCTATCAGGAGAGCGCGGATGAGGCGAAGAAGAGCCCGCACTCCATCACCGCTGACGGGACCTGGGACGTCGGAAGTGGGGTATTCCGGTGTTTCCACGATCATCTAAGGTCCTATAGAGATGTTCAGCGATGCACTCAATGTTCCGGTGCATCGCCTAGCGCAAGAAATGGGGGAGAGGCTCTGTACACCTTTCCCCCGTGGTGATTCTGCTGCTCAAAGCGGAAGCCGGTGTCGGTGGGGTCGCGTGAGAGTGCATCAGCGGACCCGTGACCCCACCACTAACCGCTGCCGGAGGAATATCGTGGTAGGTTTAGTCGGTATGGGTGCTGATACTGCCAGCTTTTCAGTACCGAGCCCGACATAACCCGTTCTACCCCTAGGACGGGTATGCGTAAACGCATTCCCCCACGTTAAAAAAAAAAAAAGGCAAACATAACCAATGAGCTTGCGAAGCAGACGCTGATGAATAATAAATTATTATTAATATTAAATAGTGTGAGTACCCAGCTTTATTCAGTCGCCAATTTATCTATGGATAAATAATGTCAAAATTATTGACTTATATAAAAATAACGATAAATTGCGCGAAAAGAGGGCAAAGGGAAACACGATACGATACAAATCCCAATACTCTACATTGATTATTAATAAAATTTATCTTAGACAGCAAAAAGATACAAATCATAGAGATATCTTTAAAGTATTAATGGATAACTTGATAGTAATAGAAAGTTGTCCAGATGGGTCGTGTTGTTGTGTGCCTCCGAAGAGCACCGTTATTTTAATATCCATTTTAAGTATGGTAAGTAACTACCAACTACCACCACTATTCTGATAAGGTCATGTGAAGGCGACGCGACTCGCTAGTGTCGACATCGTATTTGTTTCTCTCTGTGATTTTATTCGGAAAGTGATCTAAATCTTGCATCTTGTGCCTGTATCCTACACTAAATCAAAGGGAATTTACTGCGCTACAAGCTTGTGAAATGAGTTTTTTGATTCATCTAAAACTGAGACTTTAATCAGTGTTTTAAGTGATTATTTTGTGACAAATAATTGTTCAACGCTGCGCGAGCGCTGCGTACGTGACCAGCGGCGCGTGAGTCATCGCATCGGCATCCGAGTGCGGCGCGGCGCGGCGAGTTGTACTGCTTTGCGCTATTAGCTTTGTGCCTGCCTAATATCTCTGAGCAATAATCGCTTTACATTTGCTTGTGTATAAATATGGCGCCTAAAGTATCGAAACCTACAAATTGCGCGGGCTGTCGTAGTACTATAAGGAGCAAGTTTTATCTAACTTGCTCACTTTGTGAGCTAGTCTATGACCTAGAATGTGCAAATATATCAGAAGCAAGATTTAACAGCATGGCCAAAGACAAGAAAATCTCGTGGAAATGTCCGTGTTGTGTAAACAAGCAGCCTAAAGTTGGTAATGTAAACACTCCCGTAGGAGCTGCTCATACGTCTGGATTCCGGCGAGAGTCAAGCCCACCGATCAGTCCTATGTCGTGTAATAGCGATACTGACAATGTTACTGTGCGCCGTGGACTTAGTGCTTCGACTAACACTGTACATGTCCTGGATCATTCCTATGCTGAGGATACTGTATACATGGACACCATGAGAACCATAGTGCGCGATGAATTTGAGCGGATTTTGAATGAGCGAATGTCGGTCATAATTGCCAAAGTAGTTACAGAACATATTAGTAGCCCTATGAACAAAAATATATCTGACCTCGAAGGCAGGGTGGCCGTATTAGAAGAGGAGCTGAGGCTGGTTAAGGAAGAACAAACCAATCTACGAATGGCTGAAGCTTCTGTGAAACCAAAGCCAAAGTCTAATGTTATTAACGAGCAAGCCTTACAGGCAAAGAAAACTCTGCTAGAGGTTCCAGTACTGGACGTGCTTTCAGCTGACCCACCTCTGACACAAATAGAGAGCTCACAGAGCCTGCAGTGGACGGAAGTTGTAAAGAAGCGTTCTCGTAGTACCCCAACTGGTGTGACACGTGGTGTTGCTGCCCCGGGTGCAACAAAGCTGGAGGCGGCAGAGCGACGACGACACTTGCATCTATACTATGTAAAGGCCGGCACTACTGAGACGCAAGTACAGGACCATTTAAACTCTATCTGCTCGAACACTACATATTTGGTGGAATCATTGAAAGCTCGCGGTAATTATGCATCGTTCAAACTGGATGTTCCCTCTCGGTTAGCGGATGAAATATTATCACCTGCTAATTGGGCTGCAGATATATGCGTTAAGCCCTGGCGCCAGACCTACCGCCGCCGTTCCTTTCGGCCAGAAAACCAGGAAGGCCAGAGATCGGAAAAGTGATTACATTATGAGCATCTTCTATCAAAATGTTCGGGGTCTGAGAAGTAAGACTCTGGCCTTTTATAAGAATATTCTGGCTAGCTGCCATGATATTGTAGCTCTTACTGAGTCCTTCTTGACCAGCTCTGTAGAGGATGGTGAATTGTTTCCCCCAGACTATGTAGTACTACGTAAAGATCGTGTAGGTGACGTAGGTTGGGGCGGAGTATTATTAGCTGTGCGTAATATTTACTCAGTCAAGCAACTAGATCATGTGGATGGCCTTTCTGAGAGCATGGAAATACTATTTGTTAAACTCATGTATAAGTATATAAAAATATTGGTTTGTGTAGTATATCTGCCTCCGAACTATACCGATAAACAATATCTAGATGTTTTGACTTGTATCGAGAATGCAGTCTGTAAATATTCGTCAGAACTGGATATTTTGATAGTAGGTGACTTCAATCTTAGATCTTGCAGTTCAAATGTAAAATATCACTATGACTTATTTATGGATTTTTGTAAGTTGAAACAGCATAATGTTATTTTAAATTCTCGTGGAGGCATGCTGGACCTTGTTCTATCAAACTTAAACCACGTTAATGTGTCCGCGGACGTAGAGCCACTAGTACCCGCTGATGCATATCACCCTCCGTTTGAGGTGACTTTGTTGTTTGAAAACTATTCCACGGTTGTTGAACGTACCCATGACGAACGAAACTCAGCATCTGTTAACAGTCAAACGCTCTATGCCCCCGATTGGAATTTTCGCAAAACCGACTTCTTTTCTCTTTATTCTGAAGTGTTTAATGCCGATTGGACTGACGTAACACAGGAATTGGATATAGACGTAGCAGTGGATGTTTTTTATAAGAAATTAAATTGTATTATAAGCGAATATGTCCCTACTAGGAAGCCAATTTCTAGTCATAGAAAATATCCGCCATGGTATACCGCCGAAATCAAATATAAGTTAAAAATAAAATACTTTCATCTGTGTAAGTTTAAGGAATTAGGGCTAGATTTTAATAAAGAAGTATTCAAATATTATAGGAGTCATATCAAGGAATTAATAAAAGATGCTTATGATCAATATATTGCTGTCACCGGGTCTAATATAAGTCGTGATCCCGCACGTTTTTGGAAACATGTCAGAGACAAACATAGTTGTAGAGCACGAACGAACGAATATACGCTTGATGGACATACTATCGAGGGACATCAGGCTGCTGCAGCATTTGCTGGCTACTTCAGCTCAGTGTTCCTCAGTCATACTCCTGTATTGGATGCTAATGTAGCTGAAACATGTGCAAATCCGCGTGACTCGCGTCTCGTGTCTATACCGATCGTTACCGTTGGCGATGTTCGACTAGCTACCCGCCGCCTAAAATCATCTTCGGCAGCCGGCCCAGATGCAATACCCGCGTATCTTGTTAAAGATTGTCTTTCTGCTCTTGAAGAACCACTTCTCCATCTCTACAATCTGTCTTTAACCACCTGTCGCTACCCAGAGAAGTGGAAACTCTCTCGTGTAACACCCGTACCAAAAATTATCTCGTCGACGGATGTAGCGACATTTAGGCCAATATCAGTACTTAGTGTTTTCAGTAAGATCTTTGAATCAATCATAAATTCACACCTGAGAAGGCAATTGGAATCAGCTTTGGACGACTCACAGCACGGTTTCCGAGTCGCGCGCTCTACCAACACAAATCAAGCTACGTTTGTTGATTATGTGGCCACGCAAATGGATAGGAGAGGGCAGATAGATGCAGTATTCCTAGATTTTAGGCGTGCATTTGATGTAGTCGACAATGACATATTACTCGCAAAGCTATCCGCTATGGGTTTGTCGCCACAGTTATTGCGTTTTTTTGCTCATTATCTCCGAGATCGTAGGCAGTATGTGGAGCTCAAAATGTATAGGTCCGAGGAGTTTTACACTCGTTCCGGTGTAAGCCAGGGCAGCACACTTGGCCCAACGCTTTTCTTGGTGATGATAAACGACCTACCCAAGGTACTAAAATGGAGTCAATGCCTTATGTTTGCAGACGATCTAAAAATATTCCACTATATTAATCAGATTTCTGACTGCGAGGATCTGCAGGAGGATATGAACAGGGTGGCACAATGGAGTCGGTTAAATAGATTATCTTTTAATCTTTCGAAATGTAAAATAATTACGTTCACTAGGATACAGAAGCCTCTTACGCCATTGTACGAACTAGAGGGCTCCTTCTTAGAAAGAGTAAGTAGCATCAGAGACCTTGGTGTAGTCTTGGACACACGACTAGATTTTCGTGAACATATTGAGGCTGCATGTAAGTCGGCAAATAAGACCCTGGGGTTCATTATGAGAACGGCATCACAGTTCCCTGACGTAAGGGTGGCAATCATGCTATACAACTCCTTCGTCCGAAGTAAGTTGGAATTTGCCGCAATCATATGGGACCCCAGTGAGGCAAAATACTGCATGCGTATCGAGAGATTGCAACGCAAATTTGCTCGATATGTTTACAAGCGTATGTACGGCTATTATCCGTATTTGTATCCATCCCTGTTCGTGTCAGGTATGGTCGGCATGGACACTTTAGAATTAAGACGGAAATTAAATCTGCTAATACACTACTGTCTCATTCTTCGGAATAAAATCAACAATCCGACTGTTTTGGCGGCCTTAAAATTGTATGTTCCGGACAGTTACTTAAGAACGGGGCGTCGGAAACATGAGCTGTTTGCGCGTCCTACGTTTCGTACTTGTCACGCAAGCTACGCGCCTACCGCACGAGCATTGCAGCTCCTTAATGCGTTTATTAGCGAAGTCCAGCAAGTCGACATTTTCGATGACAATATGCACTCTATTGTAAACAGAATTAGGATATTTCTAAGCTATAGTTAAGTAATTATGTTTTATAAGATAAATTTCGGTAGTAAGTGATTTGGTTTTCACTGTAAACTTACTATCTTACTTGTTAAATAAATAAATAAATAAATAAATAAATAAATGTGCGTTAGAACAGAATGAGAAATATAAAAATACATGTCCTCTTCATTATGATCAATTTTAAATAAAAAGTAGTTTAAAATAAGTAGATGCTTCAAATTAATTAACATATTGACGCACAATAGGCAGCCTTGTCGCTCCAAGCGATATATTCCAGGTAACCAACTTTTAGACGAATAGAGTTTGTTATATTATATGAATAATATACGAAGTTTTGCTACCGTAGGTGGTACCGATTATAATAATTAATGAACTAATTTCAGATAGTTTGCTTAGCAGACATACTAATGGTAGACTGCGACTGTAGAACAGACTCGTCGGTGAAGAGCTATGTGGACAACATGAGGCTCGTGCTGATGGCGCTGTTCCAGGCAGCTAATATGTTGCTGTTGCTCGCCGCTGTTGTTGTTAGTTACCATATTATTGTATTGTATCGTAACTGCAGTACAGAAGGTGAACAGTTGTGTGGACAACATGAGGCTCGTGCTGATGGCGCTGTTCCTAGCAGCTAATATGTTGCTGTAGCTCGCCGCTGTTGTTGTTAGTTACCATATTATTGTATTGTTACTGCAGTACAGACAGTGAACAGTTGTGTGGACAACATGAGGCTCGTGCTGATGGCGCTGTTCCAAGCAG
The DNA here is from genome assembly GCA_947507615.1 of Hemithea aestivaria. NCBI lineage: Eukaryota > Metazoa > Arthropoda > Insecta > Lepidoptera > Geometridae > Hemithea > Hemithea aestivaria. The sequence goes on along the minus strand of OX382345.1, from coordinate 10,629,085 downwards.
CTAATAAGTTGCTGTTTCTCGCCGCTGTTGTTGTTAGTTACCATATTATTGTATTGTAGGTATATCATATTATAGAAAATGATTTAATGATCGAGACGCCGTGCCGTAATAGCGATACAGATTACAGATACCTAGGTACAGTTATTATATTACATTATACATTCCCCATAATATACCTAGTCAGGTCATAAGTATTGTCACACAGTAAAAACTTTTCTTTTAGAATGCTGGTCACAAAAAAGTTTATTGAATTCGAATTTCGAATTGTTCATGAAAATAAAAATGTATACTTTTTAGAATTTTACTCATTTTTAAATATGGAGTGGACGCTTAAAGAATACCGTGTTGCAGTTATTGCGTTGCATCGTTGCGGTTACGCGCCAATTCAAATTTTTGACATACTGAAAAATTTGAATATAACCAAAAGATTCGTTTATCGTACCATCAAACGATACAATGAAGACTCTAGTGTAGATGACAGGTCAAGAAGTGGTCGCCCTCGGTCTGTTAGGACTCCAGCAGTGATAAAAGCTGTGAAGGCGCGAATTCAAAGAAATCCCAAACGTAAGCAGAAACTGTTGGCCCTTCAGATGGGGTTAAGCAGAACCACGGTGAAAAGGGTGTTAAATGAAGACTTAGGGCTTCGGGCATATCGAAGAAAAACAGGACATCGTTTAAATGCTCGTCTAATGGACCTGAGACTGAAGAGATGCCGCGCTTTGTTGAAGCGGTACGCGAGAAAAAAATATCGAGAAATTCTTTTTTCGGATGAAAAAATTTTTACCGTAGAAGAGAGCTACAACAAACAAAATGATAAGGTGTACGCACACAGTAGTGAAGAAGCGAGCAACCGTATTCCGCGTGTCCAACGAGGTCATTTTCCATCCTCGCTCATGGTATGGTTGGGAGTTTCTTATTGGGGCTTAACAGAGGTACATTTTTGTGAGAAAGGTGTAAAAACGAATGCAGTTGTGTATCAAAATACAGTCCTGACGAACCTTGTGGAACCTGTTTCTCATACCATGTTCAATAACAGGCACTGGGTATTCCAACAAGATTCGGCGCCAGCTCATAGAGCGAAGAGCACACAAGACTGGCTGGCGGCGCGTGAAATCGACTTCATCCGGCACGAAGACTGGCCCTCCTCCAGTCCAGATTTGAGTCCGTTAGATTACAAGATATGGCAACACTTGGAGGAAAAGGCGTGCTCAAAGCCTCATCCCAATTTGGAGTCACTCAAGACATCCTTGATTAAGGCAGCAGCCGATATTGACATGGACCTCGTTCGTGCTGCGATAGACGACTGGCCGCGCAGATTGAAGGCCTGTATTCAAAATCACGGAGGTCATTTTGAATAAACTTTATTGTCATAAGAATCTATGTTTTGTTAAGTTCATTTTGGTATATAAATGGTTACATAATAAATAAACTTGTTCCAATAATTTTATATTAAACATGTGACAGAATTTATGACCTGACTAGGTACTGTTGCCGCGTCTCACCGCATGTCCGTCACTGAAAAACATAAAAACTGTGTAGTCATCACGTTCTCGGTGACAGCGTTAGTAGACAAACGCTTTTAAATATAATAATATTATCATTCAATACCAAAAAGTACTGCACCCAGAATTTTACATCATTGTAAAGTCCTAGGTTCTAGGTAGCACTTTACTAATACCTACTAATTATGGGCAACGATAACTCTTACTTAGTTACCATCAGGAAAGCGCCTTGATCGTCTTCTTACTCGTACTTCATTGTATAAAATTAGTTATATTTTTCAGGAGAAACCAGTCCTAATAAGCATTTACATTTGCTACACTCTCAGTTTCATAATAATGGGTTTATGTGTGTCCCTGATCGATCTACTACTCCGATTCAAGCAGGAAGGCTATAAGGGACTTGTCATCTTTGTCTCTGAAGTTGTCTTCCTTTTTGGTGAGTTTAGATTGACCTCGTAGGTATATTTAGCCACGTGGGTCACACGATGCAGGGGGATAATAATTAGACAAGCGCCAAACGCTTGTGGTTCTTCCTAGCTGCAAGCGATTAGCGATTGACACTTGCCTTAGCCTTCCGATCCCATCTTACTAATATTATAAACGTAAAAGTTTGTGAGAATGGATGTCTGGATGTTTGTTACTCTTTCACGCCTAAACGGGTGGACCGATTGAGCTGAAATTTTGTATACAGATAGCTTAAACCCTGGAATAACACATAGGCTACATAAGTACTGCGTGTAAAACCGCTGGGCGCAGCTAGTTATATTCTAAACGTGAAAGTTTGTAAGAATGGATGTCTGTTACTCTTTCACGCCTAAACGGGTGGACCGATTGAGCTGAAATTTTGTATACAGATAGCTTAAACCCTGGAATAACACATAGGCTACATAAGTACTGCGGGTGAAACCGCTGGGCGCAGCTAGTAATATTCTAAACGTGAAAGTTTGTAAGAATGGATGTTTGTTACTTTTTCACGCCTAAACAGGTCGACCGATTGAGCTGAAATTTTGTATAGAGAATAGAGATATCTTAAACCCTGGAATAACACATAGGCTACATAAGTACTGCGGGTAAAACCGCTGGGCGCAGCTAGTACTCCATACATTTATAGATCAAAAGTGCTATAGGTAGGTACCAACATAAGCTCCCAAACTTTTTTTTTAAAGTTTTTACAGTATCTTTGATATCAAAGATAAAGCTCTTAATAATTCAGTAGGTACCTATAGTATAGTAAAGTTATATAGGTACTTAAGTATTCAATAAGTAATAAGAACCTATCATTTATTTCAGTGATATCCCGTTGCCTACCTCTAGTTGACTCCTATAGGAATAATTTGCTGCAAGTTTACACATAAGATCTCTTTTCACTCTTAGTCTTATATATTATAGTTCCTAATAATAAATTCTTTATACATAGTTCCTAAAAAGAAATTGTGATGGATTATTTGTAGACAGAATTTTCTTATAAGTATTTCTAAACCAGAAATTAGTTTATAACAACAATGAGTCAAGAGTACCTAACGAAAAACTAGCTGCCGAATGCTGACATGATAACTCATTTTAAATCATAAAAATAAGCACCTCTCTACCTACCTTCGATTTCATATCCCAGTGAAATTCTATATATTTTGTACTTTTCCTATTGAGCTGTAGGATTCTACTTAGAAAGTAATTTTGGAAAGCTCTAAGAGATCCAAATCTTCTTCAAGAATTTTCTAAATGGGATTGGACATTTAGTACCTGCAAAGTTAGGAATACGGTATAAGTAATAGAGATAAAGAAAACAAAACATATCCAACATTTTTCATTTAATATTTTTGTACTATCTACTATATACAAAGTGAACTTTAAACTATAGAAAACACTATTTTAAACAACAAACTTAAACTAACGAATACTAATGTTTCTACAAACTTATGATTCACGTACATGTGGTTAAACATAATTTTCAAAAAAGATCTATTCCTTAATAATTTATTTGAGTAAGAGCATTTTCGCACTACATTAATGAAATGGATGACAGTTATCGTTTGATTTCCACAACGACTCGCATCTCAGTACATTTTTAGCGTTAAACAAGCGATTGACGCTTGTCTAGGCTTACAAAACCTTAAAAAGACGGTACGGCGTACTGCCACGCTGATCGTAAGTATAAGTGTGAAAGAAAAAAGTAATAAAGTTAAGAAAATGACGCCTTAAGTTTCTGAAATCTAGAAAATATGTTGCTAACTGCATATACGATAAGCGCGTTAATAGAACATTTCATTTTTTATGCACTACAGGCATCCGATTTGCATTTTAAGAATTCACATTTCCTGGGGTAGTTCCCGACCGGTAACAGTGGAACAACGGGGCGTGAACGAACGAATGGGAACTACCCATTTCCTGTAGTGCTTAAGCTATCTTTCAAAATGTTCTAGGACTACGCTGGACCATCAATTTAAGTATTCGAACTGCATATAGTGAGGAAGCGCTCTTTATCTCAAAATCTTACTAAATTTTTACAAGATTTTGTATGAAAATGACAAGCTCTATAAAAACGTGCGAAATATTCTTAAACCCACGCAAAGCGGGTTTACTAGTTTAATTATAATATGTAACCTTAATATTAGGCTTATAATACAATATAAAGGCGTCTTATTTATACTATAATTTATAATTATATACTTAAACAAAATATTATATTATTGAAAAAAGAAAAACAGTTCTACATTATTTAACAATGAAAAATAACTGAGAAATAATAATATATAGTCTGTGGTAAATTGATATATGACGTAGATGCGCAGTAACACATTTTAGGGCAGCCATTTTTATTCAACGAATGAATTTCACAAGGTTTTTACTTAATGAAGTACATAAAGGATCTTCTCATGAAATTAAACGACTATCAAAAAATTATTGAATTTAACTTTCCAAACAAATTTAATTATTATTTTAAAAAATATATATTATAAATCCATCCATCGGTAAACAAAAACAATCTTGTCTCATTGCGGCATAACGTTCACCTAGCAAAGACCGTGCAAAGGCGCGTATCATCTGAACGCTAGGAAATGAAGATTTCATGAGATCCTGCATAATCCCATCCACCGGTAATCAAAAAACGATCTTGTCTCACTGCGACATAACATTGACCTAGCAAAGCATTAGGCACATAAATTGAACACTGCAATTACATACAATAGTAATGACTATTGACTATTTACACTCTTTCAGAGTACGGCCTATATATTATATAGAGCTGAACCACAAAGCTCGTGGCGATACTTGCCAAAAAAGGGGCACATATCATAGTTTAATACATAGTGGGGACTTTTAGTGTGTTAGTTTAGTGTGTTTGTCTTCTAACTGGTCCAAACAAGGTCCCTAAGTTGGTTTTTCTGCTTTCAACATTTCGATGCACATGCCTCTTTTGAGCACTCATTAACTGGACTAATGTGTGTGGGTCTTTAATTTTGGTCTGTGTGTAATAAAGAAATTTTTAATAATAATAAGAGACCGGTGCTAAATTTGGCGCAAGTGTACCTGCGTACGTAATGTCAAATTCGCATTCAAATTTCCCATATTGTTCTAATAATTCGACATTTTGCTTTAACCTTTTGACCGCCAAAGTCACCTAACCTATACTTGACAAGTACTTGCGGGTCCTGTACGCCAACGACGTCTATAGACGACAAAAAACCCAGTCTTAATAAAGTGAAATAAAAATATTTATCGACTCTTGGCAACACTAGTTCTTTCGTAGGTATTTTTTTTTAAATTGTGCCTTGGCGCACAGGGCACGAAAATGCGTTTGTGCCGTAGCGTTCAAAAGGTTAAGAATCACATCATCATCATCAGGTTCATTTTGCGAAGAATAAGAATCATTTATTGCCACACAAAAAAAGTTAAGTACAATTACAAGAAAATAACAGAAATATACATTGTAGGCAATAGGAGCAGATTCAGCTGGTTACCATTTTAACACCAGGTTAACACGGTTGTTAAGTGAGGCTGGGGATTCATAAGTATAAGTAAATATTAGGTACTTTTTTGAATGAGAGTTTGATATGAACTTTACGCGAATATTTGCGAGAAGTTGAGTGCCAGTTTGAAGACAGTTTGACGACGCAGCGCCACCCATTGAAGTGTTTCAGCTCTTATGTACAAGGTACGTGTAAATTTATATGAATGGTCTCTCACGCACACTAAAGCAATGCGTATGTATGTAAAGAATACTACAAATATAGCCCATTCCACATTAAAGCTGCGAACTTCCGCAAATAAGAGCTTGGATGAATTCACGTTCGCGTTTCTTGTGGGCGGTTCACACTTTTTTATATACAACAAAGACGCTCTCCTGATGGTAAGAGGTAACGCTGCCCATAATTAGTACTGTGCTACACAGTATTTTGTAAAAATAAAATTCTGGGTGCACAGCGCCAACGCTTCTTACTTGAGAGTCATAAGATGTTAAGACTCTTCAGCCCAGTAATCTACACACACAACTACACTGTCAATCTTCGAACGAAGTTCATCGCAAGACTTCTTGGCAGAAATTCGCTGTGGTTTGAAACGTGCTTAAAAGATCAAACGCGCTTTGCAATAACTATTGTTATTTTCAATTATTCATACTTATCTGTGTTTGTGTTTATGTGTAAAGGCACAATTTTCTTTCTATCTATTACAAATCTTGGTTTTATTCAAGGTTTAACACAAATCCGCCTCAAAATCACAGCTCTGGAACTAGTCAAAGGACGTAAGCCTTTTTCTAAAATCAAAATATTGTGCAACGTCTTTTTGCATCTTTATTTTGGCTGTTAGAAAGGGCGGAATTGTGTTGAGACCTTATTTTAGCTAAAGTGCATTTTCAAAGGGTTACTTTTGAAATGTTTTATATATCACTAAAGAGCAGATACATATATTCTTATATACAATTACTTATATTAATATTATATTAGCTACATAATTATAATTTTAGGCTCTAATTATTATGTTACAGATTTTTTAGTTATATATGTATCTGTTAAAATCTTGCTTGTCCCGATGTGATATTAATGTACCATAATAATATACAAGGTAAATAAATGTGCTAAAAAAAAACACAAGTTAAAAAAATACTAAATTTAACCAAACATGAGAAAGAATGAATACCTTTATAACCTTGAGGAAAATAAGGTATTTTAAGTGAAAAATAGAGAACATAAGCTATCGACAAAAAAAAAACTATTAAAGCTTATTTAAAAAATTGGGACACATATTTTTTACAAGCTTTTATGTACTTTCACCTGTCTGTTGTCTATCTGTCTGTCTGTAATTAAATCTGGGAAGATGAATTTGATCCACTTCCCGATTTCTGATTGAGCTGAAATTCGGCATGCATGTATAAATCGGATGACAATGCAATATTATTATGACATGGAGCTGGAAGGTGGCCGTAAGAAACATTTCGTACTGCAGTGTGACGTAACGCATCTCTAACCAAAAACTTATCAACCTTTATATCTCAGCCATTTTTAATTTTATTGACAAACCAAAAAATACGTTCTTATATTCAGATTTTTTATAAATTTAAACTGTAGCTAACGGACTCATTTTTAGCATCATTCCTGTATATTATATTTGTATTTTGATCTCACGCCTTATTTCAAAGAAAATTAAATTGTATGAAAATGAAAAAAATATTGAAATGAAATTGTCTACATACATAATTTTCTTATAATATTTAATTTCTATGAAATAAGGTTCAGCGTTTGCAATGAATTTGGTCAAATCCAGCCTTTTTACAATAGGAAACATTTAATTGAAAGAAAAAAAAATCGATATTTTACAAACCTATACTAAAATTACTTAAACGAAATATATTAATAATTATTATTTATTAAAAAAAACTCACAACACTCTCTCAAGTTACTCAAATTCTCACGAAACTCTTGACATTATTCTTTTTTTTTTTGAAACAAAATTTTGGCACAACACCATTTAAACATTTTTCTGTGAGATCACATTTTTAAAAAAGCAAACGCTATATTTAAGCAATTTATTATGTATTTAATTCTAATTTAATAAAGAATATTATTTGCTGTATAAAATTGACTTAATGTTAATTTTAATGTTTTACTCGACGTTTGCTTGACTTTTTTTATAAACCAGAGGTCATTGACTAAGTGATGGTTTTTGCTATTGTTATTTTTTTATGTTGGGTTACTCCTATATTTTTACTCCTACTTTTAGGAGGCTGTTTTCAGTGATGACTGAAAGTATGTCATTTGGGAGTAACTTGGTACAGTCAACTACAAAGAGTCCATGTTAGGCTTACAAAATGAAGTAAATTTTCATTTGCCACAATGAACTACCCTTGGTTCGTGACATTTCTATAAGCAATCAAACTTTTTATTACATCGTATAACTCGTTTAATATGCAACAATGATGTATCCCACTATTTTCCTTAGGTGATACATAATAATAGCATTTAAAATGAATCGAATATAGTATAAGATTTGGTGGATACTGAAAATGTCACGAAGGGTTAAAAATTCTTGCATACTAAAAGTTCCTTCATTTTGTAAGACTAACATGGATACATCTCTTTGTCGTTGACTGTACATAGGGAGTAAATACTCAATAGACAAAAGGGGTCACATCCTCCTACTTGAATAATAACATAATTATTCCCACCAAAGAGAGACGTTATTTAAAATAGTAGCTATAATTTCACTTGATTGTTATTATGGTTCTTATTTTCTCATCGAGTTACTCATTTGTATAGGCATCTTCTTCCAGTCTATAATTTATAGGAGGCATGACTGAAAAACGTATGTGATTTGGGATTAATAATTTCACTAATTTTAATAATTCACTCTTTGCTATGGTACTTTTGCCGATTTACTCCCAATTATTTCAGGAGGCATGACTGAAAAATTATGTAATTTTGGAGTAAATACGTCACATCCTATTTCAAAAATAATATTATTTCCATCATATTCATTAATAAACTAACCTTAATCAACTGCAACTGTTATACAAAATCAACATTTAATCATGATTAAATAGAAAAATCAACATTTAATCATGAATAAATACAAAAATCTGCGAAGTCAACATTTAATCATGATTAAACACAAAAATCTGCAAAATCAACACTTAATCATGATTAAATTTTAACTGCAATTCTGATTGGCCAACGACACGATCGTCTGCTGGTTATTCGTCCTGACAAGTTTGGCGGTAGGCTCCATTTGTAAGGTGACATTGCCGTCGTAGGGCTTGTATTTCTTGAGTCTGGTCCACTGGCCGTTGTTGATAAGAGTTAGGGCTTGTTCACGTTGGTTGCGCGGGCGCGGGCGCGGGCGCGGGCGCGAAATATCAAACATATGACGTGCTATGAAAGTGTTCACGTACAAACGCACGTGCGGTGTAAGCAAAGTCTGTCGCGCCCGCGCCCGCGCGTTCCAACGTGAACAAGCCCTTACTCCTCATTATTTTAGAAGGCATGACTATAATTATATTACGTTATTTAGGAGTAACTATATAGGAGTAAATACTTTATAGAGGTCACATCCTATTTCAATAACAATATTATTTCCATCAAATTCATTAAAAAACTTTAATCAACTGCATTATACAAAAATCAACATTTAATCATGATTAAATCCTAATTCTGCAAAATCAACATTTAACCATGATTAAATACAAAAATCAACATTTAATCATGATTAAATTTTAACTGCAATTCTGATTGGCCAACGACACGATCGTCTGCTGGTTATTCGTCCTGACAAGTTTGGCGGTAGGCTCCATTTGTAAGGTGACATTGCCGTCGTAGGGCTTGTATTTCTTGAGTCTGGTCCATTCCATTGGCCGTTGTTAAAAGAGTTACTCCTCATTATTTTAGAAGGCATGACTGTATATTACTGTATTTAGGAGTATCTACTCGTATTTAGGAGTAAATACTTTCATCACATCCTATTTCAAAAATAAAATTATTTCCATCAAATTCATTAAAAGACTAACTTTAATCAACTGCATTATACAAAAAATCAACATTTAACCATGATTAAATACAAAAATCAACATTTAATCATGATTAAATTTTAACTGCAATTCTGATTGGCCAACGACACGATCGTCTGCTGGTTATTCGTCCTGACAAGTTTGGCGGTAGGCTCCATTTGTAATGTGACATTGCCGTCGTAGGGCTTGTATTTCTTGAGTCTGGTCCACTGGCCGTTGTTATAGTTCATCTGGAAGTGCATCTCTGATACCATTGTGACGTATGTGTCGTCAGCTTGCATCACGTTCTCGAGGTTTTCTGACAGTTTTATTGTTACTATGTTGCCTAGGTTCGGACATGGATTGTCTGGAAGAAAAACGGGAAATATAAGGCTTTGATTCCCTAGGGCCAGCTTTATGCGTACCGAAACGAAGACAGAATTGTCAAAGATGTATGAAATGACGTATTATTAAATTGATACGACGTAATAGGTCATTTCATACATTTTTGTCAATTCGGTCTTCGGTTCGGTCCCCTAACGGAGAAGTGAATAGTGAAGCCCTGCTGATGTGATTCTCAAGTTCGATTCCTGGCTTATCTAACTCGGACAATAATTATAATTATTTAACTGCGGTTTTCCACTCGTTTTTCTTGGGTTAGGTTTCGGCTGTAGTTTACCACCCACTGGACAAAACCGTGTCGCTAGCGGTCTTTATGACAGATCAGTTATGCCAAGTAGAAGTAAAACCGGGCAAGTGCAAATTGGACTTGCTACAAAGGGTTTCGTCCAAACAAAGTCAACAAAAAGTTAAGGTCACCCATCCAAGTACGTACGCGCATTAATTGCTTAACTTCGATGATGATTACGTATTTTAAATAAAGACATTATGTTATATGAATTTTACAAATTTACAGTTTTAGGATTTTTTCCTGAACTTAAAATATATGTAATTAAAATCTGCCAAATTTCATAAACCTATGATAACGGCAAGTACCCTACGAATTTAGATTTATTCAGAGGGTCGAAATGAAAATAAATAGAAGCTTGTAAAATACAATACCTCTAGATCCAGCCATGAAGCCGAGTATAAGCGCTTTCTCCGGTCGTGTGACACGATTCGCGTTTCTGAACATGTCTTGTGCTTCAAGCATTTGCTCTCTCTGCAACAAAAATTGTACATTTTTATATTGCACCATTCAGCCATTGAATTTTTTCCTGATATCTATGAGAACCAGCCTTTTTCTCTGTATTTACTAAAAAAAGTGGATTTCACCTCCACGTCCCAAATGCTGGAAAGTGCAGAAGTAATCGGTGATGAATCATGTAAAGATGCCTAGAAAAGTATCTATTTACTAGTGCCTTGAATATTCCAAAGTTGCAACAATCCGGAAACACAGATGACGGCAATGTATTCCAATTGTAGTAATGAAGGTAGTTTTTATCAAATAAGGGTTAAAATAGTGGATGAAAGATTTATAAAATGTCTCTTTAACAAACTGCTTTGAATAAATACATTATAATAAAACCACCAGGGGGGTAATAGGGGAACAAAACTAACAACATACCGTGAGTGAGAGTCCCCTTCTCGGCAGTATCGGCGGCGTTTGTTGCTGCAACTGCGGCTGTACGGACTGTACGTTTGGTACCGTTTGTATAGATTATAATACAACCTCCAGGGGGGTAATAGGGGATCAAAACTAACAACATACCGTGAGTGAGAGTCCCCTTCTCGGCAGTATCGGCGGCGTTTGTTGCTGCAACTGCGGCTGTACGGACTGTACGTTTGGTACCGTTTGTACGGTGGGTACGGATTGTACGGTCGGTACGGATTGTACTGTGGGTACCGTTTGTACGGGCTGCACTTGTTGCATTGGCGCACTTATTTGCACCTGGAATAAATAAAAATTATTCATTTACCATAAAAATGCACCTAATACAAAATAATACGACACTAAAAGTAAAGTTAAATTTAAAAGAAATAAATATTACAAGTTAAGTTACTACACATTTTTTCCGTTTCCGGCTGTCAAATAGCCAATACGTCAAAAGTTACTGCCGCGATTTTATGCCGAAAAAAATAGAAATAACGTATCAAAATACAAAACAAACAGTGCAAAATAGTAATAAAGTGCAGCGGAGTGTAACAAAACAATAAATTCAGTGAATTGATGAGGAAATAGTTAAAATTCAATCGAAAACTATCAATTAATAATAATAAAACAAGTGACAGTGACAATATATCAAGTGACAGTGACAATAATTAGAACCTGACATGTGATTTCTTATGTCACTGTCAAAGAAATTGATTCGAAATTGATTCAGTGTTGCCACATTGAAGAAAAATAAAGAACAAATTATTTGAAAAATGGCTAACGAAAGTGGAAAAATGCAAGAACAATTCGAAATATTTTTCGAAAGAATTCAATTAGAAATGAATAAACAAACGGATTCCATTACAAACACAGTACTGGGGAAAATGGAGGAAAAACTTAATTCGCTCTTGGAAGAAAATATGTTTTTGAGAGAAAAAATTACAAAACTGGAAAAAAAGGTTTACGATGTCGAAAAAGATCGCAGAAAAAATAATCTTCTACTCTTTGGAGTGAAAGAAAGTGGAAAAAGCGAGCAGGATATACCCGAACAAGTCAAGAATATAATAGAAGAAAACTTGAAAATATCATTGGAAACAAGAGACTTTATAAACATATATAGAATTGGGCCAAAAACATCAGGAAAAACTCGGCCAATCCTGATATCCCTTGCTAATTACTGGAAAAAACTGGAGATACTAAAAAAGAAAACAATGCTCAATAATATGTATGTCAAAGAAGATTATCCAAAAGAAGTATTAGCAATAAGAAAATCGCTACAGCTAAAAGTTAACGAAGAGAGGGAGAAGGGAAATATCGCTTTCATAAAATATGATAAATTAGTAGTTAAAAAAATTTTTCAAGATAATAGGAAAAGAGAAGCATCTACCTCACCAAGAAATCAGCAACAACCTAAAAAACAAACAACAACCTCAACAACGAACGTCATAAAACCAAGCAAAACAAATCCTTTTGAGTACCTGCGAGCGAGGACAAATTCCCTCCCTTCGACTTCCATTAATAAGAAAGATTAGCAATCAGATATCAGTAACCGGAAACGGAACGATCCCGAGCCAGCTGGTCACCGTGGGGTCGATAGACCACTACCCTCTAGAAATATCCTCTCAGGAACAAATATTAATTCAGAAATTAAGACAAATTTTAATTGTTATATAGCAACACTAAATGTCAGAACATTAATGGAGGACGACAGATTAATTGAATTAGAACACTCAATAAAAACATTAAATTGGGATATAATTGGATTGTGCGAGATAAGAAAAGAAGGAGAAGAAATTAGAGAATACAATGATTATATATTTTACTACAATGGTGTGAAAAAAGGATCGAATGGTGTTGGGTTTTTGGTGAAGAAATATTTTAAGAATAATATACAAGAATTTGTTGGAATCTCCGAAAGAATAGCGATGCTTAATATAACGCTTACTGAAGGTGGAGAAACATGGTCCATAATACAAGTGTACTCGCCAACAGAACAGACAGCAAGCACAAATAAGGAATTATTCTACAACCAATTATTAGATACAGTGAAAATGGCTAATAAAAATCTTATAGTAATGGGTGATTTCAATGCACAAATAGGCCCAAAAGACAATCAAGATGAATTTACTGTTGGAGAATTTGGTTCGGGTAAAAGAAATGATAACGGACAGAGACTTGTCAACTTCTCACTAGAAAACAATCTCAGAATTATTAACACCTTTTATAAAAAAAAATTGCAAAAAAGATGGACATGGATCTCTCCGAACTTAAGAGATAAAAATGAAATTGATTTCATCTTGACCAATAACCATAAAGCATTTAGCGACATAGATATAGTGAAAAACCTGAACTTCAATACTGACCACAGAATGGTAAGAGGGACAATAATAGGAGCAGGTCAGAATAAAAAATCAAGGAAGTATATACAGGCCGCCCAAAGCAAAGATCTAATTCTACCTCTACCACAGAGTGCACTAATTAATCTAAGAGATTCTCTAATACATATTAACGATTATGAAACAATTCAACAAAAATATGATCTCTTTGAAAATGAATTGAACACCATCAACAAACAATATGTAAAAAGTGAAAAAAAAGACAAAATAGGAACTGAAGCAAAACAACTAATAGACGAAAGAAGAATTATGTACCAAGATAGAAAAACACATCAGAAAGAAATAACAGAAATAAGTAAAAAAATTGCAACATCTATAAGAAAACACAGAAGAAATCTCAGACTAAAGAGTATAAAAGAAGATATAGAAAAGACTGGAGGTGTAAAGAAAGCTATGAAAAAATTAAGAGAAAGTTCTGCGTGGATTACTAATATAAAACAGAAAAATCATTCCCAAATCAGTCAATGTTCGTCACGAAAGAGACCAGAAATAATGAAAGCAGCAACAGAATTCTATAAAAATCTATATCACCAGGTGGACAAGACAAATTATGATATAAAACCAATGGATCAATCTGAGCTCACTGACAAAGAGGTAATACCATGTATCTTAAAATCCGAAGTAAGGAAAGCTATACAATCCCAAAAGGCAGGGAAAGCCTCCGGAGAAGATAAAATACCTAATGAGCTATTAAAAGCAGTGGAAGAAACAATAATAGAGCCACTTACAGATATATTCAATGAAATTTTGACCTCAGAACAAATTCCTACGCAGTGGACGAAATCAACCATAATATTATTACACAAGAAGGGCGATAGAAATGACATAAATAATTACAGACCTATAAGTTTAACATCAAACATATATAAGATCTTCTCAAAGATTATGTTAGGACGAGTTACAAGATGCCTGGATGATAACCAGCCTAGAGAACAGGCTGGCTTCCGTGCAAACTTCTCCACAATTGACCACATACACGTAGTTAAACAATTAATAGAAAAGTGTAATGAATATAACCAGCCATATTACCTGTCATTTGTAGACTACAACAAAGCATTTGATTCGTTAAATCACAACTATATATGGGACACACTGAAAAATCAAGGCATAGATGGTAAATATATAAGAATTATCCAACAGATATACAAAAATAATAAAGCCAAAATACAACTAGAACGGAAAGGTGAAGAATTTAAAATTAACAAGGGTGTAAGACAAGGAGACCCGTTGTCCCCGAAGTTATTTACTGCTGTCCTTGAAAACATCTTTAGAAACCTAAATTGGCACACCGGCATAAATATAAATGGATCAAAACTAAATCATCTAAGATTCGCAGACGATCTGGTCTTATTTGCCGAAGACTCTAAGACAATTCAATCTATGTTAGAAGAACTGGATAAAGAAAGTAAAAAAGCAGGTCTTACAATGAATCCAGGCAAGACAAAGATTATGACAAACATGGGCAAAATAAAAATTCAAGTAGGACAAAATGAAATTGAATATGTGGATGAATATATATATTTAGGCCAACTCATTTCAACAAAAAACATGGCACAAAAGGAAGTAGATAGAAGAGTGTCAAATACCTGGAAACGCTATTGGTCACTAAAAGAAATTATGAAAAGTAAATATATACCCATTCTAAAAAAGGCTAAACTATATAATACATCTATTTTACCTTGTCTAACTTATGGATGCCAAACTTGGCCTTCTACATTAAAAATACACAATACCATTCAGACATGCCAGCGAGCGATGGAAAGGAGTATGTTAAATATCAAATTAAAAGATAAATGGAGAGCCACAAAAATAAGAAAATATACAAAAGTAGAAGACGCTAATAGAAAAATAAAGAAATTAAAATGGAAATGGACGGGACACATGATGAGGACAAACAACAGATGGACAAAAGACATAACGGTATGGTATGGTATAAATGGTATCCCCGAAGTGGAAAAAGACAAAGAGGAAGGCAGATGAAAAGGTGGGAAGATGATTTACCGGAAGGATGGAGAAGATCAGCTCGTGATAGGGAAACCTGGAGAGGACTAGAGGAGGCCTATGTCGTCAATCGACAACCTGACCAAGTTACTGATTAAAATTTTTAAAAATATTATTTAATAGAAAGTAATGTAATGAAAATGTAATAAAAATATAAACGTTGAATATATTATAATAGTAAAATTATAATAAATATAAAATATATTGTAATAGATAATATATATTATAGTTATCAATAATAAAAATGTTATAAATATGTAATAATTTAAATACTGGTCAGTGAAAGTGAAATAAAGGCTATTTTTATTTTATTTTTATTTTACTACACATATATTTCTTAGGTAGGATAAGTAATTCATATTCATCCCGACTTCCTGAACTAGTTAGAACTGTATCTCAGGAGGCCGTCGTACAATCTGTCTTAATTTATATGATTTTTATGAAAAGAATATGTGGATGTGGTACAAAATAAACAAACCTTATGTGTCTCACAAACTTAGGGTCAGATGTCAATCTTACTAAAATTATAAACGTGAAAGTTTGTAAAAATGGATTTCTGGATGTTTGTTACTCTTTCACGCCTAAACGGGTGGACCGATTGAGCTGAAATGTGGTATAGAGATAGGTTAGACCCTGGAATGACACATATGCTAGGTACAGCGGGTAAATCCGCTGGGTACAGCTAGTTATACATAGAATTAACTTACAGTTTGTTGTATCTGCGGTTGTCCTTGTTGTACAGTTTGTACCGGGACTGCGCCTCGAGTCTGCACCACTGTGCCGCCCATCTGTTAAAACATACACATTTTCATCACCCTGGAATAACGTTTAATATTCTGGGGTAAGGGACTAACCACATTTATCGACGCGGAATCACGGAATCGATCAAAAAAGCCTTTATGTCTACTAAATAAGGGCGTTACCAATACCATTCGCATCGGATCAGCTCAGACGACGCGTCGCGATAACTACTACTTTATTAGTCTCAAAGTACTTGCATTGTCGTGTCTTTACATTTATGAAATTTGTTTATTTGTGAGACGTAATATAAATTTATTTGCAAAGTAAACGCCATAACAAAAATCCACACTGCCATGATACAAAAGAGTGTTACTTTGCATGACACCTACTTTCGCAGAATAAAAAACTTTGAACATATAGGCGTGGTATTCTATTTAAAAACTTGAGAGGTATCAAGGGACACCCGGATGGAACGAAGTTTATTTCGATTAATGAAAATATCTGGCTTGCTTTCTATAAGAGAGAGAGAGACAGACAGAGAAACATGCGCACGCCGCACAGCTTACAATAGCTTACTATAGCAAAAAGTGTCGTGACAACTTTTCGTAAGAATTTTTTCCGTCTAGCCCCCTTTCACAACGCGCGATAAAGAACTTCGTTCCAAAAATAAAAAGATACGTTACAGGTTTGATATTCTGCAAGAAGGCCAGTTTCCCCCCCGGCTGCAGTATGACGGCGGAAGTATTGAGCAGGTTCTGTGCGGACAGCAGCACGGGCTTGCCTCCACTCGCGCCGGATATCACCAGCTTCGGGGGCTGGTTTATTACTATCGGTTTCGCACCCGTACCCTGGAAGAAAGACACAAAATGTAGGATATCTATGTCGGAGAAAGACAAATACGTAGATGTGCGACGTCACTTATATAATGACAAAGACAACGTGATTGATGTTTGTGAGTTATCAATGATCAAAGTCAATGTCGATGTATCTGTCAGTAGTGTGTTAGACCGATTGTCAATTGTGAAGTCACTCTTCTCTTGTTCGGGACTACGCCAGCGCCATACGAGCGTACTGACTGATTAATAAAATCATCATATCCATGGCAATCCATCTGAATCTGCGACATCTATATAAATATATATAGATATATGAAAATGTAAATTGTAAATACTAGGAAGTAAGTAAATTTCAATAAGCTAAAACATGACTACTAAAAACCCTGTATCATAATTCTACATCCTAAACCACAGTCACCCTGTTTAAAAAAAAATTGTAGGACTTTTCAACAGAGCCATCTTTTAATATCTCAAACAAAATTAGGAATGTTTGAACATTCATTTTATTTATTTATTAGCGCACAAAACAGATTGTAATTAAATAAACATTATAATGTTAGGCTTTAAGGTATAGGTAGAGTATATCTGCATTACAATCCAAAATATGTGTTCCCAGAAACGTTTATAAGTCGAGAAGGGTTGGACCAATTTTGATTTAATGTATTTATTGGTCTCAGTCCGTTCACAGAATCCAGTTTAGTCTTTTATATAAATGTGAGTGTGATAGTAACATCATTCATAACTCCACAAGGGCTAGGTTGATGACGAATTTTCATGATTTATAGGATTTTCCACTCAGATTAACAGAATTATTATAATTGAATATCGGCAAGATTAATGTGTAAAAAAGATAAAAGAGAACTGTTAGACTTAAGTCATATAGACAGAATAGCTTGTGCTCGCAGCATTGCCCACGTGGCAAAATCCTTTCTTAGCAGAGGTCTACGTCATGAAACCTATCCGTATTCCAAATTTCAACTGAATCCGTTCAGTAGTTTAGGCTGTGCGTTGATAGATCAGTCAATTAGCCACTCTTTCCTTTTATATATTTACTAGCTTATGCTCGCGGCTTAGCCCGCGTGGCCAAAATTCTTTCTCAGCGGAGGTCTACGTCATAAAACCTAACTCTGTTACAAATTTCAATCAAATTTGTTCAGCGGCTTAGGCACTGCGTTGATAGATCAGTCACTCTTTCCTTTTATATATTTAGATATTATAAGGCAATTATTCCCAATGAGTCGATGTGTTGCTGACTTTGTCAGTCCCCTATATAAGATAAGGCAATAATAATATATTATCTAATATATAAAATTCTCGTGTCACAGTTTTTGTTGCCATACTCCTCCGAAACGGCTTGACCGATTTTGATGAAATTTTTTGTGCTTATCCGGTATCTATGAGAATCGGCCAACATCTATTTTTCATCCCCCTAAATGTTAGGGGTAGTCCACCCCTAAATTTTTATTTTTATTTTTTAGACAAAATTTTTAATTTCTATTTTTTTATGATACAACATACAAAAATACATACAATCCTTAATTTTCACCCTTCTACGATCAACCATTATTTTTTAATAGCCATTTTAGTAATTTAATCATTTTTCCTCTCCGGTCGAAAACTGATCAATCGTCATTTAATTAGTTATCCCCGCCAGATGTCTACAGGTGTCACTTCTGACCCAGTAAACAGCACGGAGTAGGGATGAGAACGAAGCCGGTCTCCTTTCTTTCTCACTCCCTACACAGTTGTCGGCCATCATTATTGTTTATGCATCAAGTGTAGTAGTAACGTTGACAATTATTATTTTGCTATCTCAGTGTAACTCTCATATTAACTTTTAATCATTCCTATTTTATCAATAATAATTAAATTATCAATTTTGAGTGTATTTTGCACGATTAGTTAATCAAGTGATTTTATAACCTCAAAAGTACTCAACACGTGACAAGAGGTTTCAATAACAACAGATTTTGTGTTGTAAGTATACTTTTTTTTATTTATATCGAAAATGTTGTTGATCTTATAAAAATGTAATTTTAATTTAATTTTATTAAAAAAATGTAATTGAACAATTAAGATTTTCATAGTTTCCAAAAAATCAATCATTATGAATCTTTATTTTGAAATGTCAATGGAAATATTGGTTGTATGAAAAAATTATAAGAGACAATGTTTTCATAAAATTTAATTTTTTACTTTTGTTTGAAAATTTTTTACATAAAATAATGCTTATTTCACGCATATACCACATTCTTACATACATACAATATACACATTCTAAAATACATACATACTTCCAATAAGTAAGCTATTTTTTGTTTACACTAGAAATTACTAGGAAATTATTTATATGGCAAAACAACGTTTGCCGGGTAAGCTAGTTATGATATAATATAAGACAACTATATATTTAAGATAATAATATAATACCTGTTGTACGAGCAATGGTTGTGTGAGTGTAGGGGCAGCAGAGACGGGGGCGACCGGGGGGCGTTCCTCTGCAGGGGGTGGGGGCGAACTGGGGGGCTCGCCTGGTACTGCTGGAAACATACGTACTTCTGAGTATTTCTAAATATACAGATAGATTTGTGTCTAAATGTTTTCAATCAAGAATGAGTTCCAAAGATAATAATTATTAGTTGTCCTATGTGTAGATATTAAAATGATGGTGATATTATAACACAGTAAGTGAGTAACGTTACGCGTCCCCGTCCAAAAACTAATAAGTATTTTGGTATTTTTTTATTCATAAGCAAAACGTCACATCTACCTAACGCACAAACTTATATCTATTGGATATAATATGACTATGAATTGTAATGTTACCTGCGGGCGCAGTGAGATCGTCCTTGGTGGGCACGGGCGGTTTGAACTCAGCCGGCGGGGGCGAGGGCGGCGCCGCCGGGGCCGGCTTCTTGCCCTCCTCCATCTCTGTTACAGATTATAATTAAATAATAAGAAATAGATTAATAAATAATAAGAAATAGATAAATAAATAATATAAGAGATAGATAAATAATTAAACAATTTTGAAAAAACCACTGCTCCTGATGAAGGACTTCGTAATAGTCCGAAACCCAGGGTCGAGCCTAGCTTCGACTTTTATATCCGTGAGTTTAGTCGGCATATTATTTCGGTTGGCCCCCCTTAAATCCGTCCCTGTACTTCAAATCACATATTATTATTATAATAAATTAACGATTACGCTTGTAAATATTACACACGCATGAAAAAATTTTTATAGCTTCAAAGGATAGGACTTTAGAATGACTGCTAAAAACATTGGAATATTGATAAAAAAATAAATATATCAACGCAAAACATTTTTCCCATAGATATAAAAGTATAGATCTGTGGTTTCTTAAGTTTCCATATAAAAAGAGCCTTACAAAGCGTGGCACGAATCTATAGACAAAATTCTTCGTTTGTTTACAAATTGAAAGTACTTGAAGTGTCAGTGACAATATTTTCAATGAAAAAAAGTAGATTTTAAATAGAAATCGTCGCTAAAAGTAATAAATAAAAAAACGTTTCCTATAACTAATTAAATGCAAAAATGACTACATGCAGTATTAAACAATGCGGCGCTAAAAAGTGCCAAAATAATCCAACATTATCTTTTCATAGGTTAGTAAACATTGTTTTTCTATTTGTAGAATGATTTTAAAATTTAATGGATTTCGTGTGTAGTTTATGTTAAATAACCCTAATCAGACATGTAATTGTAAGGTCTTTATGTCTAGAAAATGTGTATTTTCTTAGTTTAATCGGTAGTGTTTGTTTATAAATTGAATAGTGATGGGACATATCGAAAGTCCGTGATCATTCGATAATCATGTTTTATCAGGTTGGTATGTAGTATTATGTTAATTAAATTATTAAAGTTATGCAGGTGTATATAATATATTATCACATACATACCTGTTGTCGCAACACGTATAAAATACAATCTCTAATTTTTACAGATTTCGGGGAAGGCGGGATAAATACCTTCCTGGCTCACTGAACATAATGCTGGAACGCGGTCACAATTCCCGATTGGTGACACGGTTTTGTCCAGTACAGCGAGTAGAAAAACCCTACATTACAAATTAAAGACATTGGTGGTCAGCTTGGTTTATGTTTTTTTTTTTATGTGGTGAAGTAGAAGACGAGCAAGACGCTCTCCTGATGTTAAGAGATAACGCTGCCCATAATCAGTACAGTGCTACTTAGGATTTCACAATGATGTGAAATTCTATGAGCACTGCACCAACGCTTCTTACTCAAGAGTCATAAGATGTTAAGACTCTTTAGCCCAGTAATTTCACTAGCTTGGTGGTATAGATTTGCATAAACACCGCATAACCCCTTTTAGTTTTTACTGTGTTTTATTCTACGGTCTAAGCTACCTACTACTTACCAAATTTCAGTACAATTAGTCCAGCCTACCATACAACCAGAATTTTATTCGCACTTTTGTATTTATATAATGCTAGGATATAAAGTTTGTTATGAAATAATAACATTAAGATGTAACATAATTTTGCATTTATTAAATATTATTTTGATACATTTCTTGTTTTATTTTTATTATTGTTTACGTTATTGAAATTGCAGTCACATATAGGTTCACATATAGGGCCATTTAAGCGTGAATAATTTACAATACATACACAGATAACTCGTCATATTTTAAATAATGTAATTATAGTAATAATCGTAATTATATCAGATCATTACAATTGCGTAATAGATCACATACTGTAGTTACTGTTATTCGCGTTGAAAATTCAAACACAATGTTATTGGATTTTTATCGATAGTTTTCATTTTGGCTCGATATTGTAATCTGCACATCACTGGATTGTTGCCCGCTGTGACGTAACTGCGCGCGCATTGACCGGATAAAATTTCCACGCAAATTAGGCACTAGCGCCCTGTCCCTCTTTAGTCTATGATTTTTCCAGACAAACTGAACCATGTCCAAGTCAAATCACATTTGACTGGACTGACCTTTTTTTGATCGGGGCCGAAGTTAGACGCCGCAGTGCGTGGTCAAAGGCCAATATGAATAAAAAATACCTATAACACTGGTCAACAAGGATTATGCCACACGAACTCTGATAGGTGATCGTGTTTTGACTACTTACCTATATTATGAAAATGTATTTGTTTGGTTTCAATCACCCTCAGTTTTCTGGTGACAAGGTCAAGTTCAGTTTTGGAAATGTAGTGAGAAATTCATTTGAACGGCCGTAAAAACTACTTGTTAAATTATTTTTTTCAGATATAATTTTAAATTTTGTTGGTTTTATTTAACTTTCGTGATTGTGCGAACATGATTGGATACTTTTTTTTAACGATTCTAACTCTTTTATTATATTTGTAGAGTTTACTTACAAAAAACCAAAGCGAAAATTTTCCGATCATATCTTAAGGAAATACTGCAAGTATTTTATTTTTTCAGTGGCTAATCAAGATATAACCTGGACCCCATATATATGTGTTTGTAGTAATATTGGCTGCGCCTAGAGTTCGTGTTTTAGACTGCTATTATTTCTTACTCCAATAAAAAGCATAAATGTAGTGATGCTTAAATCAAACAGGGTGTTTTTATTGGACCTCAAATCAGGGAGTCAAAAAAATATACAATATTCGCAGAAAAATTGGATGTTTTAAATAAATCAAGCATGACTAAAGCTTCAAGAATGTGGTTGCAAATTTTCTTGAAAACCTTAAAAGTTACAACTATGAGAAGTTCATTGATGAGCTTCTATTGACATATTCTATCAACCTGAAGTTTTGGATTGCGATATGTTGCTTAAATTTTATTTTCCTGGCAGACACATATTTATTTCCTGATAAATTGGGGCTGTTAGCTATAAGCATGGCGAATAGTTCCGTCAGCACATTTTTTAGATGAAAAAAAAAATCAGGGTTGGTCTCTACCAAGAATGTTGTCAAACCATCGATAAAAGTATTGTAATACACATATTCTTGAAACATTGGTGCAATTATTCTTCACAATACATATTCCTTAGCCAAAAAAAATCCAGACGTGCTAGAAAAAAATAACTGCTCATTTTTTATTCACAATACTAAAACATAAACAAAAATATTAAAAAAGTTCGTGTGGCACAAAAAAAATTTTTTTTTTGTAGACCAGTGTAATTAATAAAAAATAAATAAAAAAGTAGTATATCATCCAATATGTTTTATAATACTGACCGAGCTTCCTCCGCTTCTTGATCTGCGCATGCGTGGCTGGCTGTTCTGTGATGTCGAGCAACTTGATGCCGGGCCGCGGCGGCCGAGCGGGGGTGGGGGCCGCCCGGGGGGCCGTGCGGGGGGCCCAGCGGGACGGGAGACCCTTCAGGGGGGCTGGGGGGTACAATATACAGGTTACCTACGTATAAACTGTAATATGATTGATTATTATTAGTAGAGAGAGGTAGATAACTATTAGAGACCCATCTGGGGGGCTGCGGAGTACAATACACAGCGTTAGATAGTTATATAGACAGAGTTGTCTGCTCCGTGATGTCCAGCAACTTGATGCCGGGCCGCGGGGGTCGAGCGGGGGTGGGGGCCGCCCGGGGCGCCGTGCGGGGGGCCCAGCGGGACGGGAGACCTTTCAGGGGGCTGGGAGGTACAATACACAACGTTAGATATATAGATAACTATTTGAGACCCATCAGGGGGCCTGCGGAGTACAATACACAGGTTAGATAAATAGATAACTATTTGAGACCCATCAGGGGGCCTGGGGGGTACAATGTACAGGTTACACAGATATATTATAGAGATAACTATTTGAGACCTTTTAGCTGCAGGCTGCTAGGGGCTGCAGGGTGTAATATACATATGTATGTGTTACATTACATATAGTTAACTATTAGAGACCCTTTAGGGGAGCTGCAGGTTGTGGTCATGTGGTCCGACCACTTATTTCGTGAACTTTTTTTCCCGTTGATTCGATCAATCGAACTATGATTTTTGAAGATTCCTGATAGTTCGATCAATCAAACTACGTGATTTATTTCTTCCAGTTGGTTGGTTCTATTCCACTGCTCATGCGCTCTACAGGCTACCCACAATACACAGGGGTATAATACACATGTTAGATACATTTATGTATTTCAGCGTCAAAAAAGGGCAAAATTTTAACCAATAAACCTTCGAAAGCTCCTGTAAAGTAGGAAAAAAGTGTACTTACTAGTATCAGTCATTTTCCTAGGCATGCCTCTACTCCTAACGGGCACAGTGGGTGCCTGAGCCTTCTTCTGGTTGGCGGCGACCTCTGTAGCCTTCGCTAGCAGTTCACTACGCAACGCTACTGATTTGGGCTTGCGTTTCAACGTGAAATGTTTCACTGGAGGGGCTTGTTGGCCCACCTGGAAAAATAGAAATTTTAAAAACTTCATTGAGTTCTGTACCTTATGGGAAAAACAGGAACCTGTTAATAAAACTCTCTGTCCACCCGTCCATCTCCACTCTATGATCTGTCATATCTTCATTAACCCCATGCATAGGCGGATTTAACTAAATCCGATCATAGTAGAGTTACGATTCCCCCCAGAAGCATTGTAGAGTTACGAATTTTGCACATATTTCATGGTCAAGATTATAATTTTTTTCTTTGTAGGAATCTCTTTTATCTTTATATTCTTATTTTATTATAAAGCAGATGTATTTTTTTAAAAAGAGTTGATGACGTCAGGAGAACGGGCTAGAATGACTATAATCACCGATTTCGAAACTTTTGTCAACGCAAAAAAAACATGATCTGTGTGAGAAGAACAAACATATTCTAATATTCTGTATCAATTTAAATAAGGCCAAGCACAATGGCTATCAATTTACGGATCCACATTCATTTCATATAGCATTGTCATCAAATTAACGCACGTCTGTCATATATGCACAGGACAATATTCCACTTTGACTTACCACAGAGACTAAAGCGTTTTTATTCAAATAGAGGCACTCCAACGGTAATAAGCCCAGGTCTGAATGTTTTGCCAGTGCTCTTCTCAGTTCCCCTATCATGTCACTGAATATTGGCCTGGAAAAATAAAATTATAGTTTATTGGCTAACATGAGATATTGTCCTGTTTTTTCTATGAATATTTATCATTACTATAACTATATTAATACTTTATAGAACATAGGATTTTATACTACAACAGAACAGGTAACATAGAATAAACTGTCTGTAAAAAGACAGGTTGTATGGCCAACCTATGTTTCAGGTTGCCAAGATTACATAGTGTAGTAAAACAACCATGTCCGGATGAACACTAATGATATGAACCATGATGCTTACCATCAGGCACCTAAATTGTTTCTCTCTACATTCTTTATCAAAAAAAACGATCTGAATGTTTTTACATTTCTACCTACCGTTCGTTACCTTTATTGTATACCCATTTTCGCTTGTGATTAAATGAATTATGAATTTTAATGTAATTTGTAATTAATTTGACATTCTTTTATCATAATTAATATTATGTAATTTTTATTGTATTCAACACAGCATGCCGAAAGGTAGATAATGGCGATCTGAATGTTTTTACATTTGTACTGTTACCTTTTTGTATACCCATTTTTGCTTGTGATTAAATGAATTATGAAAAAAGCAAAAAGACATGTTATATTGGTTAGTGAAGTATTACCTAGTCTCATCAAACTCAGCTATCTCTGTATTAAGTGTGCCAGCAGAGGGGAATGTCTTGAGGACCTCGGCGAGCATGGCCACCCACAGGTCCGAGTCCACCGCTGCCACCTCAATGATCTCCTCCAACTCATTGCGCCACTGAAACCAATCACAAGTTTAAACTAATTTATAAATTAACACATTGGCAGCGTTTTTTTTTTTTTTTTTTTGTTATGAAGTAGAAGACGAGCAAGACGCTCTCCTGATGTTAAGAGATAACGGCTGCCCATAATCAGTACAGTGTTACCTAGGATTTCACAATTATGTGAAACTCTAGGAGCACTGCACCAACGCTTCTTACTCAAGAGTCATAAGATGTTAAGACTCTTTAGCCCAGTAATTTCACTAGCTACAGTGCCCTCCTACCGGAGCACAGTGATGTTTGCACATCACTGCTCAGGCGGTAGAATAACTGGCACTGTTGGGGTACCCACCTAGACGATCTCCTGCAAAGGAAGTCTACCCCCGGTAAATAGAACTATCCCAGGTGCCTGATATTAATTTTGTATGGAAAAATCCTTTGCCAAAACACAATGTTGACCACCTCTGTGGCGCGGCGGGCTAATACCTGCCTGCGGTTAGATTCCCGCATGGGCCAAATGTTTGTGTGATCCACAGATATTTGTTTCTGGTCTGGGTGCCTTTCTATATCTATTATAAGTATGTATTTATTATTATTATTTTTATTTAATAATGCACAAGCAGCTCTGTGAGCTGATGCGTGCATATCACTGCACTTGTGTTTATTGTTTTTTTAAATGTTTGTCAAGTCTATTTTTAAAATTATTCACTGATGTTGCATTAATAACTGTTTCGGGCAAATTGTTCCACTGTTTAGTGACACAGTTTGGTAAAAAGTGTTTGGTCTTCATAAGTTTCTTAGAGTGTCCTTGTAGTTATACAAAAGAAAAATACAAAACAAAAATATATAAGTAGTATACAAAAGAAAATATATAAGCATTATATCCGTTGTCCTAACCACCGCAAACACAAGCATTAAGTTGCTTAGCTTGGGGTTAGGTGGCGCTGTGTGAAATGTCCTGAAATATTTATTTATTTAATGTTTGTGTTTTTTAGAACTCGCATTCCGACCTCAAAAACACAGTTGTTGTGTTTTTTAAAAGAATAGTTAAAGAGGTACAGAATAAAATCAGTTCATGCTCATTCTAACTTTGAAAGGATGAACCATTTTTAGATTCTTACTGTAATATGTATGTTAATAAACAATAAAGCTATGGTGGCATATTTTAGTACTATCCACAGGACCGAAAATTAATTTAGTATGGTAGAATCAGTTGACAAAACACAATGTTTGTATACATCAGGACATGCGTTTTGACCTCAAAAAACAGCAGTATCCGTAGTCAATGTGTTAGGAACAAGTCATACAATACAAGTCTTAATAGTGCCAGAGAGTTCAGTAGAAATAAAGTCAAGGAATACAGCACTGCTTGTCATCCAATGATGGAATGTTAGGTTTTATATAAATAGAGCAAGTTCAAGAGTACCAAGAACCGGAGAGTGTGCATGAAGAATGTGATGAAAGTCAAGGCAGCGAAAGAGGTGTGTCAGGATCGTACCAAATGGAGGGAAATAGTCTCTGCCTACCCCAACGGGAACCAGGCGTGATTATATGTATGTGTAGAGCAAGTTCCGCGTCCATACATATTGAAACCTTCCTTGAGAGCATATTATAGCCCCTATGATTATATGCCTCTTATTAGATTATCCCAAATGCAATGTTAATATTGACTGGAGACTCCAGCATAGCATTTCCCCAGATATATCTGTAAGTGTGCCTTTAGTATACAAAGCACTAATAAACTGTTAAAAAGGATTTAAACTAGCAAATAACACTTATTACAAAATATTGCAAACTGTGTCAATGAATATGATATAAATAGATTTACAATAGGTTATTGCTTCAAGCTCCACTTTTTGGCAATGTAGGCCATTTATTTAGATGAATTTATATTGTTTATATTGCCTAAATATGCGGACTTTAGCCTAAAATAGTGTACATTGGTGGGAAATCATAATATTTACTAATATTCTTATGTCAAATACCAGATTTCAACAATATCCACTCTAAAGGGTTATTAAAGTTTATGTTCCATGTCCAAGGGTCAGGCAAAGATTTAGGGACCCCTGTTATTATTCCAGATGGAAATATATTATGAAATTTATTGAAATAAATACATGTAAATTCTAAAATGACAACAAATAAACCTATCACGTACATGTGTACTCTTTTATCTCTTTCCCACCCTTGACATGTAAATAGAATAGAACGAGACAAAAATCACAAAACAGTTACGCAAAACCATAGAACATCAAAGTGAAAAGTTACCTCCTCAACATTTCTGCGCGGGATATGAAAGAAACTTAACAATAATTTCAATTTCACTTGTGTTTGCAAATCTGGAAAACAATCCTTGATATTTTTCAAAACTTCTGCGTTTAATTGTGTACAAATTGAGCCAGTTGTCCAAGAATCGTTCGATGTTCCGAGTTTATTGTGGAGCCACAAAGATGTGTCACTATCCCGAACGTTCGCCATCTTGTAACTGAAATAGTGATGTCAATTGCACGGAGCATTTGAACTAATAAACGAATCAGTTTTCGATCATTAACTTTATCGATACTAATAAAAAAAAATGTGTAATATATCTTGAATTATGTATTTACCATAATTATAACATGAAAGATTAAAGATTCCGTTTTATAGATATTCAATAATTACAGAAAATATCAAGTCCTTTCATATACAAAAAAAAATCTAAATAAAATACCTCATTGACATTGTATCGAATTTGCAAATTGATATGATTTTAATTTCGCTCATGCAAGCACTACTCGATGACGAAAATGAATGAACGAATTAAAAAACTTGCCAGTATAAAAAATTATTCCACAGATTATAAAGAAAGTTAACTGAATGACAAGAATTTCGGCTTGTTTGACCGTGTAGATTTTGTTTTTAGTAAATGTGGCCTATTAAAAAACATCTGTTTGCTCTATGGTGCGTAAAACGTCATTCTAAACGCGCCATTTTTCAAATTATTTTCTCACAATCTACAATGTTTTGCTAATCTGTATTGAGTATTGATCAAACAATACCGAAGCAACTATTTAGTATTGTTCTGCAGTTAGTAGTTGTAGATAAATAAAATGTCGATTATATCCGATAATTCGCAGTATTTGAATATTTATGAAGAAGAGCTCACTGATGAAACGATCTGCGATTGTTCCTCTCAAGGCCTTTACAAAGTACCCGAGATGAAGAATAAAGAAATACTTTGCGTGAGTAACCGTCAACCGTGCTTATGCAAAATAAACAAAAAATTGCCTAAGAGAAAATCATATAATATTATGGAAAACATTTTCTTATTAACCTAGATTGTTGTATATAAATCTATTTAGACTTATAAAATTATTATGTACATTACCACTCATAATATTATTAAAATAGAAAATAAGTCATCATCTCAGCCGTAGGTACGCACATCGAGACGCACGGCAGTTTTACTTGCTGAAAAGTAGCCACTAGAGTCTAGGCTATCTACATACCAAATTCCAACTAAATCGGTTCAGCCATATAGGTGTTAAGAGGTAGGTACATACAAACTCTTGCATATTTTTTTTTGGCAAATGCCTTTTTGTGAAGTAGTGCCAGTTATTCTACCGCCTGAGCAGTGATGTGCAAACATTACTGCTTCGGTAGGAGGGCACTGTAGCTAGTGAAATTACTGGGCTAAAGAGTGATTATAGGGCAGCGTTATTTCTTAACATCAGGAGAGCGTCTTGCTCGTCTTCTACTTCATCACATAAAAAAGACCGCTAACTAATTCTTGCATTATTTCAGGTGCTATATTTACAAAATAATAAAATCACGTGCCTACCAGATAATTTATTTCCCTCGATACCCGGGCTTATGTGGCTCGACGTCCGGGATAATCTACTTACTGATATACCGACCACAATCAAAAATCATCCATCCCTCACTCATTTTCTCATACAAAACAATAAAATCACATCCCTACCAAACGAACTCGGATCAGTTCAATCTTTAAAAGTACTTCAACTGACCGGAAACCCACTAATGTACCCGCCACAAGATATAATAAAGGCGGGAGTTTCGAACATCAAACAATTTTTACACCATAAATACATCCATAACATTTTCGTTAGATCTCAAACTGAATTTTCCGAAGTAGAGGGTGTAAAAAGTATTTCATTGAACGAGCAAAGTAATGAAAACGCTTCTTCTAATCATGATGGGATGAGCTACAATTCTGTACTAGACGAGGACCGTAAAACAACCAAGGTATCCATCAAATTCAATGACAAAGATTCCGATGACTCAGACTTCGAGTATTATGGAAAATTTAAGGGGAAATGTCCCAAATTAGCAAAAAGTCGGGGCAAAACGCCGGGAAACCACACCCAAAGTTCCAAATATTTGAAGCCACTGAGGCTTAACAACCCGGAAACTGAGAACGAGAAAATCAAGCAAAACTTCCTGAAAGATTTGGCTAGGACGAAGCATAAGGAATTACTCGCTATGAGGGATAAAATTATACAGGATCGGAAGTTAGTATCTTGAATTCTCACTGGGATGTTCTCATTCATCTAGTAGAAATTCTATTATTTATTTATTAAAGCATGCCAACATAATGTACACCTTTACCAACAAATACACACATTTTTTATATAATACATGCTAAGTGTCAAAACATTTATAGGCATAGACTGCATTTAATGAGGAGATACTGGACTGACTCTGGAGGGACTGGATTTAATGATTGGGATTTTTATTTATTTTAGGGCGATTAATAATCTTTTTTTCTAGAAACATGGAACTTCTAAAGCATTGGCGCAAAGGTTACCGTAACCAACAATTCTTAACCGATGGTAACTACAAAATGGACCCTCGGAACTTTCCTTACGACACCAGCCCTGATTTTATGACCATACTTAGTAGAGAGGACATTGAAAAAGACCTTCCAAACAAGTATAAAAAGAATCTAGTACGTAGGTGTAAACCTACAGTGCCTAGAAAAAGTAACAATGACGTTCATCTGGCGCTGAAAATTAAACAACTGTTTGATAATTTGGAAGCTATTGATCTGAACAAGGAAGGTTTGACGCCAAGAACTGAACAGAAGGTGCTATTGAATGAGATTCAAAAGGTAATCTTTAAAAACAGAGTAAAAATATTTGGGAAGGAATCTCAACGACTCAGAATCAGAAGTACTTCCTGTTGTTAACCCACAATCAAATAGCAGTCTTGTTCTATTTTCAATTCAGTTTGAATCTGTCTTTGGAAGAAAGAACATGATCAATATTTTTTTATTTTTTCCAGATATCTGAAATAAAGCAGAAACTGCAAGAACTATCTACGACAAACGTCCGCTCAGTAGTATCAGATTAAGATTAAAGAAAATAAATTATTGTAAAATAAAAAACATATTGCTTTTTACAATTTTTTATTGATTTTCCATTACGATGGCCTGCACCATTATAAATTTTTTTATAAATAAAGATACACCTATGGTTATACATTATTGTGAATATAATTCTATCTACTTACATGAAGCGACTAAATAAAGGAACATTGGCTGCACGTTTGATTTCAGTCAAATGTAAAAATCTGAATAACATCAGTTTTTATATTATTTTTTTTATATAATATCAAAAATTAACAACCTGCGACAAATGCAAAGAATACAAAATGCAACTAAAATCAAAATGCCTCTTTATTTTTTTACATGAATTGTGTAACAAATATTTTAAATAATGATTTTGAACATACACTTGAAAAAATAAATGTTTTAATTAAATGAAACTTAAACTAGATAAAATTGTGCAAAATATGAATATTACAGATATAACAATAATTTGAAAAATAAAATAATCAGATTTAATCAGTGGACAATAATAATTGTTATTTACAAATAGATTAGTTATAGCGGAAGTTACATTTACATGACTTTGTTCTATTCATAACTTCGGACTCGAACAAAACATGTTTGTCAAAGCTTTAACATGTTGGGTCTTTGGACCTTTTGAATATTAACTTTTGATCTAATTTAAACAATTAAAGATTCAAACAAGTATTTTTTGTCTATTTTTGAAAGACAGCAATAATAGCTACACAATCTAGCAAAATGGCGAAACGTTGCCAAATTTATAGCATATCGATGCTATTATCGGCCCATTGTACCAAACATTTTGGACAAGTCAAGACGTTATCGATGTCCTTGAGTGAGACTCCGTCTCATAAATAAAAAAAAACTATCATAAATCAAAACATACATCTTGTGTTATTTATAAGGCAGAACACACCTAGCGAGTTTGTGGACGAGCTAGATGGCACAATATTTTAATTAAATATTCAATTAATAATAATATTTATCATAGAATTCTGCAAAGTAACGCCTAACCATCAATTAACTTTTGACGTACGCAAAAAGAATACATTAAAAATGTTAAGAAACCCTAAATGTTACATAGCTAAGCAGTTATTTGAAACTATCCAATCTCCCCTTAATCAGTCTTTACCAATCTTACACTTTGACTAGGACAGTCATGCCGATTTACTTAATTTATCCTAGCCTAAAAAGTATTGCCATTAGCAAAAATATAATTTGTATTTCTTTAACACATTGACTGCTGAAAACACAACAGCTATGTTTTTGAGGTCGGAACGCGAGTGCTGAAAAACTCAAAGGTTGTATTTTGTCTAAGAATTTTTCAGCACAAAATTAATTTTAGGTACCTGGGACAGTTCTACAAAACGGGGCCGCAGCCAATATGTTAAAAGTCAAAATGCATACTTAGGAATTTAAATAATATGCGGATCTATAAATATGCAAAATAGTAAGAATATGTAAGAAGATATGGAAATTATTAAGTATTTAATTGAGATTTTAAAATGCCAAAGTTGACTAAATAAGAATATTATTTAGAGCTAGGAAAAATGAAGGCAAACAAAGGGATTAAAATTGGTATTCGTTTGTTTAGTTAAAAAGTTTAGCTTAAATAAAAGGTAGAATTAAAGTTTTTGCTAATAGCAACACATATTCTAGCAAAATTCCATTTACCTACTCGCTCTACAATATCTACAAGCATAGAATAGTCTAGAAGTGAAAAACAGCCGCAATTCAAAAGAAAAGCATTTTAGATATAGTTTTATAATTATTTTCTATTTTAATGTTTGTATGAAAGAGTTTAATCTAGTTAAAAAATATGTATTAACAAAATCATATGTTTGAATCATGGATGAAGAAACTACTGAACGAAACTTGATGGAATTAGAAATGAGGCACCGATATTAAGCCCACTCGCCTGTACGAGTTAATACACAATCACGTAAACTCTACACAATAATTGAGATGTTGACAAGGTCACATTTTAAAAATACAATTAGTCCGTAATTTTAACAAAAAAAAACGAAACGTATTTTTTTCTTGCTAATAAAATAAAAAATGGCTGAGATATAACGCTTATAAGATTCTGTGTTGGGACGAGTGACGTCACACCACGATGATGATGAGTGTGACGTCACGATCAAGCAACTTTAGTGCGTTGTATCTCCCACGTTTTTTATCAGATTTACACATAAAAAAATATGTGTCCAATATTTTTCAATAATCTTCATTTTGGACAAAAAAAAATTTGTCAACATCCCTAATAGGGAAAGTGTTAAAGGTTGGGGTGTGATATAAACTCATTATTATACAACACCTCTCTAATTGGAGAACGCACATCTACCCGCATCGACCGCACCGAACGAATCGAATTTTGAATTCTTTATTATATGAAATGTCATGAAACTTCGCACACTTGCCGGAGTCGAATTGTCCGAATCGGAAGATTTCCTCTATACAAAAATTCTTTAGGCGCGGTCAATGCGGATAGATAGCGAGACCAGCAGGGCTATTCACATATCGGTTAGGAAACCAAACAGAATTGTCAAAAATGTATGAAATGACGTGACATGTCATGTTGTATTAACATAATACGTCATTTCATACATTTTTGACAAATCGGTATTCGGTTCTTTCACGGTTAAGTGAATAACCCTGCTGTACCTCAATTCTTATTTCTTAAAGCGTATGTAGGTTTTTTATACATTAATTATTAACTTTTATTCACTAAAGTTAAGCTATTGACCACAATATCATCTGATGTTAAGCGATAACATGGTCGAAAGCCTTAGACTTAATTTTTATTGTATTTTTTTATTTTGATATGAACAATGGCAGTTTATCTGCAAGGTATTTTATTTAACACTTCGACTCCATCACACACAACTATGTTTTTTAACTCACATTTTCTGTGTTTCACGAATTTTACGCCACACCCGACCTGTTACATATTATAGCGGTAAACTCATTATGTGTGTAGGTATATTATTTTCGACAAAACAAAAACCCAAAGAGTTGTTTCCACGGTAAAAGTTCTTCAAAGATTATGTTACATAGTGTTTACAGGAGAAAATAATAAGCAATTTATAAAAGAATAGAAAGACCTTCAAACTTCAAATGACAGAAACTAAATAAACCCCTTTAGCACGGCGTGCGTTTTGTGTTCACCAGTTCACGATAACCAACAGATTCTCTGGACTTCCTGGTGATAGATCAAGTCAGTCAATCAGTCAAGCTACACATTTAGATAGAGCCTAAATATAGGCATTGTTAGAAGGAGCGAGCGAGGAAGACGAGTGAGTCGCTCCGCTGTATCTCAACGAAGCCCATCTTGCAGTAGAACTGGTGCAGGTAGCTGTCTGTCGTGTTAATGCATGCGTGTGCGCCGCTTACACCTGGAAAATATTAAAGGTTAAAATTAAGGGTTGAAATTGACATTAAAATCATAGCTAACTATACTTCGTTTATATATCTATCGTTAATATATATATATATATATATATATATATATATATATATATATATATATATATATATATATATATATATAGATAACACTTTATTGGAACACAAGAAAAATACAAAAAAGAACTTAAGAACTAAAACAATATAAAAACTTAGTGTTACAATTGGCGGTCTTATCGCTAATAGCGATCTCTTCCAGACAACCATGCAGGGAGAGGAGAAAATAAATTCACATGGGTTGGTGGTGTGATGCAAATTAACAGAGAACAAAGTGTTATTATATAAATATTTTTATCTATATTATATTTAGTAAAATAAACATACATACATATTATATAATAATAAAATACATATATACATATTATATAATAATAAAATACGTATATGCCTAATACAACAAAAATATATATACATAATACGCCTAAGATATACTATTTCATGTGCCTAATAACCAGTAATAATGTATACCTATAAAGTAATAACAAGGAACAGAGTAGAGAAAAAAAAAAAGAAAAAAAAAAGAATAGGAATAGATAGAAGAGAGATAGATTTAATGAAGAAGGAAGCTACTGTTGCAACGATAGATAGTATGCTAGTACACGGGACTTAAATATATATATCGCACGTTCAATAATAAACCGGAATAACTCAAAAAATCAGGATTCCTACTTTTGTTAATAAAACGCACTAAATCCGATTAAAGAATCAGTAGGCACTTTCACACCCAGCAAAATATACCAAAATGGCTGGTTTTTAGACCACCCCTCTCTTTTCTACAAAAGCGCGCGACAATTCATTCGTGCGATTCAGTTTTGTAACGACCGCGATTTGAAATAAATGTCGTTGTTTTTCTACTACATTGGCGTAATGTAAAATAATTCGGTTTATTTACAAACGCAGGTGAGACTTAAAATGTTTATTTATTTCTAAACTAGCATGTTTTGGTATTATTTCACTTTAGGAGAAAATGCAGCATGACCTATTAAGACTTGTTGCAGTTTATTTTTAATTTGTAATTGCATAGACAAGATAGATTGCGTATTAGTGCGTTTTAGTATTAAATTATCTATTTTCTTTCAGAAGCAATTAATTTTACATCACTTTAATACTAAAACTGTTGGTATAAATGAATCGTATATGCGTTTATTTCAGTTTACGTTCTAAATTCTCTTTAAGTCTAAAAGTGCTTTAGCAATTGATACAGTTTATTACGAAATTTCAAGTCAACTTAATTATGTTTCTAATAAAAAAGTATTGTATTAATTTCGAGTTCCATAGTTTTAATCCAAGATGACGTCTGCAAATAGGAAGCAGCAGTGCCTAAAATTTCTTTAGATGAGTTAAATGTAATGCTGATGTACTGATACGGATAATTGTAAGCCAGACGAAATAAAAGTAAGTAAATAAAGTCGTGTTTACGTAGTTATAGACCTTTTTACTTTTTCTCTAATTTTCTTGTAATGTTCTCAAAATTAATTATTGAGGGCTTTAATTTTTATTTAATGTATATTAATTATTAAAGAGATTTTTAAATGAAACTGAAGATAAAATCCAGCACAGCGTACAGGGAGATAAGGCTTCCAGCTCGTCATGCAGGAAATCAAGGTACCACCACCATCACCACCATACAGTATATTGAAATTCCTAGAAATTTACACTATTCTGTCATTTTCCAGGATCAAATTATAATCTCTGTATCAGGTTTTAGCTCAATAGCGTCAGCCGTTATTGATTGTCCTTCCAAACTCCCACCCCCTTTTATCCACTTTTAAGGTTGATTTCAGGAATAAAACTATCCTCTCTCCACCTCAAACTCAAATTACATAAAAAATAGTTAAACGGTTACCGGATTTCTTGCATAAATTTCGCACCCTTTAAATACTGGTTTCTGGAACCAGAACTGTTTTATGTCCTATCCCGGGAAAAACCGGGAGCCGGAGCTGGTTTACGGATGGCTCTAAAATGGGAGGTAATGTAGGCTGTGGAGTGTATGGAGAGCAACCCAGGTGTAGCAAAAGCGTAAATCTTGGAAGGTTCGCCTCCATTTTCCAGGCAGAGATTTTCACCATTCTTGAATGCGCGCACATCAACCTGCAAAAGCATTACAGCAACCAAACCATTTACATTAACTCTGATAGCCAGGCTGCCCTCCTAGCGTTGGATTCGCAAGTTTTTACGTCCAGGCTAGTCGAAGACTGTATGCTGGCTGAATGATTAAAGTGGTTATTACACTTGGCTGAATTTAGTCACTAAATTTAGAATCTAATTTAGGATGAACAATAATTTCTTCTAAATTTAGGATGCTAAATGTGATTACACTTGACTTAATTCAGTGGCGACTGGAATTAGGCTTCTAAATTTAGCCAGGTGTAATAAGCCTTTTAGGCTCAAGGAACAATGTTGTCCTCAGATGGGTCCCGGGGCACGCGGGAATAAACGGCAATGAACGTGCCGATGGGCTCACGTACGCTGGGGCAGAGGGCACTCAATTCGGCTTTGAGCCTTTTTGTGGCATACCTAAAAGCTGAGCGCAGAAAACCTTAGTAAACTTATGCTTTGAGGAGTCAATCAAACTGTGGAAAGACTCTCAGGGCATGAGGCACTTAAAGCTACTCATAAAAGCCTATGATACCAGGTTCAACAACCAAATCATAGCGCTAAGTAGGGGAATCTGCGTATCGTAACCAGAGCCCTGACTGGACACTGTCGCCTTAACATGCATGTGTCCAAACTAGGACTATGCGACACTCAAACCTGCAGATTCTGCAATGAGGTTCATAAAACGCCTCTTCATCTGCTAGGGGAGTGTGGAGCACTGATGCGTAAACGTAACTCTATTTTGGGACAGCACCTGCTCAGCCCGAATGAGCTTAGAGAGATGACCCCCTACGAAAATCTTGCAGTTTCTAGAAACTGCTATGGTCTGTGGTGAACTCTGGCGCCGCGCCTAGGGGTCATTCTCACTATAATAAGCGGCGATTACAATAGGCCAATCATGGCCGCAGTGATATCATGGCCGCACTACATAAATAAAAAAACTAAAAAATATATCCCGGGAAATTCTGTGCCCAAATAGTAGCCAAGCAGTTATTGGTCTTCCATACAATAAGGGGGAGGCTTAAAGGCTGATTTCTGAGATATTCTCTCTCATATAATACCCTTTCGCGAAACTCAGCTATATTTATACCAAATTTCAGCTAAATGAAGAGTAGTTACTAATTTCCCACAAAAACTTTAATCCTCATTTCCCCCCTCCCTTTTAAAGGTAGATTTCTGGAATGAAAACTATCCCATGTCCTTTCTCGAGATTTAATCTACCTCTGTATTAAATTTTTGCTTAATAGAATCAGCGTTTCCACAAGAATTACGTAAAGCGATCTCGACAGCATTTTGTGATGACTATAGAATTTTTGGTTACTAAGTTATAATAAGTTCCTATTACAACTGATTGTTATTCTTTTGTATAATTATTCAGACGTACATAATTAGGTAAAGAAAGCAGTTACCTATTATAAAACTTTATATAAATAGTTATTATATAAAGGACTTTCTGTTTTTTTATTTATGTTTTACTATTAAAGTGTAATAAATATTATACATCTAATAAAATTATTTTATTATTTAATACTAAACTGAATGATTCAATATTAGTTTGCAAAAAAAAATATGATTGATTTCAATTTTTTTTACAAAACCGACATTAAGTCAAAACTTTGAAAACAAAGCTTCATTACTCATTTGATTTTAATAATATAATTTATTTATTACGAAAATTATGTCCTCTATATATCTGTTTACAATTTAAGAAGAAGAAAATAAACATAACACCGTACACTCATGAAAAATATCAAAAAGTTATCAACAAGGTAGAGACCCAAAACTTTAACTGCGATTTCCCAAAAAAGTGAATTTTTGACTTATTCCGGTTTATTATTTAACGTGCGATATATATATATATATATATATATATATATATATATATTATATCAGATATATTATAAAAATATCCGATATATATGCAATTTATTAAGATATTGATTCTTAGAACCCCGAAAATTACCCAAAAAATTAACTTTGTTTTTGAAACGTAGCATATCTAGGTAGGGTCGGCACAATGCTTCTCCTACGTTCTACTCTATCATCTGTCATATTTTCATTTACTCCTATAGCACACATATCCTCTTTCACACAGTTCACATATTCATTAATTCATGGACTTTTTGGTCCATGAATTCCTTTTCGGAAGGGAGGAGGAGGGGCCTCCTTCCCCCCCCCCTTTCCTTTTTTTTATTCCTTTTTGGAACGAAGTTCCTTATCGCGCGTTGTGAAAGGGGGTTAGACGAAAAAATTCTTACGAAAAGTTGTCACGACACTTTTTGCATGTTTCTCTGTCTCTCTCTCTCTTTCTCTTATAGAAAGCAAGCCAGATATTTTCATTAATCGAACTTCGTTCCATTCGGGTGTCCCTTAACACCTCTCAAGTTTTTTTTTTGTTTTTGGTTCTTTTTAGTTGTTTGTTTGGTGTGTTTTTTGGGGTTTTGATTTTCATCCCTCCGCACAATGTCCATACCAGGCCGTCACGAACAAACAACTTTAGTGGGTTGTATCTCCCACGTTTTTTATCAGATTTACAAATCAAAAAATACGTGTTGAAAATTTTTCAATAATCTACATTATGGACAAAAAAAATTGTCCTATTACAATACATAGAAAGAAGATATATGTACATACCGTGTGCCCGTAAAGCAGCCAGTAGACAAGTGAGCAGTCGATGTGGTTCCCTGGGCGGTGGCACGGCGCAGGTGACGAGCGCGGGGTGCGACCGCGGCAGCGCCTCCGACATGCTGCCCCGTCGAGAGGAGAACGAGTGGAAGTGGGATATACACTCCTGCAACAACGAGTATTGATCAACAAGTGACTATAGGCATGTGGCCCCAGCGGGTGGAGAACGAGTGGAAGTGGGATATACACTCCTGCAACAACGAGTATTGATCAACAAGTGACTATAGGCATGTGGCCCCAGCGGGTGGAGAACGAGTGGAAGTGGGATATACACTCCTGCAACAACGAGTATTGATCAACAAGTGACTATAGGCATGTGGCCCCAGCGGGTGGAGAACGAGTGGAAGTGGGATATACACTCCTGCAACAACGAGTATTGATCAACAAGTGACTATAGGCATGTGGCCCCAGCGGGTGGAGAACGAGTGGAAGTGGGATATACACTCCTGCAACAACGAGTATTGATCAACAAGTGACTATAGGCATGTGGCCCCAGCGGGTGGAGAACGAGTGGAAGTGGGATATACACTCCTGCAACAACGAGTATTGATCAACAAGTGACTATAGGCATGTGGCCCCAGCGGGTGGAGAACGAGTGGAAGTGGGATATACACTCCTGCAACAACGAGTATTGATCAACAAGTGACTATAGGCATGTGGCCCCAGCGGGTGGAGAACGAGTGGAAGTGGGATATACACTCCTGCAACAACGAGTATTGATCAACAAGTGACTATAGGCATGTGGCCCCAGCGGGTGGAGAACGAGTGGAAGTGGGATATACACTCCTACAACAACGAGTATTGATCAACAAGTGACTATAGGCATGTGGCCCCAGCGGGTGGAGAACGAGTGGAAGTGGGATATACACTCCTGCAACAACGAGTATTGATCAACAAGTGACTATAGGCATGTGGCCCCAGCGGGTGGAGAACGAGTGGAAGTGGGATATACACTCCTACAACAACGAGTATTGATCAACAAGTGACTATAGGCATGTGGCCCCAGCGGGTGGAGAACGAGTGGAAGTGGGATATACACTCCTGCAACAACGAGTATTGATCAACAAGTGACTATAGGCATGTGGCCCCAGCGGGTGGAGAACGAGTGGAAGTGGGATATACACTCCTGCAACAACGAGTATTGATCAACAAGTGACTATAGGCATGTGGCCCCAGCGGGTGGAGAACGAGTGGAAGTGGGATATACACTCCTGCAACAACGAGTATTGATCAACAAGTGACTATAGGCATGTGGCCCCAGCGGGTGGAGAACGAGTGGAAGTGGGATATACACTCCTGCAACAACGAGTATTGATCAACAAGTGACTATAGGCATGTGGCCCCAGCGGGTGGAGAACGAGTGGAAGTGGGATATACACTCCTGCAACAACGAGTATTGATCAACAAGTGACTATAGGCATGTGGCCCCAGCGGGTGGAGAACGAGTGGAAGTGGGATATACACTCCTGCAACAACGAGTATTGATCAACAAGTGACTATAGGCATGTGGCCCCAGCGGGTGGAGAACGAGTGGAAGTGGGATATACACTCCTGCAACAACGAGTATTGATCAACAAGTGACTATAGGCATGTGGCCCCAGCGGGTGGAGAACGAGTGGAAGTGGGATATACACTCCTGCAACAACGAGTATTGATCAACAAGTGACTATAGGCATGTGGCCCCAGCGGGTGGAGAACGAGTGGAAGTGGGATATACACTCCTGCAACAACGAGTATTGATCAACAAGTGACTATAGGCATGTGGCCCCAGCGGGTGGAGAACGAGTGGAAGTGGGATATACACTCCTGCAACAACGAGTATTGATCAACAAGTGACTATAGGCATGTGGCCCCAGCGGGTGGAGAACGAGTGGAAGTGGGATATACACTCCTGCAACAACGAGTATTGATCAACAAGTGACTATAGGCATGTGGCCCCAGCGGGTGGAGAACGAGTGGAAGTGGGATATACACTCCTGCAACAACGAGTATTGATCAACAAGTGACTATAGGCATGTGGCCCCAGCGGGTGGAGAACGAGTGGAAGTGGGATATACACTCCTGCAACAACGAGTATTGATCAACAAGTGACTATAGGCATGTGGCCCCAGCGGGTGGAGAACGAGTGGAAGTGGGATATACACTCCTGCAACAACGAGTATTGATCAACAAGTGACTATAGGCATGTGGCCCCAGCGGGTGGAGAACGAGTGGAAGTGGGATATACACTCCTGCAACAACGAGTATTGATCAACAAGTGACTATAGGCATGTGGCCCCAGCGGGTGGAGAACGAGTGGAAGTGGGATATACACTCCTACAACAACGAGTATTGATCAACAAGTGACTATAGGCATGTGGCCCCAGCGGGTGGAGAACGAGTGGAAGTGGGATATACACTCCTGCAACAACGAATATAACACGTTTTAAACGTATTGAAGGGTATCTTAGAGTGTTTGCTACGTCCTCGTGTACGACCGTAGATTGTAAAGACTAAACGGCGGGATAAATCCCTTCTTTCATGGTCAAGATTATCTTTCATGGTCGAGATTATAATTTTTTTCTCGGCGCTCGCAGCAGTCTGCTCGCGCACTTATTATTAAGAATATTTGAACTTTCTAACTGTTCAGAGCGAGCTAAACACACACTTTTCGTAGCCAAAATTATAATATTTTTGCCCATCTGCACCTTAACTTACAATAATATTATACTTTAAACCTAAGCCAACGTACCTTAGCGGCTTGACTGAGATCGTCCCTGTCAAGCAAGGACAGCGGATACTTGTCGCACATCTCCGGTATCCAGGCGACCTCCTGCTTGCGGTAGAATTCTTCGCTATTCAACGTGGCGCACGCGTACCCGACTATTTTTGAGTTTACACCTAGAAAAACAATATTTTTAAATGAGAAATTTATATAATATTAAAATCTACTTGCAAAAATGGGCTATTATTATAGCCTATTTGAATAAATTAATTTAGACACGAACAACTGTCACACTGTCTTTGTCTGTTTGTAAAAAACACTTTTACAAACACAAAATAAATAAAAGCTCAGAAAATAGCCATCTTGATTAAAGTTTGCTCGGGGTATCCTCTATTTGTTTATAATGTTAAAATTAGGTATAATGAAAAAAAAAAAGTGTGAAAACATTTTAGGTATTCGGTATTATTCTTAAATCTTGTTTTATTTTTTTTATACTAAATAGGCCTACGTTTGACCACATCCCACCTGATGGAAAGTGAAAATGCGGTCGACGATGGATCACGTAAGATGCCTAGAAAGGTACCTATTCACTCGTGCTTTGAATATTCCCAAGTTGTAAAGCTCGGGAAACACGGATGCCGGCAAAGTGTTCCAAATGCGACCAGTTTATTAAAAACGATGAAGCAAAACGCTTGGTGCGGGCAGTCGGTAGCGCCACTAAGTAAGGATGCCGCATTGCCGTCTGCCGTGACTTTGTTGCCGTGCCGTGGTGTTGTTTTATTTTTTTTATTTTAGACGTGTGATCTATCTAATGGTAAGCGGTCACCTTCGCATATTTCTTTTAATGTGTAAAAGACAACTCACCGTTGACTCTATTCTCTATGGTGGTTCCGTCTTGCATGCCTATGGTTTCGTCTTCATCTTCCAACACCATACATAACTCCGGACATAGCGTTAGGAAGGGCGCTATTAACCTGAGAATAAAATAACAATTGGTACCAACATAAGGGAAATAAAAAAAACCGACTTCCAAGCTTTTAATAAGAGAAGGCAAAAACTCATAACCCAGGTTATTAATAATAAGAAAGCGTTTATTTTCTCTTACAAGAATAAGTTTGTACTTAAGTACTTATACTTCGTTCCAAAAACAAAGATATTTTTTTCAGGGTTCAAAGGATCAATATCTAAATAAATTGGATATATATCGGATATTTATCATAATATATCAGATAAACATATATCATAAGATATATCAGATATTACAGTTTTTGTGAATATATCAATGATATTTTCATTGATATATAACCTTCAAACACTGCAAAAATTATCTTTGTTTTTGAAACGAAGTATAAGTACTAGGTGGTTAACATTTATTGGTAATCATAAGCTTTATCACCTATCTTGTGAGGGACTGGTGCCTACTGTAGGTTTATGGAATAAACCTGAGATGCAGGTCGTTATTTATTATTAATATTTTTAAACGGTTTTATTTAGCTTACTCGGTTTGTTTTATTCATTTTTCTTGGGTCAAATTTGGTAATTGAAATTTCACCGTCTTCCTGTCAACCGATTGATCTGAAATTTGGTATGCGCCTTTGGTTCTGGTGACAATACAATTATGTATATTTAATATTATTGTAAATCCAAGATGGCGGCCGCTACAAAATGGCGGATAACGTATTTTTTTTTAATCCCATCAATATGGGTATCAAATGAAAGGACTTGACAAGTAGAATACAGTGCACTATACAAAATCAAAATCCAAGATGGCCGCCGCTACAAAATGGCGGATAACCTATTTTTTTTTCAATCCCATCAATATGGGTATCAAATGAAAGGGCTTGACAAATAGAATACATTGTACTAAAAAGCCTAAAAATAAAAAAGGTAAAAAAAGTTTTTAAGTTAAACGGTTTTATTGTAAATATGTACTAAAAGCTAAAAAAATAAAATCGTGAGGCACGTCAAATATCTAAATCTCTAATGAACATTTTCACTGAAAGTTGTAGATATTTGACGTGCCTCACGATTTTATTTTTTTAGCTTTTAGTACATATTTACAATAAAACCGTTTAACTTAAAAACTTTTTTTACCTTTTTTTTATTCACATCTTGAAAACGACTGAATCAATTTTGTTAAAACATTATTAGTTTTTTTTACCGCTTACATAGACGTTAGTAACTTGCTTTCACGGCATATGA
Organism: Hemithea aestivaria; assembly: GCA_947507615.1. Classification (NCBI taxonomy): domain Eukaryota; kingdom Metazoa; phylum Arthropoda; class Insecta; order Lepidoptera; family Geometridae; genus Hemithea; species Hemithea aestivaria. Next base: position 10,584,757 of record OX382345.1, on the reverse strand, counting down.
TGGTACCACACGTTAGTGCATTCGCTAGTGTCAAGTTTTAACAAGTTACATAGTTTTAAATACGCCAATTTCAAAGTTAACTGTTAAATAAGTCAAATTAGATAGATAGATAACACTTTATTGGAACACAAAAAATATACAAAAAAGAACTTAAGAACTAAAACAATATAAAAACTAAGTGTTACCATGGCGGTCTTATCGCTAAAAAATCGCTAAATTAGGCCTCTAGAAAAGTCCTCCTTTTCTTGGTGGGCCTTTTCGTCGAGGCAGGGATAGGAAGCCGTGGTACACCTTTTGTGAATAGTTCAATTAATTAAAGTTTTGTAACATTACGCACGTTATATTTAGCTTACCTATCAGCGGGTAAACTTTGTAAATCACTCGGGAACAAGTCTGTACAGTCGGAGCCATCTCTACACGTCTTGTGACATAGCTCGCACACCTGAAACAAAATAATAAAAAAATGTGTGCGTGTACAGTTTACACACGTAAGAAGTGAAACTTCTTTAATTAAATTAAATTTAAATTTTAAATTTATAAATTTTTAAAATTCATGTTCATTGGAGAAAGTGAAAGTACTCTTCGTCTGAACCAACCGTGGTAGGGGCAAGAAACAAAAGATGGCGCGTAACTGAAAAATGTGACGCGTAACCGAAAAAATGTGACGGTAAATTTTTTCCAACGCCGATAAAGAAGTTTCACTTCAATATACATTGTTACCAGAATTTAAGAGTAGCTTATCAATTCAACACCTATGTATATATTACGGCTAAAGTCCGAAGTAAGGCTACACCTAGGTTTAACCTAGGTTAAACCTAGGTGTAGCCGACCGCAGTTGGTTAAAGTTAGGTGTAGAAGATATATGCGTTTAAAACGTGTAATTTTTGATTGACGCTTCGCCGATCGCTTCACGTCATTCTCTACTCTTAGGTAATAGATCAGCTGATCTATTAAGAGCGTGTATATCGAGTGACGCTCTATCGCTCGCACTATTTGACAAATTTTGAAATATAAATTCATAGAATTAATTTATTGAAAATTCCTTAAGAACAGCCCTCCATAATATTATTGCACACGTTTTAAAAGTGTTTCCAGTTTGATATATTTAAAAATGGCAATTTATATTTCAAAATTTGTCAAATAGTGCGGGGGTTAATAGTCGCTGAGTTGCTCTGTCTCGCTCGCACGATATAACTTAGTCAAATAACAATTGATAAATCCTTCTTTTTGGAAATGTGTTAAATTGAAAATTTTGCTCATATTTTTATACAATTTTTAAAAGTATAACCAGTTTGATACTTGATAAGATGATTGAGGCATGTTTAAAGATAGATATTTTTCATATAATTGAGAATGCCATTGTTGTTATTTAAGGTAGCAAACCGGGAATACTTTTAAAAATTGTATAATAATATGAGCTAAATTTTCAATTTAACACATTTCCAAAAAGAAGGATTTATCAATTGTTATTTGACTAAGTTTTATCGTGCGAACGAGACAGAGCAACTCAGCGACTATTAACCCCTTTAAGCGTGAGTAGTCAGTCAGTCACGCTGTCCTTTTTATATGGACCGACCTATCAAAGTTACATCTGAAATTGCTTTACAAGTGAGCAATTTGAAGTTTGACTTGCATAAATTGGAGAATTTTTCATATTTACTTTGTTTTACAGAAAGATTAAATACTAGCTGCGCTCAGCGGTTTTACCCGCTGTACTATACTACTGCCTACGTGTTATTCCAGGGTCTAAGCTATCTCCATACCAAATTTCAGCTCAATCGATCCACCCGTTTAGGCGTGAAAGAGTAACAAACATACATCCAGACATCCTGACATCCATTCTTACAAACTTTCACGTTTTATAATATTAATAAGATTTATCAAAGTTACATCTAAAATTTCATAAATTGGAAAATTTTCATATTTACTTTGTTTTACAGATAGATCGATACAAAATTTAAATCAAAATATATATATATATATATATATATAAAATATTAAACATTTTTTCAATAAACTTACCGCTTGAGTATCAGAATGTTGGAAAGGCCTAATAGTAGGTATTGGCGCTACGGAGGGCGCAGGCTCAGCGGGAGCTGGAACTGGAAGCAATCGCCGCAAGTCAGCGGTAAGACCGCCGCGAAACACCCACGGCTCTTGTGCGCCTGATTCGAACGCAGATCGCCAACCTTTTGAAAACCCTGCGCGGAAAGTAAAATTTAGTAAAATGTTACAATTTGAAAGTTAAATTTCATTCAAATTGTAAATGTTTATAAAATAATCACTACATAGTATAAAACAAAGTCGCTTCCCGTGTCTGTCTGTCTGTCCCTATGTGTGCTTAAATCTTTAAAACTACGCAACGGATTTAAATGCGTTTTTTAAACGGTTTCATTTAGCTTACCCCGTTTGTTTTTTGAATTATTCAATAGGAAGGTATAACTAGCTTATAGCTCGCGGCTTTGCCCGCATGGCAAAATTCTTTCTTAGCGTAGGTATACGTCGTAAAACCTATCTATGTTCCGAATTTCAACCCAATCCGTCTAGCGGTTTAGGCTGTGCGTTGATAGATCAGTCAGTCACTCTTTCCTTTTATATATTTAAGATTTTAGATACATGCAAAATATGGTAGAGAAACACTAATAATTTTTTTGTTAGGCACTACTAAGTGCGCGCGAGTCCTTTAGTAATAATAATGTTATAAACAATGAAGTGTTCAGTTTATGAAAAATAACCTTAAACTTTAAGAATTACAATAAAGAAATCAATGACTTACATGTATAAGTTCCCTGATTGTTTGTCCCAATGTTTGCAGGGAATTTGCCGAGCTCTGGAAATAATATGGAAAAGTTCATATTAAGATTAATGACTAATATAACTAATATAATAAACATGAAAGTTTGTAAGAATGTATGGATGTCTGGATGTATGTTTGTTACTCTTTCACGCCTAAACGGATGAACTGATTGAGCTGAAGTCGGTGTTTTGTGCTGGTGTTGATAGTAGGAGCGAAGGGTGATGGAGACGAAGAATTAAATACAAGTTTACTTAATCACTGTCTTTTTTTTATGTGATGAAGTAGACGACGAGCAAGACGCTCTTCTGATGTTAAGAGATAACGGCTGCCCATAATCAGTACAGTGTTACCTAGGATTTCACAATTATGTGAAAATCTAGGAGCACTGCACAAACGCTTCTTACTCAAGAGTCATAAGATGTTAAGACTCTTTAGCCCAGTAATTTCACTAGCTACAGTGCCCTTCTACCGGAGCACAGTGATGTTTGCACATCACTGCTCGTCGTTTATTAATTGCCTTATTATTACAACTAATTTAATAAGGAAGACATAGTCTCTTCCGTGTTGACTGACGCTGGTTGACTGATGTTTATCTTTGTACGTGGTTTGAGAAACTCAAGACTAAAGTAGGAAGCGAATTGTGCATGTCATACTCCATACGGCCGCCAGCTCCCTGTTAGCTATAACCTATATCTAGTTGATGGATTAATGCGTTTTTTTTATAGCAGACTAAACAAGCGTTTGACCGCAATCTCACCTGCTGGTAAGTGACGATGCAGTCTAAGTTGTAGCACGCTTGTTCAGTAAGAACCTATTCTCTTGATTCGAACAAACCCACGTTATAGCATTCGGGAAACACAGTCACTGAGGATGGTAGCGAATTCCAAAGCTTCGCAGTTCTCATAATGAAAGACGAAGGAAATCTCTTCGTCCCAGCTGTTGCACCAAATATTGGTGGCGCAGTGCCGTTTGCCTAGACGTTCGGTAGTAGAAGGGTTGGGTAGGAAGTAGGGGTAGGGTGTCTTACAGGCGGGGGAGTCCCACATATCACCCCGCACCCCCAGCGTAGGGTGATGATGCGTAACGCATTTTTCCTAAGAAAAAAAAGCGTGTGTTACGGAGCCAGCGCAGGAAGCCGTCGAGCAGAGCCAGCACGGCGCAACTCCCCCTCTCATAATGAAAGACGAAGGAAATCTCTTCGTCCGAGCAGTTGGTGTATTCATCAAATATTGGTGGCGCAGTGTAAACGACACTGCGCCACCAATATTTGAAGGAAATCTCTTCGTCCGAGCAGTTGGTGTATTCATCAAATATTGGTGGCGCAGTGTAAACGACACTGCGCCACCAATATTTGAAGGAAATCTCTTCGTCCGAGCAGTTGGTGTATTCATCAAATATTGGTGGCGCAGTGTAAACGACACTGCGCCACCAATATTTGAAGGAAATCTCTTCGTCCGAGCAGTTGGTGTATTCATCAAATATTGGTGGCGCAGTGTAAACGACACTGCGCCACCAATATTTGAAGGAAATCTCTTCGTCCGAGCAGTTGGTGTATTCATCAAATATTGGTGGCGCAGTGTAAACGACACTGCGCCACCAATATTTGAAGGAAATCTCTTCGTCCGAGCAGTTGGTGTATTCATCAAATATTGGTGGCGCAGTGTCGTTTGCCTAGAGGTTTGGTAGTAGAAGGGTGGGGTGGGTAGTATAGAGATGGGGTGGGTAGTATAGAGATGGGGTGGGTAGTATAGAGATGGGGTGGGTAGTATAGAGATGGGGTGGGTAGTATAGAGATGGGGTGGGTAGTATAGAGATGGGGTGGGTAGTATAGAGATGGGGTGGGTAGTATAGAGATGGGGTGGGTAGTATAGAGATGGGGTGGGTAGTATAGAGATGGGGTGGGTAGTATAGAGATGGGGTGGGTAGTATAGAGATGGGGTGGGTAGTATAGAGATGGGGTGGGTAGTAGGGGTAGGGTGTGTTACCGCGGATGAGTGCTTCGGCGTACCCGCTGCCCCGGCATTATGGCGTCCCGCAGGAACACCCCCAGGTTTTTTAGTGGGTATCCCCGCCGCGCCCATCTTTGGCGGGGGAGTCCCACATACTACCCCGCGCCCCCCAGCGTGGGGTGGTGAAGCGTAACGCATTTTTCCTGGGTTAAAGAAAAAAAAGGGTGTGTTACCGAGCCAGCGCAGGAAGCCGTCGAGCAGAGCCAGCACGGCACAGAGGTCGGCCAAGTATGGCTGCAGCTCGGCCGCTAGTTCCTTGTTCGGTGCCAGAGCCAGCCGCCGCGACAGGCGTCGAGCCCGCGACACCCACCACGCGAACCGCGACCGACGCCGGCGCCACTCGCTCGTCTGACAACAACGACATTGGCTCAATTGAGACCAGGTGTACGTAATTGCTAACAAATTCCGCCCAAAAAAGTGGCTCATCGAGAAATCACGTGACTTAAATTTAAAAAACGAATCTTATCAAAATATGTTCTTGATTGGTTAAAAAATAAATTGTGCGGCATTTTCATTGGGAACTGTAGTACGCATGCTCTGAATTTGTCAACACTCCATTTTGATTTTGACAATTATCCATTTTGACAAGTTTTAAGGGTTAATGACGTCTTTGAACATTTATGTAACAATATTATATTTTCATATTTTTGCGCTTATTTAACAGCAAAAAGTGATCCCTTAACACACTTCAGTTATGTGTGGCTCCTGCACCATATCATAACACATCCTGGTATGATCAATAAGACATAAAACGAAAATATTTTCACATAGATTTGACGTTTTCACTTGAAAGGTAAATAACAGACTGAAGCCCGAAATTATAACATTTTAAGCTACCACCTTCTCCGGCAACATTTCTTATATGTCTTATATGGATCGCAGTTACTCTTCCTGACTTATTATTTATTCGTAGATTGAGACATTAAAATTAAAATGTAGAGATAACCCTCTTTAGTGATAACGTTCCATTGGATTGTGTTATACCTATTTATGTTTGCCATTTACTACACAGTCATTGTTATTATTGGAAATTGTACAATTTGACCTTAAAAGAAGGGGAGAAATCTCATAACTTAAAACTCAGAAGCAATATGTGATTTACCTATTTTATGGTGGCGGCCATCTTGGATTTTAAATTTATCATAGTGTGTTGTGTTCTACTCGTTAAGCCCTTTCATTTGATACCCATATTGAGAGGGTTGTGGAAGAAAAAAGTAATCCGCCATTTTGTAGCGGCGGCCATCTTGGACCGATTTTCACCAAACATGGAACACTCTCGACTAACTCTACTTTCAAACAAAAAAACTAGATTAAAATCCGTTTAGGAGCTACGATACCACATACAGACACACACACACACACACATACACACACACACACACACACACAGACACATCAAACTTATAACACCCCGTCGTTTTTGCGTCGGGGGTTAAAAAATACTTGTTTAGTATAAAATATAATACCTCAGGTTTGTTAGCGTGCGGTAACATCATAGGAGCATGATTGACGAGCCAGTTGTAATCGTGTAACAGTCTCAGCCCTCTCGATCCGTGTTCAAAGGGCAAGTAGAACAAATCACACAGTAGAAGCAGATCGTCCGCCGTTAGCGCGTTGGATTCTATCGTAGGCTCTTCTATTTCTACCGATCTGGAAAAGAGAATATTGTTATTGGGCTACAGCTCAATCGTTCCACCCGTTTAGGGGTGAAAGAGTAACAAAAACATCTTATATTGGCTAAGATGTACTAAACTTAGGTCACACTAAGATTTGGAACTCCCTACCCGCTTCAGTGTTTCCCGAAAATTACAACTTGGGTGTCTTCAAGTCGAGGGTTAATAGGTATTTGCTAGGCCCGTGTGTAACAGCTTCGACCACGTCATCACTTACCATCAGGTGAGACTGTGGTCAAATGCAGTCCTATTTTATATATAAAAAAAACACTACTTAAATGAAGTTCAAAATTCGGCAATTTAATATAATTCTGTACAATTGTTATCCCGCTACTTACATAGCGTTTGAACTCGCTGAACATCTTAGTGGAGCACGGGGTAGGCTGAAAATCAGCGCCGCGCAAGACCTGCTGAGTCTATTCCAGTTATCAGTGGATTGTCTGTTTTATTTTTTAATGTTATTTTCCTTTCGTTTCATAATGTTTAATTCTTACATGTCACTATAATTATGTATCTTTTTACTGATAATAAATACTTTTGGAACGAAGTTCCTTATCGCGCGTTGTGAAAGGGGACCAGACGGAAAAAAATCTTACGAAAAGTTGTCACCGACACTTTTTGCTATAGTAAGCTATTGTAAGCTGTGCGGCGTGCGCATGTTTCTCTGTCTGTCTCTCTCTCTCTCTCTCTCTTATAGAAAGCAAGCCAGATATTTTCATTAATCGAAAGGAACTTCGTTCCATCCGGGTGTTCCTTGACACCTCTCAAGTTTTTTTTATCTTTATCTAATATTGAGATGGGTTAAATCAGTTAAAAACTTACTCATCAACAACATCAGTCGGTTCTGGCAGCTCCACCATCATGTCTGTGCTCAATGGGCTATTGCTGGGCTCCACTTGCATCGAACCATTCTGTCAAATATAATATCTATTCACATTTTGAAGGCTGGTCATTGGTCAGAAAGAGGTTTAAAGATTTGTTGCATACCTGGCGATCCGCCGTTTTTTTTACAGTGATAAATAAATAATTAGAGTTCATACTCTAAAAGAATAGATTAACTTACTTACTACTTACACTGTCAGAGTCAAATCACAATTTATAGCTTGTGTGGCAAACATATTTGTTGCAGTTTCAGGTCGGCGAATTTACTACTGTGCCAGCAACATGACCTGACGACTGCCTCCTAAATATCTTATAGGAAACAGCCGGGACCCACAGTTTTACGTGCCTTCCGAAACACGGATAAACCTATAGAGGTATAAAACACAAAATGGTGGTTCAATAGGTATGCCACAAATCTTCAAATCCCAAGAAAATGTTGATATTCATCTCTAAGATCAGGAAAGAGCAACTCTTTGGTTGACTGTGTTATCGAAGCAACTAAACGACACTTTTTAAACACTATCAGCATAAAATTTCCAAACTAATTAAAAAAATATTCTACAGGCTAATAGGTCTGCAATTTATGAAAGTTGTAAAACAAAATCGACTAAAACCGCGTCTCCAGATCCTTTTTTGGTCTACACTCTCAACAAAAACACGTCAACACACAGCAAAATTCCCCTACACAAAAAAAATGATAATGTCTATACTTCAAGCGTCAACAAATGTTTTTGCTTTCCATCGGCTATGGAAAGCAAAAACATTTGTTGAATCTTACCGCCGGGCTCAGCTAGTAAATAAATAAATAAATAAACAAAGCAAAAACATTTGTTGAAGCTTAAAGCATAGACATTATTATTTTTTTTGTGTAGGGGCATTTTGCTGTGTGTTGACGTGTTTTTGTTGAGAGTGTAGTCCAAAAAAGGAGCTGGAGATGCGGCTTAAGGATTTTGTTGAATGTTGATATGTTTTTGTGGAGACCAACTGGAGACTTTAGTAATCATCTTACCTCACTGAGTCCATCATTCATGATGATGTCAGAATGTTCCGTGGGAGCGTTGGAAGGGGGATCCACTTCTAAAGGTTCCACGCAAGACTCTGGGGCACTCGCTCGACTTGGGCTTAGAGTTTGTGGTGTGTCTGTAACAAAGGGAATTAAAAGATCATTGTGGGGCGTGTGTGACACGCAACGGCAACAAGTGAAATTTAACAAAAACTTTTTAATCACAAGCGTTTTACTATTTATATAGTTTTATTACCATCTAGCATCAAAGAACTCGTCAAGACAAAAATCCCAAAGTAGAATTAGGATTCTTAACCATCAGGCACTGATATGTTCATCTCATCATTCATTGTCACAACAAAAATGATTTGTAAGCCTCAAAGGATTGTCCCATATAAATTTCTTCATTGTAATAATATTACATACATATAGAATTGATAACCTCCTTTTTTAATCAGTTAAAAATTTTACTCACCACCAACACTCATATCACCATTCCTCTGTTCCTCACCAACATCATCAACAACAATATCGTCCTCCTTTTTATCAAACTCACAAACACTATCACTTATCACTTCACTATCATTAACACTATCACATAACTCACTATCTTTTTTCTCAAATGATTTTAACCCCATCACGGGCATTGGTAATGTTGATATTGGTATTTCAGATGGGAGGGAGATATTTGAACTCGCGATCGGTATGATAGGGTTGGGTATTGACTCGTTTAGGATCACTTTTGTTGGCGAGACTAGAGAGTTCATGACTGGGTTTGAAACAGGGTTGAATGTTTCGATTGGTGACACCTGTAACAAAGAGGATGTGTTAAAAAAATGTCAAATTTATAAAGAAAATGGCACAATAATTTAATAATTTAAAAAGTGAGTGTATGTTGTAGTTTGTTGATTTGAAAATTTCCATTGCACTAGGTTGATCAGGCGGAGGTGTAGGAAAGTATTAAGAGGAAGAATTTGGAGGATGTCTTTGCCCTGCAGTGAAACCATAGACTAAAAAATAACTTATTTCCTTCAGTTATTATAACTTAAGAGTAATCTTTTGAATAGTACTTGTAGGCTTTGGCTTTCTGCCCCTTGAACAAAACGTCTAGCGGTCGCTATAACTATTATGTGGCACAATGTTTTAATGATGCCAGGTCGAAAGGGATTTACTCCGCATATTATACTACCAACAATTCGTCCAATGATTACGGTTGTCACAGATGTGTATAGGCGACGGTGCCCCACCATATCTTGCGAGGGGGTGACGGTGGGGATGGAGTGGTGGCGGTGCTCGTGTGCCGGTGTGTAGTGTGACATGTGTAGTGTATGCAGGTACAGTTACCACGGGCCGGTCGGTGTCGTGCAGCGCCTGCAGCTGCGAGGGGGTGACGGTGGGGATGGAGTGGTGGCGGTGCTCGTGTGCCGGTGTGTAGTGTGACATGTGTAGTGTATGCAGGTACAGTTACCACGGGCCGGTCGGTGTCGTGCAGCGCCTGCAGCTGCGAGGGGGTGACGGTGGGGATGGAGTGGTGGCGGTGCTCGTGTGCCGGTGTGTAGTGTGACATGTGTAGTGTATGCAGGTACAGTTACCACGGGCCGGTCGGTGTCGTGCAGCGCCTGCAGCTGCGAGGGGGTGACGGTGGGGATGGAGTGGTGGCGGTGCTCGTGTGCCGGTGTGTAGTGTGACATGTGTAGTGTATGCAGGTACAGTTACCACGGGCCGGTCGGTGTCGTGCAGCGCCTGCAGCTGCGAGGGGGTGACGGTGGGGATGGAGTGGTGGCGGTGCTCGTGTGCCGGTGTGTAGTGTGACATGTGTAGTGTATGCAGGTACAGTTACCACGGGCCGGTCGGTGTCGTGCAGCGCCTGCAGCTGCGAGGGGGTGACGGTGGGGATGGAGTGGTGGCGGTGCTCGTGTGCCGGTGTGTAGTGTGACATGTGTAGTGTATGCAGGTACAGTTACCACGGGCCGGTCGGTGTCGTGCAGCGCCTGCAGCTGCGAGGGGGTGACGGTGGGGATGGAGTGGTGGCGGTGCTCGTGTGCCGGTGTGTAGTGTGACATGTGTAGTGTATGCAGGTACAGTTACCACGGGCCGGTCGGTGTCGTGCAGCGCCTGCAGCTGCGAGGGGGTGACGGTGGGGATGGAGTGGTGGCGGTGCTCGTGTGCCGGTGTGTAGTGTGACATGTGTAGTGTATGCAGGTACAGTTACCACGGGCCGGTCGGTGTCGTGCAGCGCCTGCAGCTGCGAGGGGGTGACGGTGGGGATGGAGTGGTGGCGGTGCTCGTGTGCCGGTGTGTAGTGTGACATGTGTAGTGTATGCAGGTACAGTTACCACGGGCCGGTCGGTGTCGTGCAGCGCCTGCAGCTGCGAGGGGGTGACGGTGGGGATGGAGTGGTGGCGGTGCTCGTGTGCCGGTGTGTAGTGTGACATGTGTAGTGTATGCAGGTACAGTTACCACGGGCCGGTCGGTGTCGTGCAGCGCCTGCAGCTGCGAGGGGGTGACGGTGGGGATGGAGTGGTGGCGGTGCTCGTGTGCCGGTGTGTAGTGTGACATGTGTAGTGTATGCAGGTACAGTTACCACGGGCCGGTCGGTGTCGTGCAGCGCCTGCAGCTGCGAGGGGGTGACGGTGGGGATGGAGTGGTGGCGGTGCTCGTGTGCCGGTGTGTAGTGTGACATGTGTAGTGTATGCAGGTACAGTTACCACGGGCCGGTCGGTGTCGTGCAGCGCCTGCAGCTGCGAGGGGGTGACGGTGGGGATGGAGTGGCCGCAGGTGCTGGTGGTGGGGGTACAGCTTGTGCCAGTCACCGTCACCAGCGACATGCACGTGTTCACTGATGGAACTATCGGGATCAACGGCACGGGCGGCACTGCGGACAAACGTACGCTACATGAAGTATGCTGAGCTGGGATGTTTTTGCGGCAAATGTACTCATTACATATGTCACGGCGAAAGTCCAAAGTGCGGCTACACCTAGGCTTAGCCAGTTTAACCTAGGTGTAGCCGACCGCAGTCCACAGACACTCTGACCATCAGGAGAGCGTCTTGCTAATACTCTTATTTCTTTGCATAAAGAAAGACTCCCTAATAATACCAATTCAAATTGAATATATTAAGCAAGACTCAACAGTGGCATCTATGAGTGCTTCGGCATACCCGTTGCCCCGGCATTATGGCGTCCCGCAGGAATACCCGCAGGTTTTTCGTAGGCATCTTTGGCGTAGGGTGACGAGTAATGCATGTACTCTTTCCTAGGTTAAAGTTAAAAATTTACATCTATTCACCCAGCGTAGTTTCGATAAGTACCTAACGCATTTTTAACATAGGTACCTAACATAGGTTTTGTAAGTTAATGTAACTAACACCATATGGAAGATTTCCGAATTAAAATGGTTGAATTGAATTGAATTTTTCCCAGATTTAAAAAATTAGGACAATATAGGGTCAACTAGTTATCTAGTAATTACATAAATACCTCGGATCCAAGATCAGAATACATACAAAGGTTACCTGTGAGTGTGGGCATCGGTTTGATAACGGGCCCCTGAGATGTCTTCGGTATTGAGAACTCAGGCAGCCATTCGTTAATTGCTTCCCTATAAACAAAATATATTATAAAATACATTATCTTCACTACATAGTATTAAACAAAGTCGCTTCCCGCGTATAAAGTAATTCTACAGAAAAGTTTATATGTATAAAACATGCATAATATAGTATATACACTGGTAATGTTCTGTTAGGCGGTACGAAGTGCGTGCGGGTCGACAAGTGAGTAATATAATACGTACCGTAAAGCCTGCCTATGATGGTATATATGTTTCCCGAGCGGGACAGGTGTATCGTCGTCGCACACGCCCTGTTCGCTTTCTCTTTCTAACTTTATATCCCACGATACTGCTTCCACTGAAACGATAACCCCGATCTTTAAAAACATTTCTTTTGACGAAAGATCTTAAGCATAAAAACATATAATATTATATAAGCTACTAGCTGTCCGCGCACCACTGGCAAACGTAGGTCCGCGCGGACCCACCATTAACTAAAAGAAAAGAAACATGACAATTGACATCAAGATGACAAGATGCAAATGTCAATGTCAACAGAATAGAAATCCACCATTGCAAAAGGTACCGGCCGGTGCGGACATATTGTCTAATTTTAATTATTTTGCATTTTCAAGTAATCTAGAAGTTTTGAGTGCATCTAATTTTAAAAAGTAATATCCAATTTCCCAAACAAAGTGGCGACCGTGACAGGACCTGCAGCAAATATATTTTTGGAGTTCATCGACCTCACGCGGCATCCAACACCTACAACCGATAAGAAGAAACCCGCCTTTGGTGGGCTCTATGCAGCTGCCGCTTGCTGTCGGCTAAAGAACAACGAAGATCGAGTGCTCATTGTCCCTAATTCGTAACATTTTCAATATTTTTTCGTCAATTTGTGCATTTTAGGTTACCTCCATTTTGTACAAATCGTACGTACAAATTTTCAAATCGTCAATATTTTCACGAAATATTCAATCACTCTTATCAAAATCAATCTAACTCCATACGATAACGATTTTTCAACACATTTTTCCCCAATTTTCATGAGATTATTCAAATTGCGACGACCGGTACCTTTGCAATCACCACCCATCCACGTATGCAATTTTGAAATCTCGTCTACACGCATCCTTGCAATCTCATTCACATTCCACGACTCACTATTGTAACCTTCAAAATTATTTTAGTTTATTCTAGCCAATAACATCAAAATTTTCAAAAAAAAACAATAATTTCAACAATTTCCACGACCAAATATTTAACCTACGTTACATTTGCAGTGTCACCACATTGTTTTAAACTGTGCCCCGAGCAAGCTTCATCGGCTGGTTAGCCAGCAGCAACCTAATCGTGAGTCTTCTAGAAACTTCACTTCTAGCTGACTAGGAGCCGCCGAGGACGGATCACCGGTGAAGTGAGGAGCTTAAACTGTGAGCATTATTTTACTATTATATTAGTGAACAAAAATTACTCGTGCTAACTTCATCATGAACGAAGCCAAACTTAGAGATTTAAATGCCAAACGCGGCTCTGTTAAAGGGCGCATTACTAAATTTAAAATTCATTTAGACTCTCTCACAAATTCTCAAGAAACAATTTCTCCTATCGAGATCAGTAAGCTTCAGATGAAGTTAACACGCATCGAAGCCTTGTACATTGAATTTGACGAGTTGCAAAATCAGTTAGAAGTAATCAATGAGGCTAATCAGGCCGCAGAATTAACCAATAGGGATGTTATAGAACAAGAGTTTGATACTTGCATAGCTCTCGCTCAAGACTTGATACAAAAGAATACTTCAACCCCAAATAAGAATGAAGAAAAATTTAGCACCCCTCCTTGCTCCCATTCTCATGGTTGTGAGCATGGTTCAAGCTGTGGGCACTCAATGTTTAAGCTACCAGTAATCAATATTCCACGCTTCGATGGAACTTACTTCAAATGGCTCCAATTCAAAGAAACTTATGTATCATTAATTCATGAAAATCCTAAGGTGAAGAATATTCACAAGTTTCATTATTTAAATTCTTATTTGGAGGGTGAAGCAGGTCGCGTCCTAAGTAATTTAGAAGTTTCCGAGCAGAACTATAATGAGGCTTGGTCCATCCTTTGCAATCGATATGATAACAAACGACAGCTCATCACTAACCATCTTAATGCACTTTTTAACGTTGAAACTCCCACGTCCAGAGACACAGACAAATCTTTAAAACTTATAATCGATCATGTAACTAAGAACCTCCGTGCCTTAGGCACCCTAGGTCTACCTACAATGCACTGGGACGTTCTCATTATCCACATTCTGCTAGGAAAACTAGATCATGGTACAGTTTTTAAGTGGGAAGAGCATCGAAACACTCTGCCTGAGATTCCAAGTCTAGAAGACTTTTTTTCCTTTCTGAAAAATAGAGCAGATGTTTTCGAAACTGTCAACCGCAACAAAGATAGGGCAGATAGACCAGACTACAAAACCAAATCCCTTCAAACACATAATAAAACCCAAGTCAAAGCTTTAGCTGCAACTTCATCTGGAGAAAATCAATCCAGCTCTACCATTGAATGCATTATATGCAAAGGGCACCATCGAATTTATGAATGCTCATCATTCAAATCTAAGACACCAGAAGATAGAAACTCCATTGTATCTTCGCTCAATCTATGCCAGAACTGCCTGAGACCAGGCCATCAAGTACAAGCCTGCAAATTGTCAGGATCTTGTCGGGTGTGTAAGAAGAAACATAATTCACTTCTGCACATAGGCTCTAAAATTCAGCCCGCGCCCAGCAACAATTCACTAGCTATGTCAATTGTGGCATCTAATCAAATTTTACTTTGCACTGCACAAGTAACTCTCTCCAATCCCGAGACCAAGAAAACAATCACTGTACGGGCCTTGCTTGACAGCGGGAGTCAGTCCTCCTTCATTACTGAGTGGGTAAAGGAGGAGCTAGGACTGGCACCTCAGCCTTCAAATGTCAGCATCGTCGCTGTAGGTAATCATAGACTAAATCTAACTCCCGAACGATGTGCTGTGCAAATCCATTCCAACACTTCAAATTTCAAGGCAACAATGCACTGCCTTGTCCTCAAATTTATTACAGAGGACCTCCCAACACTACACTTCGACAGAACTCAATTTGACTTGAGCAACATCCAACTTGCAGACCCTAATTTCAATGAACCAGCCCCCATATCTATGCTCATAGGAGCAGATCTATTTTGGGACCTGATAGGTAGCGAACAAAAAAGCCTAGGCAAACATAAGCCTCATCTTCAAAATTCCAAGCTAGGATGGCTCATTGGAGGGCCTGTGTCTAATAATTTACCAAATAAAAGCCCTAATAAACCTATAGTTTGCAATCTATTAATGAAACAGGATATATATCCCACCCAAGAATTTTTAGAACCCAACTCACTAGAGCATGACCTATCTAAATTTTGGACTCTCGAAGAATTGCCCAAAGCGCAGCCGTACTCGGCTGAAGAAAAGGCTTGTGAGCGCCACTTTCTCGCTAATACTCGAAGAGAAAGTGATGGCCGCTTCACTGTAGGGTTGCCCCTAAAAACTAACCCAAACTGCCTTGGTGATTCTTATCACACTGCTAAAAAAAGATTTTTAGGGCTAGAAAACCGCTTCAAGAAGAATCCTGAGCTTAAGGCTCTCTACTCCAAATTTATTCACGAATACTCTGATCTAGGTCACCTAGAGGAGGCAGAGGAACAAAGGCCACCCAATGCCTTTTTCCTGCCTCACTTCCCTGTTTTTAGGGCACAAAGTGAATCATCACCCATTCGTGTTGTATTCAATGCTTCAGAACCTTCCCAATCTGGGTTCTCAATAAATGACCTCCAAATGGTCGGCCCAACAATTCAAAATTCCCTACTTGACATATTACTGCGATTTCGGCAATACCCATACGTGTTGTCTGGAGACATAGAAAAGCAATACCGACAGGTGCTCTTAAGAGAGTCAGACCGCAACTTTCAATTAATACTTTGGCGGGAAAACGAGGACGAACCCCTGCGCACCCTTCGTCTCAAAACTGTAACATATGGATTCGCTAGCGCTAGTTTTCTTGCCGCCAGGTGTTTGTGGCAAATTGGCGAGGAGTGCCCCGACGCCTCAATTAAAAAAGTGATTCAGTCCGACTTCTACTGCGACGACCTCTTAACAGGTGCAAACTCCATCGACGATCTACAACAAATTCAAAGCGCTGTTTCCAGCGAACTTTCAAAAGGATGCTTTCCCTTAAGGAAGTATCGCTCCAACCTGCCTGATCCATTGCTGTCTAAAGACATCAACCCCCAGGACAATCAATTAATGATCAGCAACGCCACTAGCACTCTAGGGATTGGTTGGACCCCCTCTTCAGACGAATTACATTTCCCTATTGAAATAAATGACCCAAAAACATTCACTAAGCGCAGCATTTTATCATCAACCCTAAAGATTTTCGACCCTCTGGGTCTGTTGTCTGCTTGTACTATCAAAGCCAAAATTTTACTTCAAAAACTATGGGCTGACAAAATTAATTGGGATGAACCAGTTCCCATACCCATCTACAATTCATACAAAAAATTCATAGAACAGATAAGTTCTTTAGCCAGCTTAAAGATTCCCCGGAATGTTCTAATCCCCAACTACGAGATAGTTGAACTTCATGTCTTCACCGATGCTTCCCTTCAAGCATATTGTGGCACTGCCTATCTAAAATCAACAGACAACAAAGGCAATGTTGCAGTCAACCTATTGTGCGCCAAAGCACGGGTAGCTCCCCTGAAGTCGTGCACTATTCCAAGACTAGAGCTTTGCGGCGCCCTTCTCGGCGCTCAAATCAGCGCCGCCGTCACAAAAGCCTTAAGCATTAAAATTGACAAACAATATTACTGGACAGATTCCCAAGTCGTACTAGGATGGCTCAAATCTCCCAACAAAACTAAAACATTTGTTGCCAATCGTGTTGCTGCCATAACTGAACTCACACACAGCGGGACTTGGCGTTTTGTACCTGGATTGCAAAATCCAGCGGACCTTGCCTCAAGAGATGTCAGAGATTTAACACCACAAAACGTCAAGGACTGTGACCTGTGGTGGCACGGGCCTCCCTTCCTAAAAGAGACAGAGTCTTCATGGCCTCTCCCACCATCACAAATTGTAGAACTACCCGAGGTCAAAGCGAATTCTGCTTTGGTGGCGGAAGGCTCTGAGGAATCAGTCTATGTAGACTTTCAAAGATATTCTAAACTAACCTTTCTTCAAAGAACCTATGCCTTTGTATTCAGATTCACTCACAATTGTAGAAACCCACTAAACAAAGAAAAAGGCCCTCTTAAATTAAAGGAAATTACTCAAGCTATGAAAGCACTAATTAAAATTGCTCAAAAAGAATCCTTTCACAACGAAATTCGAAATCTAGCCAAAAATAAGCCTAACAACAATCAAGCTCTTAGCCTAAAATCTAAAGGCCTGTTATGCGCCTTGAACCCCTTTCTTGATGATGAAGGAATTCTTCGCGTCGGTGGGCGCCTAAACAAATCCAATTATTCATATGACAAAAAACACCCAATTGTTTTAAAATCTAATCATCACTTGACTAAATTAATTTTTCAAAATGAACACATCCAGCTTCTACATTCTGGGCCCCAACACCTACTTGCTTCCATCCGTGACCGATACTGGCCCATCAGTGGTAGAAAGTTAGCTAGGGAAGTCACACGCAACTGCGTTGTTTGTCGCAGATTTAAAGGCCAGACTATGTCAAACATAATGGGTGACCTACCATCTGAACGCCTCGAAACTGATTTTCCATTCATCACCGTAGCTACCGACTTTGCTGGTCCCTTCTTAATTACAGACCGCAAAGGTCGAGGATGCAAGATAACCAAGTGCTATCTTTGTCTCTTTGTTTGCTTAAGATACAAGTGTCTACACCTAGAAGTAGTGAGCGATCTAACCAAAGATTCATTTCTACTAACACTTAAAAGATTTATAGCTCGCAGAGGATTGCCCAAACTCATCTATTGCGACAATGGCGGTAACTTTGTAGCTGCATCCAAAGAAATTAGTTCATTTTTAAAATCTAACAGTGATCCAATAACCGATTTTGCAACTAGTCGAGGCATTGAATTTAAATTCTCACCTCCGTATGCTCCTCACTTCAACGGACTCGCTGAGGCTGGTAACAAATCAGCTAAGTTTCTCTTGTATAGAATCTTAGGCCAATCTCATAAAACATTTGAAGAATTAACATCCATATTCGCACAAATTGAGGCTATTCTCAATAGCCGTCCTCTATGTCCCCTGAGCCAGTGTCCCAATGATTTTAATGCACTGACTCCTTCGCACTTTTTAATTGGGAGACCACTTACGTCTCTCCCATCACCACACTATTTGGAATCCATGCGCTTAACCGACCGCTTTGAGCGACTGGAACAAGTCCGACAACACTTCTGGAAGAGATGGTCTATGGAGTACATCTCTGAACTTCAGCAACGCACCAAGTGGCGCACTCAATGCCAAAACCTGAAGCTCGACGATTTGGTGCTGATCAAGGATGAAGGCGCACCACCTCTACATTGGCGGCTCGGCCGAGTCACTCGTCTATACCCGGGAGCAGCTGACAACATCCCTCGAGTGGCAGACGTGGTTACTGCCAGCGGCAGCACTATGAGACGAGCGCTCAACCGCCTCTGTCTCCTACCAACCCAAATGGAACAGTGTTGAAAGCAGCCGTGCTTTCAACGCCCGGGAGGATGTCCGCGCACCACTGGCAAACGTAGGTCCGCGCGGACCCACCATTAACTAAAAGAAAAGAAACATGACAATTGACACCAAGATGACAAGATGCAAATGTCAATGTCAACAGAATAGAAATCCACCATTGCAAAAGGTACCGGCCGGTGCGGACATATTGTCTAATTTTAATTATTTTGCATTTTCAAGTAATCTAGAAGTTTTGAGTGCATCTAATTTTAAAAAGTAATATCCAATTTCCCAAACACTAGCTGTGCTCAGCGGTTTTACCCGCAGTACTTATGTAGCCTAAGTGCTATTCCAGGCTCTAAGCTCTGTACAAAATTTCAGCTCAACCGGTCCACCTGTTTGGGCGTGAAAGAGTAACAAACATCCAAACATCCATTCTTACAAACTTTCACGTTTATATTAGTAAGATTGGGTGGGTACCAACTCATTACACCTCAGTCATTTTTAGAGTATTGACAAAAAAAAACGTATTTTATATTTTCTTATTTTAAATGACAGACTAGGTGGTTAGATTTTTTTTAACTAGTCAACATGCCTATTATTATGGGTTATTACGGTTCTAATCAATGTTTATACCTAACGTCTGGAGTGCCCCAGGCAAGAATTTTACACTCAATTGGATTTTGCGCCGTGCACATCAAACTGAAGCAAGAAAAATGACGTCATGTTTGTTTGCCATCTCACTTAAAAATAAAATACTACCTACGTACCTACGTATTCAGTATGAGTTAAGTGTTCACGTTGCAGCTTCCATTGAATATAAACTTCTTGGCCTCAGGCGGCCAGGCGTAATACAATCCTACTAATATTTTATTTTTATTATAGTTTTTCTGAATGTACAGTCTCTTGAATTACAATCTAGAACTAAGTGTTTAGGATATCATTATTTGTTAAAAACTGATTGTAAGTTGTTATGTGCATCTAATAAATAAATATTATGAATGCAGAATTGAATTATTATTAGTCAAATAAGGTGTAATATACTAACTATGCGCAGGCGCATCGAAGGTGCAAGCGGCCCAGTGCGCCAATGTCCATATCGGGATCATGTTGGCGTTGTACTCGCAGTTGGGGTTCGTTAGTACCCCACGTAACAGGGGTATCAATTCTGGAGACCTGCCGCAATATGGACCTGGGAAATAGGGAACAACATTTTTACGTTTATTTTAAAGAATTCCATGTAGAACACAAGCATCTTTTTTTTTTCATTTGAAAATATACCGTTATTTACATTAACTATCAAACGTTCATTTAAAAACTACTATAAATAAAAAAACATTGTTGAGGTCGTGTCCTGTTGTAATAAAAATTACAAACTTTTTGCCAAAAAAATGCAGTTTAAAACTGAAAGCTTGAAACTAGAGCTGAAATTTGGCATGCATGTATAAATCGGATGACAATGCAATATTATTCTTACATGGAGCTGATCTGATGATGGAGCAGGAAGGTGGACATAAGCACTTCGTAATAAAACGACGCAACCCCATCGAGTTCGGGCTCATTTGATTCGTCTTGAAGACTACTTTGGTGCTAGATGGTATTAATAATAAAAGCTTGTTTTTAAAAAGTTTTTTTTTTAATTTGACTTGTTACCTAAAAAGATCCGTTTCTGATCATAATCGTTGGCGTGTAAATTATCCCATATGACGGGAGGTCGGCGCAGGACTTGGGTGATCTCCTCGATGCATTCCGTTGTTAGGGTCTTGGATATCACTTTGGGACCTGTAACAACAATTATTTAATCAATCTATTGTTTAAGACAAAATAGGACTTAATATTATCATTTTGGATCTGTTAAGTCCTATTTTGTCCTGAATTTTTATATTCATCATCATTTTGGATATATTTATTGTTAGCCATCAGAAGCAGGTTTATTTAAAAGAATACAAAATGGCAATAATTTAAATGACAAACATTTTAACACTGGTTTTAACAAAATAACACAGAGGGTAGACCGACAAAATAACCGCACGAAGTCTCGAACAAGAATGACGGGTCGCTCAGTCTGCACCCGCTTTTATACTGTTGTTGTTGTTTTTGACAGTTGAATGTCCAACACGGCCTCTCCTGACAATTCTGGCGTCTCGACAGAACTTTAATGTAGCTCTGCACTAGCACTAGTCGAATATGGGCATGTCTGGTGCTCGTGAAGGTTCTGCTTCGCGACGATAGGCGACAGCTTGGATCGGGCGCGGCAAATGCGAGCTGGTTCTGGTCTGGTTCGGCGTTATCATTGTTCAACACTGTAGAACAACAGACTTATAGAGCAAACAGTCAGCATAAAATTTGTAGAGTTAGCCATTAGCCAGGGTTAGTTTTGTTAGGTGGTAGTACCATTTATAACCCAAGCATCAATAGTTGAGTACTGCTCCAACATAAAATCAAGACTTGCCGTTCCATCTCAACGAAATAGGAACAAAAAATCAGAGATAAAGAGTTTCCAACAACTTTTTCAAAAGTTTGCACAAGAGCAGCACTCAACCACCCCACAGTAATAATAAACCACTCGATTTAAAATTAGCATGCTAAATAACAAACACTGTGTGCGCACGCCACACAGCGACTGATCGGCTAGCCAGGCCGACCAGCTTCCATGGCCAAAAAGACACTGTCCTCACGGACTGGTCTTACTACCTCAAGGGCCACATTTGCCTCAAGGGCCAGATACATAATACCTCAAGGGCCACGCGGGTACTCATACCCTCAGAAGGGCAGAAGGACTCAGGAGTCCATTCGTCCTTCCATGGTGCCATTAGCGTCCACCAGACGCTCCACCGCACACGTGCCACCGCACACGTGCCAGGTCAGTGCCACACGACCGCACGCGCTGATGCTCAGGCCAGCGCGCTGCACGACTGCAGGCGCTGATGCACAAGCCAGCGCGCTGCACGACTGCAGGCGCTGATGCACGAGCCAGCGCGCTGCACGACTGCAGGCGCTGATGCACGAGCCAGCGCGCTGCACGACTGCAGGCGCTGATGCACAAGCCAGCGCGCTGCACGACTGCAGGCGCTGATGCACGAGCCAGCGCGCTGCACGACTGCAGGCGCTGCTGCACGAGCCAGCGCGCTGCACGACTGCAGGCGCTGCTGCACGAGCCAGCGCGCTGCACGACTGCAGGCGCTGCTGCACGAGCCAGCGCGCTGCACGACTGCAGGCGCTGCTGCACGAGCCAGCGCGCTGCACGACTGCAGGCGCTGCTGCACGAGCCAGCGCGCTGCACGACTGCAGGCGCTGCTGCACGAGCCAGCGCGCTGCACGACTGCAGGCGCTGCTGCACGAGCCAGCGCGCTGCACGACTGCAGGCGCTGCTGCACGAGCCAGCGCGCTGCACGACTGCAGGCGCTGCTGCACGAGCCAGCGCGCTGCACGACTGCAGGCGCTGCTGCACGAGCCAGCGCGCTGCACGACTGCAGGCGCTGCTGCACGAGCCAGCGCGCTGCACGACTGCAGGCGCTGCTGCACGAGCCAGCGCGCTGCACGACTGCAGGCGCTGCTGCACGAGCCAGCGCGCTGCACGACTGCAGGCGCTGCTGCACGAGCCAGCGCGCTGCACGACTGCAGGCGCTGCTGCACGAGCCAGCGCGCTGCACGACTGCAGGCGCTGCTGCACGAGCCAGCGCGCTGCACGACTGCAGGCGCTGCTGCACGAGCCAGCGCGCTGCACGACTGCAGGCGCTGCTGCACGAGCCAGCGCGCTGCACGACTGCAGGCGCTGCTGCACGAGCCAGCGCGCTGCACGACTGCAGGCGCTGCTGCACGAGCCAGCGCGCTGCACGACTGCAGGCGCTGCTGCACGAGCCAGCGCGCTGCACGACTGCAGGCGCTGCTGGTCAGGGCAGCGCTGCATGACTGCACATGCAGAAATAGCGCACAGCCGCGTCTCATCTGTAACACATTATAACACAGCACAGTATTGCGTTCGGTCAACCTGACCCAATGGTCACTGGTAACCTCATTTGGAATTCGCCCAATATCTTATCTTCGTATTTTACCGGTACACACTTTCAACTTCCCACACAGAGCGAGAGCCTTACTAAGTGTGAATAACGCTTAGGTACTGCTTAGCGCTTTATCCACATCAATCGAAGATGTCTAATAAATCTTACAACAAAACCACATCACTATAAAACACTTCGTCTTAAGCTTATCAAATAGAACTCTTCAACCGGATAAAATACAAGTAAGGGTACGTAAAATTGTGTGACATAAGAAAAATAACTTGGGTCTGCCATCAAATTTAACCGTTATTCAATAATCTTGCAGTCATAAGCTATCACGATATTCTGACTATCGTACACTGTTGTACAACTATACTAAACAAGCTACGGATTCGTGTTCAAAAGGTTTTAGTCACTAAAAACACTTTGACTACGCAATTGCCTAACGCTCAACACGTTCCCATGATAACACCGCAAAACAGGTACCTACTGACTTCTATTGGGCTTAGACTATTACACTCCGGTACAGTCACTAAGCGACCTACGGAATCGAGTAGCCAACGCACATACATAAAATATGTCTTTAATCGTTTACTATCACATTTTCAATATCAATCGGTAGTAAGACCTTTTAATTTCTTAGCAACAGGAAGAGTTCATAATGCTCAATCCTTAACATCTAAACACTTTATCAGTCATCACAATAAAAATAAAAACCAACATGAAATGGACTCACCAAATGGCATCAATTTCCGATGGAAGTAGATCACTCAGATCGACTCAAGGCTTACAACCATACCAAGGTCAAGTCACAGCGCAGCGTAGAAGCGCGGATCACGCACTCGCAGCGCGTGGATTGCGCACTCGCAGCAGGCGCCCTCGCACCGCTCGCGCTGCTGGAGACAGTGCGCACAGCCGCGTCCCTCACACTGCTCCACCCACATATACCCGCAGCTCTGTCAAACCAGAAAAAGGGCAAGACAACGAATTGTTTTTCACGTTCACTGAATTTTTAGGTTTTCGTAAATGTTGGGAGATAATAATTGACAAAATCGTATGGCTCTAATTTAGCATTAACGGTTGCGGCTTTAACTTGGGATCAGCTGTTATAACTCACAAAGCAATTTGTTACAAGGTCGTCACTAAGATCCCAGACTGTAAAAAGCTCAGATGAAATAGCCAAGAACTCGTTGGTAAAAAGCAATAAGTCTGCGATGCCCACTCGCTTAGCTATGGTCTTAGCGTCACTGTTATTAAAGCGATTCCCATTCACGCATAGGGAACGCATACAAACAATAAAGCTATTGTGGCACCAAACACATTGTACACCAAAAACTGGACTTGTACGTACCTCAGAACCTCATTACAGTTGCAATCACTACTGACGTCCTTTCGCTTACCACATAAGTCATAATGACTATGCATCACTTGGTAGTCGTACACGAGTGACCACACGAACACCTGACACTGGGGCATCGAGTCCACTCACGAGAATGGCCACGCGACAGGCAGTCCCTGGGTCCATACGGCACCGACTGTCACTTAGGATGACTTGATCTCTCCATCTGTTAAGAACAAAACACAGGAGGGCGCGCAAGAACGCACCAAAAAGCGAAAAAACAAATGTTGGGGGTACTTGAAAATCAAAACAAAAATGCTGTTAAAAAGAATTCAACAAAAGTGGGTCGCGTTTTCTTTATCCCACTTCTGATGTTAGCCATCAGAAGCAGGTTTATTTAAAAGAATACAAAATGGCAATAATTTAAATGACAAACATTTTAACACTGGTTTTAACAAAATAACACAGAGGGTAGACCGACAAAATAACCGCACGAAGTCTCGAACAAGAATGACGGGTCGCTCAGTCTGCACCCGCTTTTATACTGTTGTTGTTGTTTTTGACAGTTGAATGTCCAACATTATTATATTTTTACAGAGAAACTACCTTATAGAAATATTAATTCAATAGCTATGTAATAGCCATGTAAAAGCTACGTTATTAATATTAATATATGTTGAAAAGTATTCCCAGTTTGAAGAAAAAAAAAGAAAAAACAATGTATTTTTCGTATTAAGAATAACGTTGTTGTTAGAAAAAACTTGAAATATTTGTAAAAAATAATTTAGAGATATATTTACTCTAATTTCAAAAAATAAATTGATTATAATTGACTTAATTACCAAGTAAATTTTACGAATTTATATTTCAAAATTTATCATGTCGTGCGAGCGAGTGTCGCACGTAAAAAAAAGTCATAAATACTGATTAAAAACTGCCTGTACAAATTTAAAAGGTCAATGCTCTTATAAGTAGAGTTCAAAACATTGAATGTGCCAATGAGTTATGAATGGAAAACTCCATAGAACAATTAGCAACCTCCGTTAGTTCATTATCACATACGTGTCGTGTGTGTTATGGTGTAACTCTTGGCGTATCCCATCACCTTACACAGTTTTTAAATGTGATGGTTTTATTATGAGAACCCTTAATGTGGTTTTGATAAGAGCAAATTAAAAAATAGAATAAAGTCTAATTATTAAGAATAAATAGGCCAAGCACTAATCGGGCTAAGCGCAGTGTAGGTTTCCGTAATACTGGCAAATCTAATATTAAGTTTTTTTTTAACCCAGAAAAACGCGTTACGCATCATCACAGAGACAACAGAGCAGCAAGCTATATGTTACTGTGCCACTGACCCGTCCACATGATGTCGATCTGCAGTGACAGCTTGGTGCCCAGTGTGTTGAGGTACTCGCTGCTGTTCACAGCTGGCACAGCCCTTGTGGAGCAGCACTGTGTGACACAGAGCAGCAAGCTATATGTTACTGTGCCACTCACCCGTCCACATGATGTCGATCTGCAGTGACAGCTTGGTGCCCAGTGTGTTGAGGTACTCGCTGCTGTTCACAGCTGGCACAGCCCTTGTGGAGCAGCACTGTGTGACACAGAGCAGCAAGCTATATGTTACTGTGCCACTCACCCGTCCACATGATGTCGATCTGCAGTGACAGCTTGGTGCCCAGTGTGTTGAGGTACTCGCTGCTGTTCACAGCTGGCACAGCCCTTGTGGAGCAGCACTGTGTGACACAGAGCAGCAAGCTATATGTTACTGTGCCACTCACCCGTCCACATGATGTCGATCTGCAGTGACAGCTTGGTGCCCAGTGTGTTGAGGTACTCGCTGCTGTTCACAGCTGGCACAGCCCTTGTGGAGCAGCACTGTGTGACACAGAGCAGCAAGCTATATGTTACTGTGCCACTCACCCGTCCACATGATGTCGATCTGCAGTGACAGCTTGGTGCCCAGTGTGTTGAGGTACTCGCTGCTGTTCACAGCTGGCACAGCCCTTGTGGAGCAGCACTGTGTGACACAGAGCAGCAAGCTATATGTTACTGTGCCACTCACCCGTCCACATGATGTCGATCTGCAGTGACAGCTTGGTGCCCAGTGTGTTGAGGTACTCGCTGCTGTTCACAGCTGGCACAGCCCTTGTGGAACAGTATTGTGTTGGACAGAGCAGGAACCGAGGACAGCCCAGGTGTTGGTGGATCTCGTTGGTAATTGACACCTGGAAATAAATACTCTATTAGTTCTAAACAGTTTATAAAGGCCCTATATAAATATAGGAAGTCACATGATCAACTTTGATGCTTAATAACTCTGAAAACTGACTTTTTACCAGGTTGGGTGTCACAGGAACGTGTGGGCAATTTTGATATCTAAATGGCGGGAGAAAAGGTATGCCATGCTCCATACCAAAAATTTTCAGACCCCTTTCCTGATTGGTAATGCATGATTTATGATGTGAAACTCAAAACCATCAAATTTGGATTAGAAATTACATAGAAATTCTTTTCAGCTCCTGAACAACCAATAAAATAATCTTCTAACAACAAAATGCATTGAGTTAGCAAAAATATTATTAATCAATCAAGTTATTAACTTACTTGTGCATGAGCAAAGCTCTGGAATATCTGTTTGTCTCCCTCACTCATCTCTGGCTCAATATCGTCAAATAGGAGAGCAAAACATGTGCAACCAAATTGGGACACCTGCAACATAATTATTAGTCATTATTTTCAATACAACATTCTACAAAAGAAAAATGTACAGTAGAATATCTGCTGTTAATCTGGCACTTCAATAGACCAAAATGTCCAATAATCTAGCACCTCATGCCTCACATTGTACAAAATTAGACCACAATAAGTTTTTATTATCAGTACTGTCCAAGGCCTCCCCCAAATCCCTCCATAATTCACGATCCAGTGCCGCCTCTTGTCAGCGTGTGGTATGGACTAAGACATCACACAATAACAAAGAAAAATTTTGTTCATAAAAAACATTGGACAACTATTTTTTACATTGTAACTTTGATAAAAATGGGTGAGATACAATCCCTATGAGCCTGTCTGTATTTCTCAAAGAGATGCTTTCTGCAAAGGCAGCAGTATCTTAACCCTTTAACCGCCATCACCGTAATATGTCGGGATATGAAAGATGTGCTCCAAGCGCCACACACGTAATTTCACGTCAAGTTTATTACGCCGACAGCGCCCCTGGCGTTAGGAGAATAATGAATGTAACAAAATATGGCGGTTAAAGGGTTAAAAAAGAATGAAATAATAGTAAAATTTACTTGCAAAAGTACCTACTCCATTGTCTATTTGAATAAATGCATTTTGAATTTGAATTTTGACTTAATAGGCAGCAGACAGACCAGTAGGGCTATTGTCTAATTCATAGCTACTAAGTTTGATGTCAACTTTACCTGTTCCAACTTCCGTTTCAAAGTTGTAATTTCCTTCTGACTGCTATAAGTTATATCCAATCCCGGAGACAGAGCATAACAGAATATGATCCCTTGAGCTTTGGCCGCAGCGATAAGTGACGTCAGATGTTCCGCCTCTTCTACGGTGTACAGCTCTCTCCAGTACGCTCGATGCTTGTAGTCGTCCTTGGGAGCGTATACGTACATGTCCATGCCCCATTTTTTTAGTCTAGAAGAATATATTTACATAAGGAATATCATAGATAGATAACTTTTTATTGGAACACAGAAAATATACAGAAATAAACTTAAAAATAAAACACAATATTATTATAATCTATGTGTTACAATTGGCGGTCTTATCGCTAAAAGTGTTCTCTTCCAGACAACCGTGCAGGGAGAGGAGAATATTGCTATTCACATGGGTTTGTGATGTGATATAATAATAATTATACAGTATATAAGACACACGTGTTTTTAGACAGTGTTTTATCATAATTTCTTTTTTATTCATTATAAGCTTTGGCCACAACCTCGCCTGATCTTAAGTGATGATGCGGATGTAGATGGTAGCAAACTAAACCTATAAGGCGGGTAAAATCCCCCTGGCTTCACTGAACATCATGCCCGAACACGGTCACAATGACCGCTTGGCGACATGGTTTTGTCCAGTGGGTGGTAACTAGCCACATACCTATAAAAGGAAAATTTGACTGCCTCATCTAACAATGCACAGCTGGCAAACAAAGAACAGAACTCATGGAAATTATTCTTCATTTTGTGGCTTGTGAATGTGCAGTAGCACCACAATTGCCAATAACTCATGATAGCTTTTAAAATTTGCTAGGCAAAATCCTTTATTTTGGAAAATTTAACCCCTATTTAAAACTTAAGCAAACATATTCAGAAGCATGCTTACATGCAAGTGTTCTGACATGATATCCAGGGAAAAAGAAGGATAGTAAAGCAAGAGATGGTCAATGACAAATTCAAACCATCAGAAGCATGCAGACATTTCTAGGGCATATTGGTTACAGTTACTTCTAAAAATTGCTATGATCAGTTTTGACAATTTCAATTGCACAGAAGAGATAGTAATAATGTAGAGCAAATTTGTATCACCACAAATAAACATAATTAACTAATTATTTGTTGTTACCCAAATTTTTTTTCATGTTACTAATAATTCACATAATTTAAACTTTCGTATATCTATTTAGATAAGTCTAAATAGATATAAAATACTTAGTACTCACTTTTGGAACAGGTCCTTTCTTTGTTCCGTGGTCCACGGCCGACCGTAGAAACCTGCAATATTCAGTCAGGTCAATGCACTTACACAAATCGCAATATTTTCACTCATTGCACTTGAACTATTACTTTATTGGAAATATTACCTTCAACAACTCCACAAATGAAGTCTTTCCGTTTAGTAGTAAGCTCGTCCGGTGAGCTTTCGGTCATTTTTGATCAACTAAAATCACAAATTATCAAAATGAAAGTGCCCCAAATTCGACCTAGCTTCGATGGCGTAAAACGCAGAGTTTACGGTACTTAAACAGCCGAAAATGCAATCAATCCGTAATACAGTTAATTGTACAAGCAATAACTACAATTTTTATGCACCTTTCGACCTTATTCAGAAGTTATTTCCAAATTCGCAAAATTGGACAAGGAATCTCGGTAATTTACGGAGAATTCGTCTAAATGTCTAGTGATGTGCCGACCAGTGCCGGATGGGGAGCGTGGAGTTATTTAGAGTCATGAGTCACGAGTCTTGACTATGTGAGTGATAGAGTAGGTAC
Source organism: Hemithea aestivaria (assembly GCA_947507615.1). NCBI lineage: Eukaryota > Metazoa > Arthropoda > Insecta > Lepidoptera > Geometridae > Hemithea > Hemithea aestivaria. The sequence continues at coordinate 10,555,556 of OX382345.1, read as the reverse complement.
GTCAACGCCTAGAGCCTTTTGTTAAATTCAGTACGAGTGCAGGCGCGGATCCAGGGGGGGGGTCAAGGGGGTCATGACCCCCCCCCAAAATCCTAGTCGGAAAAAAATCCGATTATATCGACTGGGTTTACGCTTCTTTTATAGTTAGAATTAGAAAATTTTCTCTTAGCAGCAAGCTTTACGTACAAGTTCATAAATTTATTTCGCTGTTGATAGCGCATTGAGCAATTTGTGTACTTTTTTTTTTGGCCACGACTACATTATTATATTATCCGTAGGTTTTCGTGCCAAGCTGCACAGCTTCTTTCATAGTTATGATTAATTGGTTTATATTAACTGCTGCAAGCTATTCGCGCTTTATGTTGTCTTTGCAGCCGAGCCTTTGCGCTTGCAGCGCGAGGTTCTTGCGCATGTATAATAGTATTTTTTTGTGGTACAATTTTCAAAAACCAAAATTTTTTCGCCGCTCGCAGCAAGCTGCTCGCGCTTTTATAAATAAGGATATTTAGTTTTATTGCCACTCGGAGCAAGCTAAATGCACATCATTCGTGCTGAAAAATTCAAATTTTCTCAGCGCTCGCAACGAGTTGCTCGCGCTTTCATAAATAAGAATTATATGTAGTTTCCTTGCCACTCGGAGCCAGCTAAACGCACATCATTCGTGCTGAGTAATTCAAAATTTTCTAGGCGCTCGGAGCGAGCTGGTCGGTCTTTATAAATAAGAATATTTAGTTTCCTTGCTACTCGGAGTAAGCTAAACGCACATCATTGGTGCTGAAAAATTCAAAAATTTCTCGGCGCTCGCAACGAGTTGCTCGCGCTTTCATAAATAAGAATTATATTTAGTTTCCTTGCCACTCGGAGCAAGCTAAACGCACATCATTCGTGCTGAAAACTTCAAAAAAAATTTTCTCGTCGCTCGCAGAGCTGCTGCTCGCGCTTTATAAATAAGAATTATATTTAGTTTCCTTGCCACTCGGACCAAGCTAAACGCACATCATTCGTGCTGAAAAATTCAAATTTTTCTTAGCGCTCGCAACGAGTTGCTCGCGCTTTCATAAATAAGAATAATATTTAGTTTCCTTGCCACTCGGAGCAAGCTAAACGCACATCATTTGTGCTGAATAATTCAAAATTTTCTCGGCGCTCGCAGTGAGCTGCTCGCGCTTTATAAATAAGAATATTTAGTTTTCTTGCTACCCGGAGCAAGCTAAACGCATATCATTGGTGCTGAAAAATTAAAAAAATTCTCGGCGCTCGCAGCAAGCTGCTCGCGCATTTATAAATAAGAATATTTAGTTTCCTTGCACTCGGAGGAAGCTGGACGCACATTTTTCGTAGGTACTGATAAATTCAAAATTTTTTCGACGCTCGCAACGAGCTTTTCGCGCTTTTATAAATAAGAATATTTATTAGTTTCCTTGCCACTCGGAGCAAGCTAAACGCACATCATTCGTGCTAAAAATTTCTAATTTTTTTCGGCACTCGCAGCAAGCTTAACGCACATCATTCGTGCTGAAAAACTCTAAAATTTCTCGGAACTGACAGCGAGCTGCTTACAAATACTCTCGAGTTGTTAAGTGTAAAAGAAGGTGTAAAGTATAGAAAATTGTAAGACTACGCTTAAATGTGTCCCAAAAAAATTTGTACTGAGAAAAATTCTAGCTGATGACCCCCCCCAAAATCATGGTCTGGATCCGCGCCTGTACGAGTGCATAATATAATACACTCTCTTTTGTATAAAAGAACCATGAAGATAATTATTTTACAGTTACTAATTATTTTATTGCTATCATTATCTATTTATTTATATTAATTGCCAAGAAGGGTTTTTAAAATAAAATATATTTCTTTCACATATAGGTACTATGACTTTATTAAACTGCTGGATCTACCATCTTTACTAGTTTGTTTCAATCAATTAATTGATATTATGTTTTTCTCATGTTGTGCATGCAATACTCCAATCATACTCCATTTACGCATCGTTACATCACTAAAAGTAAATGCCAAAAGTTTTTTTTATTTATGCATGTCACACGGAAAATAGTTATCTAGTCAACCACCAATATCGTTTTAGATTATTTTCAAACTGTTTATTGGTTATATAAATAAATTTTCCATGAAATGGATTAATTTTTAACGTTCAATAATTTAATAATCATTGTACATAAGCAAATTTCATGTAAATGCTGTTTTAAAAATTTAAAACATGTCAAAAATCTTTTTTACTGAATTAGTAGAAAACTCCTTTGCGTTTGAAATAGCAACACTGCTTGCTTGCCTGGGTTGCTATAACAAAAATATTTGCCCAAACTAAGTAAGAAAATAATATCACGTAGCCATTATATTAATAAAAAAATGTGTGCGTGTACTAGTGTACACACGTAAGAAGTGAAACTTCTTTAATTAAATTAATTTTAAATTTATAAATTTTTTAAATTCATGTTCATTGGAGAAAGTGAAAGTACTCTTCGTCTGAACCAACCTTGGTAGGGGCAAGAAACAAAAGATAGCGCAAATTCAAAAATGTGTGAGTGTACTAGTGTACACACGTAAGAAGTGAAACTTCTTTAAGGCCTTATAACATATTTCAGAATTTATACTCTATGCCAATTAATTGATGTTCATTAAATTCATGTTCATTGGAGAAAGTGAAAGTACTCTTCGTCTGAACCAACCGTGGTAGGGGCAAGAAACAAAAGATGGCGCGTAACGGAAAAATGTGACGCGTAACCGAAAAATGTGACGGAAATTTTTTTCCAACGCCGATAAAGAAGTTTCACATATTATTATGATAATGACTCGAAATGAAAAACTTAAACAATTCTTAACTTTAATTTATTTAATAATAATTAATGATCTTAAACAAATTACATAATTATGTGCTACTTAATTTATTAATACTTTGTCCACAAATATAAAAGTAAAACCAAAGGACTACATACAAATTTTTAATTTATATTAAATTCAAAACAAAGTGACTAGAACGTTTATAATACTTTCTGTGACATATAACTAAGTTTTATAATTACTAAAATTATGTTTATTTTGATATTTACACGATTTATTGTACTTTCATTGAGTACACGATATATTTACAACTTAAAATTACTTAGTATATGTACCTACTTATTTTACTGAAAAATAGAATACTCGTACGATAGTAATTTAATAAGTATAAGTGTCATATCATCCTCCTCCTCCTTAGTCGTTCACGCTCTTGACAGAGTGGTCGTGTTTGATGATGCTGCATTTTCATTAATGGCAAAAAAAAACCCGCGCGATGCGCGGCCACTTTTCGCGGTCTCCAGCGTCTCGAGTCTCGGCGTCATATATTATCATTGGTACGTCCTTATAACTATTTCACAGGATTAATGGTATAACAGTCCCATTCACCCCCACATAGCCACATTACCCCTAACTAGGTAGCAATTACCATCGAATGGAGCCTGGAAAATTAATGTTCCCACTACAAATCGCTTTAAACTTTTATAGGGTTGTATTAATCGCCAATCTCATGTTCATCCTATGGCAACTGGGATTTTTTTGTCACCAACCAGCAATGAAATGGAAAAATTCTCACTTCTCCCCAAACGACTTAAATTTACAAAATATAGCAGAAGTCGTGGAAGGGAAGAGCTAGCAAAATTTACAAATGCGTATTTTAAAATGTCAATTTACAATATAATATAATTTCTATAAGCATTTAAAAGTTTATCACCATTTTATTTTATTTTATATATTTATTTTTCTTTAGATTTGGAACTGTAAACAACATGTATTATTATATTATATACTACTGCTATAATAACGAGATTCATCATTAAAATATCTGTCACGAATTTCTCTCTTTTTTTCTAGAGTCTTTTAGTTAAAATCCGGCTCTGTAGGACCAACAGTTTCAGTGGAAATGCGGGTACCCGCGGTGTTGCCAGTGTCACCCCAGCATATTTCCCGAAATGTTGCCATGCACACGCATGTGGCGGTTGAGGTTGCCAGATTGAGAAAACCTGAAAATTAATGGGGAGAATTAAAATTATGAACTCAATAAATTTGTTTTAACATAATTTAAATAGAAATTATAGTTATAATAGTTACCTAAGTAAACACAATTTGCATTGATAAGGTTTTTCTCCTGAATGTATCCTTAAATGTTTTGTCAATGTTGAGCTGTCTGAAAAAGCTTTCTTGCATGATCTGCATCTGTAAAAAGAATTGAGTTAAAAGCACCATTAATTTGCAAAAACTAAAAAAAATAATTATGCGTTTAGTTTTTTTAATTTACCGCTTTCACCAAGATTGCTCTGTGAAAGGTTCCTTCTCCAAGGCTTTTACAGACTTTTAATCGCCTGCTTCCACGGGTTGTTATATGTGATGGATTCACACATTAGGGAATTTGCTAGTGTTATAAATTGTTTTTAGTAATTTAACTTACTGGTAAGGTCTCTCCCCGGAGTGTGTTCTCATGTGCGTTGTGACACTGGAGCTTTGGCTAAATCTTCGATCGCAGATTGGACACCTAAAAAAAATTTATGCTGTGTATATTTATGGTCTTTTTTATGGTGTTATCTCGTGTGGTGGTCGCACATCTATCCATCCCGCATCGACCACGCTGAAAGTTTTTTTTGTATAGGAAATCATCTTTCGATCAAATCTTCTTCCAATTAGAACGATTTGACTCCAGCAAGTGTGCGAGGTTTCATGTGATTTCATATAAAGAATTCAAAATTCGATTCGTTCGGTGCGGTCGATGCGGATAGATATGCGGTCACCATAAATAATTAGTTTGGATTTTGGATAATTGAAAGTACCCAAGGGCCAAGGGCGGATCCAGGATTTGGTCCTTGGGGCAAGGTGCATTTTTACTACGAAAAGTGTGTGTTTAGCTCGCTCTGAACAGTTAGAAAGTTCAAATATGCTTAATAATAAGTGCCGAGAAAAAATTTATAATCTTGACCATGAAATATGTGCAAAATTCGTAACTCTACAATGCACCTGGGGGGGGGGGGGCTTGGCCCCCTGCCCCCCCCCTAAATCCGCCTATGAAAGTACCTACTTATATGTATTTTTCTGACAATGAATGGAGGACAAAAAAATATTATGGCGTTGATAGGTGGTGCACAATCCTAATTTTCAGGACTCAACCAATCTCAATTCATTAGGACTTCTTTCGTGGCGCTTACCTGAATGGTTTCTGCCCCGTATGCGTCCTAACATGAGCGGTTAGGTTGGCAGCTTGCGAGAAGCTCTTGTTACAATCACCGCAGCGATAAGGCCGCTCGCCGGAATGTGTCCGGAGATGAGTCTTCAACGTGCTGGGGCGGGCGTAAGTCTTGCCGCATATCCGACACAGGTTCGGCTTGGTTTCGTCGTCTTCAGAGCAACCGCTTAATGCTCCAATCTGGAAAGGTTTATATATAACCAGCTGCTGCAGCGCTGCGTGTAGCCTATGTGTTATTCCAGGGTCTAAGCAATCTCTATACCAAATTTCAGCTCAATCGGTCCACCCATTTAGGCGTGAAAGAGTAACAAACATACATCCAGACATTCTTACAAATTGTCTTGTTTATAATATTAGTAAGATTACGAGTTACTTCCAGCGTTGTCCTGTTTTAGTTATATCGCAGGGGAATCGTATAATTCTTCGTTTCGCAAACGGCCTACGCCCGTTTGCGAAAAACGAAAAATGTTATATGTTCGTCTAAAGGAATAATGTAAATCGACGTATCATTAAAAGCTATGGCCTACGGCAGATATCAAAGAAAATCACAAATTGGAACTTGGAGAGAAATTTCCGGTGAATGAATTTGAATCGTACAATTTGGGAAGGAGGCGTCCGAAAAAGGTTTCGATGTATGGATGATGTGAGTAAGGATATGCCGCGCTAGGGGAGTGAATGAAAAATGAAAATATGACGAATGGTAAAGTAGAATTGAGGACTAAAACGTGTTGTGCCGACCCTACATAATGTAAAATAAGGGTAAGAGACAATGCAATTTTTATACGTTCTAAAAAAACTTTAAAAGTTTCTTACCTGAACTTTCCCAGCATTAACACACCCGTACCCATAATCCTGACTCATCTGCCCCTGATGATTCAAAATATACCCCACATTCTGTTCTTTCTGCTCGTACTTCGGCTCAAACTTCTGCGGTCTTTTCATCGCGTTCTTCTGGTAGTTCTTCTGTTGGAAGATGTAGTTCTGGTTGGGTTTCTGGTTTTGGATGATTGGTTTAAAGGAGGTAGAGATTAGAGGGTCGGACTGGGGAGGTCGGAAGTCGGCGGTGAAGGAGTAAGTTGCTGACGGGTAGGAGGTAGGGCTGAGTACGTTTTGTGATTGAGGGTAGACGACGTTGACTGGTGTAGATGGGGTTTGGTTCCATTGTACCTGTGGAAATTTAATTATTAATTCTCAGAGTCTCAGTCCTTTGCTGTGTGATGTGTGCCTAAAAACCCCGACTACAAACCGCCGACGGCGGACTGGTGCAGCCTAACACAGACAAGGGCTGTAGACGTTATTAATATGTATATTACAAGCTTTTATTTACTTTCACCTGTCTGTTGTCTGTCTGTCTGTCTGTCTGTAAGTCTGTCTGTCTGTAATCTGTATAATCTTGCAAGTTTAACCGATTCGTTGCGACGTCTAACTTTTAAATGTGGCGTCGAACAAAAATAACGTGACACTGTTCAGTGCCCAGCGCCATATGATTAGATGATACGCATGTGTCTTCTGGCATGCGGAAAAGAAAACAGTATTTTCAAAATTTGTAGTTATTTCAAGTAATTTTAAAAAAAGTGATGGCACTGAAACGTGCCATACGCAACGAATCGGTTAATTTGATCCACTTCCCAGTTTCCGATTGATCTGAAATTTTGCATATACGTATATATCGAATAACAATGCAATATTATTATGCCATGGGGCTGATCTGTTGATGGAGTTGGAAGGTGGCAATAGAAACTCTGCAATTAAACGACGCAACCCCATTGAGTTTGGACTCATTTGAATTCGTCTTAACGACTACTTTGGTGCTAGATGAAGATAATAATAACAAAAGCTTGTTTTTAAAAGTTTTTTTTTTATATTTCACTGGTATTTTTTTAAACAATTAGTGGCAAGACGAGCTAATTGTGTGCCCGATGTTAAAACATTGACTGCGGAAAACACAACAGCAGATACATTTTTGAGGTCGAAACGCGTGTGCTTGACCACACAAACGTTGTGTTTTATCAACTGATTTTTCCATTATAAATTAATTTCTGATCCTGTGGCTAGTACTAAAAAACATTAAGCATCATGATTGGCCATATCAGTGTCTAAAATACAAACAACAGTGTTTTTTGAAATACAAAATTCTGTGCGGCAATGCCCTACCTACGCCTGTCATAATTGATGAATCTCGTCATTCCCAATTCCCAATGGTAATTAATAATTATTTAACGTGGTAATTTTTGAGGGCTACAAATAAGTAATGGTAATTATTTACCTATAGTAAATTTATAACCTAGCCTGAATATAGATACGTAAAAGTGCCAAAGTTCACCTTTTAAAATATAATATCTACTCAATTCAGAACCTTAAAAAATTACTTATTACACATTGTGATACAATAACAAATAGGTACCTGTTACTATAGTAGGTGTCTATTAACCATACCTATTAAAGTCCTTCAATACTCAATACCTTTTGTGATAGAAGCCCTACGAATGAGTCACGAGACTTTGTTGCGCAATCTCTGCTTTTTAATCACACACAATAGACACATTTTATATTGTTTACAAGATTCAATAAAAGCAAAAAATATATAAAAAATGGTGTTAATTTAATAAAGCATGTACCACACCATGACCATGGATCATGGTCTAATGAACGCCCGACATTCGAAACTAGGGTGTTTGAGTCTAATTTACAAGCTTTTATTTACTTTCACCTGTCTGTCTGTCTGTAATCAAATCTTGGTAGTTTAATTTGATCCACTTCCCGGTTTCCAATTGAGCTGAAATTTTGCACACATGTATAAATCGGATGACAATGCAATATTATTTTAACATTGAGCTGATCTGATGATCAGCTGAGATGAGGTGGCCATAAGAACTTCGTAATTAAATATTAATACATCACTAACACAGGTTATCTCCTGGCTAGATGATAATAATTTAAGAATAAATTTGACCAAAACCAAAATAATTCATTTTAGACAACGCGATACTGCTGCTCAAAATATACCTGACATTAAATTTAATAATATTATAGAATAGAAAATGTTGACTCTACAAAATTTCTTGGACTTACCATTGATAGAAAACTTAACTGGAAAGAACACATAGAAATGCTTTGCAAGAAAATAAATAGCCAGATCTACGGTCTTTATAAACTATCATCTATAGTAAATTTGCAAGGTCTACTTACGGCCTATCATGGCCTAATTGGCGCTAATATTCGATACGGAATTATATTTTGGGGAAATTCAACAGACGTATCGAAAATATTTAGATACCAAAAGAGAGCAGTAAGGGCTATGTTTAATCTAAAAATGAAAGACACTTGCAAACCATTTTTTAAGAAACATAGTATTTTAACTGTACCATCTTTATACATTTTTGAAACCTCAGTGTTTGTTAAAAACAACCCTAGTCTCTTTCCACGCCTAGGTGAGGACCGACCCTACAGACGAGACCAACATAAAATCCGCAATAGAAAGGCCAAAACTGCAATGATGGGCAAAAGTGTCTACTGTATGGCTGCCCAAATATATAACAAGCTCCCTCAAATTCTAAGACAGTTACCTGTAAATAAATTCAAACAAAAATTAAAACAGTTGCTAGCTATGAAATGTTATTATTCAGTGAGCGATTTTTTTAGAAGATAGACAGATTAATTTAAATTTCAATGTTTCTAACCTGAACTCTTGACATTTGTTATATTTGTTAACTTATTTTGACATTTAATTTTATCCTATATTGACATTATTTTGATTATAAAGATATTGCCATTTTTTCTCGTATTATGTTTAAAATTAATATTATATTTTGACACTTACCTATTTTGTTTACAATTTTAATTCTTGTATATTGTATATTATTTGAATTTTTGTGTTTTGTTTAATAATCTTCACGTTTTTTTTTTGTTGACATTTTGTATATTTATACCTACATAATATTATCTTTATTGTTTATAATTATTGCATTATTGACATTTTAATGACTTAATTTGTAAATAGAAATTGCATGCTTTATACGGCAGAAATATGTTGAGCCAATTATGTATTTTTAACATCTTATTATGTACACGTATTTCTTGCAATCAATAAATGAATTGAATTGAATTGAAACGACGCAACCCCATCGAGTTTGGGCTCATTTGATTTGTCTTGACGAGTACTTAATGAAAGCTTGTTTTTAAAAAGTTTTTTTTTTAAATTTCGCTTGTTTTTAAGTACCTAGGTACTGGTTTGTGTTAATTTATATGTCAGTGTTATTTAGTTCTTTTTTTTAATTTATTTAGTGCACAAAACACATCGTAATCAGAAAATATACAAAAACTTCAATAGAGAGCTTGATTACAACATAAAACATATGTGCAGACGTAAGAACTACAGTATTTAACAGTAAATAAAGTTTCTATCTAATATATAAAATTCTCGTGTCACAGTTTTTGTTGCCATACTCCTCCGAAACGGCTTGACCGATTTTGATGAAATTTTTTGTGCTTATCCGGTATCTATGAGAATCGGCCAACATCTATTTTTCATCCCCCTAAATGTTAGGGGTAGTCCACCCCTAAATTTATTTTTTTATTTTTTAGACAAAATTTTTAATTTCTATTTTTTTATGATACAACATACAAAAATACATACAATCCTCAATTTTCACCCTTATACGATTAACCCTTATTTTTTAATAGCCATTTTAGTAATTTAATCATTTTTCCTCTCCGGTCGAAAACTGATCAATCGTCATTTAATTAGTTATCCCCGCCAGAGTGGTGTCACTTCTGACCCAGTAAACAGCACGGAGTAGGGATGAGAACGAAGCCGGTCTCCTTTCTTTCTCACTCCCTACACAGTTGTCGGCCATCATTATTGTTTATGGATCAAGTGTAGTAGTAACGTTGACAATTATTATTTTGCTATCTCAGTGTAACTCTCATATTAACTTTTAATCATTCCTATTTTATCAATAATAATTAAATTATCAATTTTGAGTGTATTTTGCACGATTAGTTAATCAAGTGATTTTATAACCTCAAAAGTACTCAACACGTGACACGAGCTTTCAATAACAACGGGTTTTGTGTTGTAAGTATACGTTTATTTATTTATATCGAAAATGTTGTTGATCTTATAAAAATGTAATTTTAATTTAATTTTATTTAAAAAATGTAATTGAACAATTAAGATTTTCATAGTTTCCAAAAAATCAATCATTATGAATCTTTATTTTGAAATGTCAATGGAAATATTGGTTGTATGAAAAAATTATAAGAGACAATGTTTTCATAAAATTTAATTTTTTACTTTTGTTTGAAAATTTTTTCCATAAAATAATGCTTATTTCACGAATATACCACATTCTTACATACATACAATATACACATTCTAAAATACATACATACTTCCAATAAGTAACCTATTTTTTGTCTACACTAGAAATTACTAGGAAATTATTTATATGGCAAAACAACGTTTGCCGGGTAAGCTAGTAATATATAATATTCAACGAAATATATAGTGAAGACAAAAGAACAAAATTTAAGAAATAAAACAAAGAATATAATCGCTACAAAAAAAGAACGAGCAAACAAGATAACAACATAAAAAGTAAATGTGTTTTAAGTTAACTAAATTTAAGTATTCTCTTAATAATTGTCTCAAATTGTCTCAGGTTCGGGAGAAATATATCAATTTCAATGTGATCTTGTAAAAAGTTCTGTACATGTTGGCTCTCAATAAAGAGTATTTCTATTCTATTCTATTCTATTCTAGGGTGTGTAATGTGTATGAGTTCTTATTTTTTTAATGTTCACAGTTCGCCATGGTATCGTAAATAAAACCTTTTTTATGCATACAGTCTATATATGCTGTTATTACAAGCGTTCCACGCCGTGAATAATCGCGCAAAGTTCACGAAAAGACTTATTATCAAAAGTTAGCGACTAAAGTATAGAACGGCCTCAATAATGGAAAAAACCTTGAGAAATGAAAAAGAAAATCACAGCTATTCGTAATAGAAAACCCATTTTCACATTACGGCGTAGCTGATGTCGTAGCGCGTTGGTGGCGTAGCAATATTCGTAGCCATTTGCTACGTCGTAGTATTATAATTTGATTTATTAGTTAACTTTGCGAGATTAAAATGTAAAATAAATTGTGTCATTTACTTTAAAATACATATAAATGTTATATGATGAAAACGCTTAAAACGATATGGCTGCCTTTTGTCGACCAACACCTTGTAGACTTACGGACTTCGTGCATAGTGCAGGTTATAAAAGTATACCTACTTACCTAACTATTTATTGGAGTGTTACAAAATATCTCTTTAACAGAATTTAAAAAAGGAGCTTATTAATTGTTATTAATTGTTGCGGCCGTAAAGGGTAACATACTAAACCTAGAATGCGGGATAAATATAGAAACAGTCACGCCAACGCTTCTTACTCAGGAGTCATTAGATGTTAAGACTCTTCAGTTCCTGTAATATAGGCCTACACTTACACTACAAAATTTTTGTGAAGAGGCGGATGAAATGCCTCTCCACCTACTAGAAGACTGTGGAGCTCTGATGCGAATACGTAGCGTCGTTATGGGTCAGCACCAGCTTAGCCCGGACAAGCTTAGAGAGACCAACCCCAGGTCAAAAAAAAATCCTTCAGTTCCTCGAAGCTGCAAGGGTCAGTGGCGAACTATGACGCCGCGCAAACGGGGTCCTCACCCTCAAAGTGGCGATCACAATAGGTCATTTCTGGACGCAGTGATATGCTAAGCCACAAAAAGCAAATAAAAAAAAAAAATTAATACACTACAAAAACGTAAGGTCAAGAAAACCAGGGACTTACTTGTGAGCACAGCTGTTCCGGCGGACAGCCATGCATGGTCATGTTCATGGAGACGTTGACACTCATGGTGGGGAACAGGGGGGCCATGGCGCCCCCATAGTGCTCGTAGTAGGGGTACCCGCCGCCCCCGCTCGTGTTTACCATCATCTGATGGGAAACGTTAAACAGCTTAAAATAATAATTTATTTGCACTTAAACCAAAGAGAAAAAGAAACATACAATTGAAACTACTTGAACTAGTCTAGATGTGTATTTTAAATGGATGGTTAATGAGGCTATTGCTAGAGACTACGGCACCTGCCACTTCCGTCCCATTAGGAATTATTATTAATATCTATAATTATTAAGATTACCTTACTATTATATTTATATGTATAAACAATAATTAAAATTCGTTGAGGTCATGCAGGAATTGTACCTAAAAAGCTGGCTACCTACATTACCTCTCTGAATGGCCAAACCTATACGTTGGCCGAGGTAAGAGCCAGCTTTTTGGTCATTGGTTGCGACTATTACGCGCCTGGTAAGCTCAAAAAGATTATTAATAAAAACATAATACCTATTATGAAGATGGGCTCAAAAATAAAATTTACCTACTGGTGGTAGGCTTCGGCGGTGGCTAGTTACCACCCACTGGACAAAACCGTGTCGCCAAGCGGTCATTATGACCGTGTTCCGGCATGATTTTTAGTGAAGCCAGGGAGGGATTCATCTCGTTTTCTAGGTAAGGTCTGCTACCATTTACGGCCGCATCGTCGCGTAACATCATGCGAGATCGTGGCCAAAGGGTTAACCTCTATAATGAATTTTACAAAAAAGCCTGGCATTTCCTACTGCAAGGCAAAGGCCTCTAACCCCTAATTCCACTTTTCTCTATCTGGGGATTCCGTGTTTCGGAGAGCATGTAAAACTTTGGGTCCGGCCTGTTTCCTATAAGATATTATATTATAGCATTATAGGAGGCAGTCGTTAGGCCATGTTGCATGCCCTGTAGTACCTACTTAGTCTTCTAGGCGACCTAAAACTGTAATTGTAAAGTTTGTTTTTAAGCCTCTGACAAATTATTGTTATAGGTATATCAAAATCATCCCCCAGTGAGAGAAAGCTGTGTAATTTCACAATGATCGAACTCTACCCACCTAATTAAGTACCAACTTATAGGTAAAGTACCTAAATAACAATTAATTAAACAATAGGCTGTCTATTGTTCCTTTTTCTATTCAAAGTTAATACCTGTTTTTAAAAGTTACCTTCCGCATAAAAAGACCTTTGAATTCATATTTTCAATGAAAAATCAAATGAAACCCTCTAACTTTCTAAGCGAATCCCTACACCCCGATTCCATATTAATTACAATATTTGCGCCCCTAATTCCGCCCCTGAATTTTCCCGAAAACACCCTTTACATATAAAACGGGATGAAAGATACTTTAACCCGCATATCTAAAAGGGACAACAGTATAAAATATACGAAGTTATAAACTTGTAGCTGTCTCGTTCGCACTTGTACTTGGATGGTAGGATTGGAAAGGGACGGTTATACCTGAGGGTGTACAGTTTCGGCAGCACAGTCCCCGTGTACAACGGCGTGTTTGAGCGAGAGGAGAACATCGGCGGCCTCCCCTCCTCCTCTTTCCCGGCATTCGTTTGTGTTGTTCCTGGAAAAGGAAATAGCTTTAGGGAATATACCTACATACCGTACCTATATAACATAGTTACACTCGGAATTCCGTTTCCAAATTTCAACGAAATTTAGATTTGGATTCCGTAAAACCGTCAGATGTTAATTTGCGATGGAAGAAATTTTGTCTCAATATTAGATATTTTATTTTATTACCTATAACACGTTTGAGATGGTCCCATCTTAATTTTATCAAAATGGGTCGAGCGGTTTTCATCAAGTTATGAAAAAAATTGTGTGCATGAACCAAATTGGAGAGGTCCATGGCAAGAAGCCTGTACCGTATCTTCCTATTTTAGGCTTCCGTAGTCAACAAGGAAGCCTTATACATAAGTAGTTTCGCTTTGTCAGTCTGTCCGTCCGCGGCTTTACGGAGAAACTCTATAAGTCCTAGAAAGCTGTGATTTCGCACAGATAACAACAATGAGTAAGAGAACGGTACAAAAAAAAGTGCAAAATTAATTAATTTAGGGTACCTCCCAAACATGTAAGATGGGAATGATGAAATTTTTTTCTGGCTGATCCCATCATGTGGTGTATCGTAAAATAGTTATTTTAAAATAAGGATGAGTTTTTAAGAAGCTTTTTCGATTTAGTGATCCATTTGAAAGATATTCAAGTTTAAAGCTTTTTTTGAGCTTTTATTGCAATCAAATAGTGTGAGCGAGACAGCATCAAATTGTAAAAAGCGCTCTTAATAACTTAGTAAAAATAATTAATTCCACTTGTAAAATTAATCCGTAAACTGCAGCACCTATTTAAAATGTTTCATAACTTTTTGCTTAATAAAAATGGTGATAGGTTTCGGTCGTGGCTAGTTACCACCCACTGGACAAACCGTGTCACCATGCGGTTTTCCATCACGATTCACGATCTACAGTGAAGCCAGAAAGGAAAGAATCTACCCCGCTAATTTTTAACAAAAGTTGAACAGTTATGAGCACTTTTTACCGACGCGACGAGTTGTTTTCAAAAACATGTGCAAGCACTCTAGGCAAGTTCTTGAAGGCTCCTTAGCTCAAGTGAGGTTAGGTATCCATAGGCGACGGTAGCCACTCACCATCAGGTGGGCCGTCTGCTTGTTTGTCACCTATTACATAAAAAAAAGTGAGAAGTAGACCATGTACTTCGATAACCAAGGCTCGCCTGTCACATCCTCTGTGCAAGTTCTAGAAGGTATATCTTACTTGTATCCTCCACACGGTGAGAATGGCATCAGCGAAATCACAGGATCAGAATCCCGTGAGTAGGAGACCAAGTCTTTTGATGGCCACGACTCCCTGTCACATCCTCCGGACAAATTATATTATTCTAGAAGATATTTTTCTTGTATCCTCCACACGGTGAGAAAGGGAACAGCGAGGGCAGAGGATCCAGCTCGAAAGAAGGACCCCATGTCCTCCGCCGGCCAAGGCTTTCCCTTGGCTCTATAGCTCCAGGGAGATGTAGATTAAGATAGACCCTCGTCAGCCACAGTTCAGCTTTCACATCCTCCTAGGCAAGTTCTAGAAGGTATCTTACTTGTATCCTCCACACGGTGAGAATGGGAACAGCGAGGGTAGAGGATCCAGCTCGAGAGAAGGTAGCGAGAATGACCCCATGTCCTCCGCCGGCCAAGGCTCGGCTGTCACATCCTCGAGGCAGGGCTCTAGCGGGTCGCTTAATGTGTTTAACTCTGCATTCTCTGGGCAACAGATCTCGGTTTCCTGCTGCAGAAAGAAAATAGGTTAAAAAGGAAACATGGTAATAATTAATATAAAATGATTGGCTAAGTCTTTTCGGTTCTATCATGCATGAATGTAGGGAAAATAGTGAGTAACTACTTCCCACCTGCCTCACCAAGAGCCTCACTGGTGTGGCAAAAATAGTGTTTGATTACAACGCAGTTTTGTCCATTCGGGTGAACTACCTTCTGCCTTTAGGAACGAGATAATAAAAGTTAAAAGCTGCAACCACCGTTTGAGCTTTGGACTTCAAGTACTAAGGTCATCACAGAAGTTCTTGAGTTACCGGCATTCAATTGACGAAACTGATAATGTCATATTGTCTTCCAGAGCCTTGATAAGCAGAGTTTCCCAGATAAGCTTGCCTTCGTCAACTGAAGACATTTTTATGAGCACTGTAGTTAAATAACTTTGTCAAAATATGGCGCAAAGTTGGGACACCTGATCGAGACGTGCGTTTTACATAAAGCCTTTGTTATATGTAGCAGTGCAGCCGGGTTCAAAATCTACTCCATGTAGACAGTAGACAGTGAAAGTCGCAGCAAAGGGAACAATGCTGCAGGTTGTTGGGTATGGATTACTCCAAACAGTAACACAGACAGACACCTGCTCCATACAGTAATACAGACAGATACCTGGCAGCAGTCGAAGTCCACTCCGTGCAGACACTGCAGGTGCTCGCAGCAGAGCCGGGAGCAGTACTGCGGGTTGTTGGGTACGTAGCACTCCATACAGTAATACAGACAGACACCTGCTCCATACAGTAATACAGACAGATACCTGGCAGCAGTCGAAGTCCACTCCGTGCAGACACTGCAGGTGCTCGCAGCAGAGCCGGGAGTTGTACTGCGGGTTGTTGGGTACGTAGCACTCCATACAGTAATACAGACAAACACCTGCTCCATACAGTAATACAGACAGATACCTGGCAGCAGTCGAAGTCCACTCCGTGCAGACACTGCAGGTGCTCGCAGCAGAGCCGGGAGCAGTACTGCGGGTTGTTGGGTACGTAGCACTCCATACAGTAATACAGACAGACACCTGCTCCATACAGTAATACAGACAGATACCTGGCAGCAGTCGAAGTCCACTCCGTGCAGACACTGCAGGTGCTCGCAGCAGAGCCGGGAGCAGTACTGCGGGTTGTTGGGTACGTAGCACTCCATACAGTAATACAGACAGACTCCTGCTCCATACAGTAATACAGACAGATACCTGGCAGCAGTCGAAGTCCACTCCGTGCAGACACTGCAGGTGCTCGCAGCAGAGCCGGGAGCAGTACTGCGGGTTGTTGGGTACGTAGCACTCTATACAGTAATACAGACAGACACCTGCTCCAAACAGTAATACAGACAGATACCTGGCAGCAGTCGAAGTCCACTCCGTGCAGACACTGCAGGTGCTCGCAGCAGAGCCGGGAGCAGTACTGCGGGTTGTTGGGTACGTAGCACTCCATGGCTGCGCATCTCTCCGCGCAGGGGCGGGCCGGTCACAGCCTCCGACGCTTGTAGTCTCGGGTGGGCATGGCTGTTATTTGAAGGGAGACCATGAGTTGTAATTAATTTGAAGGATTTTATTTAGACAAAGGTAAATATAATTTACACCTCTATGCATTAAAATACAAAGCGACATATTCGTAGAACAAAGTCACATTGGAAAAAATCCTACTTTAAATTGCAAAGTTTATTCAGATGTATAGGTAGGTATAACTTTGATCTACTACGAACGGATAGACCCGCCAGGTATTTAGTACCTAAGTATATTTTGTATGTAAAAGATATAAATATGTATAATGTATCTACAACAAATTCATTGAGACCATAGAAATTATATACTCTACATATCCCATAAATAACGTTATCTTATTTATAAAATGTTGTCAAGGCGAGACTATATCGTTCGTACACCTACTGTCAAAAAGTTATCAGATCTCACATAACACAAACTCTGCATACTCTAACTTTACAAGTCCTAACTTTACAAACCTTGGCCAAAATAATATTATATATGTATTTGTTATAATTATACGGCTTGCCCGTTTCGTTACAACAAAAACATCCGTATCTACGTACCTATAACAAAAAAATAATGAACTTTGAATAAATTTTTCACCAATGTGTAATGTGTGTGTTTTATATCCCAATTATTTTTTTTATTTTCCTTTTTTTCAGCCTATTTGTCGGCAATGTCACGGTAAACCACAGCCTTGGCTCGTCTTGGCGGGGACACTATCGAGCCCCCAGACAGATGTCTAAGGATTTTCCACAAAGATAAATTCATAGTGTTACCCTACTAACAAAGCGGCAGGTAGGTAGCAGTAGGTACCTATAATTATTTTATCTCAGACTGTGCTAAGTAGTGTATAGCAACGAACTAGGGATTATTTTTCGTAGGTGTACCTATAGTGACAGAATTTCAGGAAACTTTTAAGTTACTATGTAAACGTAGAATACACACATACTAAAACTATCTTAAGCTCACGGCTTTGCTCGTGTGGAGGAATCCTTTCTTAGCGGTGGACTCCGTCATAAAACCTCTATCTACTTATGTTCCAAATTTCAACCAAATTCCTTCAGCGATTAGAGCTGTGCGTTGAAGAGATCAGTCAGTCGGTCACTCTTTCCATTTATATATTTAGACTAGCTGATGTTCGCGGCTTTGCCCGCGCGTGTAAATCCTTTCTTTGCGGAGGTCTACGTCGTAAAACCTATCCATGTTGCAAATTTCAACCAAATCCGTTCAGCGGTATGGGTTGTGTGTTAACAGATCAGTCAGTTATTCAGTCACTCCGTTTACCTATTTGTATTTAGAATACTAATATTATTTATTTATTTGCGCCCAGCGTTTTTACATAAGCACTGAAAAGTATACTGTAAAATATTTACCAAAAATTCAGACAAATAAAATTATCTTTATGTAGGAATACGGTCTAAAGTCTAAGCCACCTACATGCCAAATTTTAGCTCAATCGGTTCATCTTTTTTAGATTCTATTCTTCGAATGTTATAATCGTATTGCATGCTGTTATAATGTATTGCATGGCCCAAAAAAAAATGTAAGCTGCGGTGTGGGCTGTGGGTGCACTTTAAAATATTAGAGGCATTAATATGAATTATGAAGTTTTAAATTCTTTTAGCAAATATTAAAATGACCGAATAAACTGAAAAGCGAAAAAAAAAAAAGGATTGTGGATTGAAAAGTCGAAAGCAAAAAAACTAACTTAGGAACTTTATTTGGACTAGTTTTAAACGCATACTCTAAAAGTCCCCATCCCTCCAAGGTGCGCCTATAAAATTCTCCACAACTTTGGCCATTAATTACACTTATTATCTATTTCCAATCGTTGACCAGCTATGAGCATCCAAACATGGTCTATTTTTAAGACGCTTAGTTTTCCATACAAAGTCGGTAAAACAATCTTGCAAATAAAATTTGACCAACTTCTGGTTGTCGTGCCATAATAAAAATTTGCAAATGTTTAGAAATCTGATGACAGTTCAATAATCTTGTACCACTGAGATTATCTGATGATGGAGCCAGGAGGTGTCTACTGGAACTCTTCAATTATATATACAGGGTTTTTTTTATTATTATTTGATATCACCTCGATTTCATCTCGATTTTTCGCAAAAAAGTTAAATATCTCGAAAACTGTAAATTTTCGCGGAACATATTGCGCTCAAAACATGGCCAATGACCTTCCCAATAAGGCCCTATACACCAACGTACTGAATAACCAAAGACCCTGTATAATAAAGAAGTAGGATAGGTGTGTAACCTAGTGTGTACAGGTAATTATTATTAAACTTTTTTTTAATCTTTTGATTTTTTCCGACGCAAAAGAGTGGTGTATGTCCGACGGCCCGTAGCCAAAGAATAGAAACTATTACCCGTAGCTCTGTGATATGGCTGGACCAATTTGGATGCGGTTTTTTATTTTATTTGAAAGCAAGTTTTCAGCGATAGTTTTTAAATGTTTCATCAAAATCGATTCACCCGTTTCAAAGTCACTGTTCTAAGTTCACGCTGTTTTTTTAGTCGCGGTCTACTATCTACATTCTTTAACACTGAAATTCCTTCAGGGGTTATAATTTTATGTAGGTACCTACTTGTTTTAACTTATGTTTACGGTATTTTTTTACCATGTCTGGTAACGTGAGTTACCTACGTTTTTAGCTTATTCTCGCCGCCTCACTTCGATCGCTAGATCCTTTAACGGATATCTCTATTATACGTCTTAAAAGCCATCTGTGTTCGTATGTACTCGTATTACCTAATCGACCGAGCGAAGCGAGGTCTTAGAGTCGAGAGCCGCGAAAAGCCTGCGTTTGGACCAGTTTAACGGTTGACCTCTGGTGCTTAAGTTTGATCGACAAAAACTAACTTGAAATGAAACTTTGCACACAAGTTAAGTAAGTTAATATAATAATTATAGTAAAAAAATAGCCAAATCGAATTTAGGGTTGTAGAGATATAGGTGCCTTAAAGTCTTTACGATAGGTCTTACGATTATTTCAAAACTGGACCGCTGATAATTTTTTTTCTAACATATACACATTTTTATAAGCGACATAAATATATTATCAAAAATGTATGTTTGTATGTATGTTTGTTACGCGATAACTGGAAAACCAATGGTCCAATCTTTATGAAACTTTGCAAACGCGTAATATAAATCCATAGAATTTTTAAGTTCGAACATGAGCCAAACCGGCGAAGGGTTCTAGAGTTATAGAGATTGCTTTATTACAATGAAACCGATGATCCAGTCTTGATAAAACTTTTTAAACAGGTAGTACAAACTAAAAGAATTCCCACCTAAAAAAAAATGAACCAAAAATGAACCAAATCGGTGCAAGGGTTGTAGAGTTATAGAGAATACAAAATTACAATGTTTATCGATTGTAATATTATGAGAACTGCAGGGATATTCACTTATCCGTCAGAGAACCGAACCAAAGACCGAATTGTCAAAAATCGATACGACGTAATACGTCATTTCATACATTTTTGACAATTCGGTCCTAGGTTCGGTTCCCTAACGGATAAGTAAATAGCCATATTGACTTACTCAATATATTATGAATTTAAATGATCGTGCGGGTGCTGGATATTTTCATAGTTTTTATTTGATACGTCAAGTTTGATAATAATATTATCCTCGTATAGATCCTACTAGTGGAAGTAGGTACTTAATTTACTGATTTTCAAGTTTGCAAAATACGAGTAGTATAATATAGGTATAATTATTTGCCCTAAATTTAGGTATTCTTTTTAGTATCAATATTAATATACTTTCAAAACTTATTAATCAAACTCCAACCCATTTTTTTATTCAAATAGGCTACAGTGCTTCACTTTTGAAAGTAAATTTTACAATTATTTAGATCTATTTTAATACTCTACTGCTCGTTCGAAAAGCATATCTATGAGAAGAACGAGCAAGAAACTTATTGGGATTGTTATTTATGTGTTTATCACATATTATTATGACATTAAAACCATCATCCACTCTAGCATCTGCAAACATCCCTGACGCTCTGTAGTATCGAAACAGCGCCAAAAGCATCCTGAAAGCATTGTTGTACTTACTGGATCCGCAGCGCCTTGAGATCCCTGTTTGTAAAGTTCATCCACAAGTTTTTTAAAATACTAATTAGGCCTACGTTTGATCACATCCCACCTGATGGAAAGCGCAAATGTGATCGAAGAACTGCACGTGTATAAAGTCTGATAATGCCTTGAGATACATCTTAAAAACCTGCGAGCCGCCATGTTACGCGTGACTGTCAAAGCTCTGCGTTCTCGCTCCAAGTCTAAGTCATCGTCGGCTGCTACGACTAAAATGTTAGAATTAGCTACAATATCAATATAATAGCTGTCGTAAATTTAGTTATTTAAGGAAAAGTTAAGGGTAAATCCTGAGAGACAAAATTTTACGTGTCTGGGGGAATAAACTACCCGTAACATAAAAATTCTACCAAAGGGTATTTTTTTTCTGTTAGTTTAAGGTTTAATCTACTTAATGCATGATAGATATAAGGTTAAATTTAGCTGCAAGTATCTGAAAAAAAATGTTAAAGCCCTGAAATTTGACTACCATGGGGTGTCCCTTACACATTTTTGAAACAAAATATATTTTTTACACCAATTTATAAACGGAATTTTATTAATTCCTGTAAACTAAGCTGTAAAGGGTGAACTGTTATACGATCAAAAAAATACGCGATGGCTGTACACAGCGTAGTTTTAGAAAAAATCATAAATTTAGGTTTGTCCCCGGATAAAAAGTGATTCCCATGGCGCACGACATAACTACTCACATTTCACAAGCCACAAGACTTAGAAGTTTGTACGCACACTGTTGGCTAACTTCAATTGCGCTCTAAACATCATGAAGAAATGTTACTCCTCTCGTGGTTATAAACTGGATTTATGAAGGTGAGAAATTGATTACCGTGGTTTTGGTACACTAGATCATTGATTACCATTTCTATGTTTAAATATATTTTTTTATCCATTACGGTTTTTTGACTAGGGTGTGCAGTTAGGAAAAGGGTATTGTTTATCATATATTTTATTATTATTGGTCTATAATTGTGGTATTTAAAAATATTGACAAAAAACTATACAATTTTGATTTCCATGGTATTGATTCTCATGGCGTTTTACCACGGTGATCAATTTTCCCCTGAGTTTTGTTGCGCATTATTTCACTTTTTACCCAACTACAGCGAAGCCGCAGGTATGGAAGTGATTTAGACAGTTTATATTTGTATATTTCATTATTTCAGATGTTTTTTTTATATTGTATACATCAGATTTTTTAAATATTGTACTATAGTAGACAGCCGCTCTGGCTTATGCGGCACCATTATATCCCCACATTAAAATAAGTCGCTCAGCGAGCTATGGAGAGGGCTATACTCGGGGTTTCTCTACGTGATCGAATCAGGAATGAGGAGATCCGAAGACGAACCAAAGTCTCTGACATATCTCCGCGGATCAGGAAGCTGAAGTGGTAATGGGCAGGCCACATAGCACGTAGAGCGAATGGCTGATGGGGTCGAAAAGTGTTCGAGTGGCTACCAAGCAAACGCAGCGTAGAACTTCTATTCACAAGTGTGACAAACGACCTTATTAAGGTCGCTGAAAGACGCTTGAAGCAGGTCACTTCCAACACCGGTTTTATATATGGAGGTCTAAATGGGAGGTTGATGTTCAGCAGTAGACGTCTAATGGCTGAGATGATGTATGATGAAAAAATGAAACGAAACTATATGGGCTGACTGCAACTTCAGTCCAAATTAACCTAACTAATGATAAATGTACAATCTGATGACAGCTTCTGGAGTGAATCCTGTCAGTGACTGTGACTGAGAACATATTCTAGGACTATTTATTCAATATTTTTACATTGTTTAAGACAGCAATACATTGATTTTATTTAGTTTACATGATTATTATATAGAAAGCCAATATAGACCTTTTTAATTCTTTATGTTTGGTGTATATTTGTTTGGATCACCGTTTTTAATCATTTCTATTTTATATTATTAGTATATAGAGGTCAATATTTAAATAATAACATAGAATTGAAACAAAATAGTTTTAATTTTGATTCCCATGCCACACTTTATTGATTCCCGTGGCACCAAAAATTTAAATTTAAATATCTTCTGAACAAAACAAGTTATAATGATGCCTATTTGACGGATGTGCTTATAATTATAGGAAATTTGATGTTTTACATGTCAATTTCAATAATACTTTGATTTAAAATCTGCCACGGGAATCACTTAAATACGCCCGATCTCAGGATTTACCCTTAACAACTACATTATGAGACTTAACAAATAACAAACACAAATAAATTTGCTGTATAACACAAGTGAAGCCAGATATTTTTTTCCAATTCTAATTCTTCTAATGTCCACTGCATCGGTAACTTTTTCGTAAACAAGTGCTACAAACTATGAAGATTTTGTGAGATTTTTTGTAAAAACTATAGTAATATTTATTATTTTATTCTATTATTTTCTGCAAGTGAATACACACATATTCTTTAATATTTTATTATTATTGAAACTTTGATCACAGCAATAGAATAGTCACAGAGATAAGGTTTTTTTTTAAATATATCCGTTACGTATTTTGAGTTTTAAAATTACTTTCAATTTTGGCGTTTCCTTTCCTTTTACGAATATTTTTTTCCCTTTTACGAATATTATAGGTTAAAGTTTCCATACATTTATACTTCGTAGATACTTATAACTTTTACCCATGTATAAATACCTTAAACCCAAGGTTTTAAAATTTTCAGGGAAATTGGGTTTGCGAGGTCCCAGTTCGAGGCGAACTACTAGTTTATCAATGAGTTTTTTTTTTGCGTGGCAAATGCCTTATTGAGAAAAATAAACTAACAATAAATGAGGTTGATGATGGTAGTCGGTAGTTATATTATGTTAATAATATAACAAGTTTTTATTTATTTTTTATGTAAATTGGTATTTGAATGTTTTTGTTAACTAAATAAATAATTTCAATTTAAAACTACTGCGAGTGTTCTCTATAACAAAACGGCACAACTCATCTAGAATAATTGCATTAGAACTATATTCCTGAGAATATCCCAACCATGGTTTCGGACAATCACGATGTCCTTCATCCGAAACCGTGGTTGTCCTAAACCGTGGTTGTCCGAAACCGTGGTTGTCTGAAACCGTGGTTGAAATATTCTCAACAATAGGTAGGTACTCATATTGTTGAGAATATTTCAACCACGGTTTCGGTCCACCACGGTCTCGTCTCAACGAGAGTTGTGCCGTTTTATTGATTTAGCATAAATAATTACATCTAATTTCTCTCTACGACTTACCCTTTCACACACTCAAGCAAATCCGTTCAGTTTCAGCGCAATAAAGTATCAAACACACACATAAGTAGATTCGCACTTACACATTAAAAAACGACACTTTACAAACTTATTAGTGAACGAAAAAGGCTTAATTAGCTGCACACATTTAAAAGGCCTTAAAATTGATTTAAAAAACGAAACTATGAAGAAAGGCATAGAAAACACATCAGAGACAAATTGCTATATAAATTGGTTAATTTAATTAGTCCCACACATGCGCGGTTAGGTAAATGAAGTAGGGCCAGGCATGACCATGCGATGTGGTGGTGGTGACTGGACTATCTGTGATGTGCACATCGCCCCTATAATTGGCTGTTTGTAACCAACCCCTTGGAAAAAATGTAGAGGCAAGTGTCATGGTTTTGTGGGTAAGGGTTCCGCGTGGACAAATTAGGAGGGAACTATTGAAAAGTGTTTTTTTTTTAGATTAAAGTAGTAGCTAAATACTTATTTAAATATTGACGTTTTGTTTTGTTTGTTTTTTTAGAAAATTCCGAGAATGCAGTTATTTCGTTAATTTGTCCTAAAATGCATTGACAACGCCTGATCTCTGATTCTAATCTTACTTATTTTATTCTGATTCATTTTTGCCCAGGGGTGCCGTAGTTTTCCTTTTGCGTGTAAAATTGGCAGCGGTCCGTCAAACGCTTCACATCATTCGCTTCATCATTGGTCACACAAAGCGCTATCAGATTGGTCAAAGTAAAAAAATCCGTAAGGCTGAAACCTGTATATTCTTCTTTGTTCATTGCATTTTTGCTAGACTCTAGCTAGAGGGTATAAACGTCCAGGAGTGTGAGTAGGTAATAGGGTTTTTTGCCACTTGGGCTTCCACCGACACACCACGGATCACGGATCCCTAAATCATGACATATTGTGCGCGGGAAAGCTGTCGTCGGATCGGGTTATGTGTCAGGCGCGGGAAGCATTGTTTTTGTGGCTAGAATCGTTTAGCGGTGAGATGCACTGTTTAGATAACTAATTACCGCTTCATTAGGGAAAATAACATTACATTTTTTAAGTGTTAAACATATATTTAGATCCTTTTAAAATTTACCTAGAGGCGCTTTTTCTTCACCCGAACAGTCTAGTGTGCGATTTTTCAACAAAATGACGATCCGGCATAGTAGTTATTACATTTTGTATAGAAATTAAATATTAAAGCGTAGCCTCCTTGAGAGATTTGTGGTCTACCTACCGACAGTGTACCGGCAATTAATATAAATTTGAAACAGTACATTAGCTATACTTACCATGGTCTTGGTTGCGAGTCCATTTTTACAATCATCCTTGAATTTGAAATACCTGAAATCAGATAAATACATGAAATAAGATTTACTAGGTATTATCAATGCCACTTGCACTGGTGTCGCAGTCGTCTCTATAATTAATAGGCGATGGTAACCGCTTACCATCAGGCGGGCAGTTGTGTATTTTTTTACTTCTACGTAATTCAAACTCAAATCTATTGCAGACTTCTAATCTTCTTCAATCAGTAGAATAATTCCTTTTTTGGCTTAGTCAAGAATTCAGACATGGTTCCTAAGATTGACTTTGTATTTATTGATTCACAACTTTTTTATAACCCATTCGCATCAATTCAAAATGCTTTTTATATTCATAAACCCTACCTAGCCTGCAATTGCAAGAGAACATTATTCAATAATCTTTTTACATTTAACTCTACCGCCGCGTCGGTTCAGAAAACCTCTATGAGAAGATTCATTCACAAATTCCGATTGAAGTTGATCGCTGGACGTCCTCAATACATGAGCGTTACCTATTTTGACACATCCGTACCCAAAAACAACGCGAACCCGATCCTGTTATCAATAACGATTAGTTTAGTCGAGCGTTTATTGAGGGATGCTACTACTTAAAAGCCGACTGGATGCAAGGCTCTGCCGATTCCCAGTCTTCTGTCACAAAGACGATGCGGGAGTGCTGCCGGGTTGTTTTAGTGGGTATACCCGTGCAGGACGACTGCACGGGTATACCCACTAAAACAACCCGGAGTCCCACATAACCCTCCTATACCCCCGATGGGAGGGTATGCGTAAAGCATTTTTTCCCGGCGTAACCAAAAAAAAACTACCTGTAGTAAGTAGGTACTTAAAAGCCTACAATGTTATATATAATGCATGCTGCGGCTACGCGGTATCACTTTTTTTATTGACTCTGGCTCTACGAGTGACGAGTAAATAGATATACATATTATACTCTACAGGGTTATTTTAAAAACACCTGCAACCTCGCAGGACTAACATGTGATATGTGACTTTTGATAATTTGTTACATTTTATTTTCATACAAAAATCAATAATATCAATATTCCATCTGAATGAGATCGCGAGGCATAGAGACACGTGGAGAGATTTGAGCGAGGTCTTTGCCCAGCAGTGGGACAGCAAAGACGAAATAAAAATAATTTATAGGTTGTGTGGCCAACCTATATGTTGCAGTTTCAGGTCGCCGAGATTACTACAGGGCCTGCAACAGCCGTCGGGGCAGCGGATGAATGCTTCGGCGTACCCGTTGCCCCGGCACTATGGCGTCCCGCAGGTTTTTTAGTGGGTATCTCCGCCGCTCCCATCTTTGGCGGGGGAGTCCCACATACCGCCCCGCGCCCCCCGGCATGGGGTGATGATGCGTAACGCATTTTTCCTGGGTCAAAAAAAAAGGCCTGCAACATGACCTAACGACTGCCTCCTACACATCTTATAGAAAACAGCCAGGACCCTCAGTTTTACGTGCCTTCCGAAACACGGTAGCAATGATGGAACTGTAAAAGTGAGTGGTCCGTGGTAGCGTCCCGCCGGCCACCCAGGTAGCCCGGTGCACTGACGCGGAAGCATCCAGCCCCGGGACGCAATCTGGTGACTGCAGTGAGACGGTGTGTGCAATTAAACTGCTTTTTATTAGGTGCTTAGCGTAACCCTGTGCCTACGTAACCTGTGCTTAGCGGGTTTACCCGCTGAAATGTAGAGACTATGTGTTATTTTAGGGCTTATAATATATATTTCGCGGACGAGTGCTTCGGTGCATCCCTGCATTACGGCGAACACCCCCAGGTTTTAAAACGGTACCCGATTCGCAATAATTCGACTAACATCTAAGTTCGAACGTAGGGGGCAGACTGAAAATCAGCAACCGTGTTAACCTGGTGTTAATATGGTTACCAGCTGAGTCTGCTCCTATTTGTTTACGATGTATTTTTTCCATGTAATAATTTGTACTTTTTATTATTATTGTTTTTTTGTGTGGCAATAAATGATTTTATTCTTCTTATTCTTAACCATGTACCTATAAAATTAAACATCGTAAAACTGAAACGTAGTAAGTAAATACTTTTTATAAGACCCTGGAATAGCACATAATATAGACTACAATTCAACGGGTAGATAGGTACTTAATTAGACGGTAATTATAGAGCTACTTTTGCTAAGTAGGGTTCTAAAGAAAGATGCTTATTCACTAACTCCCTAGGTCCTAAACCTTAAACCCTAAAGTACCTAAACATCGTGTGCGGGCCAGGTGTATCACAGGCATTTCTGTTCAATGGTCCGAGTGGTCCCACGGCGTTGAATCTACTCTCTTGCAAATTCTCACGGTGACCACTGGGCTTTTTGCACCATCCTGTGACGAAGGGACCTACAGTTGACAGGCTTCTAGCTTTTTTGGGAAAGTTCGCTTTACAAGGTGTTTCATAAAAAGTGTGGTAAGTACCTAAATATTAAGGTTGGTCCTTCGGTATTAGGCTAAGAACTCGTTGTTCGGTATATATAATCGCCTGCCAGAGGGCCTATATGATAAGCTATCGCGCACTTGTGACTATCATTAAAGTACTTAACATTAGTAGGTACCTACCTATACATAGAGCGGTAAAGTTAAAAAAGCAATTTTCAAATTGAGGCGTAAGGCGTAATAACAAACAACGTTTCTAATGTAACAAGACAAATTTATTGTACACTATTTAATAATTAATCATTTGTCATTTTAAAGTAGGTATCATCAAGAGCTTAGCTTCCAATGGTCTAAAAGCTAAACCTAAGCTGAATCCTTTACGGCAGCTACCAGCGACCGGCGCGGCAGTCACCTGCACGCGAGCATCGGTTCGGAAACGGAAGTGTCGGGTGTCATGTCCGGTGAAACTGGACCCGCTGGTTGACTGGCTTAAACAATGACGTCATGACTCCACGAGTCAGGTGGACTTGTATTTAAGGGAACGCATTTACACGTAATAAGTAATTAATACCTAGTCAGGTCATAAATTCTGTCACATGTTTAATATAAAATTATTGGAACAAGTTTATTTATTATGTAACCATTTATATACCAAAATGAACTTAACAAAACATAGATTCTTATGACAATAAAGTTTATTCAAAATGACCTCCGTGATTTTGAATACAGGCCTTCAATCTGCGCGGCCAGTCGTCTATCGCAGCACGAACGAGGTCCATGTCAATATCGGCTGCTGCCTTAATCAAGGATGTCTTGAGTGACTCCAAATTGGGATGAGGCTTTGAGCACGCCTTTTCCTCCAAGTGTTGCCATATCTTGTAATCTAACGGACTCAAATCTGGACTGGAGGAGGGCCAGTCTTTGTGCCGGATGAAGTCGATTTCACGCGCCGCCAGCCAGTCTTGTGTGCTCTTCGCTCTATGAGCTGGCGCCGAATCTTGTTGGAATACCCAGTGCCTGTTATTGAACATGGTATGAGAAACAGGTTCCACAAGGTTCGTCAGGACTGTATTTTGATACACAACTGCATTCGTTTTTACACCTTTCTCACAAAAATGTACCTCTGTTAAGCCCCAATAAGAAACTCCCAACCATACCATGAGCGAGGATGGAAAATGACCTCGTTGGACACGCGGAATACGGTTGCTCGCTTCTTCACTACTGTGTGCGTACACCTTATCATTTTGTTTGTTGTAGCTCTCTTCTACGGTAAAAATTTTTTCATCCGAAAAAAGAATTTCTCGATATTTTTTTCTCGCGTACCGCTTCAACAAAGCGCGGCATCTCTTCAGTCTCAGGTCCATTAGACGAGCATTTAAACGATGTCCTGTTTTTCTTCGATATGCCCGAAGCCCTAAGTCTTCATTTAACACCCTTTTCACCGTGGTTCTGCTTAACCCCATCTGAAGGGCCAACAGTTTCTGCTTACGTTTGGGATTTCTTTGAATTCGCGCCTTCACAGCTTTTATCACTGCTGGAGTCCTAACAGACCGAGGGCGACCACTTCTTGACCTGTCATCTACACTAGAGTCTTCATTGTATCGTTTGATGGTACGATAAACGAATCTTTTGGTTATATTCAAATTTTTCAGTATGTCAAAAATTTGAATTGGCGCGTAACCGCAACGATGCAACGCAATAACTGCAACACGGTCTTCTTTAAGCGTCCACTCCATATTTAAAAATGAGTAAAATTCTAAAAAGTATACATTTTTATTTTCATGAACAATTCGAAATTCGAATTCAATAAACTTTTTTGTGGCCAGCATTCTAAAAGAAAAGTTTTTACTGTGTGACAATACTTATGACCTGACTAGGTATATAGAGGTACGAGTATAACTATCTGTAAATATATATTTTGTAATGGAAAAGAAAAAGCTTTTCAGTAGGTACAATCCGTCTGGGTTAGCTACGTACCATTTTTTTTCCAGGAAAAATGCGCTTATTTTACACGATAGGTCACCGCAATTTGCAGGTGGAAGTGGACGGGTAGCCATGCGAATTACTAGGCGGCCATATTACTTTTCGTACGAATACTTACCTACTACCATAGCTATTTTGGTCCTATTAGGTCCGTCAAAAAATTCAGTTAAGTAGGTAAATAGACAGAATAATTAATGTTTCTTGCAAAATGTTCTGCGGCCTAACGGCTACACCGAATCTTTGTTTTGCGAGTTAGGATCGGATGTTTTGTAATACTTATTAAGTACCTACTTACCTAACTATAATAACACCCCGTCGTTTTTACGTTGGGGGTTTAATACTAAATTTGTTTATTTCAGTTTTGTAGTGTAGAAGCGCTCTAACCTGCGATATAATCAATGATACCAGCTAAAAACACCAATTTTCCCACACATCTTAAAAATACTAGCATTGCAAAATAAGATAGCATCTTCAATCAACAATTTAATTACGAATTCAAAACACTATCTATTACATCTGACCACCCTATTTAAATCTATAAGCAAATATTTAATTTTCGGCTTTATACATTTTATTCATACACCTGTATTTACCCCGGAGCTAAAGCCAAAGTTGCGCGGTGTGGCCAGTTTTTGCCACTTTTTGTCCTTATTTTGACAGACAGGTACAATTTGGCCACAATAAAAAAATAATTGAGGGCGCTAGGATCTACGTGTGTGATAGAAAATTGGTATAGTGAAATATTAGTTCCCTTTTTAGCCGCGAGTGTTAGTAGAGTGTGGTGTTTTGTGTGTTCCTTATTTACACTAAGGGCAATTTATTAGGGTGATATGAATGCCTTTTGAAATGTTTTATTGGGAGAAAAACTGTTCATCCGTTTAATTGAGTGTATTGGGGTCTTAATAAAGAACATGTTTAAATTGATTCACTTTGTAACGCCACTATATTGTTAATAATTGTTTATGAAAATTGTTTAGGTTTATTTAGTAAATTTAAATTTAGCAAAAGGGATTAAATATTTTTAGTTCCTACTTATTTAGGTAGGTAGGTATATATTAGAATTTTCAATTTATTTTTAAAAGGATATACTTAGATATCTACCACTATATAAAACAAATGGTTTTTTAAAAAAAATCTCATAAGATAGGTATTAAGTATTTATTTTTCCGGTACTTTTGTGTTATACGTATAACAATTTCCGCAGATTTAAATCAAATGAAAAATACAATTAGTATGTAGCTGGCAGTAAGTATTTAATTATTTTACAAATTGACAAACCAGTTGTAAAAACATTCTCCCACAATAACATTAAAACTAATCGACCAAGGTAAGCGATACTACTCAATCGGCAACGCAAATAAAAGATAATGCATCTGAAACTTGATATTTAATGCGGATTCAAAGTTATCTCTTCGGATGCTTTATTTTTTCACAATTTAATCGTGAGGGGTGATTTGCGGTCGCGTGGCTTACGCGTGTCTTGACAGATTGCCGCCATCTTTGTTCTTTTCCCGCCGAAATGACCGACGATTGGAAGCTCATTGTTCCTGTAATCATAGTGATTTTTATGCATATAATGCGAGATTATCTTTTAACTGGTAAGTGATTACGAATTTAAGTGTCAAAATTGCATGTTTAGTCGGATTTAGTTCGAGTTTTTTATAATGACAAGTTTTTGCACCCTATTTTGACTAATCATTAGTCACAACAATTTCCCATAAAGATTGTGTAGTCTCATTATGTGGCAACACTTTTCAGTTGTCGGTAAATTTTCAATATTATTTTTCAGCGGATAGGTAGGTAATAATTAATTCAAATTAAATCTTATTTGAGTTATGTTGCAGTCTTTATGAAATCCCTTCAGCTAATAAAATACTCGCAAGCGAGACGTACGTTTTCATTATAATATTGATTAACGACTTGAAAACCACTCAACCAAATTCAATAAAATTTAAATTAAAGCCTGGAATGTGTAATCTTTGAAATAAAAAAATATAAAAATCCAAATTGGTTTGGGCATCATGGAATAATCGTTAAGATACCTACATAAAATAAAGATTTCAACGAATTATGAAGCTTTTCCTTTTCGTCAGTTAAAAAGTTAAAACGCAAAATGGATCTACAATCTCGAAAGCTACAGCAAAACTTTGTAAGCGCCATTCAGCCCGGAGTGGAGTGAGCGCGAAGCATTCAATCGATGTAGTTGCAAGGCTTCTTACACGGCTTCAGCGTTTAGTCAATTAGAAACGGCCGTTGCTCGAGCTTTCGCCGGGGAGCTTTGAAATTATTTGCTTAGGTAACTGGTAAATAACTTTCCATTACTTATGAGAATTTCATTTTTTTTTATTCATTAAGTATTTCAGGTACTTGGGACGAGCTACCGGCAAGCGGCCGGTGGGGCGTCCAAAGTACCGCTGGAAGGATGAAGTACTGAAGGACCTGAGAGCGCTCCAAGCTGAGTCTTGGGAAGCGACAGCGCAGGACAGGTTTGAAATGGCGTATTCTTGTGTCGGAGGCCAAGACTCAGTTTGGGTCGCTGCGCCGTCTTAGTTAGTTAAGTATTTCAGGTTAGACGACGATCTCAGGTAATGTTAAGGCTGAACTGAACTTCACCTGGCTTCATTGAACTTATGAAGGGAGTAAGGGAGCTACACTTTGAAACGATGCACACACAGTGTGTACCTATTTTAGATACTTATTGACAGATAAGTAATTAATTGTAATTCCTAATTCTAATCTACCTACATACCAAATTTTAGCCCAATTCGTCCGAGCCGGGCGGCGGGCGGGCGGCATCCCGGGGGGGCAGATATAGCGGGAGACGTTCTGAGTTCTGTGTTCCGCGGTCTCATATTCAGGAAACTCTGATTGCTCTCTTAGGACTTGGTATATTATGCGCGTAACCCCTGTCTCCTGACTCCTGCCGCTGCCGCCTGCACGTGGTAAAGAGATATTATAATATGACTGCGCTTTGTCTGTGCGGTAGAGCCATCCAAAATTAATATAAACTTTGTGTTTAAAATCTAGCTGTCCGTTTTATCCTAATAATATCTAAACTTATTAAAATTGAAATAATTATGAATAATGTATAGCGGCCTAAAATTGAAAAATGTAATAATGTATAGCAGCCTTACCAATGGTAGTTTTATAAAATATCGTACTGGTAACACCGCTATTTATTTTTTAATCTGGCAACGCAACGTCAAAATTTGTAATGTCAAATTTTTATTGTCGCAAAAATTTCAGTCATACATTTTTTCGTATTTATTTATTACGTGACACCAAATACCACAAAAATAAGAGCAAAATAAGTAGTAAACAGTGTTCCGATGGTTTTGTAGTGGTAGAAAAGTAGTGGAAGCCGGGGAAAGTACCGTGTGTTGTGGGTACGGAGGTCTGCATAAATGAATAATGTCGTTGAGGTCGAAGGCTTTGGTGCTCGTGGAGGTGCTGATGAGGGTGCCTCCGCTGTTTGTGGTGGATGAGTTCCTGAAGATCAGCCTGGGGCTGCCGGTGTCGATGGAGGAGCTGCCTCTGACGACCAATGTCACAATCGACCACGTAGATGCAAACGATCCGGACGCCAATTACTACGATGCCAATTTTTATAACGCCTTCGTGTTTTCCTTCGTGAAATTCCTCGTTTGCTGTTTAGGTGAGTGTGGAGGTTTGTTTATTTGTCGACAAGTGCAATTGCGCCGTAGGCCTTTCGTCGGTTTCTCAAGAGAGATTCTGTGTCGAAACTTGTACTGTTTATCTTAGTGTCACAATGTGTACAGATACAATTTTCGTTGATATTTCGGAGTTACTTAAAATTGTTACTCTTAAGCATTCGGATTTCAATGACAACTAATTTCATCATACCCATAACTTGATAGAGATTCCCACTAAAGATAAACATAACAATAAGTTGTTATTTTTATAACCTAACTAGAATATTCCAATAGAAACATAAATTGAAATTAATTTATAGTCTTGACAATGTGATTGACAACAAAATTGATGTCATTATAGTGTGTTGTGCAGTGAGCCATAAGTATGAAGGATGAGAGTAAAATTACTGTGTAACAAGAATCTTGACGGAGAGTTGTCAAAAATGTTGCACCTGTTACATTTTTAAGAAGAATTTAAACATAAATGCCATCCCTATGTGTTTAATGTCAGTTTGTCTCATAGGGGTGTTTTCCAAACAATGGTAGTCTCAAAATAGAACTAAATAATTGATGTGTAAAAGTACCTACTGCATTGTAGCCTATTTGTATAAGAGGAACACATAGGTGGGTCATGGGCGTAGCCAGCCATGGCCTCAGGGTGGGGCAGCGGTCTAAAATAATATAATGTACCTAATGAGCAAACAATACCTGCCGTCTTACTCTGGTTAAATTTTTTTATACAAAAAGGTCGCCTTCTATGACACAGATGGACATTGGAGCCTGACTATGTAATGTGTGCGATCGGCCTGTTTAAAACACTAAGAAAATTCAAAGTACCTTACAGGTCAGAGCCAAGGTGAGGCAAGGGCCCCACTCTACCCCACCATGGTCTGTACTAAGTAGTGTGTTATGTAAGGGATATGTCCCTTAACTACAGCTTCTAGATTACATGCTTTTAGGCTAATGATGAGGTAATAATTTCACAAACTAATTGTTAACTACAATAACATTTTGTACTGTCAAGTAAACAAAGTTCAATCCGTTAACCCTTAAACTTCCGAGCAGCTCGATTGGGCCGCAACCACCCCATTTGAATTTATGCTTTAATTTAAGAATGCTAGAAACTAATTAAAATGATTGAAGCGCTAGTAGCTGAGGAGTTAAAAGCTAGATTATCACCAATGCATGTTAGATATAATTGCTTATGAAATATGAATATATTATGCAAATCTACCAGCCTGCGGGCAATTGCTGATCAATAGGTATGTGTTTAATGTCAAGGTAAAGGTAATGTTATAATACAATTTATTTGTAGCCTGAAAAGTTTAGAAACTGATACTGTTTACAATTCCTATGCAATAAACATCAGTCCAGTGAAAAGTTTGGCAAGTTCAGTTTATGGGAAATTGTCTTTTTTTATATCTTTATAATATTTAAATATAATTTATTTATTAAAAATTGCTATTTAGGATTGAAACAAATGCAACAAATCAAAATTAATTAAATTTGGTCAAGTAGTTAACGGTTTATATGTGTTTGAACATAATATTACATTGCCTTATACAAAACCTCTCTAAAATAAGCATTAAAATCATAATTATTATATTTTTATATTAGCTTTTGCACTACAGCGATCCAATACTTTTATTTGCCATTGCACTGTTTTTGATGGACTGATTATAATGGACAGAAGTAGGTAGTCTGTCTGTATCTATTCATTTTAAAACTTATATGGCTACTTTAGTTAAATATTTGAAAAATTCATATTACACTCATTTGGTGTAATGCAAAGAGAATACATATATATTTGAAAAAGTAATTTCCATAATATTTATGTTAAGCTACTCAAAGCTTTGCTAGAGTTTTTTGGAATGCCAGAATTGTATACCATTCTGGTAACATAAAGACTTATTAAATAAGGATTGAAATCGACCTTGAGATCATTTAGAAGTGACTGTATAGTATTTCTATGTTGCAGTTCAGTATGACAGTGCCTTTTACAAGATTTTGTTTTTATGAAAAACTACTGTTTAGGCTGTAATTTTAAACATAAATACTAGGTATATTATAACTAATTGAGATGTTGACAATGTTGAAAAATAGAAACATATTT
Organism: Hemithea aestivaria; assembly: GCA_947507615.1. NCBI lineage: Eukaryota > Metazoa > Arthropoda > Insecta > Lepidoptera > Geometridae > Hemithea > Hemithea aestivaria. The sequence goes on along the minus strand of OX382345.1, from coordinate 10,519,740 downwards.
CAAAAAAAAAAGTGTGTGTCCCACATTTACCGCAACCATTGGGATAGACGAGTTCACGAGGAGTGACCATGTCGCAGCAAACGTAGTGTAGGGCGCCCATAGGCGTGATGGGGCGATGATGCCCGGAGGGTTGTTGGGAGTGGGTGGAGAAAGACGGAGGGCCAAGTTGAGTGGCGAGCCATGGAGGAGGCCTATGCCCAGCAGTGGACGAACATAGGTTGATGATGATGAGATATAATACTTAGTGTTTTTGGGTAGGGACGCTTCAATTTCCCTTATCACACCCTGTTTATTAAATTATCCAGGCAAGTGGCACGCCGTGACGTCATGACCCACCACCACACATATTTAGTTATAGGTATGTCTGACATACATATAACCTGTTGTTAAGTATTGTCTTGAATCAATTTTGATGAAATTTGGTTTGACGTGATTAATTTTTTTATAGAACACCGTGCAGGCACACCTGCAAACAATATAGTTTATATTTTGTAGGTTTTTATCAAAATTTGATGGCAACGAATTTACGTGCATTTAGCCTTCTTATTAACATACAATGGATATTAAATACTTTGAAAACCAGCTACTTTTGTAAAAGATTTGATTATATTGTTAACTAGCATTTGCCCGCGGCTGCATTCGCTGATGGTGGTAGAAAGATAGATTAACGCTTTATTGTACACAAAAGTTATAGGAACAAACAATATCTAACATTAAATTTAAAAAATTAAAAAGTGTTACAAATGGCGGTCTTATCTCTAATAGCGATTTCTTTCAGATAACCAAGGCGGAAAGGAAAATATATATTGGACTTTAAAATTTAACTTAGCCTCTGTGATAATGTTGCATTTTATCCAGAAAAGATATTTTAAAAATAGGACCAAGCTGAGACAATTGCTTGTGTAGCGACAAACGATTGACGCTTGTTTAAAAACAAGTGAAATTTTAAAAATACTTTTTAAAAACAAGCTTTAATTATCATTACCATCTTGCATCATATAGGTATAGTACTCGTCAAGACGAATCAAATGAGCCCAAACTCGATGGGGTTGCGTTGTTTAATGACAGAGTTTCTATAGCCACCTTCCAGCTCCATCATCAGATCAGCTCCATGTCAAAATAATATTGCATTGTCATCCGATTTACACACGCATGCAAATTTTCAGCTCAATTGGAAACCGGAAAGTGGGTCAAATCAAACTTGCAAGATTTGATTACAGACAGACAGACAGACAGACAGACAACAGACAGGTGAAAGTAATATAAAGCTTGTAAAATAGGCTGGGGTGATAGTCATTTTCGAGAAATTCTCTTATACTCTGATCACAATTGACCATCAGGTAAGTAGAAAAAAATATACCTACCTGTTAAAAATACATGTTTGTACTTTTAACCCTTTAAAATGTCTGGTCATGTTAGTTTAGCTAAAATCAGGTAAAAATATAGGAGAAATCAAAGTCACTTATACTTATAGGTATTGTTTGGCAAAAAAATGTTTACAAAAGAAACTGGTTTTCTCAGTTAAAAGTTTAATATGCTAAGTAACGTCATTGATCAACAGATTAACGGTTTTGCACAAAAATACGAGAAGCAATATATCTTTACCTTTATATATTGTTCTGATATTCGCGAATTGTGAAAGTAGAATAGCTGAAGTCAGGAGGTAAAATATTAATTTATTCAATAAAAGGCATTACAGAGATACAGATATGTTGAAGAAACCTGCTACCCAAACTAGGCTCTAGACCCGTGCTATGGGTAGCAGGACTTCCTCGCCAGAGTAGCGAAGTAAAATGTTTAACTAGCCTATAAACAATGATATGATTTATGATAGCAAAATAAATGTTACAATATAAAAATTTCTAAACTCATCGTCAGCCCACGTTCGCTTGCTGACGGGGCCAATGTGTCCACGCAGATGGCATCCCACACGAGCAGCCGCCCCATCCTCGGGACCAGCGTCATTCCCGGTCTCTTGCCATCGTCTCTCGGAATGCCATTAGGCTAAAGAATTGCAGCAGCATTGGCGGTGGCAAGAGAGCGGCGAATGATGTCGTTGAGTGCGGCATGTGATAAACGCCCGGCACTTAACTGGCAAGAAAGTCCGTGGTCCGTTTTTGTATTGTAATAGGTCAGTTTATTAGTTAACAGCAAACGTCGAATTATCTCTTCCTTCTAACCAATACGTATATAAAAATAACACTCATTTGAATAACTAGAATATATTGAAGGACCAATTTTAAACTACACGTGACTGTCAAACTAAATATTTATGATTTTAAGAGGCTTGATGCACTTATAAAAACGGCCTAGTTGTTGATTTTATTGTTCTGAACTAGTTTTAAAACCGGATTGATTTTAAAGAATTCAACTGCTACGGGATAAAATAGAATTAGGTTTATTCAAATTAGATATAAAGCCATTTGAAATATTTTTAGCACACTACTGTATTTATGAAAATTTGCTAATTTGTATGTGAGATGGCAATATACCTAAATGTAATTACCTGTTTAGCATGATTTTATATGAATCCTTCAAAAAACAAGTTTTGTTTATTTATGCAAATATACCAGATGACCGCGATCTTCGCTAACATCTATAGGTTCTCCTATCTCTATAGAAGTTTTACGTTAAACTCCGTTACACTGCGCTGAAGAGTGCACATTGGACCATGAGTTGTTCTTCAGTAGGTACTCTGTTCCCACAGTATCTCCATTGGCTAGAAGTATGTATTTGAACTAATCACGGCAGTATCGGCATGTACAAGAATTTGACATTGGGTCAATTCAAAGACGATGTCTCGGCGGGCTCCGATGGATGACAGATATAGTGATGGATGAGGTTCTTTCTAAAAGCTATATAGCTATAATATAATATTATCTTAATTGTAGACCGTAGAATAAGAGAAGTTGTGAGTTTGTCAGCAATGCGCGAATGAAGCGAGCCTGCACCGGCAGCGGCCGGCTATCCGCCAGGAACGATTTGACAATTTATCATTTAGGACTACAATACCCTACAAAAACAATGTAGAGTTGATAACAAAATGAATCATGCTTATAGGTATAAACGGTATAAGTTTGTTTTTAAGTAAAAATATGTAGAATTCAAGAGTGAATACCCCAAGGCTGTCTTTCCACTCTAGTTATTCTTCACTCGATTCTAAATAGGGAAAAAAACGCTTTACACGAATTCGTTCTCGGACCAATAAATATGTCCTTTTGGTAACTATTATATAGTTGTTAACTAGTATATAGTTAAACGTGTGACTGAGTGACTATTAATAATGTTCAAATGTTATTAGCTTGCTCGTACTTAGCAATGTTAAATATTCGAATGATCGAATATAGAACTAATATTAACTTACGAGTCAAGGCCGGGTCGACTAATTTACCTACCATTACGTACATAACTGACCCATTTCCTGGGTAAAACTCTGTGTTCTAGGTCCAACAAGGAAAATTATACTAAGACTCCTTACGCATATCTGAGCAGTCCGCATCCAAGTCTTTTCTTTATTTAACTAGTGGACCTGAACGCATTTCGTAGCACCTAACAGAAAGTTTCCAATGTTGCTCTATTCTATCTGCTCTATTATAATATGCATGTACAGTCAACTACAAAGTGATACATCCATGTTAGGCTTACAAAATGAACTAAATTTTCATTTGCCACAATGTACCCTTGGTTCGTGACATTTCTAGTAGTAATCAAACTTTATATTATCATCGCCTCGTTTAATATGCAACAATGATGTATACCACTACTTTTCCTTATGGTGATACATAATAATAGCATTTAAAATGAATCGAATATAGTATAAGATTTGGTGGATACTGAAAATGTCACGAAGTAAGGGTAAATAATTTTTGCATACTAAAAGTTCCTTCATTTTGTAAGCCTAACATGGATACATCTCTTTGTAGTTGACTGTACCTATTACCTATAAACCTTCCTCTTGAATCACTCTATCTTTAAAAGAAACCGCATCAAAATCCTACCGTAAAGGTTGACTATTTTTACACTAAACGATTCGTGAGTATTTAGATTCATCTTTGTAAAGTTCTTTGTGAGTTTATGCCGTTTATTTACAAAGACGCATCAAAATCCGTTACGTAGTTTTAAAGATCTAAGCATACGTAGGGACAGACAGACACGGGATGCGAATTTGTTTTATACTATATATACTAATAATAACGTAATAATGACTAAATACTAATTTTATAGGTACTACTCTATAGAAATATCAGATCTTGAATTTCAAACTATTACGAGTTGATTCGAAGCAGTGAAAGTCGTAAATTAAGGTCAGGGTCGGAATCCTTCCAAAAAACTCGCGCCTTCTGAATCTTAAAGCTAAAGTTATTGTTAACTAACTGAACGGTTTATTTCGATGTGATTTTAGTCAAGAAATTAGTGAAATTCGTCATAAACTGACCCAGAAAAACTTTCATTACACTAATCATACCCAGTAATCAACCTGGGCACCCCCAGGGCATCGTTATGATGCCAGAAATCCAAATTAAATTCGTCGAAAAGAGTTGGCTGAGACAGTCGAAGTTCACACTCTGAAAGTTAAGACATAAAGAGCATTTACCGTAGCAGGGGTTTTACCCAACTAAGATAATAATATAATTTCTTATAACGCATAGAAAATATTAGCTATCTCATTACCCAATCTTAATTATTATAAACGTGAAAGTTTGTAAGAATGTCTGGATGTATGTTTGTTAGGAACTCTTTCACGCCTAAACGGGTGGACCGATTGAGCTGAAATTTGGTATTGAGATAGCTTAGACCCTGGAATAACACATAATATGCTGCAGTACCTACAGCGGGTAAGACCGCTGCTTAAATAAATAAATATTTCAGGACATTACACACAACGCCATCTAAACCCAAGCTAAGCAACCTAATGCTTGTGTTATGGTGGCTAGGTAACGGATAATATAATATTTATAAAATAATCGATATATTTGTTAATTAAAATTCTTATCGATCGTCGGTCTTGACTGTTGGTAAAGAAATAGCTATTGTAGCAACAATAGTGATCGATATTTGCCAATCATCGTGATATGCTGTGATATCGATTACTGTTGAATACGTCACCGTCTGTAGCTGATTATAGACTTGACTGACAAGACGTATGGAAAGGTTATCATTTCGGTTGTTTTTGTTGGATTACTTCAGAGAAAGGAATGGAAAGAAAGGACTTTGTCCTGCACTGGGATGATACAGGATAAATATAATAATTAGGTACCTCAGAATTCAGTCGTTTTTGGACCAATTTGAATAAAACTGAATAAACTTTGTAGATATTTGTAAATAGTATGACATGGTTGGGATTCTCCTGCCAAAGATTAAATTCTTTGGCGGGAGAATTCCAAAAACCTCCCAGCGGAAGATGACGTTGCTTAGCGCAATTTTTGGGGGTTAAAAAGGGGCCAAACTACGGACAAATTTGAGTTCAGTCGTTCAATAGGTCAGGCGTGAAGAGGTACCAAACACACATCACACAGATTTCCATACATTCGCATTAACCCTTTAACCGCCACCGTCGGATATATCCGACAAGCCTGTTCTGTTACGTAACCGCCAGAGTCGTATATTTCCGACTGCACTTTAAATCTACATTTTAAGTCATAACACTGTATTTTATAAAACTATACCTACTCGTAATTAGCTAAATATTTATAATTCAAAAAACTTGCCTGGCGCTAGGGGCACGACAAGTGATTTTAAGTCTGGCGGTTAAAAGGTTAATAATAGAGTAATACTGGATGGTATATTATTTCAGTGGTTTCCAAGTAGGTAGCTGTTTTGCGTAGGCAACAAATCTGTTTTTATTTTTATTTTTCAACATTCATATCTAATAGTCGTTAAAAATTTAACAACAATGTTTTATAGTTGTTAATTGCCGTATTTTATTGAAAGTTATCTTATTTTTGTATTTTGTTGTTTATATTTCATTCTGTTGTCCAAATTGCAAACTGGATAGGCTATATGTTTTGATTTATAAATCTTAATTAAAGAAATGAGGAATTTACTGACTGATCTATCTACGCACAGCCCAAACTGCTGAATAGATTTGGTGGAATTTAGAATCGATTTTGTGACAGTAAAAATATGTTTTTATTATTTAGTATTTAGTAATTTTGATACATGTTATGCATGTCTATTTAAAAAAATCGTGCATCAAATAATAAGGCAAAATGTATAGAACTATAGAAATTTAATATTAAAACCTAATTGTACTACATTCTTGCAAATAGATCACAAAAAATAGAATCCTATGTACCTAATCGTAAATAATGAACTACAATTGTTATAAACTGTTACATCATTACGTTCAAACCAAAATAAAATCCTACTTGAGGTAAATTTCAATTGGAATTAATATTCCGCCGAACGAGGTCGCCCCGGTTTAGAATTTGATTACAATTATTGTTCTTCACCTTGATGAAACAATGATAATAATGCACGTGGCCAGAAACTGAACTATTTGATGAGATCTTTTTGAAGTGAAACTTCTTTATCGGCGTTGGAAAAAAATTACCGTCACATTTTTCGGTTCGGTTACGCGTCACATTTCGGTTACGCGTCACATTTCGGTTACGCGCCATCTTTTGTTTCTTGCCCCTACCACGGTTGGTTAAGACGAAGAGTACTTTCAATTTCTCCAATGAACATGAATTTAAAAAAATTATAAATTTAAAATTTAAATTTAATTTAATTAAAGAAGTTTCACTTCTTACGTGTGTACACTAGTACACGCACACATTTTTATTTAGATATTTATTTATTTTTTTTGAGGAGGGGAAAATGCCTTCTCACTACCCCTCCGCCACGGGGGTGACGGAAGGGGGAGTGTGGGACTTGCACCCACTAAAAACCCCCCGTGAGCAGTCCTCCGCTCAATCGAGGCGAGATGGGGTCGCGAAAGCATTCACCATCTATTTGATGAGCTCTGAGGCAAGGAGGACTAACTTGTGTAAATTATTTTAATTTATTCATGTTTCCTTTTGAAGTTTGTAAAACCACCGTCCTGTGTGTATATTTCCTCTCCCTTCACGGTTGTCTAGAAAAGATCGCTTTGAGCGATAAGACCGCCAATTGATACACCTTTAGTTTTAATTGTTGTATTTGTAAAATTTACTTTGTTATGTGGATCAATAAAGAGTTTCTTATCTTGTGACGCGGAAGGTTGCGGGTTCGATTCCCGCCTGGGACATATATTTGTACTATTTACAGATATTTCGACCTATCCGTAGAACAGTCTTATCTGATATTCCTCATTTAAAGAAAAGCAATTGGTAGTAAGATATCCTACTAATGTTATAAACGCGAAAGTTTGTAAGAATGTCTGGATGTATGTTTGTTACTCTTGAACGGATGGAAAAATTGAGCTGAAATTTAGTATAGAGATAGCTTAGACCCTAGAATAACAAGTAGGCTATTACAGTACCTACAGCAAGTAAAACCGCCAGGCGCAGCTAATAATATTATAACAAAGACGCTGCGTAGACTTGTCTTGCTGTCAAGTCAACTGTCATCCCATACATTCACAAAAGTACAATGTATGGGATAACAGTTCTACTCTTGAAGTTTCGTCGGGATCCCATAAGCCATGCTACGGCTGCTGATCTTATGTAGAGCCAAGCTTCTTACTCTATTATCCATCTCTGACTGATCGAAATAATGTAATCTAACTACACGTGCATCAGTTTTACTTTAGAGTGCTGCATCCGTCTTTTATTATTATAAATTGTATGCCAAAATGACTCTGTGCGAACTGAGGAAAAAAATTGTGTCGATAACGGTAACAGGCGCGGCAAACTGCGAATATATTTTGTAACAATCTGACGCGTAAGCTTTATTGTAGCTTCGTAATTAAAAAATCCGGCCAAGTGCGAGGCGGACTCGCGCATCGAGGGTTCCGTACAAACCTGTACGTGTATAGTGTATTAAGTAAAAGTTTATTCATCACGACAATGGAGTTATAGCTATGGTATTTAAGTTTAAAATTTTTAAAAATATTTTTATAATATGATGTAACCAAAAATTTTTGGTTTTCGCTTTTATTTTGTAACGCATTTTTTCTGGGTAAAAAAAAAACAAGGTAACCACCCTTACAGAAGCTTTTCACTATTTTACTTTCGACACATATTATTTTTTTCGTAGCAAATGCCTGTTGTGTGAAAAAATGCATTTGTTACGAAAATGGGAACAATACTACAAAATGCGTCGTCAAAATACAATGTTAGTGACCTTAAAATCTGCAATCTGCACGCCGCGAAACGAGTCAAAGAAGTTGCATGACATTGACCGCGTAATGTTGTGGAAAGCTGCGCATGGCGCTTACTAAGGCATTATTATCTTTTGCTATAAGACTAATTTATAGTAGCACACTAATAATAAAAAAGCTAGTGTGTATTTTCCAGGTCTGAAAAAGATAGCTTTATGCGATAAGACCGCCAATTGTTTAAAAAAGTTTGTTTGTTGTTAAAAGCTTGTTTTGTAACTTTGATTATTTTATTTTAAATTTATTTTAACTTGGTATGCAATAAAAAGTGTTATTCTATTCTATGTTTGTTACTTCTTTGTGCCTAAGTTGGACAAAACTGTGCCAAGCGGTCATAGCGACTGTTCAGGCATGATGTTCAGTGAAGCCAGTTTAGTCTGCTACCATCTTAGACCGCATCATCGCTTAAGATCAGACGAGATCGTAGGTCAAAGGCTCGCCTATAATAATAAAAAAAACTTGAGAGGTGTCATGGGACACCCGGATGGAACGAAGTTCCTTTCGATTAATGAAAATATCTGGCTTGCTTTCTATAAGAGAGAGAGAGAGAGAGAGAGACAGACAGAGAAACATGCACGCCGCACAGCTTACAATAGCTTACTATAGCAAAAAGTGTCGTGACAACTTTTCGTAAGATTTTTTTCCGTCTAGCTCCCTTTCACAACGCGCGATAAGGAACTTCGTTCCAATAATAAAAACTAAATTGAACTAAAATTTGTTATGTAGGCATGAATGTAGATATATAATATTATGAAGTCGACACATAATAAAACTTAAAAAAAAAATGGATTCTATAACGATGGAGTTATAAGGAAACAAATATAAATAATTACAAATTGCATCTTTATTTGAACTAGTTTCAGAAGGCTTTGTCCGAATTAAATAGCCCGTTGCGATAGAATTTGATAGTAGTAATTAAAAATATGATAAAAATGGACTGTGAACTTGAAGATTTCAATGCCAGTTTTAATCGTTGTACATAACACTGAACTTACCTTCCTACATATAATTATCATTGCGTCATAATATTTTATAATCCACCATTTCATGTCTATGACTGACTACATTAAACAAAACGGCACTACTCACATCTAATATTGCTGAGTATATTTATTATTCAACCACGGTTTCGCTGAGCGTCGGGTACTGCAGGCTGCAGGCATGAACTCCTGATGAAGTACTTTGTACATACATACATACTGGTAGGCAGAGACTATTTCTCTCCACTTACTACGTTCCTGACACATCTCTCAACTACATCGTAATTGTTCGAAACCGTGGTTGAGATATTTTCGTTTAGTTTTAATAAAAATGACTATGATTGTTTACTTATAAGAATTCTTTCTTTGATTCCAGGATGTATGTCAGCGTTGTGCGTGTTCGTTCTATACACGAAGCATCTGATCATCGTGTACCTCTACGTGACGTCAGTGAGCATCGTCTTCATCTCCTATTGGACCAACGTATCCGCTATCAAACAAATACAAGCGTTAACACAAGTGGCCACGTCGCCCCATCACTCCACCAGCATACTTGAAGATGTTCTCAACTTAAACATAAAAAACCTCCTCGATCTCGACGGACCTGGCATCCTGGTCATACAGAACTTTGTCCTACAATTCATGCTGGCGATCATCTTCAGAAATGTTCACCTCGGACCTCGACATCCGACGATACAGAAGCTGTTACCGATCAGCTTCATGGCCCCGTCTTTCTTGGCCATGCTACCCGTCCCGCCAAACCTGTTGCATCATTCGCCGGTCTTCTCCACCCTCCTGCCTCTAATCCTCGTCAAATACGTGATATGGACGTCCACGTATCAAGTGATACGAGTGCTCTACACGGGCTACCAACACGGTAGAATGTTCGTCAGTAATTACGGATTGTCCGCACTGGTTGAAACGGAATGGATGAGACTCAACGTGCCGTGTGTTTTGCGAGTTTTCTGGGTGCTGCGAGTAGCAGAGCACGCCATACTTCTCCTCATGGATAATTATGATGACGATGCCGAAGAAGGCTTGAAAGTATCCACCATATTAGCGGTGCAGTCCATGGCTTCGATGGCCAAGTCTCTACTGGTGACCGGATGTGAAACAATCACAGCAGTGCTCGGAATGACATCTGTTATTTCCTTCTTCTGTCACTACATCGGCAACTTCTTCCAATGGATCCTCCTCACAGATGAAGAAGAAGACAAAAGCATCGGAACAGTGTCCGCTATTCTGTTCTACATTCTTGCATTACAGACGGGTTTGACATCTCTCAACCCAGAGAAGAGATTCATCCGTCTGTGTAGGAACTTTTGTTTGCTGTTCACAGCTCTCTTGCACTTCTTGCACAATATCGTGAACCCTATGCTGATGTCGTTAAGTGCTAGTCACAATCCGAGCACGCACCGGCACGTTCGAGCGCTTGGAGTTTGCGCTTTTCTGATCATCTTCCCCATATCTCTGCTGGTGTATCTCTGGTCCCAGCACACTATATCCACCTGGCTCTTAGCTGTTAGCGCTTTCAGCATCGAAGTTATAGTCAAAGTGGTCGTCAGCCTGATGATATACTCCCTATTCCTAATAGACGCATATCGCAGCACCTTCTGGGAACAGCTGGACGATTACGTGTACTACATTCGAGCTTTCGGGAACACGATCGAGTTTTGCTTCGGGATATTCCTCTTTTTCAACGGAGCGTGGATTCTGCTGTTCGAATCTGGTGGGGCCATTCGCGCTGTAATGATGTGCATTCACGCGTACTTTAATATCTGGTGTGAAGCGCGCGCGGGATGGTCCGTGTTCATGAAGCGAAGGACAGCTGTTAATAAGATTAACTCGTTGAAAGAAGCTTCAGCAGACCAGCTCAGCACACTGGACGATGTGTGTGCTATATGCTATCAAGAGATGCACTCGGCTAAGATAACTCGGTGTAACCACTATTTCCACGGAGTGTGCTTACGCAAGTGGCTTTACGTCCAGGACAGGTGTCCGTTATGCCACGACATCCTATATAAAATAGACAGCGATGTAAAAGAAAACGGTTCAGACACTGGCAACGAAGAGAACAGCAACAACCAGAACCTCCTTCTGGAGGAGGAGCCAGACCTCCTTGGTGAAGGTGTCAGGTGACTGTTCGAAGATGATCATCTAATTTAAAAACAATTTCGCGTTAGTTATCTTGTTTGAGTGGTTTTTTTTTTTTCGATTTTGTATAGTAAGTTATTGTTTTATTTTTTAATTATATAAATCAGCGTTAGTGCCCTGTGATTTAAGGTTTAAATTCATTAATGTGATGGACGTTGTGTGTTGCTTAGCTATTATAGTGCGGTTCGGACGTTGTTGCAAAATTTTGTTGTATGAAATTGTATGTGAAAAATTTCCAAGTTGTCAGGCTACCAAAAAACAATTTTGCGATTTATTATAATACTTTAAAATTTTTAAAATTTAGCGTAATATATTATTATGGAAATAATGAAGCTATTTGTAAATACTAAACACATAGTTATATTTAGAAATAGCTTTTAATATTTTAATGTAACTAAAGTACTGGAGAAAAAATTATAAAAATAGTAATTCTATCTTAAACATGTAAATAAACTCTTTATTTTTAGAAATACTATGGAATGTTTTTAATGAAATAATATAATATTAATTACATATTTTATTTAATTTAAAATAAATATTGCAGCTACATTTGAATATATTTTAAGGCGTTGCATTACTCATACTATTACATATTTTTTACATGACAATGATAAGTAAATGAATTGGGTAAAAAAGTGTTTCATAAAGGTCAAGAAATGTGACTGTAAAAATGTCGCAACATAAATCCTGTACAAAAATGTTTAAATTCCAACACGAACCAATCAATATTCTGTATTTAAACTAATAATGGCTACTAGTAATCTGCTAATTGATCCGATTTAAAAAACATCCATTTTGGTTATGTATTTAGGGACCTGCATTTTCTAGGAAATCACAATTTTTGACTTATTGTTGATCCGTTACCCTAGGTATAGGACATCTATATGTCAATATCTTATTCAAAGTTCTTATAAAGACATTAAAACTGCTTGTATTAAAAACCTTTAAATGAATTTCCATGCAGTACAACTACCTTTACCTTTTTGTAACACCGTACAGGTTACAGGATATGAAATAAAATAACTGATCTTTCAATACCATTTTTATTACCAACATCATAATTTTTGTTGACTGGCAACACCAAAACAAAAATTCAACTACCCACAATTTCAATACGAAGGAAAGTAAATAGGATATAACTTATAACAATAATAAATAGTGCTTACAGAACATTGTCATACTTCATTATGCTACAATGGTTTAAATCAGAAGATAAAAATTTAAAAACTAAACGCTAGGTGATTCACTAACATCTAGTGAACAGGGAAGGATTTATCCCGCCTTTTAGGTCTGCTGCCTTCGCTTAACATGACGCAAGATCGTGGTCAAAAGTTAACCTATATTAAATTAAATAAAAACTGGCAAAGTTTTGGTACGTTAATAACCCAAATATTGGTACCCCAGAATATAGTTTTATCACTAACTAAAAACAAAAACGGCACAACTCACGTCTAATATTGTCGAGAATATCTCGACCACGGTTTCGGACAATTACGATGCAATTATGATTTGCTGCAGGCGTGAACTCCTGATGAAGGACATCGTAATTGTCCGAAACCGTGGTCGAGATATTCTCGACAATATTAGACGTGAGTTGTGCCGTTTTTGTTTTTAGTTATGGAGAACACTCGTGATAGTTTTAAAAATCGTATAGTTTTATCACTGCAAAAATATGGTACACGGAAAGTTGCGAGGGTAGATAGATATAAATAGCAAGTAAAATTAAATTAGAATTAATTAAATATTAAATCTTTGTAGTTCGACAGCAAGTAATAGTTGGAAACGCGGCAGTTGGTGGAAGTGCGTACGACTGTCGTACGATCCGCTCGCTCGAAGTTGGCTTTCACTATCTCGTAGTAGCGACCGTCACTGGAAATAAAGGGAATATTTCGAGTATTGTTAACGAAAAAAAGCTAAGCAAATCGCTAACGCTGAACAAGTGAAATTTAAAAACAAGCTTTTATTATTATTACCATCTAGCACCAAAGTAGGAGTAGGTACTTGTCAAGAGGAATCATTTGAGCCCAAACTCTATGAGGTTGCGTCGTTTAATTATGGAGTTCCTATGGCCACCTTCCAGCTCCATCATCAGATCAGCTCGATGTCATAATAATATTGCATTGTCATCCGATGCATGCAAAATTTCAGCTCAATTAGAAACCGGGAAGTGAATCAAATTTATCTCGCAAGATTTGATTACAGACAGATAGACAACGGACAGGTGAAAGTAAATAAAAGCTTGTTAAAACCCCACAACGTCTGGCACTTATAACTATCTATGTAAAAAATGTTTTATACTGAGACTAGCTTGTGATAGTCTTCCCAGTACAATTTTTTGGGTTAGCCACAAGCTATTGGGGCTTGGCCCTTGGCGCTAGAATCCATAGACAAAATTGCGTACATTACTTGCTTAAACCTCATTAATATGAGTAAAATAACAAAAGCAGCAATGTACGTTGAAGTTGTCATCAATCGTAGTGGATTTTAGCCAATAGGAGACTCTTTAAAAAATTTCAAGATTGGTGGGTAGTTGAAAAATCTATTCGAGGAATTGCTAAAAGCAGTTCTTAGCAATTCCTCTAAAATTAGTTGTTGGAAAGTTAAATTCTTAATTCAAAATCCAAATATTTCTCCTTACCTCAGCACCAAACACTTGAGCTTCAGACATTTGACGCGCAGTATGTCGATAGCCTTTTGACTCTTGTCGCTGAAGCGAAGGTTCTCGGGGTCCCAGCGCAACTCTAGCCGCTCCAAGTTGGGGCAGCTGTTCGCTATGCCGTCCATTAACTGTGGAACCAAATATTCAGTTAGTAGTCTGCCTCAGTGGAAATGCAACCAAATGTCATGTTGCCAACATCTAAAATTCAACAGCAGACTAAGACAAACGCCAATCGCATGTTATTAAATAATAATAATTGCGGGTTTTATACTCTTAACTGTTCCGTTACCCTACTTTGTTAGAGTCAAATCATTTATAGGTTGCGTGGCTAACTTAGATGTCGCAGTTTCAGGTTGCCGAGATTACTATAGGGCCTGCAACATGAATTGATGACTGCCTCCTATCTTACCCCCTTTTTGTGACTATTGACTAAACGCAAAAAAATGTAGGTAGGTACTTGGACGACAACGTAACGAAAAAACGAACGATAAAATATTGTCATCACAGTAGTTGTCATTTTTTAGCGTTATCCACAAGCGGTTGACGATTGTCTAGGGCCTCAGTTACGCCTCTTACCTGATCAACATGAATGTTGACGCCGAGTCTCTCTTGGGTTCCCATGATCAGGATCCTGGAAAATAAAGATAAAATATATAATACTAATTTCTCAGTATAAAAGTTCCTAATATTATGGGGCATGCGTTGAGGACGAGTCCTCAGTGATGAATCCACGGCTAGGCCTGGCATACAAGTGGACTCACTTGGCGTTAGTCAGCAGTTGCAGCACGCTCTGCCAGAGTTGGTCGGTGATGTGGGGCATGCCGCTGAGGACGAGCCCCCATAGCTGGCTGCCGTGTCGCGACAGGAACCGGTGCAGAGCCTCGTCTGTCAAGTTGTCTGATGAGTCCACGTCCAGGCCGATCAGGTTCCTGGAAAATACAAGATAAGAAAAATTGATGAAATTGGGATAATGGTTTCCTCATGATCTTAAATCTTGGACAGGTTTCTTCCTTATACGTCCAGTATAATATGTGGCTGGCTCATAGAGCTCTTGGATTGAAGATTTCTCCCATTCATCTATTAATCTTATGACATACTAGCTATGCCCAGTTTTATCCACTCAATAGCTTATTCATACTTAGACAAAAAGATTTAGACGAACTACCGCTTTGACTAATAATGAATTTGAGCAGCAACCCGTAAGAAATGGCGCCCAACGTGGGGCCACTTAACAAGTACTGGTTATTGTTTACATCAAATAACTATAGGTATAAAATAGGTAGGTCTATTTTATAGGAATAAGTTAAACTTTTCTATCCACATTTTTACTAAGTCAAAACATCTAACCTGGCAGTACCCAGCCTTCATCCAAGCTTTAAGAACAGAGTCGTTGAATCTGTTCTTATACTTCTCCTATTCGACTAATCTTATATCATGCAATAGCCTATAGCTTTGCCCAGTTTTGTAGTTTATTGTCGTGCAACCATGGTATTCCTAGGTCTAAGCTAACTATACGATACCAACACACACTTCCTAACATTGTAGGAAGTATAGTATAATTTAATTGTTCACCAGCAGCAGCTGCAACCCGTAACAAATGGCGCCCAACGTGGGGCCCCGAAATCTCTTTAACATAGCAAGTAGGTGTAGAGGTACTGTTTAATCAAACTATTGTATAGGAGCAAGGATAATACTTTTCTACCCACATTTTTACTAAGTCAAACATCTAACCTGGCAGTCCCAGCTTCCATCCAAGCTTTAAGAACAGAGTCGTTGAATCCGTTAATCTGTCCGGCGCTCAGGAACCTCAGGTTGGGTATCCGGGTGAGCATGTCGATAAGGCACTCCGTGGATAAGTCGGTGGCGGTCACGTCCAGCTCTTGGACTGATGACTTCTCCCATTCCACTTGCATCACGTGCTCCGATTGAAGACCTGGATGTGACATCACAGATAGATAACATTTTAGTGATAGGTACATAAAAATCACAAAAAAAATATTAAAAACTAAAACAGTATTAAAACTAAGTGTTACAATAGCGGTCTTAACGCTAATAGCAATATTAGAGAAATATTGCTATGATAAAACTCAAGGCATATAGAGTGCACTCACTGCATCCATTCATGAGCAGGCAGGTGAGCCTCCGGGAGCGCTGGAACAGAGTCTTCATGGTGGAGCCGGTCACCTTGTTGCAGAAGTTCACTGCGAGGCACTCCAACTGGAAATAATAGGTATTGAGGGTAGGTCAATATTTTGTCGTTATACGCACGCCGCACGCCGCAAGCTGTGTTAACAACGAAAAGTATTGTATAGGAATCGTCTAAAGCATTTTTAAATATAAATTTTGATAAGCACGTTGTGGAGCAAGTTGGAAATGAATAAAAAAAACATCTCCAGATGGAGATAGGATACCGTTTTTCTCGATAACGCTGAGTAGAGCACATTCGAGGACGAAGACATATGACATAGCTAAAACTAAATACTATCTGCATTGTGAAATGTGGTGGACGGAAGAACTTGGAAGAGACCTTTACCGTTTAACTACCAGTAGGTACCTGATTAGATCTATTAGTTATCGCCCACCCACATATAAAACACTAGAATCCATAGACAAACATGCGTGCATTACTTGCTTAAACCTCCTCATTAATATGAGTAAAGTAACAAACGCAGTAATGTACATTGAAGTGGACATCAATCTGAGTGGGTGGGCCAATAGGCCTTCAGTTTGTGAACGTTGATCACTTCATATATCTGTTGTTCTATATAATACGAATTAGATATAATTACCTGATTACAATTAGAACTGAAGGCATCAATATGCGAGTCGTCAACAAAGTTGATGCCGTACAGGTTGATGAAGCGCAAGTTAGGTGTCGCCGACTTCAGTTTGTGAACGTTGATCACTTCGTATATCTGTTGTTCTATATGATTTTAATTAGATATAACTACCTGAATACAATTAGAACTGAAGGCATCAATATGCGAGTCGTCAACAAAGTTGATGCCGTACAGGTTGATGACACGCAAGTTAGGTGTCGCCGACTTCAGTTTGTGGACGTTGATCACTTCGTATATCTGTTGTTCTATATGATATTAATTAGATATAACTACCTGAATACAATTAGAACTGAAGGCATCAATATGCGAGTCGTCAACAAAGTTGATGCCGTACAGGTTGATGACACGCAAGTTAGGTGTCGCCGACTTCAGTTTGTGGACGTTGATCACTTCGTATATCTGTTGTTCTATATGATATTAATTAGATATAACTACCTGAATACAATTAGAACTGAAGGCATCAATATGCGAGTCGTCAACAAAGTTGATGCCGTACAGGTTGATGACACGCAAGTTAGGTGTCGCCGACTTCAGTTTGTGGACGTTGATCACTTCGTATATCTGTTGTTCTATATGATATTAATTAGATATAACTACCTGAATACAATTAGAACTGAAGGCATCAATATGCGAGTCGTCAACAAAGTTGATGCCGTACAGGTTGATGACGCGCAAGTTAGGTGTCGCCGACTTCAGTTTGTGAACGTTGATCACTTCGTATATTTCTTCTTCTTCCTCTTCCACCTTCTCGTAAGTTCCTGGAAAATGCATCAAAATTGATTCAGTACCAAGGATGTCGCGGAATCCACTAGCACGTTATCCAAATATATAAAAGGAAAGAGTGACTGACTGATCTATCAACGCACAGCCTAAACCGCTGAACCGATTGGGTTGAAATTTGGAATAAAAATAGGTTTTATGACGTAGATCTCCGCTATGAAAGGATTTTGCCACGCGGGCAAAGCCGCGAGGATAAGCTATTAAGAAACATCTTTTAACTTTGGGACTTTATAAATGTTTCTAAGATAATTTATTAATTAGCTATTGGCTGACGGGCTTCATAAGTGAGAACCAATATGTCGACATATTTCATGACAGTTTACCACAAATAGTTCATATTAAAATGTACTTAAGTAGAGTTAGTCTCTAAAACAATAAGTGTAAATCAGTGTAATAGTTAGTATAAGAAGTTATATAAATTATTATTATTGCTAGTCATAGTTAGCGTTTTGGTGTTACTACTGTAAGCTTTCTTTGATGCTTAAATAAAAAAAAAAAAATTGGATTAATATTTGTTGCGATAGCCAATAAGCCCACTGCAATGTAACCAAAAAATATGAATACTTATAAATGCAAATCTCACCAATAAGATGTAATATTTCGAGTCCATTGATGAAGTTGTAGATCTTGCGCATGAAGCCCTCCATGAAGATGACCTCGGACAGACAGATGCACAAGTAGCGCAGCTTCGTTGGGAACGCTTGCATTTCAGAGAAATCGTGCAGTTGCATGGCTGTAGAAAAAAAAAAAAAGGTAGCACTCCGGGAGTGCCGGCAGAAGTGAAAACTTCAATATTAACGTTGTGTTTAATTATAAGTATAAAAGTACTATCATTTATGAGGTAGAATACAATGTTTATTTATTGCGCTATCGTACACAAATATGACAATTTATATGTTGTTATTTATAATATTATATCGTTATTTATATATTACATTAAATTTTATCTCTCAGAAAAATCAACTTCCATCCATAATTTCGACGACTTTTACACCATCAACAGAGCAGCACACTCAGGCACGGTAGAAAGAGTGGGAGATACTAGTTCCTCTCCCTTCCCCTCGATCTTACGCTTTTTCGATCAGCATCACGTGACCCTGACGCGAGTTTTAAAGTTTTTACCCATACAAAAAAAAGTGCTCAGCGCCGCTAAAGAAGTTTTCACTTCAAAAAATTAAATTAAAAATAGTCCTACAAATATAATGATTGAAGAAAATTGTGATTTATGGATGTTAGTTACTCTTTCACGCCTAAACAGGAAGACCGATTAAGCTGAAATTTGGTAAGTAGGCCTGTGTATAATAGACGTAGACTCCTTTTTTTTGGCAAGGCTAAATGCGTTACGCATCGTTTGGCGGTGGAGTACCATGTGGGACTCAGACTGAAAAACTTGGGGGTGTTCGTCCGGGAGCCCGGAGTCCGGGACGCCATAATGCCCGGGCAGCGTGTACGCCGAAGCACTCGACCGCGGTAGATTGCTTAGACCTTGGAATAACACATAGGCTGCACACCGAGTAAAACCGCTTGGCGTAGCTAATAAATGTAAGTAATCGGTAAAAAAAAGTAGTGAGATAAGGCAACGATAGCAAGAGGGTCGCCTGAAGTGGTTGGAGGAAGACGGAGGACCGAGTTGTGTGGCGTGCCATGGGCCTGTGGTCCAGCAGTAGATGAACGGCCGATGATGAATAAAGAAATCCATTTTACTTTAGCCTAATTCAATAACTAGGTACCCTAGGTACTTACCTACATAATAATGCGTTCCCACGCTTAGAGTTTGAAACTAACGTACTTCATTAGTTGCTATTACATCTGCTATCGATGTTTTCACTGTGATTTCCTTCAATTGTTTTGAATTTACTGCTAACATTCTCTCACGGTTTTAAGTCCTAGGTTTAGGCGATAACTAGATTTACCCACCAGTACTAAAGTCTAGCAGCATATGCGTCAAATTGGGACATTTAGCGGCTAACTCGTGTAGGACGGTGTGAGTGATTAGTTCTATCGGAAGCTCGATGTAGCGGAGAGAGGGGCCGAATCTTATCGCAATCAAGGCTAGCAAGGATTCCAGGGATCCTGAAAAATATAAAAATTGCTAAAATTAATGTTTTTGAACGGAAATGAAAAGAACGAATGATTTTTTGTTTCATATTATAGCCTGTGGAAGGAGGCTTTTTTGCCGCCAAATTTTAATGTTGCCAGCTTATAAAAATAATACAAAAGTTAGCTTGTTTCTTGTTAACATAGGTATATGGATTAAGTTATAAAATATAATATGATACTTAATAAATTGGTACGTAATTAACTTTTTGATTAATCATTTTAATTGTCTATTTCTTCTCATTTGTTTCCGATTTTGTAACCTTTACTCTTTTTATTATCTCGTTTAAATGTAAATTTGTAATGCTTACCAACGTGGAGGCCAGATATTTCGGGTCGAAGACTGACATGGGTCCATAATTTAGTATCATAAGCCACCAAACGCCATCTCCGACAAACCGTAGCCATGCGACATATCTCCCGATGTGACAAATACGAAAATATATTGAGTAACACCTTGTCCGGCAGCTTTTCTATAGTCTGAAAACGTTATAAATAGTCTTCAATGATTAATTCTTAATTTGGATCCTGTTGCTGGCACAGTTGAACTGTTAGGAGCGCCAATAACGTTATTAAGATAATATGAAATAGCAGAATAATGTGCATTAGGTCTTGGCTTCAGTATAAAACTTTTACTTGAAACTTTCTATTTTATAATGTTTACAAACAATAGAAACATGAAAATTGGTGAATTTATTTGTGATGCTTGTATTAGAGTCATACTAAATCTATTTATTTCCATACTCCGTCTGTGTAACAACAACCTGTTACTATGTGTTTTTATAATAAGTATATATTCGTGTATTACTCGTATCTGTTGGCCTTAGTATTGAAATTGTATTGATAATAGTAATTGACACAATATTATGCAATATAAATAAAAGTATACCGTGTTAGCGAATGGACTCCTGACTTGCCCACCTTCAGTTAAATACACTTGACTTGCTTCAAGGGCCAGTTGACCCCACACATCCGTTGGTATATCCATTATTTTAACACTTAATTTTCTATTTTAAATCACTAGAAATGCATTTAAATTGCTATTTTACGAGGAACTGCACAATTCAAGTATTTTACTTCATACGCTCAGAAAACAGTAGCGAGCTAAGAAATGGAACGCTGTAGTTAATTTTGGAATCACCTGGGAGTTGACTTCAGTGGATTCGACGATAGCAGGCGTCGAGACGGGAAATATTTTAAGAATTCGTTGATTACTTATTTATTATATTAAATAGCATATTATTTACTTCAATAATAAAAAGTGAAACATTTTTTTAAATATAAGAATGCTAAATTTCAAAATAACAGACATGTGAAAAGCATTGTAGAAGCTATTTCCAAATTAAATTCATTTTTCATCACAAACGTCTTGTGGCGGGAGTTTTGAATGAGGATTTTTTAGATTATCATAGTGAACGCAATATTGCGTTGTAGTTGTAATAGCGATAAATTATCGAGCTAATGTTTTGAGATGTATTCTGATGTAATAAAATAATAAGCTCTTTAATTTATTTACTGAATAATATGGACGTGCAAAAAATATTTCAGAATAATCGAGAACAGGTGATTCTAATAATAAGAGGCTCAAACTCATAACTTCTTCTAATGGCATAGTACAGTTATTAATTACCAGGACAGGTTTAATCGGTAACGTTCGGATTGATAGGTATTTTGTCTGAGAACTTGCGCTAAATAACTTGGCAGCTGAATAGGTATTTCCTGGACTGATGATTCACTTTTTACTCGCAAGTCTGTTGTGACTTATAGGCATTTGAGATATTACAGTAAGAACTTAAAAACTACATAGATATACAGGGTGTTTGGTTACATTGGTGTATAGGGCATTACTGAAGAAGTCATCGGCCATTATTTGAGCGCAATATATATTCTGCGAAAATATATGGTTTTCGAAATATTATAACTTTTTAAAATATCATCCCGATTTTTCTACGAAAATTTAAATAATTCAAATCCGTAATTTTTCGAGGAACACATATTGCGCTCAAATCATGGCCAATGATCTCTCCAATAATGGCCTATACACCAATGTACTGAATAACCAAAGAAACTCTTACGTACTAATGTGTGACAAAGATGGTTAATAATTTAATTCTAGCATTTGAGTCAACACAAAAATGAGTAATATCCGGATTTAAGTAGGTACTCATTTTTATCATTAATAAGATAATAAAGATTTACGCTGCTACCATTCCATTATGGTAAATTCTATCTAAGAGAGCAGTGTAGATGCCTTTCATTAAAAATCTATATGAAATTATTCTTCTCTTCTTCTTTAAAAAAAATATTTTTATAAGTTATATAAATCACTACTTCATAAGTCATTCATGTTACTAAATCCATTTGCTTTCTGAAAGCTCCCTTGTGAAACGATGCCTTCAAAACTCATTACCACTAACGCAGTTTAAAACCACGCTATTAAATATTCATAAAGCGAGCGCTACAAGATAAATCTCAAACTCAGACAGTATAATAATAAGTTAGGCGCAATCGCAAATGCATATTTGATCTTCAGCAACGTAAAACGTAGCATTATTAGGCAAAACACTTCATTTTCAATTGTAAAAAATAATGTAAGTGGAAGATGCCGAAGACCGAGCAAAGTGGAGAGAAAGAAGTAGGAAATCAGGGTGCTAACACAACAAAAGTTTGTTAAAAAACTGAAAGTCTTTAATAGATGAATGCTTTTATTCTATAACAGAATTCAATAATAATATAAAGGGAATATTGTAAACTAGATAAAATTATTTATTAATGTTGTTATACCCTATTATTGTGTTGTTTTTTTTATGACATGATTTATTGTATAATTTTTTTTTTATGACATTTTGGTTTATTGTATATAAAGTAATTCGCGCCATTTAATTATTACATTGGAAATATTTTAAAATTTGTATGCGAGTTGATCCTGGCCAAACATGCATGCCCTTTTTTTATATAATATGTTTTATAAGATCTTTATATGTACCATGTTTGTTGCCAATAAATAAATAAATAAGCGGACCCTTGCTATTAGCCGGGATATACACTAGGAAGCTAGGAAGAAGAAGAAGAGAATGTAATAATTTATTGTTATTGCATTTATGCTATAGTTTAAATAGCACTCCTAAATAGTCGGCGCCAGTTGGTGGTTAATTCTCTATTTTTATGGTTTTCACCAGCGGTGGTTGTGGCACTCTGTCATATAATCAGAAAATTATGTCCCCGGCCTTGTTTTTATTTCAAACAAAAGCGAAAACGATTTCATACACGTGTCATCTCTTTATAAAACAATAGAATGGAAATAAACAAAAAGGTTTTATTATTTGGGTAGTAGCACAGGCTAATTATAACCTAGTATTCTTTTATCTGTGTTATAACGGAAAAACAGGAATCATATTACCTATAAAGAAATGGAAGTGTGCATGGTACATGTTTATTGGTAAAAACAAGTGAAATTAAAAAAACTTTTTAAAAACAAGCTTTTATTTATTACCTTCTAGTACCAAAGTACTCGTCAAGAGTCAGCACGAATCAAACGTGCTCAAATTTCCATCCAGCTCCAGCTCCATCATCAGATCACCTCCACGTCATAATAATATTGCATTGTCATCCGATTTATACATACATGAATACAAATTGGTAACGGGGAAAAGGGGATCGGACAAGGTCAAAAAAATATATCATATTAGGCAGTAATTTTAATAATAAAAATATATTCGATACGTTTTTTTGCTTGAGAATAAAAATAAAAAATAGCTTAGATATAGCGCTTATAGGTTTATCGATAATGACGCTTGACGTCATTTGTGGATGCATTATATTGTATCGACTCGAGTACCCATAATAATTATGGGTACTGATTATGAATTTTAATAAACACTTTTGAATAGGTTTGTACAATGCAAGTAGTCTTTTTCACGAAAGAGGTCGCGGAATTTTGCGGAACTAAATTTCATTTTTCGATAATTACTGGTCTTCATTCCCTAAATAATTATTATTTGTTTGATAAATAAATATATATAATCAATTAAGAAATTCAATTTTATTTTAAGAAATATATGAGGCGTTAAAAAGTTATAAAAATGCTAACTTAAAATTTGCGATAGTGGCGCCCCGCAAAAAGGACTCCTTTCGTGAAAAGCACTATATAAACGTCATATACAAGAGAGATATATACCGCGCTTAGGTCATTTTTTGTATGAAAACAAAGTCACCAAAACATGGTGGGGTGCGGGGGATGAGTGGCTAGATTTGATTGGCTCGTTCAAGGTGACGTCACAGTTACGCCACAGATTAGGTAATAGTTAGAGGCATAACATGACTTTCTAGTGATGTGGTAAAGTCGCTATATCGTATCGATAAGAAAATATAAGTTACTGTTATTCTTAAGTTTAATGAGAAAGTTCGTTGTATTGTATACGAGAGATATTTTAATATAACTTCATTGAAGTTTTATTATAGCTTAAATATTTTCTCATATCTATTACCTCCCAAAGTACCCGAATAAACATTTTATATGGT
This sequence comes from Hemithea aestivaria, assembly GCA_947507615.1. Lineage (NCBI taxonomy): Eukaryota > Metazoa > Arthropoda > Insecta > Lepidoptera > Geometridae > Hemithea > Hemithea aestivaria. The sequence continues at coordinate 10,495,410 of OX382345.1, read as the reverse complement.
TTCACTAAAATATAAATAGGTCCATCGCTCGCATAAAATTTTTAGTCCTAATTTTAAAAAATTATGCGTGCGAATGCGCACCCTATAAGAATAAACAATAAATGTTAGATAGCGAATTATTTGTTTTTAAATTAGTGACAAATTTAACATTATGTATTTATTAAGCTTCTTTACACTTCTCTTATTATAAGCTTCATAATAACCATTCATGAATTAAATACCAGTAACCCTGTATAATATTAAACCCCGATAATTTTGGTACCTTAATATACCTAATACCTACCTACTTCAAAAATTTCAATAACATTTTTGTCGATAAAATTTGTGGTGTAAATTTAAATTTGTGTCTTATCACTAGTTTATCCGGGCGTAAGAGAGAACGAGATAATGTTATACAAATTTACCAAGAAAAAATGAGATGAAAAGAAACTTGGCCATTTTTATATTGCATTTTATGTTAAACATTTTTCAATGATTATTATCGGAATAATAACTTGCCTGTGTAATAAGATTTCGTCTTTTGCGTAACTGAATGTAGCGCTAGTCTTTCTGCGCCTTTTTATTGAACAATACGGCATTTTTATTAATTATTTTTCATTAAGTATGTGAATGTCACGCTGTCAATGTCGGCCGTGGAATGAACACGAAAAAGAGGCGGAGCTACGAGCTTATGTTGATTCAGGCATATGACTTGGCGACTGTTACCTCATTTTAGCTTCCATCTCTAGCTTTATGATCTGTGATAAACGTAAACACACCACAACTTAAAACAGCGCCATCTAGCGGTAAGTAGCGAATTTATCATATCACCACTCAATTCCCGAACCCAAGCAAATGGCAAAGTCGTGCTCCGCGTGGCCGTCAGGGGCCGCCACTTGTATTGTGTCGTTCCTATGGCTATCTTCCAGCTCCATCATCAGATCAGTTCCATGTCATAATAATATTGCATTGTCATCCGATTTATACATGCATGCAAAATATCAGCTCAATCAGAAACCGGGAAGTGGGTCAAATTTAACTTACAAGATTTGATTACAGACAGACAGACAGACAGACAGACAACAGACAAGTGAAAGTAAATAAAAGCTTGTAAAAAGAGGCGGAGCTACGAGCTTATGTTGATTCAGGCATATGACTTGGCGACTGTTACCTCATTTTAGCTTCCATCTCTAGCTTTATGATCTGTGATAAACGTAAACACACCACAACTTAAAACAGCGCCATCTAGCGGTAAGTAGCGAATTTATCATATCACCACTCAATTCCCGAACCCAAGCAAATGGCAAAGTCGTGCTCCGCGTGGCCGTCAGGGGCCGCCACTTGTATTGTGTCGTTCCTATGGCTATCTTCCAGCTCCATCATCAGATCAGCTCCATGTCATAATAATATTGCATTGTCATCCGATTTATACATGCATGCAAAATATCAGCTCAATCAGAAACCGGGAAGTGGGTCAAATTTAACTTACAAGATTTGATTACAGACAGACAGACAGACAGACAGACAGACAGACAACAGACAAGTGAAAGTAAATAAAAGCTTGTAAAAAGAGGCGGAGCTACGAGCTTATGTTGATTCAGGCATATGACTTGGCGACTGTTACCTCATTTTAGCTTCCATCTCTAGCTTTATGATCTGTGATAAACGTAAACACACCACAACTTAAAACAGCGCCATCTAGCGGTAAGTAGCGAATTTATCATATCACCACTCAATTCCCGAACCCAAGCAAATGGCAAAGTCGTGCTCCGCGTGGCCGTCAGGGGCCGCCACTTGTATTGTGTCGTTCCTATGGCTATCTTCCAGCTCCATCATCAGATCAGCTCCATGTCATAATAATATTGCATTGTCATCCGATTTATACATGCATGCAAAATATCAGCTCAATCAGAAACCGGGAAGTGGGTCAAATTTAACTTACAAGATTTGATTACAGACAGACAGACAGACAGACAGACAGACAGACAGACAGACAGACAGACAGACAGACAGACAGACAGACAACAGACAAGTGAAAGTAAATAAAAGCTTGTAAAAAGGTAGCACTCCGGGAGTGCCGGCAGAAGTGAAAACTTCAATATTAACGTTGTGTTTAATTATAAGTATAAAAATACTATCAGTACATTTTTTTAGCGATTGCGAATGGTCGCTACGGGCGGGCGCGCGCTTGTCTAAGCCCCCTGTGCCGCCTAAACAGAGCAGCACACTCAGGCACGGTAGAAAGAGTGGGAGATACTAGTTCCTCTCCCTTCCCCTCGATCTTACGCTTTTTCGATCAGCATCACGTGACCCTGACGCGAGTTTGAAAGATTTTACCCATACAAAAAAAAGTGCTCAGCGCCGCTAAAGAAGTTTTCACTTCAAAAATCCAAATCTTGAGTTGGCAGAATCTCAACATTCATTCAATCCAGGAAAACTAATCAGCTTTAACATAACATCGAGTTTTTATAGTAACAACGAAAACGTGTTGTCATGATAATTATTTTCATCTGAAATGTCTCAAATGGTTCTTATAGATTAATGAATTCATTTGTGTGGTCTCGCTGTGAAATGAGCCGGTGCAGGTGTGCTTTGTAAACAAATATTACTGCCAGTGACTTCAATTTAGTTAGGATTTAAAGAAAACATCTGCTAGGCTAGACATCAACTTGTCATATTTTTAAGCCAATATTTTATACAAATATATTACGCTCTAAATGTGTATTACGCATGAAGAATTTTAACGTGATGACGTTATTAGGCATACATTTTTTAAATAACTTCAAATATAGTTATTTGAATGGGTACATTATTGATTTTTTCCTACATCTTATGAAATAAATGAACATTATAATAATGTTTATAATGTGATATTCCAAGTTAAGTGACTTTTGGTCTTTGTTGCACTTATTTACAGCTGAACAAGTAAGATTTTATTGTTTATTAACAGAATCTTGCCTATATTTTGTAAAATAATAAGTTAATCTTTCTCTGCATATATAAAAAAAACGAAACAATATGGTGTAGCTTGTGTTCGCGCCCCGCGGCTTTACATGTTTCGTTTTTAATTGTTTAAATTTTTTTAGTGGATTACGATGTCTACGTCAAAATATCTATCCTTATGCCAAACTTCAGTTCAGTCCATTCAGCGGTTTGAGTTGTGCGTTGTAAGATTAGTCAATTACTCACACTTTCGTTTTATACACAAAAGTTTGTTTTGTGGTCAGCTATGACTATAATATATCCCATTGTTTGTAATTATTTTGTCAGTGGGAGAGTTAAGAAAACCGAAATTATAAGGAGTCGAAATCAGAGCTCAATATGAAAATTTAGTGTATTTAAAAAAAATGCGTGAATTAGATTAAAGCAATGTTACGGGTACACTAGTTTTGTTTCAGAAGTAAAAAAATCATAGGTACATACCATCGTCAGTTTCCGACGAAAACTTGATGACATGTCATCTCTTGTGATTGCAATCCTCTCAGTATCCACATTTAACAAATTCCAATCCATGATTGTATAATTAATTGATCAACTTATTAAATTAGGTCACCACTAACTATTATAAACAACAAAGCTCCCAGACAAGCGGCAAACGTACCACCACGGGAAGAACGTAGACGTGATTGACGCGAAAATCTACTATTACCCACGATTAACGATTAGCAATCTCCGTAGTCTCACTTATCTTAGTGATTTTAACGAAAACAAAATGCAATAATGATAGTGACCGTTAGCTGTGTAGCTCTGTATTGTTACTGATGTACCTATATACTATATGTTGTAGGTATATGAATTGGCAGGCCAAAATAAGTGCGGCATTTTGCTTCAACTGGGCGCAGAGAGCCGCTGTGGCTGCCAAGAAGACTCATATTGCATTTGTGTCAGTGTAACTACCAATAGATTCGTCTGTCTAGCATCACTTTCATGTCTAATAGATAAGGTACTAAAACCAATCATGATATAAACAGGAAGCGTTTTAACACAAATCAGAAGTACCTGTGCCAAAGTGTGTGGAAAACAAAATTTGCTATTGGAAATAGATTTATCTGGTCAAAAGAGCTTTGTGATGATGGAATTCGTTACCCATTATTAGTTGGCTAATGGCTAGTAACTTCTCAAACTAGGTGATGCTGGTCAACCAATGCTTGAAATGTAGGAACGTGGTTAGCATTTTCAACATTATATGAATTTATATCCTGAAAGAAATGAAAAGTTAACATTTTACATGATTTTCTTCCCTGAAATACAATAATATTAATATACAACATTTTAAAAACAAATCTTTCTTGAAATAAAAATGTGACATTCGTATAAAGTTATCGACCAATGAAAATGAAATGGAATATATTTATTAACATTTCATGCTACTACGTAGGTAGATATATTTCGTAGGTCGATTGAAGTTCAATGTTTTCAATTTCTTACCAATCGAAATTTTGATTTCCTGACGGGCACATGAGGCGTTTGCGTCTCTTTATCCATATTCCTAGTTGAGTATATATTATACAAAATCAGTCAATATTATAATATTTCAACAGTTTTGTATAATAGGCACCTAAAAATGAATAATATAAAATATTATATTTTCTTATTTCTTAAGTTACATAAATCACACGTTATTATTGTATCGACGCTAATCTGTCAATGCATTAATTCTACACAATAAACTCATTGAAATCACATTAATTATATTTGGCAGCATATCAAATATAATACATAATATGTATTTTTTTTATTGTTTGAATCAAATTTGTACCTATGTAGAATGTAGGTAGGATACAACCGCTATATTATTTTAATTTTACATAAAATTATTTTTTACTTATTTTTTATTAAAAGTAAAATAATATTAAAAAAATTGTATCCTCTAATTTAATTTTTGTACGAATATTGATAAATAAACTGGCAACAATTATTTGACATTGAATTAACAACTCGTTCCTTCATTCATTTTAATGTCATAGGTCATGGGGCTACCAGTTTCCAATAACGATTTATAATAATTAGAGAAAATCCGTATGTAATCTTAATAATAATAATATTGGTATTTGGTATTAATGTGTGGTCTATGATTTTGGATAATATAGCTATTAATGTTTTTATGAATAATTAAAATATTGATACAGTAATCCCAATCGACCCCGATTAAGATTATAGGAAGGTACCTGATGGTACATAATAAATAATAATCCATGTTAAACGCATTATATTAAACTACTCTAAATCTCTAAAGGAATGTATTTTAAAAGAAGGCTTTAAAAAGGCGTTTCATTGAAAACATTTTGTGAAAATCCTTTTAAAGACACTCTCTAAAAGTGGCGAGATGATACGTTTGAATTCATCTTCTATATTTTAATGCATTCATATTAAAAAAAAGGTAGCACTCCGGGAGTGCCGGCAGAAGTGAAAACTTCAATATTAACGTTGTGTTTAATTATAAGTATAAAAATACTATCATTTATGAGGTAGAATACAATGTTTATTTATTGCGCTATCGTACACAAATATGACAATTTATATGTTGTTATTTATAATATTATATCGTTATTTATATATTACATTAAATTTTATCTTTCAGAAAAATCAACTTCCATCCATAATTTCGACGACTTTTACACCATCGTTATTATCAGAATCATCATCCCAAATTTTTACAACTGATACAATTGGTTTATGATAACTGAAGTAAGAAACAAACAGTTTTGATTCGAACCTATTTAAGTGTCTAATAAAGACCGCATCAATAGTAGTTTTGTATTTCGTTGTGCTAAAATTGCGATCATTTGACATAGTTAAACCAAATTCACAGAGCAGCACACTCAAGCACGGTAGAAAGAGTGAGAGATACTAGTTCCTCTCCCTTCCCCTCGATCTTACGCTTTTTCGATCAGCATCACGTGACCCTGACGCGAGTTTGAAAGTTTTTACCCATACAAAAAAGTGCTCAGCGCCGCTAAAGAAGTTTTCACTTCAAAAAATCCCCACTATTGCGAAAAGCTCCCAAACTGGAAACCCTGATTCCGTTCAAATTCGTTCATTCATCATTCGTTCAAAGTTCAATCACATTGTTTTGTTTCTTTCGCGGGTGGCGCGGTTTGTCACTGTCAATTGAAGATTTTTTGTATGATTTCGTATTTTATTACGCGTTTTCTTTTAACAATGGAATAGTTTAAAAACTTATTTAAACAAAAGAAACATCGTCCCTAGATAAGAAACGTCACGAGCTCAGTCTCAGTGAAGATTAGTTCGTCTAGCTTGTACTTGTATCTTTATCTAGAATCTCGGAAATACGGACATCTCCAGTGTTCATAAATTACCGATTTAGTTCGTCGCGTGAAACAGTTCGCAGCGGTCGTTACTTGATACCTGGCGATGGGAAAAGAATACAGTGTATAAATAATAAACATTGTAGGGCCGTTGTTGAGCCAAATTATATTATAGATTTTTCATTATAAATATTTAGTCATGGAGGTGATTTCGGAATATATGACTGATATTTACGCGTTAATGGATCAGCTAGATGAGCATCCGTGGTTATTCGCCTCATTAGCATCGGTGCTGGTTGGTTTGAGTGGTATTCTACCTCTTTTGATCATACCCATCGATTCGTCAGCTGCTTTCGAAGATGGTCGTAAGTATTCTTTATTTTTGTTGTTTTTTTGTACCGTGTTGTTGCCTATTTTTAGAAATTCCGAGTCATCATTCAGTTTTTGTCGAGTTTCGGCGCATGCGTTTTGTTTTTACCAAAATTTAGTAAACTTACTTCCTTGTATTTTGAAACACATGTTATAAAAGTTCTACCCACTTTAACAAAGAATTATTATTATGAATATACCTAATAATTTGAAGTCTCGTTAGCTCAGAGTGGACCTTTATCTGAGAATTTATCATTTCCTGTTAAGTAACAATAATTTATTTATTAAAATGACTTTATAAACTATGCTAAAAGATTATAATTTTAGATTTGAAGAGAATTTGTAATGTATGAGAATATGAACTTGTATTAGGTATTTAGGTATTCAATGGTTTTAGCTGTGTGTTGATAGTTTAGTCACTCATTTCTTTTCTTAATATTTAGAACAAGGTTCATTCAAACACTTATGTGTATAGCTCAAGAACTGCTGAACCAATTTTCATAGTTTTTGATTTGTAGTTTGTAGTATTTGTCTCTATTTGTAATATCAGAATAGCTATTAAAAGCACCTTTTTCAGCAGATAAAACTGCTGGGTGCAACTGGTTATGAATAATTTTAAAAAAAATCCCCAAATTGTCTCACCTTCAGAGTAGATATCTCAGAGCAATGACATTTGAAGTTTAAAATATATAAGCTAGAGCCCCACTACCATACATCATTATAGCACCAACCTTGTCACTATAGGCTTGTCTTCCATAGGCGAGTGTCAGGATGATGTTCGGTAAAGCCAGGAAAGTATTTACCTCACTGACCCAAATTGACATCACATCAACAATAAACGACACAGCATCGACAATACAGATTTAGTTAAAATATCAAGTTCACTCATCACTCATTTCTGTCTAAAAGAAATCACTTTTTGGCTATAAGAGTTTTTTTTATACAACAAAGTAAGAAGACAAGCCCATAATTAGTACAGTGCTACCCAGTCCACTGTGCCAACGCTTCTTACTTCAGAGTCATAAGATAATAAGACCCAGTAATTCTTGCTTGTACATTTTATATTTTTGACAATAACTATACTTGTATAATGTATTTATTTTTGTGTGGTGTACAATAAAACATTATCCATCTATCTATGACAAACTGTGAAGTACACTTTTAAACAAGTGAAATTTAAAAAATACTTTTTAAAAACAAGCTTTAATTATTGTTATCATCTTGCATCATAAAGTACTCGTCAAGACGAATCAAATGAGCCCAAACTCGATGGGGTTGCGTTGTTTTATGACAGAGTTCCTTTGGCCACCTTCCAGCTCCATCATCAGATCAGCTCGATGTCATAAAAATATTGCATTGTCATCCGATTTACACACGCATGCAAATTTTCAGCTCAATTGGATACCGGGAAGTGGGTCAAATTAAACTTGCAAGATTTGATTACAGACAGACAGACAGACAGACAACAGACAGGTGAAAGTAATATAAAGCTTGTAATAAATTAAAGAAACCTACAAATTGTTTTCCTTTCCGCCTCGAAAATCTTTAAAAATGTAGTGTGGTTCTATCTTAAATCTTATGAAATCAACGGTCCGCAGTAATCTTGAGAAACACTCCCAGTTAGTCAATCATTTGACAGATGACTGATTTTGTATCAGATAAATTGATAAGAGCATTTGATACTTTCAAGCACTTTTCAAATTGCTTCTATAGATTCTTGATTATTCTTGTAAAACATGAAGGAATGTTTGTACTAGGACTTGCAGTATTGATGCCATTTCCATTGCCAGTCCCATAAAATCTTGAGACTAACAAAGGCAAACTACACACAAACTTGGGCAAAGTACACAGGTATCGATACTGCAAGCCCTAGGTTGTACCCATTGAAATTTATGCCTTGTGTTAGTCTGGGTTTAAGCTACATGCTCAATCCCCCTGATAAAGTTATCTGCAGAGTAATTTTGTGAAATTACTGGGCTGAAGAGTCTTAATATCTTATTGACTACTGAGTTAAAAGTGTTGGTGCAATGACCTAGTATTTTATATCATTGTAAAATCCTGGGTTGCACTGAACTAATACATCTGGAGAGCATCTTACTCATCTTCTTACTACTTTGCTTTAAAAAAAGTGTATAAGTTCTACAGTTCACTAGATTATGAAAATATTATATTATTGTATTTTCACAAAGATCTATCCATTAGACACCAATATTTAAGTAACATAATCTACATACTAACATAACCTACACAGTTTAAAATAATAAACAATTTCTAATTTTCCTTCCCCGAAAATGATATTTTTGTATGTGTTGCAACATACTCTATAATTTACTCATCAAGTCACTCATGTGCAAATACTTAGTAAAAAAATGTCCTATTGTTTTTAAATCTAAGGCCAAAACTAGGAACTCAGTGCCTAACCATGAAATTAACCCCCCATTCTGCAATCCTGGATCCGTCACTGCGGAAACATGTGTAGCTTATAGCACCCCACTTTTAAGCTGGGAGCTCAGCACTGACAAAGTTTATGGAGCATCAAAGATCAAGTTGCCTGGCAATTGGCATCATAATAACATTAATTGAGAGCACTCGTGCAATGCGATGTGTAACACAATGTATTGTGACAACATTTAGTTTCAATTTCATTATTTATCATTATTTTTCTTTTTATCCTAGCAACACACGAAAGTCATGACATTGTTTATTAGCTTTTTCTTTGGACATTCTTTTTATTTCATTTTATTTATGTGTAGTCAATCTGATGTTATTAATTATTTAGGTTTTACTAATGTGTGTGTACCTTATATTACTAATATTTAATTTAAGAATCATGTAAGTTGTCCACAATTTTATATCTCATATCTAAATATTTGTACACCGGTAATCCGGTAGGGTATTTGAGACAACATATTATTGTTTATCATCTTTTTACAATACTCGATCAAATAAATAAATTTCATTTCATTTCATTCATTTGGTACTTGGAGACAAAATAATACTTTATTTGTAAAATTTGACATGGATACAATAGTTATTTGTTATACAAGAGTGCAAAGTTGCTTTTTTACCGCGTGCTCAGTTTGTATGACCGAGCTAGCGAGGGATTCTAAAATTAAATCACGAGCGTAGCGAGTGATTTATTAATTAGAATCCTGAGCGTTAGCGAGGGAATCAAAAGAGCACAAGGTCAAAAATCTTTGCACTCGAGTGTGACACATAATTTTTCATCCCCCCTCAGCGAGGAAATAACTCAATGCTAAAAGTTTTTTTTAAAATTATTCTCACCATGGATGCGCACAGTGTTGCCAGTGCACTATCTTCAAAAATAACCAGTATTCAATTTTAATTTACGTAGGTACGCTTACTTAGAGTCCTTTTCACGAAATAGGTCCCACGGAATTTAGCGGAACTAATTTTTTATTCTATTATTATTGGACTTCATATTTTAAATCATTTTTATTTGTTACATAAAATAAATACCTTTTTGATTAAGAAATTAAATATGAGAAATTATGAGGCGTTAAAAAGGTTAAGGTATTTAAACTTTTAAAATGTGCAATAGTGGCGTCCCGCAAAAAGGTTTCCTTTCGTGAAAAGCACTCTACCTATTCGTTTTAGTGATTATTTTCTCATTTTTAGTTTATTAGAGTGAGAAATCGTTAATAAAAAAGTTACTAAAAAGTAATACTTAGAAAAAATCTTGCCACTAACTAGATAAAGTTATAAAAAATTGGCTTATTCTATTAACTCTGCTAAATTAACTCAACTATTATTTACTATTACAGTACTATATAATTCATTAAAAACATTATTGCCTCGAAATGTAACTTATATCTAAACAACTAACGTAAATATAGTTCAAAAGAAACGTAATATGTTACAAAAGTAACTTACTGGCAAGGCTGACGGTGCGCCCAAAGCAAATTAAAAAAAAAGTTTACTAAAGAGGTTCTTACTCCGAGTTTTTAACAAATTTAAAAAAGTTGTACACTTATTTCGGTACCATAGAGGTGGAAGTAAATAGGTTTAATTATGTTTTTGTCTCTAGAGGGTAAAGTAAGTTTTAATTTCTCTAGAGGAAAATATAGACTTTTCCAATCAGATATCGATGAGTAAAACTACACTTTCCGAGATAGTGGGATGAAAAAGTATTTTTTTATTATTATACACAAAGAAAATATTTTTCCACAGTTATTTATGGTAATTTCTTTGATTTGCTGTTTATTTCCAGTTGTTCTTATAATAGGTACTTTAGGCAGTTCCTTCAAAGGAAAAACAATTGAGACTTTTTCTTCCCATTAGTTCCTGCAGCATCTTTAAATAGTATTGGCTATTACCTACTAATAATTAAGTTGGAATTTGGCATCTAGGTAGATATTACAGTGTATGGGGTAGAAGTAGATATTAGCTAAGAAAAGATTTTTCCACACAGGTTAAACTGTACCTTAACTCTGCTAAATTAACTGGAGGACTAAGTGACCTATATACCTATATAATATAATATGCATAAATAATATATAATAATATATGTTTAATTATTTCATCATTATAATTACCTATATATAATACCTATTAAGTTAGTACTTTTTCAAATAAAATATGTATATTTATATGTATAAGAATATACCATGACATATAAAAATACATAGCTTACAACATAGTTGTCATCCTATTGTGTTTTTGTGTCTATAAAATAATAATTAAACTTATTTAACCATGCAAACTATAAAGGTAATCTTTTTAATTAAAATTACAATCAAAATTGTAAAACCGGATTTATAATTAGTAGGTAAATTTAAATGATTACATAAACAATGATGCCCCTTTAACATCTGAATCTTTTAAATATAATATTATATATTTATTGTTAATTACAACGGTAATACAACCACTTACAGTAATCAACACAATATTTACAAAAATAAAATACGCAATAAAATAATTTTAAAAGGACACACATTGTGGACATTAAAAAGAAAATATTACAAATCAACATTAAAACAAACATTCATAATTCACGCTCACAATATTTCAAACACGTTAACAATACTTTGCACCAATCATCCGCAAAAAGATCAGTGTCAGGGTATGTATCCAGGAGAGCGTTTAAAGAAGAAACACTACGAGGCAGTGGTGAGTTAGCGCGGGCAACTGTTCTACAGGGAGATACAGCAAACAACCGGTGTTTTCTGCTCCTAATGTAGTTATTGGGTACATAAAAACGGCACACCTTCTCACCAAGATCAGGTGTGTCAATTTTCTCCTGAAGAATTTTGCATACGGTCACTATCTGATTATATGCACGACGGACTTCTAAAGAGTTATACCCTAAGCAACCCAGCAAAAATTTGGTTGGATACATGAAAGGATAATACCCGTACCGTCGTTTGTATAATACCACAACATAGCTGTAAAAAAAAACTCGCGTATTAATTTTGATTTATAATTATTTATTTTAGTGAGATTATCTCAGATCTGGACCATCAACCACTGTTTCAATGTCTGTTCTTCAACAATTCTGCATGCATGAACTACAAATTCTAATATTTTTATTTTGTCCATAAAAACAATACAAAAGCATTTCTAATGGACCCCTGACCCCACACTAGGTCAAGCCTATCTCGTGGGAACTAATGAAAGACATCTGTTATCATGTTCTTCATCATCAGGCATGTTACCATGGTCAAAAATTTAAAATATAGGTGATTAGTCCGTAATTTTAATTACTGAAATAGGTAGTAGGTATATTATGGAGGTAATTTTTTAGTTTGTGAATTTTTAATGAGATAAAAATGGCTGAGATATAACGCTTATAAGTTTTTGGGTGGGGACGCGCTACGTCACTATCTGGTACAAAATGAACCAGAGTTTTGCTAGTGACGTCACGACTCACGACCAAGCAACTTTAGTCTGTTGTATCTCACACTTTTTGATTAAGTCTGTAAATAAAAAATATGTGTGTAATATGTTTTATTAATCTAGGTAAGTACATAAGTACTTACTTGATGAAGAAAAAAAAAATTGGCAACATCCATATTGTCCTAAATCGTGCTTGAGATAATCTCAACTAAAATTAATACATAAGTAGTCTTAGATTGATTACAAATTGCAGGGAGAGAACCCATTCGTCCCCTAAAACTCGTCCCCTTTCCCCATTCGACCCCCAAAATTTTTGAGGTGCCCCCACTCGTCCCCTGATCCATTCCTTACAAACCCATCCATCTAATTAATTTTTTGTTTACCTATTTTAATGTTTTCATATACAAAGTATATAGTTTAGTATCTAAGTGTGTTATCAAAGCAGTTTAAACTGTAGTACGTGAGGGCACAACATGAACTGTGGCTCATAAACAAAGCAAATATAATATTATTATGTATTTTATATTTATATATGACTTATCTCTACATAGTTGGTCGTTGGCTTCATTCGTCTTACCACCGCTTTTGTTTTGATGCGATTTTTGGCGAATTTTTTTATTATGCCAGCCCTAATTGGAACAAATCGCACATTTAGTGAAACACTGATATCATCATCAGCATGTTCGTCCACTGCTGGACATAGGCCTCCCCCATGGCACGCCACTCAACTCGGTCATCCGTCTTTCTTCTCCACCCACCCCCAGCTACCTTCCGGATATCATCGCCCCATCTTGCCCATGGGCGCCCTACACTACGTTTACCGAGACGCGGTCTCCATTTCTGAATAAAACACTGATATTATAATTACAAAAAATAAGTAGTAAATAAGAAGTAGTAACTTAATTATTGAGTTGACTTTAACTCGCGCAAGCGCTATAATAGTCAATAGGTACATAATATTTCACATTTATAATATTAGTTTTGTTTTACAAACATAACGTATTCAAAAACCAAATTCTACGGAACAAAGCCCACCTGTGACATTCTCAGAAGGCTCGACTTACATGCCAAATGCCAATGCTACGCCATGGGACAAGCAAAAAGTATTCCAACGCATGTTTTATTAATTCTATTGTCTTCCAGCTGACCGACTCCTGATTCCTTAGCAACAATGCACGATAGTTATACGTTTATTTGCATTTGTAATATATAAAAGTGTTAACTCTGATTAACTCATAGGGTTTAATTTTTTCAAATTCAAATTCTGCTAACTTTTACAGGGTAAAACGTCATTGACTTAACTGCCAGACAGAAGGATGTTATTATGAAAGATAATACACCCAGTATAAATGGGAAAGAGAGTCATCTTCAAGCTTATATTCTTACTCTTGGAGTTCTATGGCTAAAATTGGGTTGAGGCAGTTTTTTTTAAGATGAGAAGATTGAAAAGTACTTTACGCTTCGGTAGAAAGTCCTACGAACATTGTACTGCGCTGGTCAATTCTAAAGATTAGAGACATGATATGTAGAGTCTATTTATCTTATTTGGCCCAGTAATTTCACTGACCACCTTAACACAGTAAAAAGATAACCCTTCCAAGAAAACTGGGTAAGATCGTGGAAACTTACCCCGTACCCAGACGAGATCTCGTATTAAGACCGTACCCTTAACACTTTGGATGCGGCGGTGTTTTTTATCCAGGGGCCGGAAATTAGTATGGTAAAATCAGTTGAAAAACACACCGTTTGTGTCAGCACAGTTGTTTCGACCTCAATGTGTATTCCAACATAGCAGTTGTGTTGTCAATGTGCTAAAAAATATGATGCAAGCATATATGTACATATACGGATGAAAGTCGAAAAATATTATTGTCCCAATAAAGGAAACAAAGGGTATCTCGTATATTTCCCCGCTAATCTCAAGAAAAACTATAAATATGCGAAACAATCGGTCAACTGGCAGAGATCAAGTCTCTCCTTATCGGCCGTATTCCAATGTCATAGGGTACATTATCTCTCGGCAAGTCTTATCTCCACAGATGACACCTCACGTATTGATAAACTGACAGACGGGTGATAGGAAAGCCCGAGGGAACGACCGAGTCTTGAAATAAGGATAGTTTAATGATTTTTTTCTTTCATTTATTTATCATATTATGAACATACATTTAAAACAAATCAACTAAACAACAATATTTTACAATGAGGTTTGTGTAAAATGTTCCAGTGTACTCGTATGCACTAACTTATGCTCGTGACTTTACACATGTGACAAATCTTTTCTTCTCTCGAGATCTACGTAATTAAAACTATGTTTGTTTCAAATTGAAATCTAATCCGTTCAGTGGTTTTGGTTTCTTTGATAAATCAGTCACACTTTCCTTTTTTTATAATAAAAAATGCGGTTTGCTATGCATAGGTACCTGGTACCTACTTTGATTTTGTTTGATCAGTTAGTTACGCTTTCCTTTTTTTTTAAGTATAAATTTTGGATCCATTATTTTGGACTGAAATCCCTACATCATAATAAACTTTTCAAAATTTAAACTTCATATTTTACGTTACGAAATACACTCTATGTTCTTCAAACCAAAAAGAACACTACAAAAATTACAGAAATCATTAAGATAACACCAACATCATCATCATATCAGCATATATTCGTCCACTACTGGACAAAGGCCTCCATGGCTAGCCACTCAACTCGATCCTCCGTCTTTCTCCATCAACCGCTCCCAGCGACCCTCCGGATACCATCGACCCATCTCGCCCAAGGCCGCCTTACACTACGTTAAAACATAAAACAACACCAACATAAAACTGAGCTGAGCTTCCGCCCGCGGTATTTCCGATGAGCTTTAACATGGGACTCTTCAAAAGGCAAGTGAATAGAGTCTTGAAAGGTAGGCAACGTACCAGCGGTACCCCTGGTATTGCAGGTATCCATAGGCGACGATAGTCACTCACCATCAGGTGGGCCGTCACCTATTACATAAAAAAACTGACAACATAAAATTGACGAAACAACAAATAAAATACATACCCCCCGATTGAGATCATTTGAAAATACTTCCCAAATTAGAAATATGCGTACGCGCATTGAGATTCGCAATAAAAGAAAAAACCTCGAGATTGGCATTTGACACTTTTTATTGTTCGGCCAAAATTCAAGTGAAAACGGTCGCCACCTAATAAAACGGAAATAAAACTATTAAGCATCTAAAAACAACCAAAACTATGTTGAGTAAGAAATGACGCTCACTTTAACGGGATTTTACTTGTCGAACTAGTTTTGAAGACTTTGTAGCTATCTGTAGTAGGTATAATATTTCATCACTTCTGATTTTATACCTATTCTTATTATACGATATCAATAAAATTATATTACTTAACCCTTAAATGGACAATGTTGTTTTTAAACAACATACTGAACATCACAGATAAAATTGACCTTCTTTTAATAATTTTTTTTTTCTATTACACAAATATATTTTTTTTAAAAGTGAAACAAAAATCGTCCATTTAAGGGTTAAATGGGACCACCTGTGAAAATATGCTTTAGGAAACAAAAAACAGATTAAGTGCTTCGTCCTTATGTGAAAATTTCTCGACGTCATAATATACGAGTAATGCGAGCGAGAAAGTCTCACGCGAAGAAGAAGCTCTTAAAAAATAAGTTCCTTCATGTCAGGAACCAGGACAAACCATCTTGCAGACGGAAAAAAGATAGAGAGTGTTACTTATAGTCCTAAAATAATTATTAAGTAATAACACTTGAATACTAAGTGTATAATCATCTGATAAAGGCAATCGATGTTATCAATTATCAAATACTAATAAAATCACTGTTTAACAGGAATTAATAGGAATTATAGCTGTTAACAATGCTTGATAGATATAAAATCAGTAATCAGTAGGTAAGTAGGTATTAAAAGTAGGGTAATGTTATAATTTTATCTATTGAAAACGTGGAATAATTAAATGGATTGAATATTAATACTATGATTAATGCAGTTTATAGTTCAAGAAAACTGGTTTCTCCAATTACATTGCTCATTACATTGCCCAACAAAACTTATATAGTGTGTACAACCCTAGAGTTCAAGTCATAAAAGTAAGAAATCTAACATGACCTAAGAACTGGCCTCTAAATATTTATGTTGTACTATAGCGATGGCGATTAGGGAACCCCCCTACAGAGTTCAAATAAGAAAGAGGGAAGAAAGGAGTTCGCGAACTCCAACCCTGACCTAGACGATCATAAAGAGCCCCCGCTAAGCCCCCTCCCCCTTTAAACAACCCTGCCTTAGACGCCCAGAAAACCTGCTTAGGGTTGTATGAAGAAAGAGGGGGGGGACAAAACCTTAGGGGGTTGACGAACCCCACGTTGAGTAACGTCCAAGACAACAACAAAATCTAGCTCCTGTGTAACTTAACGAGTCACCCATCGAACAAAGAAATCAGCCTGAAAAATATGCGCATACATCACCAAAGAATTATGGTTGTCCTAGAGTTTGTACAAGACTAGGGCATTCGCGAATCCCCCGTAGGAGGTTCGCTAAACCCTGTTTATGAACTGCCCTTTACGACAAAAAAAGAACTTCTGCGTGAATACCCCTTTAGATTTCTTCAAGGTTATATTTTTTTCTCGGCGCTCGCAGCAGACTGCTCGCGCACTTAATATTAGGGATATTTGAATTTTCTAACTGTTCAGAGCGAGCTAAACTATCTATCTAAACACGCACTTTTCTATTCTATTCTAAACACGCACTTTTCTTACTAAAAATTATGCTCGACTTGGTGGGGGCACTGCCGCGCCCCCAGATAATATTTTTGCCCGTCTCCACCTTGCATGCCAAAGATCCGCCCTTGGGCACATACGTCACCAAAGAATAAAGGTCGTCCTAGTCGTCCTCGCGGCGTTCGGAAAACTAGGTAGGAAGTTCGCGAGCCCTTTTTGACTAACGTCCTAGCTGTCCTACCTAGCTGACAAAAAAGCGAACTTCTCGGTCAATAACTTTAAGTGTCACCCATTTAACAAAGTACCCAACCAGTCTGAAAAATATTTATACCTACGCCTACGTCATCGAAGAATCAAGGTCGTTGTACCTTAAATCGACGACCTCTGCTTATCGTAGTTCGACATGATCTGATGTGATAAGCTACATCTTGGTTACTACACAGATATGGCTACTGGAGAGAGAACCGTAGGTTTTTCCATACAGTGGCTGATTGTAATCAGATAAATTTCTGTATGACTGACTATACAGAAAAAAATCTACGTTTTTTATGCCAAATGCTTAAACAATAAAAATATGGATTAGAGAATGCTTTCTTTTTAACCAAGTTCATAGAAAGCAGGAAAGGTTCACATTCGTCGGAATCTAAAAATATAGTATAATTCGTAGAATTTACTTTTTGAAATTATGTGCGTTTCTTCCCAGAAAGATTCCAGATACCAGTTAGAACTGTCTAAACTGAATAAGGAACTGTCCTTCAAATGGGACTTTTTCGAACTAATGGAAAGAAACAGTTATCTTAAAGAAACTGTTTAAAATCTAAAGGAACTACGGGGAATAAACGAATTTGTGGTCAATCTTCAGATCTATTTTTTTACTGATCAAGCTGCCTGATCCGCCGAGAGCAAAATGCAAACTTAATTATTTAATTCTTCCAGCGGGTGCAGCCACGTTGCGGATACTGCTCAGCTTCGCAGTGGGCGGCTTGCTTGGAGACGTGTTCTTGCATCTGTTACCGGAGGCATGGGCCAACGATGTGGCCAACGGTGATGGTAAGTTAGAACTAATTGATTTTCTATGGCATAAATGTGTACCTACCAGTATTGCACGTTATGATTTAACCGACTTTACAAAAGGGTAAGGTTTACAATTGGTATCTTCAACGATTACTCGAAGATGCCTGAACAGATTTCGATATTTTTATTAATTCTATCCAAATCGGTCAAATGATTTTCAAGTAATTATATAAAACTCAAAATGTGCGTCTCCCTCTCACTTTTTGAAAGCGAGCTTGAAATTGGTTTAATATTTTTAATTAATTTTCGGGTCCTGCGTCACACTGAGTCACACACATCGACTCGTCGCTTAGGGGTCGCCGATGTCAAATTTCATAAAAAGAACGACAGCAACAGGACCGCGACGCCAAAGCAATTTGGGTTCAGAATCAACACTGGTCAGTGGCCGTAGCATGCCACACGGGATTCCGCTGAAATGTCAAGAGTAGAACTGTCACCCCATACATTGTACTTTTGTGAATGTATGAGATGACAGTCCTACTCTTGAAGTTTTGTCGGGATTCCGTGTGGCATGCTAGAGCCACTGATACCCGGAAGATTCGTAACGTTTTTGGTTTTCTTTCTTTAAGACTAAATCCAACTTGACAATGGCTCTGCTTCCGTTTCCTATCTGTGATATAAACAGAGTACAGTAGAGTAGTTCATTTGCCCTGAACTAATACAATGCCAATGCCAACGTTTTCCGCATAGATAGCTATAGATTAAATACTGAATACTGGTGCTATTTGTTGTAGGTTTGTTTCTATTGATGCGCACGCGCAGGATTTCTTTTCAAACGACTTTTAAAAGGAGATTGTTTTTTCAATTAATTTGTTACTTGTTACACATTATGTACATAACTCTTTTGTTATTTATTTTTAGAAACTTAAATAATGAAAAATGAAAAGTTAACTTTTTTTCTTGCTCACTGGCAATTTGACATTCTTGCCTGAAAAATACTACTAGGTATAAGTACATAGGTAGTTTTCTCAGTATTTATTAATAAGTTAAATCATATTCAAAGATGAAAAATAAAATACCTAACTACTTTAAATAATATATAAAATAATCTATAATTTAATACTTAGCAATGATATAGGTATTATAAATTTTATTATTTTTATACAAATTTTACCAAAAAAGTGGTAAAATTTGTATTTTAAAAGAGAAAGTAAACAATGTACACTGCAGAACTATTTCACAAATATACAAGAATAGGTATAATCAAAGTTCATTTACCTAACCTAGAGCATTAATATGCATTTGAGCTTGTATGAGAAAACAATATTTTCCTGTTAGGTACATAAGTGTAAATAAACATTGGATGACTGTTGCTTATTCTATGTACTTGAGGTTTTGTGTAACAATGGGATAGTGCTGGGTAATCTGTGGCAAAGTCATTGTTAAGGTTGTCTGTAAGGCATTATGCCTAGTGCGATAAGACCGTCGATTGTTTAGCTTGCATTTAATATGTGTATCCATAGGCAGATTTTATTTTAATCATTGTAAAATTACGAATTTTGCACATACCTATTTCATGGTCAATATTAATTTTTTTTTCTCGGCGCTTGCAGCAAGCTGCTCGCGCACTTATTTTTAAGGATATTTCAACTTTCTAACTGTTCAGAGCGAGCTAAACACACACTTTTCGTAGTAAAAAATATATTATTTTTGTGTGTCTGCACCTTGCCCCCCCCCCCCCCCCCCCCCCCCCAGAACCAAATCCTGGATCCGCCTATGTGTGTATCAGTAAGTTTACTCGTAATTGTACTGGTGGACTGATTGAGTTGGAATTTGGTATAGAGATAGCCTGGAATAACACATAGGGTACATACAGTGCAGCGGGTAAAACCGCTGGGCGCAGTTAATTAGGTAATAATTATCATGGATTTTCATAAAGTATATAACGTGTAATTCTTTTAGGTAAATAGGTATTATGGTCCAAGATTTCAGCTACCTACTACATAACGATTTCACATTATAGGTTCTGTTGTATAAATGAGCTACAACCTTTATACTAATTCACTAATATGACAAATACACACATGTTGAGTGCCAAGTTGAGGTTTTGTGTTATCAATACAACTATATAGGTAACTATCTCAACTAATTAAAGTTCAATATTGAATGACTGTATTACTCATCAGGCAAACCGGTGGGGCGACGTTTTGTGTTCCGAGTGTCTGGGATTTACATAATATACTACCTACCTATTAAATATGTGACATACTTAATGATATATGCAAGAGAAACAGTAAGGCAAAAATATTATAATTTTTACTTTTTTACTCCGAAAAGTGTGTGTTTAGCTCGCTCTGAACAGTTCGAAAATTCAAATATTAAGTGCGCGAGCAGCTTGCTGCGGGCGCCGAGAAAAAAAAATATACGTAGGTCTATATTATGTATAATACATGTATAATATAGTAGAAAAACACTGATAATTTTCTATTAAGGGCGACTAAGTGCCCGCGGGTCCACTAGTTAAATATGCTTCTTTTTTACAAGCTTTTATTTACTTTCACCTGTCTGTCTGTCTGTCTGTCTGTAATCAAATCTTGCAAGTTTAATTTGACCCACTTCCCGGTGTCCGATTAAGCTGAAATTTTGCATGCCTGTATAAATCGGATAACAATGCAATATTTTTATGACATCAAGCTAATATGTTGATGGAGCTGGAAAGTGGCCATAGGATCTCCGTAATTAAACGACGCAACCCCATCGAGTTTGGGCTCATTTGATTCGTCTTGACGCGTACTTTATGGTGCTAGATGTAATTATAATAAAAGCTTGTTTTTAAAAAGTCTTTTTTTTAAATTTCACTTGTTTATTTAATTTAAGCCTTTGACCACGATCTTGCATAATGTTAAGCTATGATGCGGCCATAGATGGCAGCAGACTATACCTAGAAGGCGGGATAAATCCCTCCCTGGCTTCTATGAACATCATGCCGGAATACAGTCGCAATGACCGCTTTGGCGACACGGTTTTGATCTAGTATTAAAATTAGCTATAGTTTTGTTCCGCATTCGATAACATACAATGAATCCCATACTGCGTACATACTATATGGAGATAACACATAAAAAATGTAAACAATATGATTCATGGTGAACATGACTAGTTATCTTATAGTTTACCTATAAACTATATTTAGCGTGAGATAGAGGTAGAATTAGGTCACAGACCTCTTTGTGGTTTATCAATCAGGGCTTGTTTGTGGTCAATTCGTTATTATTTTATGTATTATTATTTCTTGTTTTTTTGAAACACAATAATAAAATAATCTAAGCGTTTACAATCACAATAATATGTTTTTTTGTTTTCGTACCAAAGCTAATGATTGAAAATAAATCGTGAGCAAACATTCCTGATTTGTTCTGCTACCTCTACCTAGTAACGTGTAATTGGTCATTATTATTATAATGCTAGCAGAAATATAAACTATCATGATCGTGGCTTAGCTCCCGTTTTATCTTTCTACGTTTCAGTCAACGTAAAGCCGGAACGCACGGGAATCCGGGACGATTGTGTTCGAATTTTTACGCACCCTGACAATTATAAAGCGAGCGCGGTACTGGCAAGCGGCCGGTGGGATGTCCAAAGTACCGTTGGAAAGACGAAGTACCGAAAGACCTGAAAACATTAAAAGCTGAGTCTTGGGAAGCGACTCTCCTTGTGCCGAACGGCAACACTTAGTTTCGCTACACCCCTTAGTTTGTGTTGATTTCATGTAAAATACTGAATAAATGATAAGGAGTAAACTTTTATTACAAGCACATAAACCAAACCACCCAAATTTGGGTACACACACACACTCATTTTCCACAAATTAGACAGAACAGAACAAAAATATTATAGTCAGTGTGAACTTTGTCACAGACTACGAAAATAGTACGCTACCGGCTAAAATGTTACTTTCAAGTTAGTTTGTATTTTTTATACAATGAAGCAAGAAGACGAGCAAGACGCTCTCCTGATGGTAAGAGATAACGCTGCCCATAATTAGTACCGAGCGCTACCGAGAGCACTGCGCCAACGCTTCTTACTTGAGAGTCGTAAGACGTTAAGACTCTTCAGCCCAGTAATTTCACTAGCTACAGTGCCCTCCTACCGAAGCACAGTAATATTTCACTAAAATTTACATCTTCTTTTTCAGGTCACGTGTCCCTAAGAAGTGGGCTATGGTGCCTCTTCGGTATGCTAGTCTTCATAGTAGTAGAGAAGTTATTCGCCGCCACAGAAGATAAAAAAGAAGAAGAAGATCACGGAGCCAAACTCAATGGCTCCGTCAAGCAGATAGAGATAGAAGAGATTGAGAAGTTGCTGGAGAAAGAGAGGAAAACAAGAGGGAACGGGGAACCGCTGTGTGGGAACGGGACGGTTACAGCGAAACAACTGTATGATTCGTGCATCTTTAATAATAATACTAAAGGTGAGTTGTTTTCTGGACTAGCCTGTCACCAAGCGGAATTATGACAGTAGTAGCTGTGCCGCTTTATAGATGCCTATATAATGTTTCCAAGGACTCAAATTTCAGCCCAATCGGTTCACCTGTTTAGCCGTGAAAGTGTAACATACATAAAGCTTATATTGTATTTATAATTAGCTATAATACTACATAATTATTAGATAAAACTATGTAACTTATTTAAGTGAGCTCTCAAGTCAAATTTTAAATTAACCATAACTTATTCTACAATACTTTTTGTGACTCAAACAACATTCTAATAATATTGAAGAAAGCTGCCTGTATCCAATAGCAGGAGCTTTCTTTTATCTATAAGAGCTTCACACCGAAAAAAAAAAAAGAAAACATACATACATCCATACATTCTAACAAACTTTCCCATTTATAATAGAATAGAAATTACAATCATTTATAATATTAGTAAAATTCACGCATGATGTTAGTGAAGCCAGGAAAGGATTAATCCAGCGGAACTATTCAATTCTTTCTTCGAAAAAAAAAGAATTTTAAACCTTATTAGAAGTTAAAGAAATATTTATTTTTTCAGGTGAGGGCTCGTGTTGCAGCGCGGTACAAAACGGAGAAGTGAACGGGAACAAGTGTCGCGCGGCCGGCTCGCGGTGGATGGGACGTTGTTTACTGCGCGAGGCGAGAGAACTTGCGCACGCGCACACTGCACCTGATAGGAAGGATGTGAGTATATTTTAACCCAGAAAAAATACATTATCAGCCTATGTTCGTCCACTGCTGGACATAGGCCTCCCTCATCGCACGCCACTCAACTCGCTCCTCCGTCTTTCTCCTCCAACCGCTCCCAGCGACCCTCCGGATATCATCGCCCCATCTCGCCCAAGGACGCCCTACACTACGTTTAACCTAACACCCTAAACTCGTCTACCACATCGGTTATCGGTTCTGCGGCAAATGTGACCAGCCCATTGCCGCTTCAGCTTGCTAATCCTTAATTTATATACGTATATTATTAAAATGTGACTGTTTGTTGCAGGTGGCTGGGTACTTGAACCTGATGGCCAACTCTATCGACAACTTCACACACGGGCTCGCAGTGGGAGGCTCATTCCTTGTTGGCTTCAGAGTGGGGCTGCTCACCACATTCGCTATATTAGGTAACATTAACTATTTCTTATGATAAATGATTTATTTCCCATAAATACTTTTTTTTTTTATGCGATGAAGTAGAAGACGAGCAAGACGCTCTCCTGATGTTAAGAGATAACGGCTGCCCATAATCAGTACAGTGTTACCTAGGATTTCACAATTAGGTATGTGAAATTCTAGGAGCACTGCACCAACGCTTCTTACTCAAGAGTCATAAGATGTTAAGACTCTTTAGCCCAGTAATTTCACTAGCTACAGTGCCCTCCTACCGGAGCACAGTAATGTTTGCACATCACTGCTCAGGCGGTAAACTTTCATGCTAATATTACAAGTACACTGCATAGGTACAGGTTGGCACTGCATAGGGTAGGTGGTAGGTTTCTGCATTCCATACAAGTATTATGACTCTCAAACTAGGCGGAAACTTATATTAGGTAACCATATTCGCTATATTAGGTAACTAACTTATGCTCGCAGCTTTGCTCGCATGGCGAAATCCTTTCTTAGCGGAGGTCCACATCATAAAAGGTATCTCTGTTCCAAATTTCAACTCGTTCCGTTCAGGGGTTTGGGCTGTACGCTGATAGATCAGTCAGTCACTCTTTCCTTTTTAACCCCCGACGCAAAAACGACGGGGTGTTATAAGTTTGGCGTGTCTATCTGTCTGTGTGTGTGTGTGTGTGTGTGTGTGTGTGTGTGTGTGTGTGTGTGTGTCTGTCTGTGGCATCGTAGCTCCCGAACGGATGAACGGATTTTGATTTCGTTTTTTTTTGTTTGAAAGTAGTGAGTTAGTCGAGAGTGTTCTTAGCCATGTTTGGTGAAAATCGGTCCAAGATGGCCGCCGCTACAAAATGGCGGATTACTTTTTCTTCCGCGACCCCCTCAATATGGGTATCAAATTAAAGGGCTTAACTAGTAGAATACAACCCACTATATAAAATTTTAAATCCAAGATGGCCGCCACTACAAAATGGTGAATTACGTATTGCGTTGGGGGTTTTTTAAATTTTTAATTTAATTCACTTGTATATATTTAGATGTACTAACTTCTAGCGTCCGTTCTTAGGGTTGCGTACCTCTAAAGGAAAAAACAAAACGCTTATAGGATCACTCGGTCGTCTGTCTGTCAAGACCCTTGTGGGACAAAGTGTCTTAAGAGCGTGTATATCGAGTGACGCTCTCTCGCTCGCACTATTTGACAAATTTTGAAATATAAATTCATAGAATTAATTTATTGAAAATTCCTTAAGAACAGCCCTGCATAATATTATTGCACACATTTTAAAAGTGTTTTTAGTTTGATATATTAAAAAATGGCAAGGAAAGCAATATTGAAAAATATTTTTATTTCAAAAATTCTCATCATGCCATGTTTTAATATATCAAACTGGAAACACTTTTAAAATGTGTGCAATAATATTATGGAGAGCTGTTCTTAAGGAATTTTCAATAAATTAATTCTATGAATTTATATTTCAAAATTTGTCAAATTGTGCGAGCGAGAGAGCGTCACTCGATATTATATACGCTCTTAGTGACCGTTAATTAAATAGATTCATGCTGTGTGTTTTACTATAGACTTGTATTTTATAATACATGTGTTCGAAATAAATTATATTATATAACACAAGCATTAAGTTGCTTAACAGCCTGGCAGTTCTAATTTAATGCTATTTCTACCTCTAAGTTCTCGGAATTAAGGGGGCCCACAGACTATTTATCCTAGTTTTAAAGTAGTTTTAATTGTCTATGGACTCATTTATAAATAAATATTTATTTTTATATTTCAGTGCATGAAATTCCTCACGAAGTTGGTGACTTCGCCATTTTGCTGAAAAGTGGATTTTCACGGTGGGAGGCCGCTAAAGCACAATTGGTAATATATATTGTATTATCTATTTTAAGCCATTTTCCATATACAAAAAATACCATCTACATTTAGATGAGAATAATTAAAATATTCTTTAAAAATAATTAAATCATAAGATTTTTATTATTGTTGTCCATCAGCTAAATATTAAAATTATTTGACGTTTTGAAATTAAAATTGCTGAGATAATATTAAAGTTGGTTGAGTGGGGACGGGCTACGTCATAACTTGCTACGAAATGTTGCACGTCGTGTTTTCATATCATTTTGAGATCCGAGAGTTGATAAAATGTTACATAATATAATTAATGTTTCAGGCGACTGCATCAGCGGGTTTGATCGGCGCCATGACTGCTGTCGTATTCAGTGGAGCCAGGAACTCTATAGGTACAGTATTTTTGACTGATAAAATATACTAAAGGAAAGTATATGTAAGTATTTACCGTGGATAGACTGTACCTGCAGGTTTTTACTGCCTGAGCAGGGATGCGCAAACATTGCTGTACTTCGGAGGGTACTGGGAGGGGCTTTAGAAGGGTACTGTAGCTAGTGAAATTACTGTACTGAAGAGTTAACATCTTGACTCTTGAGTAAGAAGTGTTGGTGAAATTCCTAGAACTTAACATTACTGTGAAATTTTGGGTAGCACTGTACTGATTATGGACTGCGTTCTACCATCAGAAGAACGTATTGCTTGTTTACATCATTGCATAAAATATGAATATCCGTAATAACACTTTATAAAATATCCTGCAATATTTCATTATTATTTCTTATTCACAGAAGCAAAAACGTCCTGGATAGTGCCATTCACGGCGGGCGGGTTCCTCCACATAGCATTAGTGGTGGTTCTACCAGACTTACTGCGCGAGCCGGACAAGATACAGTCCCTGAGACATCTGCTCGCTTTGACCACCGGCATCGCTACCATGGCCTTTATGACGCACTACTTTGGATAAATATATCAATAACTTCAAGTTAATGTATAAGAAGCTCAAGAAAAATCCATTGATATATCAATAATGTACAGAAAAACCCGTCAAGAATGTGAAAGGTGATAAAATCATGATTTACCCGAAAACTCGATCAAAATCATGAAAAAGTGGTACTATCAGTCAAAATCAGTGTTAAAAGTGATAAGTGATAGTTAAAAAGTGTAAACTGATAGTATAACTAACTAATTACATATAATCACATAGCATTAGTGGTGGTTCTTCCAGATTTACTGCGCGAGCCAGACAAGATACAGTCGCTGAGACATCTGCTCGCTTTGACCACCGGCATCGCTACCATGGCCTTTATGACGCACTACTTTGGATAAATATATCAATTATGTACAAAAAATAACCTGCCAAGAATGTAAAAAGTGATAACATCATGATTTACTTGAAAACCCCATAAAAATCATGAAAAACCTACCAAAATCATGAAAGTGGAACTATCAATCAAAATCAGTGCTAAAACTAATAAGTGATAGTTAAAAAGTGTAAACTGATAGTGAAACTAACTTATAACATATAAACACATAGCGTTAGTGGTGGTTCTACCCGACTTACTGCGCGAGCCAGACAAGATTCAGGCGCTGAGACATCTGCTCTCTTTGACCACCGGCATCGCTACCATGGCCTTTATGACGCACTACTTTGGATAAATATATGAGAAAGTTCAAGAAAAATCCATCAAAATTATGAAAAAGTGATGCTATCAGTCAAAATCAGTGTTGAAAGTGAAGTATTTACGTAAAACAAACTTTTGTAGTGGTGGTCATATGACACACTACTTTGGCTAAATATATCAATAATGTATATAAAAAACCAATTTAAAAAGTGATAAAATCATTATGATCAAAATTATACATGAGAACGTTCAAGACCCCCCACAAAATCATGAAAGTGGTACTATCAGTCAAAATCAGTGTTAAAAGTGATAGTTAAAAAGTGTAAACCGATAGTCGCTGAGACATCTGCTCGCTTTGACCACCGGCATCGCCACCATGGCCCTTACGACGCAATACTTTGGATAAATATATCAATAATGTACAAGAATTAACCTGCCAAGAATGTGAAAAGTGATAAATTTGTCACGATTTTACCCGAAATCCCCATCAAAATCATGAAAAACTCCCCAAAATCAGGAAAAAGTGATACTAACAGTCAAAATAAGTGTTAAAAGTGATAAATGATAGTTAAAAACTGATAGTAAAATAACTAAACACATAGCTTCACATTCATTTCTTCAGTTCAGTCTGAGACATCTGCTCGCTTTGACCACTATTTTGGATAAATATATCAATTATATACAAAAAACACGCCACAAATACGTAAAATCATGCAGGAAAGCTAAAATTTAAGAATGAGAAGAAACAAGTGAAATTTAAAAAATACTTTTTAAAAACAAGCTTTAATTATAATTATTATCTTGCATCATAAAGTACTCGTCAAGACGAATCAAATGAGCCCAAACACGATGGGGTTACGTTGTTTTATGACAGAGTTCCTATGGCCACCTTCCAGCTCCATCATCAGATCAGCTCGATATCATAAAAATATTGCATTGTCATCCGATTTACACACGCATGCAAATGTTCAGCTCAGTTGGAAACCGGGAAGTGGGTCAAATTAAACTTGCAAGATTTGATTACAGACAGACAGACAGACAGACAGACAGACAACAGACAGGTGAAAGTAATATAAAGCTTGTAAAATACCACAAAACTTTCCGTCAAAATCAGTGATAAATGATAGTCACAAGTGTAAACTGATAGTTAAAATAAATGATATTGATTGTTCAATATCCATTAAGGAGATTTAATAATATTACGAAAATGATCAGTCAATAAAATGTTAAATCTGTTAAAAAAGTCAGTAAAGTATATTAAAACAAATAAAATACAATATAAAATAGTCATGAGTCATGGTAACCGCAAATATTTCTTTTGCAAAATCAATGAAAAATATCAAAAGAAAATATGAATTATAACACTTTAAACTATCGCGATTTGAACTTATATTTATTTTATTAATCGGGTCTTTGAGCGTAATAATTACGAGAAAAGACCCGATTGTTGAAATGTTAGTTTTACAAAATCAAAATTGTGAATCACTCTTTCTATGAGCAGTAAAATGATCATCGTCAGTAAAAAATCCTGTATAGAAAAAATGGTTAGATAAATAACTTAAATACTAATAAAATCTACGCTAATCATGAAAAATATTTTAGATTTATTGTTGTAATATAAGTAACGCCCTAAAGGCAACCAAAAAGTATTAATTTCGAATTGTATAATGTGTATATAGTTTAGGTTATTTAGGGATAATATTTGTATGAAAAAGCATATTTTTTCAAAAAATTATTTCAAACAATGTACATATTTCAATCAGAGCCCTAGTATCGAAAAATTGGTATCTACAAAAAAAAATTGACAAAATGAAGGTTGTCAATAAAACTCTTAAAGTTAATTCGCGTAATACTCTTATGTATAAATTTACTTTAAAGTTATATTAAATAATTATTTTAAAATATAAATATGATATTTTTAACCAGTGAACTGTAATCGCACCAAAAATAGATTTAAATAAGTTCCATAGAAATTAGAAACAGTTCAATAGAATATAAAAAATACATATTTTAAAAAACTAATGTTAACAGAATTTTCGGATTTGAAGAGATAATTTCTCCACTATTTACTGTACCTAGTACTCTAAATTATATACGTAAGGATTATGTAAAACTAGTGGCCCGCCTTCGCTTCATTCCGAGAACAAAATTATATAACTCCACTTATATACTCTGTAATTTTCACATTTGAGTAACGTATTTCTAGCAATTGCTGTCTAGAACTAAGTGTCTAATGATATCAATATTTTCTAAAAGCTTTTTAGGAAAAAAAAAATAACCGACGAAAACACTGAAATCTTAAAATAAAACTGAGTTAAAATTTTCGTTAATAAAAGATCTAAGACAACCAAGGCGGGAAGCGACTAAGTGATGTAATTTTTTTTTAGGTATATTGAAAAAACGTTCAAAAATCACAAAAATAATAGTAGTACAAAACTCCACTTTACAATGTGATAGATATTAATTTAATTAAGTATTTTTATTTTATTTTATAAGAACATTTTAAGCACTGTTAATTCATTTCACTTGTTATTGTTTTTATTTGTAAATCTAAATATCTGTTGACAGAGATCGTATGGGCTCTGAGTATTCTTAACCTTTTGAACGCCACGGCACAAACGCATTTTCGTGCCCTGTGCGCCAAGGCACAATTTAAAAAAAAATCCTACGAAAGAACTAGTGTTGCCAAGAGTCGATTAATATTTTTATTTCACTTTATTAAGACTGGGTTTTTTGTCGTCTATAGACGTCGTTGGCGTACAGGACCCGCAAGTACTTGTCAAGTATAGGTGACTTTGGCGGTCAAAAGGTTAAGAGAAGCTTAAAATGTATGGGATCACTGTTTAACTACTACCAGGGGGAGGGCATCGGCGGATTTTTTGTATATCAACACTGGTTGTATTTGCTACCCCACTCGTAGCGCCACGTGACGCGCCGTTTAGTAGCGGCCAGTTTAAGGAACTACGCGGGCCTCACGGAATATTCTCTTTAACAAAAAAATCACGACTTCTTATTTTTTTATAAAACTGTTTACCGTATTATTATATAATAAAGTATACATATAAAATATCTAAATTTATTAAATCGATTTTAATATCCCCAGAAATGTAAAATAATCCTCAAAATTATGATTATTTTTTGTTCTAGCGAGGGATCAAGTTATACTGGTCAGGCAAATTGCCTCTCTTTCTAATAAAGCGTATTCTCCAAATAGCTATCCTTGTCTACTGACTCGTATTTAGCCAGTGTTGTGAATATTTTGCCGATTGAATCGATGCATGATAATCGATTAGAGGACAAATGCATAACCACATCTTCGACCAGGTCTAATTGCATGCTATCTTTAGGTACAACTAGCGCATAATATGTTCTGTAGGCCCATGTCCTAGCTTCATTTATTCCTATCCAGTTTTACCCATTGAAAAGTACCTACTGATACCTATTGTCAAGAGCCTAGAGAGACTTATAGAGCCTAAGCTACCTATTTTACCAAATTTGATTAGTTCAGCTGTAAATATGTTAAAAATAGCTAATGTGTATGTTCATTAGAAAATATTCCAAAATAACATTGCAAGAAATGAGTTTTAAGGGGTTTGCCCACTATACCGTACCATATGCCCGTTTGCATTTCTTCTTTCTCTCGTATTTTGCCCGTGTTCAAAACAGAATCTAATCACGAGAATGCAGTACCATTTTCATTTTTGCATGCCTATCAATATAATATGTTGCTTACATGTTCAAGCATCTTTACGTGTTAACCTTTTTCGTTGAACTGGCAACAGATGAACTTTGATGAGTTTTCTTTATTAATAACGGAAACAAGTTTATATTATTATCTTTTTAGCGGTCATCATTCGTGGCTATAAACCCGTACACTCACTGCATTCTGGTCCCTACACGCAGTTGTTTGGCAACATTGCATGCCATGCATAGACCTGTCAGTATCAGCAACATATTCTCAGCGATATTTATTGTTAACGCTCCGTGCAAGGCTCGCAACGATGTTCTCTTACTTTTCAATGCATACAATACTGCCGTGGTATATATATGATGCGGTTATCTACCAAAACCTAATTTTGAGCTATGAGCAATAATGGCATGGGCCAGATGTTCATATTTGTAAATAAACGGCATAAACTCATTTGTATTTATTTCGGCTTTGTGCCGACCGGTTCGATCCTGTACGAGGATCTTCTTTAAGGAGTAGCTGCAGTCGGCACGAAGCCAAAGTAAATACAAGTGAGTTTATGCCGTTTATTTACAAAGGTGAATTTAAATATTCACGAATCGTTTAGTGTAAAAAGGGCCCGATGTTATTTTTCGGTTTGGCATGTTCCTAAGACAATTATTATTATTGTATGATACGGTATAATGGACAGTCACCTTGAAGTCCATGTCATTTATAAGTTGACAACTAGATGGCAGATGATTTTTTATAGTGGGTTATTCTCATAAAATTTTATCATGGCAGTAACGTCACAATTTATTTTTTAGCCCCCCACGCAAAAATACGGGGTGTTATAAGTATGACATGTCTGTCTGTCTCTGTATTACGGATTATTTTTTTGATTTTTTTGAGATTGTTTTTTTTAGGTAGAATTAGTCTAGTGTTCTTAGCCGCCATGAAATGGTGATTACATTTTTTTCCACAACTCCCTCAACATGGGAATTAAACGAAAAGGTTTGATTAGTAGAAAACTACAAAAAAACAGATTTTAATAAACTAACATCTGAAAAACTAAAAGATGGTTGCAACCACAAAATTACATATTTTGAATGCGTTGGGGTTTTTTTTTAATTTTTAATTTAATTCACTTGTGTTGTAAAAATTGGATAGTTCCCGTGTTCCCCACTATTCGTCCCACTAGTGGGGCAGGTGGTACTGTCAAATATTTTTTGCTTCTCACGCGCCCCACTGATTGCGTTTTAGTGTGGCGGGTGATAATATTAAAAAAAGTACACTTCACGCGCCCCATCAGGGCGCTGTAACTCATGCAAAAATATAATTTATTGGGCACGACTAAATGATGAATGGTGTTATTAATGCAAATATTTTGCGAAGAACTAGGAGATCAGAAATTATAAGGAACTATGTACTATTTAGAAGACAAACAACACATTAGAAAATCATCCCATCTGATAATATATTATTAAAATCTCGTATTAAGGTTATTTTAGTCGCACTTTCCTGATTAATTCGAACTTTTATGTACCTTTGTGTAATTTATATGAATGGGATAACATGTGTTTTTTTCATTAATAGACGCAGGTACAGGCAAAGCAGTACAAGTCAACGAATACTCGTATGTAAGACTTCATTTCAATTATGATCTCCTGGTACCTTTTTCTTGTTATCTACCTTGCAAATATGTAAAAGTGATGGAAGAAATGAAGGGTCTTGAGGAAATCTTCATTTCAAATGACAACTATCAAAATTAAAATATCAATATCTCGGAAAGTTCTCGTAGTCTTAGGCTGATGGTGTTTTGGAAGAACCCGCCCCACCATACGCGATCAGTGGGGTGCGTGAGACACAAAAATTATTTGACAGTTTCACCTGCCCCACCAGTGGGGTGGATAGTGGGGCACGCGGGAACTACCCAAAAAATTTGATTTCAACGAAATTTTAACATAAATAAAAAGTAAAGTAAGTAGGTATTTTAGGATGTATCAAAAAAATATGACACGTGAAGTTGCGTAAAGTTACCGTCATTTTCGTGACAAAAGATCATCTCGTATTTTGGTATATAAAAACTATGGCGAATGCGAGTCAGACTTGCGCACAAAAAGCTACGTATCATTCATTATCTATACAACAGGGAGACACTTATATAATATTATGTCTATAATTTATAATATTTACAATATTATCATATAACCTCTTGTTTAGACGCATCACGCGGCGCTGCGAGTAGGTTAGTGAAAACCTACAGTATTGATAAACAAATATAAAATTTGCTAAAATATAAAAATGCTCCGATGCCATTCCCCTGTTTTTTTTTTTCAATCGAGATACCTACAAATTTAATATTTTATTTTTTATGAGCGGAAGAGAATATACCATCCACATCATGAAAACGTCATTTTTTGTTATAGACTAAAATAAGTTCCGAACAAGAAATGAAAACTCTTTTTAAAAGTTATTCACCAAAAACATAAAAACCTGACCTCTTTTTAACCCCGAAGCAAAAACGACGGGGTGTTATAAGTTTGACGTGTCTGTCTGTCTGTCTGTGGCATCGTTGCTCATGTACTTTGTCTTACTTCTGGGTCCCGTACAGATGAACGGATTTTGATCTTGTTTTTTTGTTTGAAAGTAGAGTCGAAAGGTAGTCGAGAGTTTTCTTAGCCGTGTTTGGTGGAAATCGATCAAAGATGGCCGCCGCTACAATTTGGCGGATTATTTTTTTTCTTCACAACCTCGTCAAATGTAAGGGTATGAAATGAAAGGACTTGACTAGTAATATATATATGCATTACATTTAATACATTTAAAATCCAAGATGGCCGTCGCTAAAAAATAGCTGATTAATTATTTTCTCCATAATCCCGTCAATGTGGGCATCAAATTAAAGTTGAAAGGGCTTGACTAGTAGTAGTATATATTATTATGATAAATTTAAAATCAAAGATGGCCACCATCCACAAAATAGGTAATTTGGAAAGCGTTGCGTAGGGGGCAATTTTTTTTTAAATTTAATTCACAAGCTTTTTTTTACATTCGCCTGTCCCGTTGTCTATAATCAAATCTTGCAAGTAAAATTTAATCTACTTCCCAGTTTTCAATTTAGCTTAAACTTTGCATGCATGTGTATAAATCGGATGTCTTTAAGAATCTAAATTTATATATGGAAAGAGTGACTGACTTATTGACTGACTGATCTATCAACGCACAGCCTAAACCGATAGACGGATTGGGTTGAAATTTGGAATATTAATAGGGTTAATGACGTAGACCTCCACTAAGAAAGGATTTTGCCATGCGGGCAAAGCCGCGAGCATAAGCTAGTATTTTATATTTGACTTGTTTAAAACTAAAACGCTATTTTTGCTATAAGATGAAATCGGAACTAACAATGTCTTTGGAAAGCAAAAGTCTTCCTTTATGATTTCCGACATTAACACCATTTAAAACAAAAGATCAGATTTGCAACCGTGCGTATGTTCTGCCTCTTAGTCAAAAATATTATATTATCGCTTTGTAATCGATTACTTGGCATAATCGAGTTTTAAATTGAAACTTTTTCGTTGCCCATCACTAAAACCAGCGTAGCCAATAGGAAAAGTGGGCGGAGTCGTCAAATTGTGAAAAAATTTATTTCAAGGAAAACTTTGTCTATTGCCCCTCTATTGGATATGTCCTCGATGACTACTACTAACAGCAAGACCGGGGAGGGATTTATCCCGCCGTCTGGGTTTCGTCTGCTACCATCTACGTTCTCATTGTTGCGAGATCGTGGTCAAAGGCTATTATGATTTATTTTTTAAAAGAATTTGACTTAGCGCTGTCTTTTTTTCTTTCTCTGTCAATAGGTTTATTGGATTTGTGATTTTTAATTGCATATTAGCAATTACCATATTTTACTTTCAATCATTTTACTCAGTCCCTTAATTATGTTATATTATTTCTAATGTAAAGAATTAACTGGTTTGCTCAGTAACTTTTTATTAATTTACATAAATATTCAGAAATTGTTTAATTTTAGGTACTTTAGTAAGTTATTGCAATTCACGATACGTTTACCTATACATCTAGCATCATAATACGTAAATACATATTTTGTATCAGTGTGTAAAGGATGCAATCTTACTAACTCTGTAAGTTAACTTCACTAAACAATAATAAAATTTACCAGAATGTAAATATATCTACACCTAGCCAATTTGAGCTTGATATTTATACGTTGTGCCCTAATATGACAAATGGACCAAAATAAAATACTTGTTTCTTAAACTTTGTCTTGTAATATTGTATGACAAAGTTATGGACGCCTTTTTGTTATGAGTATGCCATATTAATGAACGTTTTATTTTTGTCAGCTTATACTGAAATGAGCTTTTTGAGTAACTCAAAAAAGTCTCGAGGCGCTATCGTGAATTGCAAAAACTACAATGTAATGTAATAAAATGAGTGCTTAACCTTTCAGTGTAAATAGTAAGTATACGCCCAGTAAAGCGTAGTGTAGCCATTTAAAATGTGATAAATAATGCCATTTATAAGTATTTTTTGTGTAAACTACAATGTTTGATGAATACACAATAAAAATATTACATTATACGAAAATTGTTTTAATTTTTCCACACAGTTATTAAGGTTAGATATAGTACTTGAAAAACGAACGAGAGAACTTGATATTGTGAAAGTGTGTCGCAGGCAAAAAAGAGATCAAATAAAAATACATAGTTCGATTTTAAATATTCAGTTTATTTTTTAATGATAGATTATGATACAGTGAGAGTTTAAAGGCCTTCGCACACATCACATAGTTTATCGACAATCCCAAATCCTGTAACCGCATACTCAGCAAACTAACGAAGACATTGTAAATTACATTTAAAAAAAAACAATGGGATCGCTCGTTACTCGTTCTTCTCAGAGATGCTTTGCGAAACGAGCTGTGGTCTTGAAATAGAAGAAATTGTAAAATTGACTTGCTGCATTGTACAATAAATGATTTTTTATTTGAATTTTATGATCAATAATGCACTTTCCACTCCTCATGGTAATGTTGGCCTCCGAAAAATCGTAAAGTGCCAACGATTTCCAAACAACCCGGATGAGAGTTCACTCACCTATTACATTATCATGTTTTTATTGGATTGACATTATTATAGATGCTTGAATAAACATTTCTCTCTTTCTTATTACTTGTTGTAATGTCCCCCTCATTTGACTATTGAGGAAAGAATGGACAGTACAAAAGAGACCATTTCAAAGATATAATACGCATTGTGTACGAGAGCTTTTATATTAACATTCCTTTAAATAGGATTTCTTATATATCTACATATTATATACTAAAACACAGTCAAAAATGTGAGAAAAATATACTTTTCTGAGATATTTCTTTGATATTCTAATATAAAAATAATCAAAAGAGCTTACAAAAAGAATTGTCTATTTTTCAATATTTATTGTTGACTGTAAAAATGACAGTTAAATAAAATTTAAGCCAATCAAGTAAAAATTAAAAATACAATATAGACCTTTTTCATGGCAACTTTACTAACCCTAATGTTAACTTTACGTAATTTAATACATATTAATATCAATAAAATTATTGTTTCGTTAAATAAATATAAAACGTCTAACTCCGTCTTTTAGTCGTGTCTTCACTCTCTGCTTAACCTCGAAGTCGAAAAAAAAATGGCGTCTTTTCGACAATAAAAAAAAATAGGCACGACTAAAAAAAATAGGAGTAACATTATACACCGCTACGTGCATAAATGTATATGAAAACCGGATTATTGGCTTATTCAACTTTGTCGCATAATATTATACAGCAAAGTTATAAAACACAATTTAAAATGTCGTAATTAATGTCTGTAAGAACATTTAATTTTTGTCTGTTAATATTGGTAGTCACCATCCCCTTTAGCATAGTAAGACATTGACACAAGAGTAGCAACTCCCGTCCCACTGTCAAGACTAAACTGACATATATCAAGACGCTACTCTTGCTACTCGCGCTGTCATTGCATACAATGTGCAGCTACTCCCAATGTCATTGTGCTCTTACAAACGTCAATTACTCTTGACAGTGGGACGGGAGTTGCTACTCTTATGTCAATATCATTCTATGCTAAAGGGGCAGGTAGTAGAATAACAGCTGACACTGTTAAAATTAAAACAATAATGTCAAACCAAAAAGACGGATTAATAGAAAAGATTTACCAAATTGTCCAACACAAAGATAATTTTTGCGGGGTTCGAAGGTATTATATCTATGAAAATATATATTCACAAAAACTGTTATATCCGATATATCTTATGATATATATCAGATATATTATGAAAAATATCAGATATATAAATCCAATTTATTAAGATATTGAACCTTTGAACCCTGCAAATTAGCTAAAAAAATATCTTTTTTTTTGAAACGTAGTATAGTCGATTCGAAAAAGAACGTGCAAATCTTATCACTAAAGAGGTAAATAAATAGTTTACATAACGTAAACTTTTTCGACGCGTTTCATGCAGAACACCTCCTTTGTCTTGGGGCAGATGATGGAGCCGTGCTCCTTCATCATCTCTTTGAGCGCCTGGAAGAAATATACTTTATGAATATGAGGTTATTTAGATTTGTTGTTGAGATTTTTTCAGGGAGAAAGAGTAATTTAAAAATTAACTTAAATTTGTAATAAATAATGTGGCTTTTAAAAGATCGGATGTTTATGTTGTTGATGTATTCGTCTATTTGAGAGAAGTAAGTTATTTCTTTTTGAGGGGAAAGATTCTAATACATATAATTTTTTGTTGGGAATAATGTTTAATGTGTTTTTTTGTAGGGGAAAATGTGTGTGATATGAAAATTTGTGGGGAAACGTATCTAATATGAATTTTTGGTGGATGTGATTTTTTATTGGGGGAATATCAATTTTTGTTGGGGGAAAGTGTCAATATAATTGCGTTCGAGGAGAAAGTGTCAAATATGAATTTCGTTGTAAAAGTGTTGGGGGAAGTATGAAAATGGGATACTTTTATTTATTTATTTATTTTATTCAAAATAACAACAAGTACACGTCTAAAGTTATTACATAAGAATCAGACAGTCTTAAACTTAAACAGTTATAGATTCATTAGAGTAACTTAAATTAAGGCACATGTTAGGTAGGTATCTACAACTGAGATTTCTATGAAAACACTTAATGATAAGAAAAAACAACAGAAAAAAATAATAGGAGATACACTATAAATCAAAAATATAAGTAGGTATATGATAGATATTATGACAGTTGTTAGATATTATGATAAAAGGAAATAATTATGGCGTCTATTAGTGTAAACAATACTACAATTTAGATTTATACACATATTATCTATGAATACATATTATTAATGAATTGAATGGAATATTGTGTGTTGTGAATTGTTTCTTATATAATTTCCTATTTATTTAATATGAGTCTAGAGAATTTTAATTATGTTTTATCTTTAATAATTTTTTATTTGTACTAATGTTATTTTATAAGTATGTACTTTCAGTTTGACATCAAATATCATACTAGGATAAACCTGTGCTATGATATATTCAATGCTTCCCTTCCAATACTTAGCTTATATATTCGCTGAGTAATATGTATTTATAATGGTGTCCAAACAATAACTTAAATAGAATGTTTATAGTAAATACTTATATAGATAGGTAATATGTAGATTTAAAATTGCGATAAGTACATAATAATATATAATTTAGATTGAATAAATATAATAATATGTAGTATCTATGTACTTTTGTACTAGGAACCTTGTTACGACGTAATTGCGTCTGAGCTATAATCTCGTAGCAAAATATAAAATAAGGAATACGATTTAACTTAATTAATGTTACTTATCATACTTAAAAATAAGAGAGAAAAAAAACAGAAAAAAAAGCAGGGTGGTTCATACATAATTGCTTACGTTATATACTTAACATAAGTACCTTAGTATCTCATATCGCATCGTGATTAATAAGTAATAAGTAAGTAATAATATTATAATGAATGTGCGTGGCAACCCAGTAAGTTGCTATTTGCCTGACAGGTAGGTATATAATTAAACTTTAAATTTTACTTAAATATAAAGTTGACGATGTATCTGTACCTATACTTTAATCTAAAACATAAAAACAACATACATACTAGTGTGACTTTGTCTTGAAAGTGCGTGTTTGTAATAGCATGTAGGTTACTTTTTTATTCCTTCTATGCACTATGTCGTCCAGAAACATGTCCAGTGTCCAGGTTTTTAAGTGGCTATAATATAAGCAACCTCATTCTACGTCGTCACGCATTATTCCTAGGTCAAAAGGTCGTACCTTCTCTCCATACACCTGTCCGTTGGGCAGCACCATCGGTTGGTTGTGTTCGTTGAGCGGCGAGCGCGACAGTCTGCAGACGAGGCGCGAGTGGGAGCAGTGCGCGTGCGGCAGAGCCCGCGCCACGCTGTTCAACGGCGGCTGGCAGGTGGGACACGCCGACACACGCGACAACGGGTTGTAACACTGAGTGCGGGGCCGGTTAAGGACTCTTTGCGAGTGTGTGGCTCGTTGTTTTGATGAAATTATTATAGTACATTAATAATAGAAAATATTAACAATCTTTTAACAATATTCGGGTCGCTGGGTTGTAGCACTGAGTGTGGGGGGATGGTAATAATAAAAGCTTGTTTTTAAAAAAAAATCACTTGTCTTTCCACCTACAAAACAAGTATTTGAAAAGAATATTATGGCGTTCAGTTTAAGCCGTCGAAGAAATGTTTCTTTTTTTTCTTCCCCCTATAAAAATAAGTATTTAAAAAGAATATTATGGCGTTAAGTTTAACTTATCGACCATTTTTTGTTTCTTTTTTACTTTCCCCCTATAAAAACAAGAGTTAGAAAAAAATATTATGGCGTTAAGTTTAACCCAGATACTCCTGAAACTATTTTGTACTTTAGATTATCGTAAGTTTTTGATATGTTTATATGTATGTCACCAACTGTCTTGGAAAAATTCTGAATGCCATCAAACTTTTTTTTTTGTTTTTTTTTCTTTCCCCCTATAAAAACATGTATATGAAAAGGATATGGCGTGTTGAGCGCGTGCAATCCGAGCAGCAACGTGGCGGAGAGTGGGGAAGCCCGCGCCGGGTGCAGCAATCTAGCGTGCTCCCGACCGAACTGATTACGGAGGGAAGTCCAACGGGACACTGATAGCAGCGAGCGGTACGGCTCTACGGCTGGAAGAAATGTAGAATATAACGGTATTCCATTCGCCAAAAAATAATAATAATACGTTTAGAATGCACATCCATAGCCTTTTTTTATTGCACACATTTTAAAAGAATTTTAAGTTAGAAATTTAATAAATCTCCCCATGCCATTTTTTTAATTTAAGAATTTATATTGCAAAATGTATCAAAAATTGTCAGCGAAAGAGCGTCCAGTTGTTAAAGAACAAACCCGCTGGTGAATGCTAAAGTAAAGAGGGTTTTCTGAAAAAAAAAAAAAAACATCCACCAGGAGGCAGCACTAAGACATCAGGTCCGAACCTGTCAAGTCTCTGATTACAACTTTTTTGTCCATATGCACGTTAACAAGAAGGTTCGATTCATGAATTATTTATTTTTACAAGCTTTATATTACTTTCACCTGTCTGTTGTCTGTCTGTCTGTCTGTCTGTCTGTAATCAAATCTTGCAAGTTTAATTTGACCCACTTCCCGGTTTCCAATTGAGCTGAAAATTTGCATGCGTGTGTAAATCGGATGACAATGCAATATTTTTATGACATCGAGCTGATCTGATGATGGAGCTGGAAGGTGGCCATAGGAACTCCGTCATAAAACAACGCAACCCCATCGAGTTTGGGCTCATTTGATTCGTCTTGACGAGTACTTTATGATAAAAGACGATAATAATAATTAAAGCTTGTTTTTAAAAAGTATTTCACTTGTTAATTGATAACATTCATAGACAAACACCGAAAATGATCTGTGTCATAGATTTAGGATGGACCACGTGTCATAGTGGCGCCAAATGGATAAAATTTTGGTGACAACCCTCATTATAATGTAAGAATACATACTGGTATCCTTAGGGAAGGCGAGCATCCCCATACAGTGTTGTATATCATCGAGCTGGCCCTCCTCGTACGTTGCGAAGTGTTTCTTGGCGTACTTCACCGCTTCTAGGCGCTTGTCCTCGCGAACTAGCTCTATGAATTCCTGCGAAGGAATATATTATTATATTAGACTAGCGTCCCGTTCCGGCTTTGCCCGGATTTGATATAGCCTATGTTACTCAGGGATAATATGGCATTCTAATGGTGAAAGAATCACCAAAATCTGTCCAGTAGTTTTTGTGTTTATTCGTAACAAACATACAAAAATACAAATCTTTCCTCTTTATAATATTAGTATAGATATAGATAATATTATTTATTCGTTTTCCCCGCGAAGAAAAAAAGTTTTTTTTATAGAATACTAGCTGCACCCAGCAGTTTTGCTTGCTTTACTATATGTAGCCTATGTGTTATTCAAAAGTCTAAGCTATCTCTATATCAAATTTAAGCCCAATCGGTCCACCCGTTTAGGCGTGAAAGAGTAACAAACATACATACATTCTTACAAAACTTTCACGTTTATAATATTATCCGCTTTCCCCGCAAACAAAAGCGAAAAATTTGTCCTACAGTGGGAGAATAGCAGTATTATGTAGTTTTGGGGGCATTTTTTTGGGGGGAGAGTCCTAAATTGTGCGTATTTTTTTCTTTTTCGTGGAGGGAGTAACCCAAAATATGCATTTTTATTTTTTCGAGGGGAGTTCCCTAAATTTTTTTTTTAATGTAATTAAGTAGAAGACGAGCAAGACGCTCTCCTGATGTTAAGAGATAACGGCTGCCCATAATCAGTACAGTGTTACCTAGGATTTCACAATTATGTGAAACTCTAGGAGCACTGCACCAAAGCTTCTTACTCAAGAGTCATGAGATGTTAAGACTCTTTAGCCCAGTAATTTCACTAGCTACAGTGCCCTCCTACCGGAGCACAGTGATGTTTTCACTGCTCAGGCGGTAGAATAACTGGCACTGTTGGGGTACCCACCTAGACGACCTCCTGCAAAGGAAGTCTACCCCCGGTAAAATATTTGCAGTTTTATTTTTCAACCGACAACAAAATGGAGGAGGTTTACAAGTCGATGCATATATGTT
Organism: Hemithea aestivaria; assembly: GCA_947507615.1. NCBI lineage: Eukaryota > Metazoa > Arthropoda > Insecta > Lepidoptera > Geometridae > Hemithea > Hemithea aestivaria. The sequence goes on along the minus strand of OX382345.1, from coordinate 10,453,171 downwards.
TTTATTATGTATGCCCATGCATACGAAGAATTTATTTTAATGTATATTTGATTTAAGATGTGTTATATGGGCTGTGTGTCCGAATTAAATGATTTTTATTTTATTTTTATTTATAACTCTTTATTCGAGGGGAGTCTCAAATTATGTTTTTTTTTTCGGGGGAATAGCACTAAAAATACATATTTTAGAAAGAGTATTTTTTTCAGGTGTTGTTTATTTATTTATTTTATTAATATTACCTGTATCCTGACGTTGAACTCCATGTTGGAGTTGAGTTTCCTCAGCTTGGATTTGTTGTCGGCACACCACTGAAGGCAGCGAGCGGTACGACGCTCTCGTAACTCCGCTTCTACAGCAGCTGCTGCACTGTAGATATCTACAAACAAATTACTATATTATATACATAAATAAAATAAACCTTTCACGAATAAAAAAAAAACCTTTACTCAGATTAATCTACAGTCAAGTTCTTTTAATCGTATTGTCTTAAACATTTATATTTTCCATTTTTGGTCACAATTATTATTCAACTTTTTATATTTTGTTATTGAGCTCTATGGTGAATGCTATGTACGCCTTAATTATTGTTATACACATATAAGAACTAGCATATGTCTAAAATCCTAATTCAAATGTATAATATGTGTCTTGACGACCTCTGTGGCGCGGTGGGCTAATACCCGCCTGCAACGCAGACGCCAGGTTGCGGGTTCGATCCCCGCATGAGGCAAATATTTGTGTGATCCACAGGTATTTGTTTCTGGTCTGTGTGGTTTAAATATCTATTATAAGTATGTATTTACAAAAGAAAAGTATATAAATATTATATCCGTTGTCCTAATCACCATAATACAAGCATTAAGTTGCTTAGTATGGGGTTAGGTGGCGCTGTGTGAATTGTCCTGAAATATTTATTATTTTATTATGAATGTGGCTGTACTTAAATAAATAAATAAATGGTACAATTGTTATTATTAAATTAGTTGTAAATCGGTTTGCCCCTTGGCAAAGGCCTCCCATATACTCTCCCAACAAAAAAAAAATTGTAACTGCACTCAAACTGTTGTGGTCTATGTTATGATTGGCAATAAATGTTTTTTCTTACATTTATAAATGTTTTTTATACAAAAAGGAAAGAGTGATTGACTGACTGAATGGGGGTGACTAGGCTGGATGCTGAGTCAGAATAAGGCTAAAGTTATTCATATTTTGGTAACAAACACTTAACACAATAGATCCCAATGGGTCGATGTGTTGCTGACATAGTCAGCCCCCTATATATGAAGATAAACACTTTAAAAAAATATTTTCTATAACGGTTCAAGTGTTTTTGAGTAATTCGTGAAAATATACAAAAAATCCAAAAAAATGTAAAGCTTAGATTAAGTTAAACAGGCTAGATCATGGTCAAAAGCTAAATAAATATGCTACAATTTATTTCCACTTCATTTCTTCTTTTAACCCTTTGCTCGTTTTTGTGTTCGGTTAAAAAGAAAAGACTAAAGATCCGAATATACTTGCCAACATTAGTAAGGTCCCTCAGTTCTTCAGCATCGGCCAGTTTAGCAGCTGAATCATAGTAGCCACTGCGCAGGAAGTAGTCCACCAACATGCGATCCAAACGGACCTTACGCCAAGAGGTCAGTTGTGACTGGAACACAATAATATCCACTGTGACTACATAATTCCTGACCCACATAAACAGACACAGTATTGACCTTTGTTTTACCCAGGAAAAATGCGTTACGCTTCGTCACTGTACGCTTTGTGTGATCCATTGGTATTTCTTTCTGGTCTGGGTGGTTTTCAGTATTTATTATACATATAAGTATGTATGTATTTACAAAAGAAAAAGTATATATGTCACCGGAAAATAACAAGATTCGTAAGTTTATAAATTTCCTAAAAAAAGTCAGGAAATTTATAAACTTTCGTAGGATTCCAAACGAGAGATAAATTGTATTATTTTACGCCCACATTTTCGTAAATTGATAAACTTACTGAACTAACTCGTAAAATTATAAGTGTGAATACCATAGAGCTACGAAAGTTTTGAAGCGGCCATGACCAAAAAGCGAGAACAGTTGGTTAGGTTAGGTTTGAACAGTGACTAATACGCGCGAGCCGAGCGAGCGAAGCGAGCGTGCCGCGGTAGCGGCCGGCGAAGCGCCAGATACGAGTTTTCTTTTTACTGAATATTTTTTATCTGTAGATGTTCAGAGACGTGGACGCGTCATGAACTCTCTGAATATCTAAAAATATAAATCATTTAGGTATAAAAAAAAACTCGTATCTGGCGCTTCGCCGGCCGCTGCCGCGGCACGCTCGCTTTGCTCGCTCGGCTCGCGCATTGTGGTCACTGTTCAAACCTAACCTAACCAACAGATTTGGATTTTCCAGATTATAGTTTACAGGTTGGCAAGTCTAATTGTACCTAAGTCTATGGTAACAAGCATTGTCACTGTCAACATCGACCAATCAGAGAGCAGTGTGTTATTTTCCGTATTTTAAAAAAGCGTAAAATTAAAAGCTTATCTGTGATTGGTCGATTCGTTTAGTCAATTTATCTCTCGTTTGGAATCCTACGAAAGTTTATAATTTTCCTGACTTTTTTTAGGAAATTTATAAACTTACGAATCTTGTTATTTTCCGGTGACATATATAAGTATTATATTATCCGTTATCCTAACTACCATAACGCAAGCATTAAGTTGCTGAACAAGAACCCAGGGGTTAGGTGGCGTTGTGTAAAATGTCCTGAAATATTTATTTATACCAACCTAAATTTAGGGTACAAGCCTTTAACATAAATACCTTGACTTGTGGTGAAGAGGGTTCAGTCATAGTGGTTGCATGTTCCTTTAGATGCTCCAGACGTTTCTTGCAAACATTCGCTGCCTGTAACTCCTCGTTGATTGCTTCGGAGGATTTGCGCTTCATTGCCTTTAGTTTTTCAACCTGAAACATACATGCATAAATGTCGCTCTTAGCACATAGACTGCGGAAACACAACCGCTGTGTCTTTGTGCGGAAACACACATATGTTGTGATCTGTTTACTAGACTTTTCCATACAAAATTAATTTCTGGCCTAGGGGATACTTCTAAAAAACGCTGCCGCAGTCAAAGTTTTTAAGGGGCCTTTTTAAGGGGTAGACTTCCTTTGCAGGATATTGACTAAGTGGGTACCACCAGTGCCAGTTATTCTATTGCCTGAGCAGTGATGTGCAACTATTACTATGCTTCAGTAGGAAGGCACTGTAGCTAGTGACTCGGGCTTAACATCTTATGAGTAAGAAGTGTTGGTGCAGTGAATCTGAAATTTTACATCATTGTTAAATTCTGGGTAGCACTGTACTGATTATGAGCAGCATTATCTCTTTACATCAGGCCTTGCTCATATTCTTACTTCTTTGTAAAACGGAAGACTAAATGAAAGCCCCCCCCCTCTTCTTATAAGGGTCTAACAGACCTCTCCACTAATTTTATAAACACTAGCTTATGCTCGCGGCTTTGCCCGTATGACAAAATCCTTTCTTAGCATAGGTCTACAGTCTACATCATAAATCCTATCTATCATCAAAATTTCAACCCAATTCGTCCTGCGGTCTAGGCTGTGCGTTGATAGATCAGTCAGTCAATCAGTCACTCCTTCCCTTTATATATTTAGATGATAGTATGTAAGAATGTATGGATGTATGTTTGTTACTTTTTCACGCCTAAACGGATGGACCGATTGAGCTGAAATCTCTTTCTTAGAGAGATAGCATAGACCCTGAATAACATATAGGCACACACAGCATACAGCGGATAAAACAGCTGGGCGCAGCTAGTAAACAATAACTTCATGTTCGGAAGGCACGTTAAACAGTGGGTCCCGGCTGTTTCCTATAAGATATGTGGGAGGCAGTCGTTAGGTCATGTTGCAGGCCCTGTAGTTATCTCGGCGACCTGAAACTGCAACATATAGGTTGCGACACAACCTATAAATTGTGATTTGACTCTGACAGTGTAAGTAGGGTAACCTGTTCTGTTGGAGTATAAACCCCAAATATTATTATTATAACTTATTTATTATTATTGGGTAACCTCAAAATGACCTTAAACCGCTTCGACCATTTCTGATCTTTTGTGGCAGTCCAGTTGAGTTATAATTCACTGCTTAATCCCGTGGCCTCTAGGAAGTTCCAGATGTTTCGGGGAGTGACTTGTTGTATTTCTTCTGGGAGCATAATGTGTTGCCCCAGGTGGATACTTCTGTTGAACATGAGTGGGCCACAGTTGCATAGTATGTGCAAAGCTGTTTCGTCTGATCCGTGGCAGAACCTACAAACCATGTCTTGGCCCAAGCCCATCTTCGTTAAATGTTTGTTTAGTTTGCAGTGTCCAGCGAGTATTCTGGTTACTGCACATGTTATATATCTTTTGAGCTGCAGGAGTTCATTTGATAATTTGGGGTTGTAGCCTTTTATGAGGGCTTTAGATTGTGTATGTCCCGGTAAGGACTTCCACAGATCTTTTGCCTCCAGGTTACTCTTTTGGTTTAGTTTATTATAACTTACCATCCCTCCCAAGAGTGAATCAATCTCTCCAGCGGTGACAGGCTTCTTGGTAGCCGTATCTACCTCCCCAGACATGGATGCAACATGTCGAGCTTCCACATCGAGCACTCGCTGGGCATTGCGGTAGCGCTTGTTGAATACTTCGTATGGGACCTGAAATGTAAGCGCATGTTTAATCTAAACATACAGGGTCTTTGGTTATTCAATACATTGGTGTATAGAGCCTTATTATGTCATTGGCCATGTTTTGAGTGCAATATACGTTCGCAGAATGTATGGTTTTCGAGTTATGTAATTTTTTTGATAAATCAAGGTGACAATTTTAATTTTACTGAATATACTAAAAACCCTGTATAAAAGAAAAGAGTGACTGATTGACTGATCTATCAACGCACAGCCTTAACCGCTGGACGGATTGGGTTGAAATTTGGAACATAGATAGGTTTTATGATGTAGACCTCCGCTAAGAAAGGATTTTACAATGAGGGCAAAGCCGTTAACATAAGCTAGTTTACAATAAATCACAGAGGAGGATGGCTGCACAGGTATACCCAGGCCCGGATTTAGCCAAAATGCCGCCCCCAGTTAAGTTAATTTGCCGCCCCCTGAAAATTTGCCGCCGCCCCCCCAAAATTGCCGCCCTGGGCACTCGCCCCGAATGCCCCTAGTGTAAATCCAGGGCTGGGTATACCCAATATAACATTTCAGTCGCACTACTGTATTATCTTTGTAGTGAAGGACTGGGAATCTGCAGAGCTTAGGTACATCCAGAATTTCGTCTAGAGTACCTACATTTTAACATAATAGGTGTCCACAGCAGTTTTATATGCAGAAAGGTAGCATTTCTGTTATTCTACGATGTATGCTACTTACACACAAAATTTCAGTTCAATCAGTTCTTCAGTTTAAGCGTGAAGAGGTAACAAACACATAGTAATTTTTTTTTTTAATATATTAGGACTTAAATCAAAATCTTTAATAACGAAAATACTGGACATTTATTATAACAAGCAAAATTCATTAACCTTGTATTTGATATATTCCATAATATGTAACTTGACCTCAAACACTGCTGTTTTTACGTAGAATCTATTGTAATGCAGCCATTTTAAGTGGGCAGGAAGGACAACAATAAAAATTGTAGACAATCAAAATATGAATTTACCTTCAATGTGGCATGTTCCAAACATTTTATCTCGTTCATCGTGATCTCAAATATCTTTGATAACGTTTATTTTATAAATTTATGAAGGTATGGCGAAGATTTCACGTCCTTTCTGGCAGATCTACGAATAAAAACAAACCACAGCTGATCGTAGTATAATAATTTTGGTCATATGTCAAAATCGATACATATTGATCAATAAGGCACGAAGCAATTATCAGTTATTATGAAATAACACAGTGATTTAGATAATATTTCGAAAAAAAACATCAATAAACTCACAAATCACAAAGAAATGATTGATGAAGTATGCGAAAAATCTGTTTAGCAGGAAAAAATATGGCGACTGTATAATGTTGCCAAGTTAAAATTATTATTACCCAAGTCCCAAGTTGCTATAATATTATTACGGAAGTAGGTTAAGGGATTAGAATAGAAGAACAAACTAGGCTGCTTTAGAAGTGGTTATTTATTTTAGTTTTTTAATTGCACTACACTCTGCACACAGTTTGCACACCGCTGCGCAATGTTCGAGCACTTCAACACGTAGAAGTTCTAAACTTAACACGTTTGTTCCCTCCTGTGATCCTTATTATACCAATATTTTGATATTCATTTGTTCATTTTCAATCGTATTTTCATATGTTTTGATTGACGCGTTTTTTTATTCCTACTTCATTTCCATTGTCGATTTCGATCGTCTTTTTGTATCATAAAAAATCATTTAAAACTTTCTTTACCTCTCCTTGTCTTGAATTTTCCCATGGTCTCGTTTTTAAGGTTTATACAGATATATTATGTAACACTGGCGGATCCAGGATTTGGTCCTGGAGGGGCCAAGGTGCAGACGGGCAAAAATATTATAATTTTTACTACGAAAAGTGTGTTAAGCTCGCTCTGAACAGTTAGAAAGTTCAAATATCCTTAATAATAAGTGCGCGAGCAGCTTGCTGCGAGCGCCGAGAATAAAATTATAATCTTGACCATGTAATATGTGCTCTACAATTCTTCTGGGGGGACCTTGCCCCCCCCCCCTCCCTAAATCCGCTTATGTTATGTAATAAGAGTGCAGCATCTTCAACAGCAATAGCAGCGGGGTGGGTGTTTGTGAGCCGTTTTGAGGCAGTCTTCTAATAAAAACAAAACAGTGGACGCAATGATAATGCAGTAAAATTCTGTTTGTTTTGTGCTAAGTCTACCAAAAGTATTGCCTGCTGAACAATAATGTGATAAAATACTTTTACAGAATATATTTTACGATAAATCTGTGTAAACTTCAAAATCGGGCAACACTGAAACAGTCAAAAGTTTTGACATTGTAAAAAAATCTTATTGTCACTGTCATAGGCCACAGACTTGAATAAATGTAAGAGCTTCTATAGACGATCAAACCGTAATGTTATTTTGCTTGCTGTAAAATCGAACTGAAGTTGAAAATATTATACAAAAAATTTAATAATAAATTTGCGATACATAAGAGCTGTAAGTACGAATAAATTACCCGATATAATTGTAATAAAAAAAAATAGGAATTAAAATTATGTACATGTTGTATTTCAAAATTTATTATATTCACGTACACGTTTTCTAATTATAATGCAACAGGTTTTGAGTCGAAAATAACAAAAGGAATACCATGATTAAGTTTATAAAGGTATCCAATATAGGTATTTTTAATACAATACCTATTTATTTTATAGTAAAATTCATAATATATTATGTTCTATACCATAGAAAAGGAAGAAACATTTATTTTCATGGCTTGACTCATTTTGATCCACGCGCCACGTTGCACTGTGGGAGTTGGCCATAGACAATATATTTTTCTAAAAAGCCGGCGCGTCAGCGCGTCACTTTCGTTTCGTTACGCAAATCCGCCATTTTGTATGTGGCTGGCGGTGCTTCACCGTATACTTTCTCGGTTCTGTGATTACAACCACGAAAACTAATAAACTTTCTACAAATTGACTTTATAAATTGACTGTGGACGTTACTTGTTATTTTGTGTATTCAATTTAACAGAAAAACCTTGTGCATTCGTGATTTGTGAGTGTCCTATAATTGGAGCGCGTGGCTGAAGTCCCTTTGTTGTAGAATTCTGCTTATTTACGGTAAGTGTTTGGCTAGAATAGTGTTTAAGAGGTAGTTTTAGTGTCGGTTGAGTGTTTGGTGATGCAAGGGAGTGTTAGGATGTGGTTGTTGGAGCGGTATAATAGCGGGAATGTGGTAGCGTCAGTGGCGCGGGTGGTTCGGCGGTGGCGGCGCGGCGCGCGCTTGGTTAGCGGCCGACGACATTATTCTCGTGCGACGCGGCCGCGTCACCTCTTGCTGGCGTGAGAAACGTGTTACTAGTGAACTGTAGTTTCTAGAAGCCTCTGAGACACCTATTGAAACTTTTAATACATATTAATTCAAGTTGTGATTTTAACATTCCATAGTTGGTGAAGTTTTTAGTGTATCAATCGGTTAGGTGTGGATTTTCATCACTAGCATAAAAAAGATTCAAAAAGGTAAACAAGTTGTCTATATTTTTATGAATACATAACATAATATTGTATTTATTTATTGTGGACTTAGATTGTATCAGACATAACCTCACAATATCTTCCCTGGAGAGGCAAACTCGCATCACTTAAGCTAACATAATGTTTAAAACCTGTTCACCAATGTTTTAAAATAATTCATAAATTATTTACTGACTAAATTTAAAACTATGATAATCCATCTTAGGATGTGAGGTCACCGTAACTCATGCTAAAAGCCCCTATAAGTTTATGAGTGATTCTATCGATATAAATCTAAATTTGTGAACTGAGAGAATTGACGAGCTGTGTTTTTATGAAGCTTATTATAGTTTACTTTTTTATAATAAAACAACATAATTTATTGATCTAGAATCTAAATATCCTACACCTATAAATACACCTTACATAATGACTAAATAGACTAGAGACTAAATAGTCCAAGAGTTAATCCTAGGTCCAGAATCAAAGTCAATTTATAAACCTAGTACAATAGACAGTCTTATTTCAACCTAAATTGAACAAATTTATGTCAATATGAAGTTATTTTCTACACCATTTTCACCTCAAATCTAAATTAATCAATGTGGGTGAACATTTTTAATATCATTCCAATTGTAAGTTTATATATTCAATACATTTTTTTTTTTAAAGGTAGCAAATGCCTTTATCGAGAAAAACAAACTAACAATACTACAGCTACTACAGCAGTTGAGAACACTTTTATTAACCACAGATCGGCCACAAGCCAATCTACAGAAAATCCAAGTGCTCCAAAACACTGTCAATACGACATATTCACACAAATATAATATTGAAACAACTAAATAACAAAATAATTCTGAACTTGCAAGGTTTGGCTTCCAATTGTTTGCCCATTCGGTTGTTTTCCATTTTGTTCCTCGGGGTCCCTTAGTCAAATTCTTTCTCTTTCAATCAAAGTTTTATTCCACAAAAGAATTACTCGAACAATTTTCATTTGTTCGAAGTTGTCGGTAAAAGTTTGAACAAATGTTTAAGAATTCTTTGGACGTGCTCTCTTTAATAGTCAAAGTTTGTTTCAGAATAAATGAAATATATTAATGAAAGAACATATTTTTTGAATTCAAACTTTTACTTTTAATAATTTGTAACTTAAGTTCTTTCACAACTTTTAAATTGTTGCTCCTATTGTGTTAATCATTCTTCGATGTTAACTAATTGTAATAATTAGGAGTTGTGTTTGGATAGATTTGTTGAAGAAACCACATCTTACTAAATCTTCCTTACCTATTTTAGTGCTTATTAGAGTTTATAAGGAAGTATGCCAAGTTCTACGTACTAAAAGCAAAGTAAAGATAGTATTTTTTATTTACCTCTGCATTTTGCAAGTCTGGGACTCCTCCAAGTCTAGGAGTGATCTAGACAGTACTCAAACAATTTTATTAATTAATTTTATTACTTATCCTTAAATATCAAGGAAGGATAATCTTCATTAAATGAAAACATATAGGAATTATAATTTTTTGAGAAAATGACTGTACTATTGAGGTTACAAATATTATTAATAACAAGGGTCACCATGGGCGCAATTGACCAATTAAGGCAGACTTTATTATAAACTAGCTGTGCCCAGTGGTTTTACCCACTTTACAGTAGCCCGATAATATGTTATTCCAGGGTCTAAGCTATCTCTATAACAAATTTCAGCTCAATCGGTCCACCCATTTATGTGTGAAAGAGTAACAAACTTACATCCAGACATTCTTTCGCACTTTCATATTTGTAAGATTAGTATTTTTACCTATTTAAGTATTAATTTAAAAACTTCAATGAAGTCTCATATTGTTTCTATTATCTATGTCAAGGTACCTATGTATTCTTATCATTTATCATACAATACACCATTAAACTTGGGTCCTGATTAGAGTTGGGCAAAACTGCTATTTGTCTCACTTTAAGTTAATAATAATATTAGCAGCTTTTAAAAAATATCATTCAGAAAAGCTGCTGCCTGTACCGATTTTTACAATAGAAAATAAATTAACATTTTTAATTTACCCGTGTTATCTTCTTACCTTGAAAATGTATTTATCATTCTTTTTTTATCATATTTAAATAAAGACAATTTTTTCACAAGAGTGGTAAAAATCTAGTATGTACAGACTACAGACAATGCAGGCAATTTGCCCTACAAAAAATATTAATTTAAAATCTGTAATCTTAAACTAAAAAGGTTGGTGGTGAAATAGGCAATTCAACCATATAACAAATATAATCTTGTAGAGCACTTATCTAACTTGGGAATGCTGAAATAGACGAGATGTTCCCAATGGGGAACTCACTCTAACTGAGAACAATTCACACAACACATCTACTAAAAGTTGTACTGATTGTAGATAAAGGATATGAAAAAAAATAATTCTACCTATATTTTTATTTCTGCCTCTATAATATGTTGTAGATAAAATTATCTTCATTTGTAATTGCAACTACACAGTATCAAATCCATTAGAATAAACATTCATAATAGCATGCTTTTATAAGTGCTAAACTATATCCATTCAGCACCCACTAGTACCAATAACTCTTCTAATTGCCTCACCATACATAGCACACAAAAGTAGATATGGGCGTCTATTCGACTCAATCTTATGTACACTGTAAACAATATATAGATGTATACCTAAGTATATTATGCTAAATGCTAGGTGTTTGTTTGCTTCGACCTATCTATGTGCAAGTCACACACACACACATCTATGGTCTTAGATGTCTATCTAGAATCTAGAGCGTTTACTTGTACTGAGTACCTACTGAGAATAAAATCGCATGTTTTGCATGACTAGGGCTGTCAAATGATCTTTTATAAATTAATATTCGGGTTTACATGAAGTAGGTAGATGCTACATCTGCCGTTTTTGCAAATGTTTTGTTTTTTGTGGTAAATGCCTTTATTGAGAAAAAAGGACAATGCAGCTATAAGCTAAAGAACGCTTATACTATCCAGATATCTGCAAACCAATTCACAGAAAATATGTATTACTCTAAACCCTGGTCAGATGTCCAGTCACACATTAGCCATTGAAAATTGTCATATTTTACCCATCTCACGTAATGTAGCAATCGCCCCCCAATAATTCCCAGCCCTTTGTTGTCACAACAATAAGCTAACGCACACGTTTTTAGCTTGCCCGTTGAAGTTTTCCCATACTATAATGCTGTTATTAATGACACCCGCTTCGCAGTGATACTTCGGCGTAAATACGGTCGGATCGCATCCGTTAACGGACATGCATGTGTGAGTCAGGACTGCAACACGCACACATTCACACACGCTAGTGTGACCATGAGATTTGGACATTAGAAACTGAACTATTTATATTTATTATCTTATATTTTATCTTACTAGAATTGCAAACGCGGAAGTTTGTTTAGGCGTATGTAGTGATGAATGGAAGTTTGTTACCCTAAAATAGCCTAATCGGCAGGACCAATTAGCCTTTATTTTGTATACACGTAGTTTAAACTTAGAATAATACACAGACTACCTTTTATTCTGATTTTCCCACAGGATCGGTACATACGCGGGGCGTATTAAAACATACGTTTGTTTTGACGCAAAGCCCAGTATAGCTTTCCTTGTACTTATGTACTTATTCTTATTTCGTGATAAACAACAATAACAGGAAAATTCGTGTAGGCGGACAAAATATGTACTTGTACGTGTATACAAAAGCCATTATGTAGGTAGGTACATATAAAGGTAGACTACAAAATATACCTACAAAAAATACCGTATAAATTAATTATTGTTTGAATAATTTCGGACACAAACACTGTGACACAAGATTTTTATTATTATCAAATGACTAGAACTAAGAAATCAAATTTAAAAGTTGACATGGTATCCCTAGCACCACACAGACACTTATTCAAAGCTGATCAGCATTCGATAGCGTTCCTTTTAAACACCGGCGATGCAATCAACGCACTGACTTATGCATCTTGTACAATAATAATACCGCTTTTGTTCCTCCCGAGGCCGTGAAAGGTGTCTTCAAAACGAGTTCTGCCCATCGCCCCGTCTCGACACTCGATATCGAGTAGGTATATCGTGTTTCTGCTCAATGAGCCGAAGAATGAATTAATTACAATATGACGAAGCGAGCAAGGTGGCTTCAAAGTCCTATACGTACAATATGAGACTAATACGTGTGCCAGACTGATATAGGCGTAATTTTGTGTGCGTTTGTTACATCACGCCTAAACGGGTAAACCAATTGAAATGTTTCTTAGACCTTGAAATAACTCATAGGGTTTTCAGGAGATAAAACTTAGAAATAACGTACCGTAACTTTTTAAAATAAGGATGCGTTTCAACTAACGGGGAACGAAGAAGAGAGAGAATGTATTGTACATTTGACCAATCACAGTTCATGAAAATTTTTACATCTCTGTCTCTGTTTTACAACGCTTTCATTGGATATTTAATATTTAGTATCTATTTATTAGTCCACTTATCTCCGCTCCGCGTTTGTAAAAACGCACTCTTACACTAATAGCCTAATAATATTATGCTTGTATATCATAGGTGTGTGTATAATGTATTAATAGGTTGCTTAACATACCTATGTGTATGTTTAGCGAATAGCCAAATAATTCGACTGGTTTTGGATAGAGATTAGAAATGGCTTCATTAAATATTTAATTAATTCTAAATTCTAATTAGGGGTGTAGCGCTGCCGTTTACGATATGTTGGTACATTAATTATTCGAATTCTTAATTCGTCCTAGAGATAGCTATCGTGTTTTGAACGACAAGAAAAACCGTATCTGAGAAAAACGTTGATTATTCTAAAATATGAATAAAGGCTGCCATGATGTTCATAACTAAAATTGGAGTAATATAACAATACATTTCATAACGTAACATCCCTGAATTTAATCTAATCTATCTACTTACGAAATACTAAACATGAAATTATTAAAAAGCTGTTGCTAACTGTACTTATCAGAATTCTATCGCGTATCTCTTTATTTTATTAGACATTTACAAGCAATTCACCAGTCTCATATTCTTCGTTTAATTACAACGTACAGTTTTCTTAGTAAGCGTTAATTGCTGATCTTCGTAGGCTTAAAAAGCTAGTCAAACTGGATCTCGCTCGCTACTTGAGCGTCTTTTTTTTTCTATTGTGAGAAGACAGGTTATGGGCTATTATGGCTATTTGTTAGCTTAATTGGCGATGCGGTAATGAATAGTGTGGACGAATCGCGATTTTTTTTGGTTCACACGGCTTTGTCGTGTGCAACTTCACTTGTGACGTATTAATATTACCTAATCGTGCGATAGTGGCAAATGTGGGAAAAAATATTATTTATGCACTAGCTAAAAAACTTTTATAAAAATAATATTTACTTTAAAAAACCGTGGTGGCTTGACTGACTAATCTATAATACTGCTGAACGGATAAGGTAGGTGCGTAGTGTAGGGCGCCCATGGGCGAGATGGGGCGATGATATCCAGAGGGTCGCTGGGGGTGGATGGAGAAGAAAGACGGAGGACCGAGTTGAGTGGCGTGCCATGGGGGAGGCCTTTGTCCATCAGTGGACGAATATAGGCTGATGATGATGGATAAGGTTGAAATTTCACACATAGGTATGTAGATAGTTATTATGATGATGATGTCGCCGTAGCTGTACTTAATATGGTACCAGATAATAAAACATAGAAATCGATGTAAATGAGCTTTACATCGTTTCACTAAACATGAAAAGTATTAAATAATTTTCAAAAATAAATTAGCGTAAAGGTAACAAACAAAAAATATCTTCGTCTTGAGAACCTCGCTTTTTAACAAAATGGTAAAAAGAATGAGAACTTTGAATCTGCTAAGGCTAAGTACCTCTAAAGAAGTACCCTCAACGTGTTTGTGTTTTGTATAAAGCGGAGTCTATAATGTTATAGATTTTCTGATATTATCTTTTTTAAATCCACTTGAGCGCAAATGGTTTTCTTTTAAAGCGAATTTGAAAAGAAGTTCCCTTAATTTTTTTTATAATAAAAATAATAATTGCGGTTCGCCTATACAGGTATACCCCGCTTTACGCGAGGGATACGTTCCGGAGAAAATCGCGTTAACTGAATTTCGCGTATATCGAGGTTTATGATTAAACAAAGTCAAAATTTTATACAAAAATGCGAATTGTTTTAATCAATCACTTCAATTCTAAGAACACTTAATGCAATACATAAGATTAATTATTTACACAGAAAATTCATCTATTGTATTTTGGGTAGCGTTTTACGTTCTTATAGAATACGTTTATAACACCCAACACTGTTTTTAATTGTTTGACACACGGTCAACATTATTGTCTAGACTCTGCGATATGTTCAAACCTGAATACATTTTTTAAAGGCATTTGAGCGCGAAATTTGAAATTCGCGTTATAGTGAAATCGCGCGTAACGGGGTCGCGCTAAGCGGGGTATACCTGTACTCCCTACAAGTTACTATAACAGGTTATTCTACTTACACCGCTTCCGCCTCACTTACGGAGAAAGTTGGAGAAGAAGCGCCGCCTGAGAAAGTTATGGGCTACCATCCGATGCCCTCGTGTGAAGTGGGAGCTGAACGCCCTAAGCGAAGAACTGGCCGAAGAAATCAAGGAGTGGAGAGGCGACTCCTGGGAGGCAAAGCTGGCCCAGGCCGCCGAGGATCCCCACCTTACCACCCTCCACCACATCAACCGAGCGCTCACCTGCGCCAAGACCACTGTCTGCCCCCTACTAGACAGCGGTGGGCAGAGGCACTACCCAGCAGAGGAAAGAGCAGAGCTCCTAGCTGACCATCTGGAAGGACAATTCCAGCTGCACCCCATTCCAGCAGATGCAGCAGTGAACACGCGCCAACACCACCAGATGGTCCAGCTCACAGTCGACCGCTTCCTGGACTCCCCGCCAACCCCACTGTCAGGCGACCAATTCATTTCGCCTGACGAGGTCAAGAAAGCCGTCTGCTGGCTCCCGGGAAAGAAGGCCCCAGGACACGACGGCATTCCAAACACCGCACTGATGATGCTGCCTCCCAGAGGCTTGGTGTCCTTATGCCATCTGTTTAACGGCATCCTGCGCACCAGTCACTTCCCAGCAGATTGGAAGCTGGGCAGGATTATTGTGCTGCCCAAGCCAAACAAGGACCGCCGAAAACCGGAGAGTTACCGCCCGATCACCCTACTTAACAACACAGCCAAGTTCTTCGAACGTCTGCTGCTGCGGAGACTGTCGCCACACCTCAGACCCAGAGAGGAGCAGTACGGTTTCCGCGCCGGACACTCGACCACATTGCAGCTGACTAGGGTGATCCACCACATGGCCGAGGAGCTGAACGTGGGACGCCGCACGGTCGCGGTTTTTCTAGACATAGAAAAGGCCTTCGACCGTGTGTGGCACGCTGGACTCCTGTTCAAGATGCTCAGCACAAACCTGGAGCCGCCCCTCATCAGACTGGTGGCATCGTTCCTTGACCAGAGGAAGTTCTACGTGGTAGTTGAGAGCGCCACCTCCTCCACTAGAAGGATCGAAGCAGGAGTGCCGCAGGGGAGCTGTCTATCACCAGTCCTCTACGGCCTCTTCACCAATGACATCCCCGTACTAAACCCAGAAGACCTGAGGGAGGGCGAGCGGGGCATAACGCTAGCCCTCTACACTGATGACAGCGCCTATTTCGCGTCGTCCAAGAAGCCAGAGATCGCCGCGGGGAGGGTGCAAAGAGTCCTCCACAAAATCCCGGAGTGGTTGGACAGGTGGAGGATGGCCGTGAATGTGGCGAAGACACAGGCCTTGCTCACGGGAGCCAGCCGCACCTTCCCCCCACCGCTGCAACTGCGAAACATGGACATCAAGTGGGAAAGCTGTGTGAAGTACCTGGGTGTCCACATAGACCGGACGTTGAGGATGCGCCCCCAGGTGGACCACGCAGTCCACCAGGCGAAGGCTGCACGCGCGCTCCTCCGTCCGGTCTTGTCCTCCAAGCTGCCGCTGCGAACCAAGCTAGGGATTTACAAGTCCTATATAAGAACGCGCTTGACCTACGCTGCCCCAGCGTGGTACGCGCTTTGCTCCGCGCACCAGCGCAAACGCCTCCAGGTGGTCCAGAATGTGGCGTTGCGTCACATTACTGGAGCCGGGCGATACGTGAGGAACGACGTTATCGCCCGTGACACGGGAGTCCCCGAGGTGGGGGAGTTCGTGGCTCGTTTAGCGCGTCGAATGTTCGACCGCGCCGACAACGGGCCGCACCCCCACCTGCACAACATCGCTCCGCACCACGCCAGACCACCTGAGGCGCCACAGACGCGCCCACTGCCGCGCGACATACTCCCCCCCAGGGAGAGCGACGCAGCAGCGTAGGTCCACCGTTGCAGAGCCGCCGTGAGGCGCCCGGAAACGGCAGTCGACTCCGGCGGCCGCCAGTTACCTGAGGGTAGAAGCCCTCTGAGTTGAAGCCAGGGCAAGGAGGAATTACCTCGTGTCCCATCCCCAACCACCCCCCAAGGGGAGGCTGGAAGTATAACGAGAGAGGTACTTACACCGCCAGATTCAAATCACAATCACAGGTTGTGTGGCTAAACCATATGTTGCAGTTTTAGGTCGCCAAGATTAATACAAACCCTGCAACATTACCTAACAACTGCCTCCTACATTTTCTTACTTTTTTGCTTGTCCTGCAAATTATGCGAGAGCTTATTATGTTAGGGAGTGAATGTGTGATTGTGAACCCATTCACGCCTTAATCAATTAAGCTGAAATTAAGTAGGTATGGAGAGAAAAGTTTAGACCCTGGAACAATAACTAAGGTTACTTTTCAGGGCGTAAAAGACAACACATATACCTAACTAGTTACTTTATAACTCCATCTTTATGAACGATGATAAATTTATTGTGTATTCGGGACACTCATTAAATTAGTCCGACTGAGTTTATTATACATAATTGACTCCATTTCCCCCCGTTATTGCAAACGAAACGATGCATTGTACAGTTTTTCTCAGCGCATTTTTAATTAAACTTATTAAACCCTTGAACATACGTCTTAATTAAAGACATAAGTTGTATAAATTTCAGTAACTGAGCGAAGTATTTGCTTAGCTTTGAACTGCAAATGTTTGTCACCATTACTCGATCGCAATTTTGTATTTTAATTGATTTATATTCCATCTGAACTGGTCACCCTAATTACACTGATAGAGTAAAATTATGACATAGGTATATAGGTCAGCTTATTTTAAATGTTTCAGGTCGCCTAGATATTGAGATTCTTTTTTTATAGTCGGTCACTAAGGCGAAACTTCTCTACAAAATTTAATCACATATTTTGTAAAGAAAAAAACTTAATTTCACATAATGTCTCGGTAAGTTAATCGAAGCTTAATACGAGAACATTTATTGCTCTTTTAAACTGAAATACTCTGAAAAAAATATGGCTGTAATCTTGGTGGTGACTGGTGACGTATAATTCGTGTAATGTATGCGCATAATTACTGAGTCAGATGCCGTCGCGTGAACCGACCTAGGGTTGCCATTTGCCATTATGTCGAAATATTACACCATTAATCTGATTTAGGATTAACTGCCTTGGTGGGAAATTGAGGCTGAATTTGCCACCCGCGTGTTAGGGTGGGTTGCTTTGATAAAATTGAGACTGGTTACATCGCACATGTTTTCTAGTGTTTTTTGAAAGAAATTAAGAATATGTGAGGACTGACAGACATTGGCGCTGCTGGCAGACTAGCAGACCGTCTGTCTAGATAGCTGTATGAATTCCATTGATCTGCGCCCAGCGGTTTTACCCGCTGAAAAGTAACTTAGAGTATAAGCTAAGCTACCTTCAAAGCAAATTATTTCATTGGCCGTTAAGGGATGTTATAGTAACATGCATCTATGTTGTACATGCATATCTTCTAAATATATGTATAAAAGTAAAGAGTGACTCACGGATCTATCAACGTACAGCCTAAATCGCTGGACGGATTGGGTTGAATTTTGGAAAACAGGTAGGTTTTATGACGTAGACCTCCGCTAAGAAAGGGTTTTGCCATGCGGACAAAACCGCGAACATAAGCTAGTATAATATATATACAAACTTTCGCATTAATAATTTAAAATACGTCTAGTCTAGACTCTAGATCCACTGGTCAACCCTGACTCAGTATTTTTACCTACCGCCGGTACACTTATCTCAAATTGGTTGTCACTCGGACGGATGCCGCGGGGATTTTCCTCGCCACGGCTACCTGACTGCGTATTTTTAGATAAACTCATAACAATGCGAAGAGAATGATGCAGAATGGAGCATTGTGAACGGAGCTGATCGTAATCGCTAGTATTTAATTCATTGTCATCTGCAGACTTAACTATGTATTTTAGTAGCGTACTGCTAAAAATAAATAGATAAAACTAGCTGCCCTCAGCGGGTCTACCCGCTTTACTACAGCTTATGTGTTATTCCAGGGTCTAAGCTATCTCTATACCAAATTTCAGCTCAATCGTCCACCCGTTTAGGCGTGAAAGAGTAACAAACATACATCCATACATTCTTACAAACATTCATGTTTATAATATTAGTAAGTTTGTCAGGACATTTTCACACATCGCGATCTAGTCTCACAAATAAATGATAAAGAGTCTTAGGGCTTGTTCACGTGAACGCGCGAGCGCGGGCGCGGGCGCGGGCGCGAAATATCAAACTTATGACGTGCTATGAAGGTGTTCACGTACAACGCACGTGCGGTGTGAGCAAAGTTTGTCGCGCCCGCGCCCGCGCCCTCGCCCGCGTGTTATAGCGTGAACAAGCACTTAGCTTTTGTTGCTATGATATTTATTTTGTTTTTATGCGGGGGTAGACTTCCTTTGCAGGAGGTCGTCTAGGTGGGTACCCCAACAGTGCCAGTTATTCTACCGTCTGAGCAGTGATGTGCAAACATTACTGTGCTTCGGTAGGAGGGCACTGTAGCTAGTGAAATTACTGGGCTAAAGAGTCTTAACATCTTATGACTCTTGAGTAAGAAGCTTTGGTGCAGTGCACCTAGAATTGCACATCATTGTGAAATTCTGGGTAGCACTGTACTGATTATGGGCAGCGTTATCTCTTAACATCAGGAGAGCGTCTTGCTCGTCTTCTTACTTCTCCACATAAAAAAAAAATATATATATAATATGATTCAAGGCATAAACTTAGGTATTCTTTTGTAAGGCATAAACTCATCATAAATCCCATTTTGGATAGAAAGGGATTTATACTGCTTTGTAGATTTATTCAGTTAGATTCTATCTTCCGGTCACATCATCGCTTAATATGACTTTAAATAGCGGTCAAAAGCTAACTTATTCTGGATAAGAAAAAAACTGAATGAAGCTATCTCCATGACATTGATAACAAAGAAACAATAATATCTAGTAACATTGTGAATACTTACGTGCACACATCGCGCCATTAATTTGTTATCTGCCTTGAACTAGAAACGTACATTTCCATGACTCGACGAACGCACACTTTCATACTACTTAAAATGGGCAGACGCCACGCTTTAAAAAACATAACCGTCGTCGTACAGTTAGTAGTAAAGAATACGTTTTTTAGATCGATTCGAACCTAATAATTATCGAGTTAGTTTTTGGAATCTGTTTTTCTTCAAAACATATATTCGCTCACTTATAACGACAATGTGACATCCCAAAAGCATTTGCAGAACGACGCAAAAAAATTAAAGTAGTAAAATTATTTTTTTTAGGTTTCCGTAGTCAACAAGTAAGCCTTATGGTTTCGCTTTGTCTATCCGTCCGTCCGTCTGTCCGCGGCTTTACGGAGAAACTATAAGTCCTAGAAGCTGTAATTTTGCATAGATATGGTCAACAGCAAGGGTAAGAGAATGGTACAAAAAATATTGTACCTTCTAATTGCATGTGCCCACCAGGATCCTTAGAAATACTTATGTGCAAACTACACTAAGACCTTATTATGTACCTAATTCTAAGGGAGCAAATAAAGTATTGAGTATTGAAATATTCAAAAATTACCTCCCGAACATGTAAGATGTGGATGATTTTTTTTTTCTGAAGCCATCATAATATGGGGGTATCTTTTGTTATTTTTGAGATTTAACACTGTTATCGTGACTTAGGTATAATTTATATAATTAAATTTGATGGTATGTGTTATTATTACTATACCCTGTGAATATACTTATGTCAGCCATTTTGTGTATAAATTAATCTTATTAGTTGCTAGCTTGGCACGTTTTACACGCCATATGGGCCGATCGATAATATGGCTCATATTATCCTCAATGCGTCCACTTTGATTCTTTGTAATAAAACGATGAACGCTCTTTATAAATCCGGTTTTGAAATACCAAAATAACTATTGACTGATGATCTGTTTAGTCATTAATATTATTAATCGGTTTAAGTTAGAGGAATTTTATTTTTATTATATAGATCGCCAAGGCGTCAGTTTTATTTGCGACTGAGAAAAATAAAGAATAATACAAGTCTGTTATACTTAGAGAACTGTGTAAAATGACGTGTACCCATTCCAAGAGTTTATACAAGTAAAACTCTCACAAAAACAACTAGCACAAAACTAATATAAATTACTAGGTGTTGTTTCACATCAGGACATCACTTTTCATTACAGTATTTTTCAAAGTTAGATAAAACATGGCAATTTGTCTAAACCCGGTGTCTTTTAACGAAACTTCGCTCTCATGAATGAATTATAAATTATTTTTAGACAAAAACGACGCACAACAATAATTTATCACCCAATCATCAATTCACACGGTTATCTACACAAATAAACCTTGTTTAATCGGCTCAATAGTTTCGAATATTATCGAAAACGTTATAAACTAACGCTCAGTTGTATTGCGGTGGGGGTCGTTAAGACCCCTCGCCTCACCCCACATTCATGAAAGCTCCCGCTTTGCCCACCACCCCCTATTCGCTGACCGACCTATTAAAATTGTAATTACTGCCAGGCATTGTGTATTATTGTCGAAATGATGTCATATTGATTGTGAGCCCGCTCCACCTCGATTCATATTTTCGTTTTATTGTTTGTTTAATTTTTTCGTGTTTTTTTCCGCAGTTGTTGCGTAGGAAAAACGCCCCTGAAGGTTGAAGTACGTTCTATTATGTCGTGTCAGACCGCCTTTTACAAGCTTTTATTTATAATAATGTTGCAAATACTTTCTTTTATAAAATCCTCAATGTCCTAACAAAACCTTGATATCTTGATAATAGCTGAATTAACTGTTTTACATATTAGCAATTCTTATTATACACAGTCTAAAAGATAAACATAACAATAAATATTTATACTGCATTATTCATTCTATCAATACCAAAATCTTAAAAAAACGAATTAAACATAAAGTAGGTTGCATAAGTGCCAAGGAAGTGTAACCTCGAAATCTTATGCCAAGCAGACCCATCTCTACAAAGAATTAAAAAAGTAATAAAAAAGTTTTAATGCACACAGGAAGTGACTATACTATAGTCAAGACGACGTCCTAGACGTTTTGTCTTGTTCTGGTGAAACAATGGAGCTCTGAATTACACTAATAAAACATTGTACGTAAGCTTACTGCGTGGTTTATAGTACTCGCAAAATGTTAATGTGAAGTCTAGAACGATCTCAGAAGTGGGATACATTGTGGAAATAACTTCCACTGTTCTACTAATATTTAAAATGAGAATTTTTAGATTTTTAAAGGCTAGTTACGATTAAAAAATTATGCGTTGTTGCCTTTTCATGACAAAATTACTAAACGCTATTGAAACTAAACTAGCTTGATATAAAAAGGTGTTTTTCAATGGGAGTGACCTGCGCAGCTAGTAAATGAATGCGTGCATTGTTTTACATTGCCTAGATTGTATTCTCACAAAAACTAGAGTGTGGAGTGAAATGCCTGCATTTAAAACATACGATAGGGGTTATAATGGCGTTTAATTCGCACAATGGCGCCGACAAAGCGTCCTCGAACAAAGGATAATGTGATTTCCACAAAAGCTCTGCGAGGGAGACATGACAAACTCCACCAATATAGGCGCTTGTGTACCGAATACAAGCCTGATTCTACGTAACCATTTATTGGTATTAACTTCAGACTTCAGGGTCAAATGTTTTCTTATAAATTAATGAGTGCCTACTTTGTTATAGGTTAAAGTTACGTAAAGGCTACCCTGGAAACTATTAAGATATATACAACCCCAGGTATTATTGGGTTGTGTAACGAAAGTAAAAAGAAATACCTATATAAAAAACATAGACACACAGCCAGTTAAAATACAGTAAATTGTATACTATAAAAACACAGTAAATTGTATATATAATATTGTATAGGTAAAATACAGTAAATGGTATATATATAATGTTGGTATACATTTATGTTAGCGCCTTTGTTAAAATGACTATTTTTGAATGACTTATTTCCGTTACTATTTTAATTGAATTGAATTATTGCTCATAAGAAGCAATAATTCAAGGAATAACAATTATCAGTTAATTTATTGTTGAAAATGATAATAAAAATAGTCTTGAGAATTTAGAAATATTGTAACCATTTTATCGTGTTAATAAGATTGTAATTGATTAAGAGTCCACCTCGCACTCTGCGAGTCTTTCTCAAGTTTGCAACCTAAAAGTTGTTAACACTCAAGTAAAGTTCGAGCCGAGGTTTATCGGCGAGAAACATTATTGAATGTGATTGTAAAATAGTATTAAGAATTTAGAAATAATGAAGTGATTTTATTATTGAAATAAGATTGTGTAAAATACTAAATTGACAATGGGTTGACTGTAGTCTTTTCTCAAGGTCGCAATGTGAAAGTTGTTTACAATAACCGAGTTAATGTTAAGAGGGTAAGCCCTCACAATTGTTACTTTTCTGGTGGCATCGGTAGCGTGAAGAGCTCTAATAAAAGTGTTACTGCATCTCAACTGGTATTATCATTTTACAAGAACCTCCATGGCGGACAGAAGTCTCAGACACCACATCAAATTAACCAACAACAGAGAACCATTCTCCAACATCAGAGCCGGCATCTAACATTTATGGGTCTGATTCGAATTTTAACATAATATAAAAAAAGTTGAAAGGTCCATTTCTGTCGATATTAGAATAGAATACCACTGCAAACCATAATAACACAGAAAGACAGTTATATAAGAATATCAGTTATAACAGCATTAAAGATAACAAGCTGCGCCCAGCGGTTTTACCCGCAGTACTTATGTAGCCTATGTGTTATTCCAGGGTATAATCTATCTCTATACACAATTTCAGCTCAATCGGTCCACCCGTTTAGGCGTGAAAGATTAACAAAAATCCAGACATCCATTCTTACAAACTTTCACATTTATAATATTGGTAAGATTGAATTGTTGTTACAATAAAGAGTTGTCTATTAGTGAGATACACCAATTTATTAACTAAATTGAAAGATTACTACTATGCCGTATAGTATAGTAGGTGTATATCTATCTCGGTCATGCGTCAGAACTCTCGAAGACAACGTCTCCACGACCTTGCGTCGCCCGGTTACCGAGCCACTTGCGAATCGAGGTCTCGTCATTTACTCGTATTTATTTCTTTATTGCCACTGCAGGGGTCGAATGGTGCTTGTGCAACACAAGTTGTGTTGCATAATCTCGTTCATTGTCGTATTTGTTGGCGATTTTATTCTTTAAATAGACTGCAGGTTCATATGAGCCATCTTTAATACTAATAAGTAAGATCGTCTTCTTCCATTTCTTTCGTTTAGTCGTTCCGTTCACAATCTTACTTCTTTTAGAGGATATTCGGAGACTATATTTATGTTGCGCGCTCTGTAAGCGATCCCAATTATAACTAAGTCTATGAAGAATGATTGTAGTCTGAAATGGCTAGTTTTTAGGACCTTCCTTCATATTAAATAAATACTAAGATAAAGATAACAAGCGGTAGGAGTATATTAAATACAATATTGGATATACTTAAACTCTTTCTTATTCTGTACATTATATTTTTGCCTTTATATTATATTTTTGTATTTATCTGTAGTAAATTGAATAAACATTGCGTAAAATAACCAATTACATACATGTAATACATACGTCTGAGAAAAATGAAATAAAGGTTTATTTACCTTCGTTAATCAAATAAAATAACATACTAGATTATTTATTTAAGGATTCTGCGAATTTGGCCCTAGTTGAGTTGTGTTATAGGTTTTACATTGATATACATATTAGATGTTTTATTTGTGTTCTGTTGAAAGGGTTATACTTACACTCACTAGATACCTTTATAAAATAAGTAAAATGGAGATAAAACACAGAAGTTGCAAAACTTTTGTCACTACAGAAAGTGGTGAGGGCAAAATTAACATCAGCCAAAACAAATATTATTTTAGACCAAGCCAAGGGTTCCATGACTTATGGTGTTTGGTCATGACTCGCCAATGAAGGCAAAAAGAGTCTCGTTTTTGTCGCACTGTCTTCATATTAGAGACTTTCCTACGATTTGTATAATGATCCATCGGGCAGGTGATCTAACGATACTAGGCATAAAATAAAATAAAAGTTTTTTACAAATTTATGTTGTCTTAAGCTCCGAGAAATGTAAAGAATGAATGACGAGAAGATTCCTATGTTATTTGTGTATGTTCTCTATATATTTTGGTCTCTCACTAATCAGTTTCGCGGTTCGTGGGCGTTACGTGGAGCAACGTTTAAGGTTGTCTAAAAATACACGTGCGATGTTATCGAACATTCGCTAGTGATAAGTTTTAATGGTATTTTGCATTTATCCACTAGACTACTAATAAGTACGATTAGTGTACTTGTTGTTTTAGTGTATACTGTTCAGATTGCAGGAAAGACTTGAATCTCATTCGCATAAAGTAGAAGAATCGGTCAAGAGAAAGGAAGCCTATAGTAGTTGAAATACTGCGACAATTTTGACTTAGAATGAAAATACATTGTACGGGAGCGACCCTGTAGTGGGTCAAGGATTGAACATACATTAACTTTAATTAGAATTGGTTGATGTTAACTTATAACATGAAACAAATTTCAGAAACATTTTATACCCATAAATTCATCAACATGGAAAACAGTAGAAAGAAAACATTGGCCGCACCTGTCCGATATGAATTGTCTCAATTAGAAATGAAAATTAGTTTTACAAAGTTTTACACCTTTTTTACAAAGTTCGACCGATAGAAATGATTACCTACAATTACACATATTTTTATATTATTATTCAAATAAAAACGCAGATGCACCCACAGCTGGGATGAAAATAAACAGATGTGACATCCGATAATTGCACCTGGATGCCCTTTGTGAAATGGTGAAATAATATTAAAACCATCTAATATAGTGGCTTTTACTTACATGCCATAGGTACAATGTAACTGCTAACGTTTCACAAATGTTCTTGGTTGAGTGTTTTTCTTCTTCCTTATTAAACTAATATTCCTCAAATAGAGTTGTAAGAAGTAAAAAGTAGCTAAAGTAATTTAGCTTCACTTAATTCTGCTGACTGCTGGTGTTAGGCCTCCTGCTCCACTCTTCTCTTAGTCTGGGACCGATCGCATCCAGGTCTTTTCTCCAATACAATGATCAACCTAGATATCATAAAATAGCTCTATAGCAACATAAGCTACTAACAGCAACATATAGGTGAGCCACACAACCTAAAAATTGTGATTTGACTCTGACATTGTAAGTAGGGTAACCTGTTCTGTTGGAGTAAATAAACCCCAATATTATTATTATAGGTTTTCTATACCTTCAGTGGGTGTCCCAGATGATTGATATGCAGCGATATTGCCTCCTGCATGGTTCCTTACTAACGTATCAAACGAACGGAAAAGTTGAAAGGTGAATGCAGTGCAGTAATAAAATGGCATTATACATGATGACTAACAAAATTGTGGGTTCGAATTAGATTTCAAACGTTGAACACGTTTTCAGTCATATAGTGTTATTTCATATAGGTTTGAATGCGATCATGGCATTGTTTATCGCGCGCCGCTCGCCGTGCCATAATACAGGATTTATGTCTCAATTTCGTGTGCCCGTAGCGTATAAACTCGCGACATGACTTGTGTGGTATCCACTATCCACCATCCAACCGTATTGTTCTTATGGTCCTGCTGCAGATTGCATCTGTGTGTTATAACGTGATATCTACAGAACAGTTGGAAATTGGAAAAATATGGTCTTGTAAAAGACCACAGCTGTATGGCTACATCTATTTGGACTATTTAGCTACTGCAATCCATAATATTAACTCAATGAAAACTGTATTATTAAAAGCATCTAGCTACCTACTTATAATTATCATTACTGTTTGTTTGGATCTCCTTCATCAAAAATATTGTACAATTTTTTGATGAAGGAGATGACAGAGAAAGATTTAGAGATGACCTGGCCTCTTCCAAGACCTGGGCTGGTGACATAAGAAAGATATGGAGGAATTTTAGGGAGGAGATTTACCTTTGACTAGCAGTAGTATAAACTAACAAAATCAATCTTTAAAGTAGTTTTAGGTCTTGAATATTTTCTTTATTTTAAAATTTAAGCGCCATTTTGAGAGACATCTCATTACAATTTAGATGATATCTTGAGTAGAATCCTCTCAATATGAATAATGCATTAGTTATAAGATATTCGACCCATAACAAAATCATCACTGTTCTTTTGCATTTTTATACGTTGATTTTATCAGCATCTTAGGGGTTTGATAAAGATATGACCTTCATCGTAGACCTTTCAAAAGTTAGAAAAACAATAAAACCATTTTATAACTCGTCTTAAAAATTTATGTTGTTTGTCACAACGATCTACAATCATTAGAGGAACCAATTATTATGATTAAAAATTCTAGTTACTGTGCAGTTGGTCGTTAATGTCATCTCCGTATATGGCTCGAGGCATTTTTCTCACAGTTGGAAACGAGTTAAACCGTTTTCAGTTCTGCTTTATGCGTGTTTTATCGCACACTTACGTAATTAAAGCACCAGCCGTGTACCGCACGGGGCGATCATTAAAATGTATTTAATGGCGTCTTGTGTAAGCCGTTTTCCTCGAGCTCGCGAAAACTGTTAATTTTTTTTCGCATTTTTTTGTACAAGTCGTCGGAGCGTTTATTTGGCCTGTTAATGGAAGCCCAGTGAGATGGGACGGCTAATTGGATTCAGCTTTGGTATCGGAAAACGGCCTGTTCCGCCGTTCCAATTGGTGCCGTTCACCTCTCCATTACTTTGTGATGGAAATTTTACAATAGCGCCTTCAGCGTTTTTGTTCTCCACGAGCACGGTTTTATGATTTGAAGTGTCGTTTTGTTGCGCATAAATTAATATATTGTTGACTGGTTTTATACACATTTTTTTAAATAACATTTTCTTTTGATATTTATCAATACAGGTTGAATCGGAACTCTGCATAACCTTAGTGTAATTTTGTGTACCTACCTAATTTCAATAGAAATCTTGTTCTGTTTGCCAAAATGTTTCTGAGAAAAAGTTTGATAACAGCTCATTTTTTCCATGAACAGATTCCTCGGCAAAATTTTATTAAAACAATAACTAGTTCTAACACCGACCGTCTATAATTTATTCTCGATCGTGTCTCACCTTTATCTTGCCAGCGTCGGCATTACCGGACGCGTTATCGGCAAAAAACGGCTATTTACGGCGAAAACAAGCCACTAGAAACGCGACGTCGAATTTGATCTGACGCTAGCTGCTGAGTCATTGAAGTGGCGACTGTAGAGGGGGCGCTTGGGAGGCTAGCGGGGGAGGGAGGAAACCGCTCAGCTCAGCCACCCATTATACTATTGTGGAGGCACGTTGTTTTCGCACAAAATGATGTGTCAGCTTCGCTTCGAGCAGGACGCGACGCGAGCGCGACCGACTGACTACTTTTGTAAGCGAACTGGTTTCAAAAGGTCTACGTAGACAATTTATGCGGCGTCTTTTGTACAAACCATACCTACTTGCCAGCTAAGACATGTTTTGTTTCTTGGATAAAATATAACCAGTGTTTGTGACGGGGGAGTGGGGAGATTGGATTAGTTGGCTCGTAGATAACACGTTATTTTCTTTAGCAACGTTAATAAAATATAAAAACGATTAATTAATTATCAGTCTTGCGTCACAGAGAAATGGTTCGATCATCGCTCTATTAGAAAGTCGGATGAGTCAGTCTTTAGTCGGCAAGTTTGCAGCGCAAAAACTATTTGTAAGCCAATTACTTAGTCGACGGTCCTCTACTGCGCTTTAGGGAGCACTTTGCGCTGGAAACTGTCGTTCTTTTCTCGCATACGCGACTTGTTTTAAATTTTTATTACTGGACGACTTGGCATATTGCACAAAACTACTTCTAAACTTCTCTTTTAAACTCTTGGACGGTGAAATGACCAACATTTTCCTGCGTATTTGTCAGAGACTATTATGGATGACTGAGATATATAATAATATGCATCTTTTTTTACTTTGTGTGGTATTTTTTTCCTAGCATACATTTTTATCTTAACTATCTATTATTATGCCTCTATCTCCATGTCTTCGTATGATGCTTCCGGCCTTTATAAACAGTTAATTACGCCTTTTAAATGTTATTTATTCCGCTATTTATCTCATGCTAGTTTATTTTCCCAACATATCGTAAAACATTTCTCACAAATCGATTATGAATGACATGATACTTGAAATAGATTGCCTCACATCAATGCAGGCTTGTTACATACAATCAATATATCGAATAGTTAATTTATGTTGAAATAACAAGTTGACCAACATAATAAAAAGTATCTGTTGATACATTCATGAGAAACTCTGAGAAACTGGTATAAATGTTGTTTTTGTTTATCATTCATGTTTATCGGGCTAATGAAGAGCCGCATTTATCATTATACGCTTGGGAAAATGAGACTCTAGTACATTTATACAGCTGTCCATAGAAAATACGATTTTTATATTAGATGCGTAAATAAGATTACAATTATCGGCCTAAGTGAAACCTAGAATACTAAGGCAGTCCCTCCTCCCTCTAAAAAGATTAGAGCTCTTTATTGAATACCATAATTACAATAGAGAAAGCTTAAAATTACTCATTTCGAAAAAGGTACAATTGGCGATCTTATCACTACTAGCCGATTTCTTCCAAATTACTAATATTGTTTCGACGTAAACGTTATCGTATCGAGTTTTCGACAGCAGTTTGCTAGAAAGATGTGAGCAGATCATTAGTTCTTATAAGTTCTTATTCGCTTCTGGCAATGTTTTGGCGCTTCTGTAAAAATACACGTATTTTTTTTAAACCACACACAATATTATATCTAAGATAATGTACTCAGATATTTAACGTAAGTAAGCGTAACCAATAGTAACTATCCCCACTCGCCAATGACACATTAATTTTTATTAAAATTTTCTAATTACTCGTGCATAGCCATCTTATCTGCCGTTCTATCGTGCAACACGGGTAGTGCATTAGCAATTTAATCTAGCATGACATAATCGTGGAGATAATTGTAGCCGGGATTATATAGTACCGTAATTCTGGGCCACTGGGTTATCTGTGTTTGTTGTAGAAAATGTAACACCGGTGAAGATATGGCACTATTAGAAACATAACTTTCGGGTTCAGACTGCAATTTTTTATATCTTCCACATCCTAGAAGAAATTATCTCAATGGTGTCGAGACACCATAACCACGTCCTAAAGTTTAAAACCAAGATGCAGAGGAAAATGTGGGATTTTGGTGTAAGATCGCCCGATGTCAATTGATGAAGACAATCGATTATTTTGTTGGTTATGGGGGGATTTCAAAGGTCCTTTTCGTTTCTTCGCTAAAGAAGTTTAAATTTTGACACACAACACAAAATTAACAGTTACCAAGTCGTCTAAATAGTTGAAAAGTTTCTTAAAATTGTTACAAATCGACCTGGCAACGTCTCCTGTTAAAAAATATTATGATGTCGTAATCGCCAGTGATAATGATAATTCCTTATTAAATAGTCACATGTTATCTTTGAACGTGAGTATCGTCCATTGCGGAATGAGGAATGCAGTGCTATCAAAGATTTTTTCGATATCACGTTCACGTAGCATTTTTTTTGTAGTGTAATCACTAATGTCACTAATATTTGTATGCCTTCAATAGGTAGAATTTTGTCGGAACAGGAAATAGTATATTAAGATCACATTGTACCAAAATTCATGACAAATAAATCTCATTTCATTTCAATATTATAAAGGCAAAAGTATATTATTTGTTATTCCTTCAAGTTACAAGTCTACACTGCTTCCGCAATACCATTTTTGTCGCAGTCTATAGACGACCCGTCTTTTAAAAAAGTTCTGATGAGCTTTTGAGTGTGGTATTACTTGATGTGTATCGTGCCATTCCGCCGTAGATAACGAAAGACCTAAATAAAAAGAAAGGTGAAATAAATTTGTCTTTCACACAATTTAAAATGAAAATGCAAAGTTGTAAAATGCCTTAGAATCTGGAATCTTATTTCTAAGCTTATTTTATTGTATTTGTGGTGTGCAATGAAGAGTTTCTATTCTTATAGCATAACTTTTCAGAAGGTAAAACCGTGGGGCGTCTCTTGTAATAACAGCATCGAAAGTAAGCCATCACTGATTTCTGATTGGCCATGTATTTGGACTGGCTTTACCAATATTTGTTGAAAGCCCTGCAAAGTGGCAAAATGGCTTAGAATCTGGAATAGCATAACTTTTCAGCAGGTAAAACCGTAGGACATCCTGGTATGACAGCATCAAAAGTAAGCCATCACTGATTGGCCGTGTATTTGCACTGACAATACCAATATTTGCTGAGAGCCCTGCCAGAAAGGACCTTTGCTGACGTGTCACTCAGCACCTCTATTCGGCAAGTTGCCTGGGGATTGGGGATTCATTGCAATCTTACGTTTCATCAACAGATTAGTCGATATGATCAGATCGGCCATCGTAACATTTTTGTTTAGAATTATCAGCACCGGCGTTAGTAGATAGAGTCATAATTGTCTAAACTCACTGAGACAACGTTAGTGAAGTATTAGCATTACGCTTTGTTCACATTTCTGGCGCGTTTCACTAACTACGTGACTAACTACGAAACGTGCTGGAAATACGGGCAAAGCGAGCGATATTGACATACATGGCATAGGCATGAACGCAGCTTCATTCATTTTTTTTGTTACCTATTTCATATAAATTTCAGCTCAATCTGCGCTTTGAGCTGTGCGTTAATAGACCAATCAATAATAAGTTGCGTGTTTCTTTTATAAAATAAAATATATCATGACCGTTCTTCTTCCCAATGTATACCTTGGTTTCCCCTCTGCCACGTTTGCTTGAATTGTACGGAGGACGGTCACCCCAGCCACTGTACACATAAAGGGAGATGGCCGGATGTTATAACGTTTTACGTTGACTTGTGACCGTTCGCACTGATTCAGCTGCTTCTATTTGGCGGGTTAGCAGTTTAACTTTGGACTCGTAAACTGGACTATCTTGGGATTTATTGTTATTTTATAAAATGTCTATAGGGACTGCTTGTGTGTGGCTGATAGAATGTTTACCGCACACCCGTTTTCCTTAACCGTAATATACATATATCGTTTTTGACCTTTCGCTTTTTGAAGTGAAAACTTCTTTAGCGGCGCTGAGCACTTTTTTTTGTATGGGTAAAAACTTTCAAACTCGCGTCAGGGTCACGTGATGCTGATCGAAAAAGCGTAAGATCGAGGGGAAGGGAGAGGAACTAGTATCTCTCACTCTTTCTACCGTGCTTGAGTGTGCTGCTCTGTGAATTTGGTTTAACTATGTCAAATGATCGCAATTTTAGCAAAACGATATACAAAACTACTATTGATGCGGTCTTTATTAGACACTTAAATAGGTTCGAATCAAAACTGTTTGTTTCTTACTTCAGTTATCATAAACCAATTGTATCAGTTGTAAAAATTTGCGATGATGATTCTGATAATAACGATGGTGTAAAAGTCGTCGAAAATATGGATGGAAGTTGATTTTTCTGAGAGATAAAATTTAATGTTATATATAAATAACGATATAATATTATAAATAACAACATATAAATTGTCATATTTGTGTACGATAGCGCAATAAATAAACATTGTATTCTACCTCATAAATGATAGTATTTTTATACTTATAATTAAACACAACGTTAATATTGAAGTTTTCACTTCTGCCGGCACTCCCGGAGTGCTACCTTTTTTTTTATTTAGTGAGTACAATTTAGATGACTTACATTCCTACAACAAACATAATGTAAAATATAATTTAATGTAAGAAAATTTTCCTACCTAATTATTGTTTTACATCAATATAAGCAAATAATGTTGGGATAGTGCATTTAAGCTTATATAATTTCTTTCTGTAACGATGTTTAGCGACATAAGTGGATGTTTTTTAAACAGTTGTCTATTATACTGTAGAATGTCTGTATTCAACAGTTATTTTCTAGGTTGTCTTTACCCTAATAAAAAGTAAGTGTACCTAAGCACGGCACTTGTATCAAATGGGGGCCCATTGAACTAGCGTGCTCACTTGATGGTGTTTTAACTACTGTTTACTTTGACTTTCTCGTTGATAAATGAACTGGCTTGTTTTCGTCGAGTGAAAGTACCGCCTACGCGTAGTTATCTTGTTTAGACATCTGAAATTTGATGTACGGAACAGTGTTTTCTTTTTGTTGTACAAATAATGTCAATTCATAACAAGGCAGAGCTTTTGGTTTAAAATAAACAGTGGTTATAAGACTAGTTGACCGGTGCTACTTCGTGTGCGTTTGTTGTCCAGACGAAAAGTTTAGAAGAAGTTCAATAACAAACACTAACAAGACTTTTTTTTATGTAAATTTGATATAGGTACTAACTTCCCCTGAATGGATTCATATAATAGAGAAAACGAAAGATAAAGGATAGGTGTATTTTAGCGTTCTTTCGATTAATGAAGATTTCTAGTACAATTTGGTCGAATCGGGTTAGTATTTTAAGCGTGACGTAACAAACCCATTAAGCTTTCGCAACAGTAATAAATTGTGGGACATCGTTTTCCTTTGTCCAACAGATAATACCAATAAAATTTCATCCAAACATAATTTGCATTGAAATATTTCAATTAAACCAAACAATTGCAAATGCCATATATTCAGATAAGGGCAGTTAAATTAATGTTTATTTATTAAATAAGTCCGTTTAATTAAATGACAGGCGCAGAAAATACAGCGTTTTAATTAAATTAACAATATCACGGTGCGTGCACTAATGAGTCACCGAATTTAATATGCACCCGACGTCCGACCGCCTATGGGCATTATAGGCGCGGAACATTTTGATAATTCTATTTTAAGCTCGTGCTCGTACATTTCGAAATGAGGTACAACTTGTTCACAGCGGTTTGATTCGCTTAAATGTGGAATACAGTTATTACTTATTACAGGTTCTAGGGTTCTTGCATACTACACACCAAATTTCAATATTTTCAACTTGTGACTATGACCCTGATTTCCAAGAACTAATTTAGCTATACTCGGTTATTTTGTGACTATAATAAAAATCAAAATTGGAGGGACAATGCGTTCTGTCGTAAATTCCTTGGTAAAAATTGGATGTTACATTTTTGGTAATCATTTTACGTTGAAATGCCCTATATATAATGTGGATAGTGGATATCTTATTTTGGACATTGTCGTTTTCTGGAAGAGTCGGTGTAGCCTTTTATAATTTACTACATCTTTGGTGACCACTTAAACATATTAAAGCTAATCAACTATATATCTGTGCTAGAATTTGACTAAAACACCAATAACTGTCATTCGCAAACCAAAGACTCTAATTAATAACAGACCGGTATGTACCTCATCAAGTTAAGAATCTTAACCCGCCTATTACGTACGAATATCCTTAATGATCCGCTTAATGTATGTTATGCCATTCAAAAAGTCAATCTGAGTGGAATCCAGTACCTAACGACGTCGTAAACGGTGGTTATGTTCTATCAATACTGGATAAAGAGCAGATTTAGTGACGCTCACGGGGATTCTGCTCTCGTAGACGATCTTTATATGAAATTGCTCAGCAATTGGAAAAACTAGCTGAGTCTCAGTGTGAAATGTTGTAACTGCTCCATATGATGTCTTTTATGTTTGACTGAGGATGCTGAAAATCTTCTAGAACTTGCTACTAATTTCGACCTGGTACTGTCTTTTTCATGATAAAATAAAATGAAAATAATTTATTGCCTCTATCTTACATCTTAAGCTTACAATAGTGTGTTACAGTTTTAATGTAGGTACTCAGTACTCGCCAATGGGAACAGGCTCAGCGTTTTGTCAGATTAATCCTAGGGCTGACCTGACTACTGATTTTCAACCTGTTTCCGTGCTTGATGTAGGTGTTATAGCCGAGAAATAGTGTTGATAAGACTTAGGTATGCTTCAGATCAAAGCTGTTCATGACCTTCTGCCCAGTATATTTAAAACAGCTTCAGATGAAGCGTGTTTCCCCAACTACCAAATTACTCCGCCGAAGTCAGTAACGATTAAGTGGTTAACCCATACCTACGTTAGACTAGTGTTACGAATATTCAGGTCGTCAGACTTCCTACATGACCTAATAAATACCTCCTCCTACATATTTGATATTATTGGAGGTTAAATCCCCAATTAATGATGGGAAGTTGGACTCGACCGAGAACCACAGTTTAACATGCCGATAGCGCCTAGGTGTAAATTACCTCACACCAAAAATGTACATGTGTGTACAGGTAACGAGTTAATAAATGCTATAGAAATTTCCTATTTTAGATGATTTTGTACAATAAAAATGTCGATTGATGTAGTTATTTTTCTTTTCAGAGAATAATAAATGTACCTACTTGTAAAAGTTCGACAATCAATAATTTCTATCCGTTCTTTTTTACTTTTCACCGTTAACTATCTCAAACTTCCAAAGTCGAGTCGTATGTTTTTATCAGTTAATTGAAAAGCCGATAGTCCAGGCTTTATCTTTGGACTTAGACATTTAGATTAATCAATAATAATGCAGCCTCCGAACACGATAAGTTAAATAATTAATCAATCGAATGCCAAAAGCATGCCGACAGATCAAGTTCGTGTACCTAATAACTGTATGCTAAATTAATATGATAAAGCTGTAGGTAATGAATTTTAATCAGAATTGGCAATGTTTAATTTGAGAGATGAAAAAAAAACATTACCTATTTCTTCTTATTTTTATATTTATTCTATGGAGGTATATTTTGTAGTATAATTTTATGGTTCCAATTAAAGCTTTAATTCCAGTGAAATAAAATTAACAGAAATAATGTGATGAAAGTGGCTTGTAAAGTGATATTTGTTAGAAATAACCTACCTTAAGTACGAAATTTTTTTTTTTTTTATGTGATGAAGTAGAAGACGAGCAAGACGCTCTCCTGATGTTAAGAGATAACGGCTACCCATAATCAGTACAGTGTTACCTAGGATTTCACTGTGAAATTCTAGGAGCACTGCACCAACGCTTCTTACTCAAGAGTCATGAGATGTTAAGACTCTTTAGCCCAGTAATTTCACTAGCTACAGTACCCTCCTACCGGAGCACAGTGATATTTGCACATCACTGCTCAGGCGGTAGAATAACTGGCACTGTTGGGGTACCCACCCAATAACCAACCACCAATTAGTATAGAAATTTGGAAATTCCTTATTTCTGAGCTAAAATAACAGGACGGGGCACTTTAGTGCCAGCTAATGTTCTATTCTATAGGTAGTTCAAAAGAATATTACAAGAATCAAGATAAATTTATTTCCTCAACTCTTAAACCTACAGTCAAAACATCGTCACGATAGTTAAAAATACTCGTACACACAATTAATAGACAGTTGTTTGAAACTTTCCAACTTTTTATAGCTCCACGTCACTCCACGTTTGCATGATACGCTGATACGAGTAATAATAGATTCTTACACGTGAAACGAAAGGCATGAAACGCAACATCCTATTCACGGCAATAATAGATCAATCAACGTTTATTTTTGTATGTTTCTTTAAAGACAATGACTATTTCCATTAAAGAATATTTAAAAATTTTATTGTACTTCGACAAGAACCCGACGGACCCGACGGTCCATATAATATGTGGTCAATAAAGTTCTTCAAATGACGCAAAAGCTGTTATTATGACTTTCTGAGTCGAATGTCGGTGTGTGACTTTATTCTAAGTACCTTCCAGAGTAGCGTCTGGATTCTAGATGTTATAGAATAGGCAGGTACACAGATTGTAGCCTATCTATTCAGTCAGAAAAAGGTCGAGAATCCCACGTAAAATGCTCTGCCAGTATATATGAATAAGTGTAGTGTGTGTGTGTGTAGTGTGTTCAGTGTGTATGAATGGATTTAATTGAAGTATTTTTGGAGCAATAAAACCTATTTTCTGTTGTTCCCCAAAGCTTTCATTCATTGTCTGCCCAATATCAGCTTACAGTTATAGACACTCTTGCGCTTATCTCAATTCTCAATCATTCCCGAAGTCTTACACTGTAAACAACCCTTTTGTTTCAACAATCTTTAATGGTAAAAACACAAGCTAAAGCATCCGACTGTAGATAAACCATGTTAATTAATCCTCTTCGTTGAGTTTTTTTATGTAATTCGACATTGACAAGATCCGGCGAGGGGGTAATTATAAAGCCACCTGGCTCGGACTGTCGCGGACCGGTTTGGAGAAGCTATCGACCGACGCATCCACTGTTTCTCTTGGAATTCTGCACGTTTTATATAAATACACGTTTGTATGCGAGTTCAAGACCAGGTTAAATTGAGAAGCGGCCGTCGATTGACTGCGCTGAGCCACACTGTTGGCTATCTTATAGTTTTCTGACTTTATCTAAGTCTTTGAGCATTGGAAACGTTTATTATGATGATTCTTTGAATTCCGCCAAAAGTTTTTGCTTATACATTTGTCAAACCAAAGGGTTTATTGCATGTGCTAAATACTTGTTTTTATAATTATTTATTTTGTATGTTCTTAGTCAGCACATAGGCACATATGATAGATTAGCATTTTCTATTAGTTGCCTTTGTAGCTGAAGAAAATGCACTGAAATATGAGGAAGAGTAGACAATAACAAAGTACTTTTTTACAATTATAACATTTCTTAAGAGAATTGAGCGTAAATCGAAACTTTTCTAAAGAACAAAACGGAGGAAACAACAACTGAAGTTTGAAATGAGCTTTGTTTTGCAAGTTAGAGGGTTTCTTACTCCTCGAAAAATATCCGAAGAACTTGATGTTGAGATGTGCTATCAATCCTGGAGTTGAAAACAAAGTTATGAATAAGATGACTGATTTTTGCGATCAGAATACATATAAATGAATGGAACGTGTAATATTTTTGGAAATTAGCAAATTATTATGGTTTCTGGAATGAAATCTCACACGTACAATCATAATTGTACATTCGTGGGACCATTTACGTTTAGTATTAATAAGTGAAGTGAAACTGCGTGATTCAGACCAGTCGAAACCTTATCAAGATTAGATAAAAAAGATTATCAATTAGATAAAAAAGTTGAAACTGAATTAATATTTATTAATATTACAAATTTCTGTGTGACTGTAGAGAAAGTAAACAAAATTTCTTATTTAGTTTTCGTGTAGGATGCATATAAATTTTCGTTATCTTAAAACAGCAATTCATCTCTATCCACTAGGTATCCGCCGTAGATGGCTATAGCTACCTACTGATTACATCATACATCAACATTTAAGTAGTCCTACGTCGAAGTACAACCACTTTCAAATTGCGCGTTGTTGCTTTATATTATAACGTACTTTTTGTTCGGCTGGCAGGTGCAATTTTAAAATGGCTGAACTACGTTAATTATTTACCGCGTAATATATTATTATCACTATATTAATTTGACGGATTCTGAAAGTTCAATAATCGCGTTAGACTCAAGGTCGTCTAGCAATTCTCAGACGTTATTAGCGCTTGACGTAATTTTACTAGTTGCAAACACTTTTTGGATTAATTATTTTTTGTGTTCACAGAATTTGTGTGGTAAACAAATTCAAATCAAAGTCTACATGATTAAATTTAATTTTAAAAATTTTATATTTCGGTTACCAATGCCCTATCCGTGTTCGAATGGAATTCTTATTTTTTAATAAAAAGGTATTTACATATGTGACTTTTCTCTACATATTTATACATACATATTATAATACTATATTAATGTCATAATATAAATAATTAAATATTAATAACTTTACGACCCAAATAATATATGTATGTCCATAAAACATGTAAAGAGAAAATATTGTTAGGGACTACATTTATTTACATATCGGCAATTGTACTCCAATGAAACGGTTTTCCTCAATCACACTGATATAATATATTATTGTACCTACATGTTTATCTGTTATATTCTTATCGTGAGGCCAATTAATAAGTTTTTATTAACACTAACACAGTAAAATAATAATTGGGGGTTAAACTCCAACAGAACTCGTTACCCTACTTACACTGTCAAAGTCAAATTCATAATCATCATAGGCATTTGCGACTATTGTACAGACGATTTAAGCAAAGTCAAATTACAATCACAATTACTGTTTACAATTACGGTTGGTATACTACCTGTATAGCCAACCTATATGTTGCAGTTTCAGGTCATAAAATGTCCAAACGATTGCCACATAAATGGTAACCGGAACCTACAGTTAAACGTGACTTCCAAACATTTAAAATAAACCAACATCAGCTCTATCAATACGATCATAGTTATTTGCGTGTTCATACATTTTTCATCCGGTTTATATACCTACTTGTATCACTGATGCAATAGTTCACCAGAAACGTGTGACTCACATCACTCAATAATACCGATAACACGTTGATTGTTACCTAAGTATTATTATTACGCTCGAATAGTATAATAGTAACTACGCACTTGGTGCATAATATGATGCCTGGAACGTAGATGATTTTTTTTTCTAAGATTACATTTCAAACTCTTTATTGAGACAAAAAGTTAATAGAAGATACTTGTAACGAATAAAAAAAATAAAAAAATTAAAAATTTAATGTTTCCCGTTGAGCGCGGGTGGTGAGATCCTCGTCCAACGTAAAACGGTTGTTTTAAATGCAAAGTGGGGCGCACTACGGGTAAGCGCAGTAAAAAATAAAAAGGTTGGAGACCTTGGGACAAATAGGTCCCCGAACAAAATTGGTGCTAAACTTACCCGTGTGTCCCCATACTAAAGATTACTAAAATTTAGAGGTTCGTTACATACATTCTAATCTCAAAATAAACTAGTGCACGGAATCGCGGAGCCGGTCTAGTACCTGACTTTTATTTCAAGAACCGTATCGTGGCTTTCTGGTGTCTTGGTGTAATCTGAGGATTAAATAATAAACAACGAAGTTAATTCAAAATTATATTTATTGTTGATCGCACGCCTGACGACTTATATTAAGTTATTTTTAGATTACAATGAGTTGAGACAATTCCTCAACGCACAGTTATAGGCTATATCGTACCATCACTAGACCCAGGTGGGCCGACAAAAAAACTAGTGTTAGAAATAAATTAAATTGTTCCGAGACGTGGATCCACTACAATATCTCCTCGTTTCGGTGTATGCTTAATGCAATTTACAATGTGTCAGGGTTAGTTCCCCATAAAGTGGTAAATGTGTACCCCGTTAGGCGGTGGCACCAAAATTAGGTTATGGCTACTAAAGTTAATATTGTACCATTTGCGAATCCTGCAGGGCCGTAGGCTAGGAGAGGCAAGGCCGTCAGTACTCACGGGGAGCTTGGTAAAAAAGCTTAACTTGCCGAAGCGGCGTGGCAAAATTCCTTAGATGGACGCGCGGCCGGTGAAGGGGCAGGTTGCTCGCTGGAAGCGCCAGCGGCGATCGAATTGCTCGGGGAGCCGTGAAGGAAGCCGGGATCGTTGGCGTGCTCAGGTGGGCCGTAACCCAAGACCCGCTATGGAAAAGCGAAACAAGGTGACGTTGAATTACGATTCATCTTCAAAAGGTTGGCGGAACGCATAGAGAAGCTATGCGCTTGTCTGCACAAATGGAATAAACGAAAAACTCACGTTTCTTCCGGGATTTGAGAACATGCGGCCACATCATGACGAATATGGGCGTGGACGACGCTCTCTTAGAAATGTCCGCCAGTGACGATCGTTCCAGAGACTGACGTGGAATGCCGTGAGATGGCGGAAATGAATTTGGCTCGGCAAAGTTGCGTTTCGGTTTCACATCCCGAGTATGTTCACACAAATCGTATAAAATTAGAACAGCACTATTTATTTTAATATTTGTGTATGGGTGTATTCTAAATGTATAATTAAATCACTATGTAATATTATTCCTATTTATTTTGTTTTATATAGATGTTTGATTAATAAATTAGTATTTACGCGACTTGTCATTGTCAAATGCCAAAATCGCGATACTAATAACGAAACGTAAAATATTCTATTATTCTTTATGCTATGTTGTTAGTTGCCATTAGAAAAATTGTAATGGTTTTCGAACGAATTTAAAAAATGTGATAAAAATAAATGCCAATTATAATCTAATCTGAATTGTTTGGATTATTCCCTAATTAGTTAATTTAAATTTAGAATAGTATTTATATGCGAGTTTGATCGTTCGTAAATCGATCGATTTCATCCGCAAATCATAGATCAGTGACAGCTGACAGTGAATAAATGTAGCTGTCACTGTCAATGCATCATCTGTCATTGTCGGAAGATAATGTTTACAAATCGATTTCCAAATAAATTTTCCAAACCTTGTGATTATGTTAAATTATGGAAAAACAAGTGCTTAGTATGTTAAAATGTGATGGCTAACGATACCCCCCAAAAAGGTATGCTACATACTTTTAACCAAAATAAACTATAAGGTATACAAAAAAACTAAATTAAACTATATTAAAGTCTACAATAGGCTGCCTTATCGCTTAGAGCAATCTATTCCACGGTTAGGCTACACACATACGATTAGAAAGGATGTCAACTCTTTTGACTCTACAACAAAAAACAGAGTTTGCAGTTCTTTGTAATTTAAAAACTATTGAATCGAATTGCCTACATACGAATGGCACTACTTTTTACTTTCATAACGTGAAAGACTTAAAAAAGTTGTAAAATTATAATGAGACCTTGGGTCGACTAGAAAACTTTGACACCACTGTTAACCCATTAATTCCCAAGGGTAAAAATAAACGCATATTTATAGGTTTTCTTTTTAATTATGTTTTTAAATACATTCAAAAAGAGAAAATTGTAGTAAAAAAAAATATTAATTAATTAGTATACATTCTACAACATGTTGCGTCGGCGTAACGTTGGGACTAGTGGTCTTCTATTTTACGAGCAAGTTGAACAACGCTTAAGTATTAGCCTAAGTGAAATATTTTCAAATAATCAGCATAAAGTGTGTATTTGACCTTTTCTATACATATAAATTGTACTTCTACACTGTTGACATCTCTTTGGTGTTTATTTTCATTCTTTTTTTTTATGAAATTACTAATATTATTGAAGCGAATACAAGAAGGTAACGGGTTTTTTGATGGTCTTCCTTGATTTGTATCTGAATTACCAAAAATGTGAATTATCTGCAAGTTAGTTCTTTGGTTTTCCTTAAATTTATAGAGTTTTGTAAGATTTGATACATTTATGTCTTCATCTTTTGACAAGTATAATACCTAGTCAGGTCATAAGTATTGTCACACAGTAAAAACTTTTCTTTTAGAATGCTGGCCACAAAAAAGTTTATTGAATTCGAATTTCGAATTGTTCATGAAAATAAAAATGTATACTTTTTAGAATTTTACTCATTTTTAAATATGGAGTGGACGCTTAAAGAAGACCGTGTTGCAGTTATTGCGTTGCATCGTTGCGGTTACGCGCCAATTCAAATTTTTGACATACTGAAAAATTTGAATATAACCAAAAGATTCGTTTATCGTACCATCAAACGATACAATGAAGACTCTAGTGTAGATGACAGGTCAAGAAGTGGTCGCCCTCGGTCTGTTAGGACTCCAGCAGTGATAAAAGCTGTGAAGGCGCGAATTCAAAGAAATCCCAAACGTAAGCAGAAACTGTTGGCCCTTCAGATGGGGTTAAGCAGAACCACGGTGAAAAGGGTGTTAAATGAAGACTTAGGGCTTCGGGCATATCGAAGAAAAACAGGACATCGTTTAAATGCTCGTCTAATGGACCTGAGACTGAAGAGATGCCGCGCTTTGTTAAAGCGGTACGCGAGAAAAAAATATCGAGAAATTCTTTTTTCGGATGAAAAAATTTTTACCGTAGAAAAGAGCTACAACAAACAAAATGATAAGGTGTACGCACACAGTAGTGAAGAAGCGAGCAACCGTATTCCGCGTGTCCAACGAGGTCATTTTCCATCCTCGCTCATGGTATGGTTGGGAGTTTCTTATTGGGGCTTAACAGAGGTACATTTTTGTGAGAAAGGTGTAAAAACGAATGCAGTTGTATATCAAAATACAGTCCTGACGAACCTTGTGGAACCTGTTTCTCATACCATGTTCAATAACAGGCACTGGGTATTCCAACAAGATTCGGCGCCAGCTCATAGAGCGAAGAGCACACAAGACTGGGTGGCGGCGCGTGAAATCGACTTCATCCGGCACGAAGACTGGCCCTCCTCCAGTCCAGATTTGAGTCCGTTAGATTACAAGATATGGCAACACTTGGAGGAAAAGGCGTGCTCAAAGCCTCATCCCAATTTGGAGTCACTCAAGACATCCTTGATTAAGGCAGCAGCCGATATTGACATGGACCTCGTTCGTGCTGCGATAGACGACTGGCCGCGCAGATTGAAGGCCTGTATTCAAAATCACGGAGGTCATTTTGAATAAACTTTATTGTCATAAGAATCTATGTTTTGTTAAGTTCATTTTGGTATATAAATGGTTACATAATAAATAAACTTGTTCCAATAATTTTATATTAAACATGTGACAGAATTTATGACCTGACTAGGTATAGCACCAGGCAAAGAATGATATCCAAATAAAAGTAGTATATACCAAATATCTTTGAATTCCAATACCGTGACAGTAGCAACATTTTGGAAAAGATTTAGAAAAATGACGGTTATGGTTACGAATATATTTTTTAAAGAAAAACCTATAGTTTATTTCCAAATTTCATCACAAAAAAATACTTTAAAATGTGTTTTTCCACCTAAACATTATTTAGTAATTAGTATCATTGCTGCTTCATCACCTGAAGGAAAATGCTTACGAGTTGGATGTTCATTTTCCAGTCCGAAACATAATATTATTTTGGTGACTTCTTCGGCAGTCTTGGCTTTTTCACAATTAGTGTACATTTCAAGCATT
This sequence comes from Hemithea aestivaria, assembly GCA_947507615.1. Classification (NCBI taxonomy): domain Eukaryota; kingdom Metazoa; phylum Arthropoda; class Insecta; order Lepidoptera; family Geometridae; genus Hemithea; species Hemithea aestivaria. Next base: position 10,409,428 of record OX382345.1, on the reverse strand, counting down.
TCAGCGCTATCAGTTATTGATTTAATTACATAGCGCGTTATCATCTATGTCTTCCTCGTCTGTAAAATTATCAACAGCCGGTGTAATAGTACATCTTTACCTCTTATAGTGTAGGTAAACTCAGAGTTTCTTGAGAAGACAATGGTCGCCTACCAAGCAATTATGTTACAACTTTTTACTTTGTATTTACTGCGCTCTTTGTACGTTCACTTATTACTATCTATTGTTTTTTTTATAAGAATTACAATAGGACCCGGTCAGCTTGACGTTTTAAAATAAAGTGACCCATAAAACAAAAGTGTTTGTTCTTATTGAATACCGAGGACCTATTGTTTACAATAAATTTTTAACATCAATGGCAAGCAGTATAACAATAAAAACTGATCCCTGTTTGTCCCAAAGTGACGCACGTGCAACGCTCTCTGTAAGTCTAAAATAAACAAAACGTGGGAGTATTTTTGTCTTCAAAAAGGGTTTTTATCGTAAAAAATATATTGTTCAACCTTTATACAGTGTAAAAAGTATAGCTTTATTGAAAAAAATATTTTTTATGATTTGTTGAATCTGTCGATGTTGGGATGAATCAAGTAGCAGTGATTGAAAAATAAAAATAAAATGTATTTGGTTTTAAACCACCATTTAAAAAAATAATAATCCATTTCTTAGTTCTTCTTTTTGAGATTGGTTTACATATCATAGATTTATTTACTTATTTTAACACAAAAAAAAATCAAATCTGAACGGTAACACTCGCGCAACGTTGGGAATAGATGGGTTAATCCGATACTGAATAGATAAGAAGATTAAGATGAGCAGCTTAATAAAGATCTTTATTATAGGGTTCATCAACTCGCTTTACAATATTCTCAAATAAATATCAAAGTTGAAATCGCAGAATTCACCAATTTATATCCGAATTTGATACCCAATATAATTAAACTTTGGTAGAACATAAATAACAGTAAAGTTAAATGAAATCCGTGAATGGCGAAATGAGTTCGTTCCGCTAAATATAAATTACCAAAAACCAATACATATTTTATTTATTGACCCTTTAGAAATTTGGACATTCAAGACAATTGAAAGAAATGTTCTGAAATCTCCCTTAAATATAGTTTTAGTAAGAATCTACAGAAGTATTCAAAACGATCAAATTGAACTAAAAAGTTTGTGCATTCACGTAAAAGTTTGAGTAAAATTTGATTAATCTTTAAAGTAAGCCGAAGGGAGACGAGACCCAGCGACACAGCGAGGTCGCTGGTAGGTTATGTACAAGGACGGCGACCTTGGACCCCCTCACTCGTTCCCTATACCACCCTCGGGAGGGAGGAGGTGAGATGTGAGCTGACTGAAAACCTTCGGATAGACTATGTGTATAATAAGTTGATACACCGCGCAACAACAACAAAAGTGAAGTCGGTAGACAAAAAAATGGTTTTCATAAAGTAAATAGTTTATTCTGTTAAAGATAAAATGATTAAAGTTGTTAAATGATAACGACTACAGCTTGTGGTCAAACCCTGACGTACAAACGGCTTTACAATTAGGTTCACACTGATCAAAAATATTATTTGGTACTTGGTACTAACTCAATACGGACACTGACTCAATTACAACGTGGTCTGCGGTAATTGCCAGTCTGTTCTTTGAATTTAGTGTACATGTATGTATATAATAAGGGATACACGTGTTGAGAATATAACGTCCGATTGTTGCCCTTTCCCGAACAAACATTGAAGTTTGTCTTAATTTTTGTTCTCTTTTCTGTTACAGGTAAGGATTTGTCTTCAGGGAATTATTTGAAGAGTTTTATGTGTAGCACTGGACGTAAGGACGTAGTAAGTACAGTTTCTGATGTCATTTATTAATGAAAGGATTTATCAATGCAAGATATAGGGTACCAAGTACCCTATATCTTCGCTCAATCTACCATTGTAAATTGCTGATATAGGATTGAATGAAATTGCCGAGAATGTTAAATTGAACAAGTAATGTTCGTTTGAAAATGTTGTCCACGTTTTGACCACGTAAAATTGCATAATTTTAAATTTCACCTTTGCCTAGTCTGCATATTCAAACTTCAAGGCAATCATGCTAAAATTGAACGAGAATTCCAAATTGTACCGTTACAGCGAAACACGTAATTCTAGTGAGTTCAGTAAAATAAATTATTTAACATATCATCATTTTCTTGTCATTTACGGTTCTCCCCATTCGCCATTCCCCAATGTACGTATGAGTCAGTTTTGGCTTTTAAACTAATGAAACGTGTCACCGGAAACGACCTTTAGTCGCGGTTGTAACTTACATTTGTTTGACTTTCGCTCCATCATTTCAATTGATCATACGGGTCTTAGACTATGCCTTGGCTGAAGTTAAATCACTTGATTGGTGACTTCATACGTTTCTGTTGGAATACATTCTTCTCATTTATATTATTCATGCCAACTTTTCTTTCGTCTTTCATCATTGTTAGCACGTATAGATTCACTATTGGGTATAAGCCCTCTTGTGCCACTCATTCTTAGAGTATCGCATCCAGGTATTTCCCGTGATTGTTACTTCCACCTTTCAATATAAGCAATATTACAATCACCAAATTTCATATTATTTCCATTATTTGCACACATTTCACAACTGATTACTGTAGTTCTGCATACATGGAAACTAATTTCCAAACTGGCGCGGTAACCTCAGCTAATATCAACAGCAATTTGGTCGATTGCATCATCCATTGTTAACTCCGATTCCATTATTACTCGGTGTACGCTCCACGCAGCCCTGTCAGTTGGTCTACATTCTCCGTTGCAAATACAAGGAAAATATGCTTTATACAAGGCACTCTGTTTTATTAGTATTATCTCTAACATCGTTCACAATATCACAGCGTGTCTCCAAAATATTTTATGTCAATTCCATCTGTGAAAATGATACGTCTCTCCATCATCTGGAAAAGTAATCTTATCTAATACATATTTTATGATAATATTTTCCTCGTAGGATTGTTTTCTATTCACAACAAGACATCGGTATGCCGATGCTGGTTTGCGTTAAGCTTATCGATTTCGGCTTAGAAACTACAGATGTGATCTATAAACTTGGCACAACTCCACACCAGATAACGGTTTAAATATATTTACATAGTTCAAGTTTTCGGATTAATAACTCGATATAAGTTAACATCAATGGTGAGTTTCGCACAGCTGCCGCAGCATCCTCGGTTCCGTTAGCTAGAACTTACTTTGAACTATATTTTAGTGCACACTCTGCGAATTGCTCCCGGAAAGTTGACGCGCCAACTTCGCCCCTCCCATGCCTCAGCACGCTCCAGACTCGGAACAGTTCTCATAACAGTAGGTACTATGCTAGGTGTACAGTGCCTACATCAAACGCTTGCATGTGTGCACATAAAACACAAGTTCGCGTTAACTCGCACGCTGAACTCCACTGTATTATGTAATCTTCCACGCTTTCCCAACTTCCTAACTTCGTCCATCGAGACGCTTACATTGTCGCATGCGGTAATAACAGAAACTCCTAATGTTACTTGGAGTTGTCGCTAATGCCGCTCTAATTTGCGTTACGCCCTCGCATCTCGTATCCGCTTCCATATTTCAGTGGAGGTTTTGTTTGCGTTCTCCCAGACCATTAATATTACATACGGAGTCGTTCACCTTGTGCTCCTCGGAGCTCGCCACGTGTCGGCTTGAGCCCTTCAATAAATTCGTACATGCGGAGTTATCTCCAACTTGATCGCGCTCGTTTATACCGACCGAGCTTCGTTTTGCAAACAGGCATTATTTCTCAGCGGGTACAGAGTTCAGAACGAGTATAAATTGCGGTTGACTTATTATTACCGCGCTGGATATTATTGCTAGGAGGAAAACACACACTAAAATAGCGCTATAGAGCTCGACGAGACTCAAGTCGGCTAGCGTTTGTCATTATTTCTTTTTATAGGCATCGCCGGCGTTAAGCAGACGCCTAGTTGGGGCTAGTTGTGTTGACGCGGACGTTTTTGTGCCTCTCTCGGCTTGATGCGGGCAGACTCTTTGTCATTTCAAACGAGCATTGCTATTTCCGGGCCAGTGGCTAAGTTACACAGCTTGCGGCAAAAAACGGAACCAATCAGATTTAAGCATTTGTGTTTGCTTTGTTCTCTGTAAACAGAGTAGGCAAATTAAAATCGTTAATTATACATACAGTCGGCTTTGATATCTCTACCTTTAACTTTTGGCCGCTCCTAATAATTTCCTTGTATTGACAGAATTCGCTCTGTTTGTTTCCAACATAAGTGATTCTATATACGCGCGCCTCTCTGCGGTATAAAGCTTAATATTATTCTATTTCTATTTTGTAAAGATGACAGGCGCTCCAAAGCCAATTCAGGCACGTCACTCAGACGGCTACTAAAAGGAACACATTTCCGCTCTTCAATCGGTAAACTTGTGTTATTGACTTTCTATAAATTCATGGCTATGCTTAGATTGCGAAATTTCGTCAAGATTGTTATATCATGTTAATTGAAGTCAGTTTGATCGCTAACTTACTATCCTAAAACAACCTACGATAGTGGTAATTGGAAACTCGGGGCGTTGCCAATTAGAGTGATTAGAAAATGGCGTAGTGGACGCCAAATTAGATTAAGTTTATAAACGCAACGGTTTCCCGTCAAGCTACTCGGGCGTCAATAGACTTTACGCCCCCAACCCCATGTGTTTGTGAATCTTACTCGTGTCGCCGCGCCGAAAGCGAACAGAACTTGCTTGCTCTCTTTATCACTAGAGTACGTTTGTTGCGCAATTCGCGCCGTTAATAAATACACGTGTTATCTTTTGGTTCGAGAATGTTCGTACGCGCGGCGTTGCGCTCGCCTGCTACTCATACAACTGAGTCCGGCTTTGTATGACTCGTTGATTGCCGGTTGATAGTCGCGTCGTGAGTCGTGCCACCTATCGTAAATTGCGTTTTCGCCGTCGTGAAAGGCGACGGTCGCGTCGCTGGCAGCCGGCCGGTGCATTCACCGCTCACCGTATCGAATTTATCGCGAGATCGATACGCGCGCATTCCCGCCAACGCGCTCCGTGGACGCTTACCTGCGCCTAGCCGCCGTCGACGTCACCGCACGTGGCGCGCCAACCATCGCCGCTGTGTGAGTGAGCCACGATTACATGGAATTCACCGATTACGCCACCTACCGACCGAGTACAGCGAGTGTAATAACAATAATTAGCCGACTCTCGTTATTGTTATTCGAGGCGACGACGACGCTCACTGTCACCGACAGATAAACGCTATTCGCGAACATACGTGCTCGTTCCTATACGACGCCATTGTCGCTATTGTTGACGGACAAGGAATATAATATACATAGTTCCCTTTGTATTGTGCTCTTACCCTACATAGTGGATTGTGCTCAGTGCTTACAGTGGATTGTTCTGCTTCGCTTCAAAGGGGTCATAATATCAGGTATGTTGACTCTGCTATGTTATTAATGTTTACTTGCATAGATGCAACTTTTGACCTAAACAGTCCTCCAGAGGCTTGTGGAAATGTTTACCATCCTTGCATCGCGATGTAAACATTTCCACAAGCCTCTGGATCAAGCCATGTTGCTCTCTCGTTTGTTGTCTCAATTTTTGCCACAGCCTAAATCCTATTAAAAGTTAAATTGTATACCGTTAACGACGTGGTCAGACCTGTTTGTGACATCAAATGAATGTCGAAACTTGTTCAAACTTCGGGAGCTGAACATTGATTCGTACGCGAACGTTGCACATAGTTTGGAGTGGCACTTTGAAGTTTCATCATGTACCAACTACCAACCTGCTACCGCTACCAACCTGCAGGTCGATATGTGTAACGAACCTTCGAACGTAATTACGTTACATTTTACACACATCTGTCTTGTCAGTTCACTTCGATGAATTACTAACCAAATATGTGTTGATTTTGTTCGCTAAAGAGTCTGTCAAAATGTTAATGTTGTAGGGCGAGACATCACAACTAAAAGGCACGGCGTGTCTACGAAAAATATGTTAAGTGTAAAATAGAGTCTAGGCAATGTCTAGCTGACTTAATATTATGGGATTTATGACCCGTCTATCTTTTGGATTCATTTGTATAAGTTTCTTCGTAATTCGTAAGTAATACGTGCGTTAGCCTTTTACATGACCAAGACCTTTTATCAATGTCGCACAAATTGAATATTTCGTCTGCGATATGAACTTATCAATACAATTAATAAAAATAATTCTAATTATTATTTATATTAAATTGTTGCTGTAATTTGTTAATTAGTCGTTAAGCCTCCGTTTTTTTTTTACAAGCTAACCTTTAATTCGTCATCTCTTCTGAATTCAGATAAACGTGCGCATTTGCACACGTTCATTTTTTCATTTAAGCGGTAACGCTAAAATTGTAGTGGAATTTTGTTGCTCATATCTGTCATTTCAGATAAAGAAGGCTAGTGTTTGTGTGAAAAATATTCATGTGACATCACAATTTATATCCGAAAATGTAAGGTAAAATTGAATCAAGTGTTGGATACAGGAGTAAGTTATTTAAGAAATGTCAATAGTGGATTAAACTATGTTTCGGGCTGAGGGCCTATGTTTGACAGCGAAATAACTGGGCATGATGTGATTCAACTACTTAACTCTCAGGGTATGATGTGATTCAACTACTTAACTGACAGTCCCAGTGCAGTGCACAATTTTGCATTTCAAAGCACCGGGCACAATGTTCTGATATGGGCACCTGATTTACTCATTCATTATTGTAAAAATAAACTAGGTGGGGTGTGACCGTGTGATTGAAGTCCACTAGATTGAGCTGTACCTAGTTCCAGTTGCTCCACCGAATTCGTTTTTCGTGTTGAATGTTTTTCACATTTTGTCTGTATATTCGGGAGATAAATCCTAAAATGGTGGACGAATGCAGCGCACGTGCCCGCGGGGCGTTTCCATGACGTGATCGATGCGAGCCGTGCGCTCCAGCCTCCTGCTCCACACTCGGAATAAAAACTGCTGTCTGTTCCGCGGCAATTTATGATACAGCTCTTTGTGATATCGCTGCGGACCGCTGCGAGACTAAACATTACTGTTGGGGACATTTGCGCTACGACACGAAATGGGTTTCATCAAACATTTGACATTTTTAATTGATAAAAATTCAAGTGTGGACGAGCATTTATAAAAACCGATCTCTTTTGATCAAGGACAGTAAAGCGTCGCATAAGGAAGTAAAAGCAATTCAAATTTAGGCAGCAAGCGTTATACGTTTTATGAAACAACTTCTCCAGCAAGACGTGCGTATGCTATAAAATTGATTGGTGTCAACATCAATCACACGAATACTTTCACATAAGCCGGCTGTCGGAGTACACAGTACCAAAAGCTGCTCACACAGCATAACGCGAATCACTCGAACGTGAAAATATAAAACTGAGACACGCGGAAAAAGCATACGTAACCAGAAAAATACGCTTACACCATGTGAACGTAACTATTTCGAAACGTGACTCTCATTGCAATACAAGCACTGCGGACGTGTTTATAATATATACAGGAATATTTCGATAGTGATGTCATTATCATTTATTATTTATACGCATGTTTATTGACTGTCGATACGTCGGCTCATCGTTTGATAGAATTATTGTATCACGAAATGTCATGTCTCGCCACTCGCCCGACGACAAGATAATATTTTATCGAGGTGTTTCTCAAACAAAATCCATTCAACGTAAATGGTTATACTCGTATTATAATGGAAAACATGACAAATCAATAAATTTAGTCTTGCCACTGTAACCTTGGTCACTAGAATTAGCCTATGACTTATGATCTGATCGGAACATGAACAAAAAGTTCAAGACATAAAAACTTAGTCCCCCCATTATAAATCGCACATTGTCACGCATAATGGTCGGAGAAACAAACTTGATCAGTTGTTTGTTCTCTAACTGTCGACAAATAACTTGATTCACGTCTCACACAAAAATACTTGGATGTTATAATAAATCCCGCGTTGAAACAGGGTTGAGCATTCGAGCTATTTGATAAGAAAACAAGGATAAGCCGGTGAGAATGTCGACGACAAGGATTGCGTTCAGCAATGTTTATTTTAGAAAATGTATAGTTTTATGTACAGGTACTGTCGGATATATAAATTAGGTTGACAAGGGTTCTAGGGTCTATTTTAGATGGTTTATTGACAACTGCAAAGGGCGGACGGCGAAACATTATGTACCTAGATCAGTCTTATAGTCTGGATATTATATGTAGCGTGTGTGTTGTTGGTATATGACTAAATTATAACTATTCTGAACGAATGCCAAAAATGCATCCTATTTTGCACCCAGAGAAAGTATTCCTTGAAATAGAAACATTAAAATAAACATAATGCAGTGGGATGCGCAGAACTCACGTTTTCTCGTCGCGTTCACTGAACTATTTCATTCTTGTGCAAAACTAGCCGGCACTTATCTCGACCTACGGCACTGCAACTTTCTTTACCCCCCACCCGCCGACCGCATACGTATCCTTATTCAACGCAGAATAGTTTCTAGACCCGTTTTATGTATGCCGTATGCTATAGGTACAGCCGCCCCGACCGGTTCTCGAGCCGAGTAGGCTCAGACCGAGCACAAAATGTTAAAAAACTTCACTTTCCTACCGTAGTTTCCTTTGCGAATGTTTATGTGCTCGCTAAAAGCCCGCTCTCGTGACAGAAATCAGTTTATTGGCTTCCTTTTAAATGTCTTTCTTTTTTTCTGAGTCACCACCGCGCCACCATTATAGTCTATTTCCATGATTGTGTCAACAGTATTGTGGCACGGAAGGCATGAATGTGAAATGTAACGAATAGGAAAATAAATAGACGATTGTGAAACACTTTGTTTTTACTACTCTTGGAATTTGTATTTTAACTTGCTATGCGGAGTTTAGTCTGCCTTTATCGATGTTAAACATGTTACGGTTCAAATGAGATTCCTTTCTTTTACCTTTCTTATATGAGATCGTCAGCATCGTGTAACAGAAGCACGGCAATTATTTTGGATATACGATAAGGTCTTAGTCAAATTATGTCTATTTAATCTGACGGAAAAAACATATCGCATCTCTAAGACTATTCAGGTGAATTCACTAACGTTCTAAGTACACAGGTAAGTCTATAAGTCATGCCTAACCATTATCTAAGCTCGTATAATTCACCTATAACTTAACTCTCTCCAGACTGATTTATTTCCAGTGTTAGTCGCTATCTGATTTACCTGCCGGCTACAGTTAACCTGCGCCCTTGTGACATTTCCACAGCATCTGGTTGCGAAGATTCGTGGGAAAGCGTCACGTAATTTCCTTCAACATACGGGCACGCTTGTAGATTGTCGTTTTTGTTCACGTATTTACTAACTGAAACATGTGAAGAGTGAAGAATTCATTTTGTTCACTATGGCTGTCATCTTTTTGTAGTGCGAGATGTTGGACAGCTACAAGAGTAGTTATTATGTCTTGGGAGTCTTCAAAACACGAGTGAACTTCTGGGCATCTTACGTGATTTTTCGATGGCATCTACTCTTTCCATAATCAGGTGGGATGTGTTTAAACGTATAAAAGAGGTATAAAAAGTACACTAAGTAGAAAATAAAGTCATCGAATAATTTTAGGTGAATCCGCAGCTCAGTTATTTAGATTTTTTTACTGTTATGTCATCCCGTTTTGTAAATCAGTAGATGACTTAGCCTCACTTGCAAATATAAATCTCTTATCGGTTTGTTTGTGTCAAGTTAGATAGTGGTCGTTGAAAGTAATTGAGAGGCTCACAGAAGCCTCTGTCCTCCGTATTGATCCACCAACGGCTGGAGTTTTAATTGAAAATTTAATTGCGTCTTTTTAGCAAAGGCTAGTAAAACGCGTTTGTTCTTTAGCTGACCTACTTTATAAGTTCTAGAAATGCCATATTACTATACAATATTTAACGTTAAATTATTAACCTTTTAACCGCCAGACTTAAAATCACTTGTCGTGCCCCTAGCGCCAGGCAAGTTTTTTGAATTATAAATACCTACAATAAAAGTGATGTCTAATATTTATTCTATTTGGGAGAGAAGCATAAAACCAACTGTAAATCATAACTTTATTCACTATTTATCTAATTACGAGTATAGTTTTATAAAATACAGTGTTAGGACTTAAAAAATGTAGATTTAAAGTGCAATCGGAAATTTACGAGTCGTCGGAAATATACGACTCTGGCGGTTACGTAACAGAACAGGCTTGTCGGATATATCCGACGGTGGCGGTTAAAGGGTTAAACGATTGAAAACCACAAAGAATTTATGTCAGTGTAAATGTTTAATATCGAGATTGTTAAATCAAAAGAGACACATGCTTACATAATCATAATCATAAATAGCACTTAAAACTTTGAATTAAATAGTAGCTATTTTATCAATATTCATTATTCATTCACATATTAATGTCTGAACAATGAACATTCAATAATATCAGTACAATATCTCCTCCCTCGTCAATAAGTTACGCCATTTTGACGTAATCTCTGCCCGTCGTGCTGTAAAAAATGAATAGTTTTTGTTTATACGCTTCACAAATCTGCCCTGTCATTTGGCATATCTATAAATATTGCACTTGGCACTGTATTAAACGGCGCGTTAACTCTTTGAACTATGGCCAAGCTATACTTTTTGCATACATTTTGTACAGCCAGCAATTTCAGCATTTCGTCATTCAGTGGTTAGATTTATAGTTTATAGCTACTCTCACATGCCTGTGTCGCAAAAGGCATTGTGAAAACAGAAGAACCTACGGTAAAAGTCTAACAAAATTAGTAATATCGTAATTTTTGCATAATAAGTTAAACTTATTTCCATACATCATCATTTCAAATCAACTATCGAGAGCTAACGATAAAGTTAACGTCGAGTTGCGAAATACACGAAATGTGACGTTAAAACTTTCATTTAAAGTAAAATTGATAAAATGTAGGAATCTTGCGTAAATGAATTTACATTTTTGATAACTCATAATGTCGAGACAACTACCAAGAGCTCAATACGACAAGTTAACGCAACGTTCGTGCTAAAAACTCAGTACCAAGAGACCTCAAATAATTCCACTTCACACCAAGTTGCTAAACAAAGATTAATCCTCAAAGTAAACGTCGAAAGCACCCAAAAACAAGTGGTTCAATATCTCAGCCGGGCGGCGCGACCTCAGCGAAGGCCGAGCCCGGCTTTTATTGATTTTTTATATGCGCATTGTCCATTCCCCCGGTCCCGGTCGCTAGTCGCTACTGACTACTGACACAGACGCCCCCGTACAGTCGCACTGCGATAGATGTCGTTAGGACAATGTCTATTGCTTTTGACTTGTCTTTGCTATTGCTCGGTGTGGCGATCTTTTTGATGATTGATGGGTTTGTTGATTTGGATGTCAAATGTGGAGGTATAGCTAATGTTTTTGTTTATGTTAGAGATAGAAGGAATCTTCATGTCAAGTCGTCGTTTTAGACCTTGACTACTTTCTGCCAGTTTTTTGAAAATAATTTCAATAATGGTCATTAGGCAATATAATGTACATACATAGTAGTATTCCATTACAAAATATCTGCAAGTTATGCGAATGATATTCTGAAGAGAACGTTTTAGCTTTGAAAAGTTATACTTAGTTTTAAAGCAAAATCCAACATCAATGCAGGACTTTCTTCTGTCCCAGTTAATACTATTTCGTGAATAGTGTCCCCAATCTACTCGCAGTCTGCGCCATTTCATCCCGACGAGTACAAAGGGACTCCTAATTCGCACTCAGAGTTTTTGCTGGCCACGATTGCTTTGTCACGGAATATATTGATGGTGCGTGGTACGTGATTTCTCTATCTTTGTTGGAGATGAAAGGACGTGCATTTTCATGTGGATAAAGCTGGGTATTGCAGCATTTGGTTCGGGTTATTGCCATGTTGGTACACTTGCCTGTTCAAACCTGGGCAATATTCGGTCTGCGAAGATGCGAAGGAAAATATCGCACTGGATATTTTTAATTTTTATATAATGCTTTTGTTATCTTATATACCTAACTCAGGTTTAAACTGCAACTTCAATAGAGATAAGGTATTAATATTGATATTTTTTCTTTCCAGATTTTGCAATTTGCTAAGCACCTTGGACAGAAAGTGAGTGTTTTTCTTATAATCTCAAATATTTTTGTTCTATACAAAATTCTAATGTTATAATTTACAATGTAATTTGGTAAGGAAATTAAGGTTTCACGTTTTTACTAGACTCAGATAACAATAATTATGAATAAATAAATAGTGTTTAATGACCGTGACTTTGACTCGGGCAGTTTTGTAGTTATAACCTTTAAATGTCTCAATTTATCTTGTCGTATTATTTAAATTAGTCATCATCAAGGTCGAGCATGAGGTCCGAAAATTCCATGAATTTCCAATTAGAGACGAGTATCTGTGGTTACCGCGGAATTCATTCCAATTTCTAATATGCCTTCAGAGTCAGACATCACGTTTCATATATCATAAATAGTAGAATGCTTCGTGTCAACCAAACAGTGACACATAGCTCCAGCTCTCCGTCTTTGTTCCGCTGAGTTATGCTCTGTCTCCCTGCAATCGCTAGATGAACGCTAACCGCGCCACAAATCATCGACTCGGCTAACTCAGTTCGTAAGACACCCCTCCCCCCCCTCCGAAGCCCCCTCATCGCGACGCTCCGTCTTCGCTAATTCTCACCCCTGAAACGATACATTCGCCGATTCACACCGAGCGAATGTAACACGAAAACATCAAGGACACAAACGCTAAAGTCGCGTGCACCCGGCCGCGATGAAACTTACATCGAGCCGTTGAGTGCGGTACACACGATCATTAAACGTATATCTGTTAATAATAATTGCGATTGTCTGGTTGTACGTGCGCGGCGAGTTATGGCGCAGTTGCTGGGCGGCTTGTGCCCCCCTCCCCCCGCGCCACCTCCTCCACTCTGCGGCGACCGACGCATCTTGAGATGAAATGGCATTCAGTTTCGTTTTGTGACGGTTGAATGGTTTCGCGAATGTGCCCTGAATAACGATACACGCGCCCGCTGACACTAATAAAAACTCTATTCACAATCGATCGCCACCTAGCTAAATGTGATTCAGAACAACCGAGCGAGAATGACGAAACGTGTTTTATGTTGATATTATGCGAGACTTCCGTTTGGCCGTGGCACTTATTCTGCCCAAAAAAGGTGGCCGAGCTGATTCGAGAGGCCACCGCCACGCCACGGCAAACCCAACTTAGAATATAACCATATTGGGACATGCTATTTCTGATGTCAAGTTTCTCACGTAGCCTTAGGAAGTTATATTGATAAATAACTGTCGAGCGTAAAAGTAAAACAAGAAGATTCAAACTTGGCGTTTGTTGACACAATGCCAAGGGTTTAAGTGTTTGCGTAAACAAAAGCGATAATGTCCACACGAGCGAAACGGGCTGAGCATCAAGATCGCAAACAGACCGCCTCGGGGTCTACTTGTACTTGTTTCCCGTTAGCTTGCACATTTTTACGACCAGAGGCAGACTGGACTGCCGAGTTTAACGACGTAAAAGGACGACCAGATATCGATGCTTCGAACAGAAAATAATGGTAGACTGTAGGAACATTAAACTCTTATAAGAGAAAAAGGATTGGTTTAACAAGGCCGTTAATGCGGATAAAATGTTAAATTTAATTATATCACAGGTTCTAAAGTTATTTATAGTTGTTGTTATGACAATATGGATTTTTTTTAATCTAAATTATATATTATATTCTCACATATGACAGCCGCAAAGATTTCTCATAATCCATTCATGTCTCATTTTAATTACGCGTCGTAAAACCCTAATTTGCATATTTTTAAAGCAGAGGCCACCCACTAATGGAATTCTCATGAGAATTTTCTAAAATGGCTAGAATTCGTCCAGTTTTAATGTGCATCTCTTCGTTATTAAATGCTTCTGACTGGGCCATCTTGGTATTGCAAACTGTAATCTGAGAGCCAATTAAGCTATCTGATGTACATAGAACTCCGTCTCTATACGTCTAAATCAACAACTGACGTTATAAACATACACAATATTTTAATCACAAGAGATACCGCGTTTCACAAAAGTGTCGCTGAAGGAACATGGAACTAAAGGACTGCTAGAAATGATCATTTGTGTGTGTAGGTTGCGAATTAGATATTTAATAAATATGCCAACGATTTTGGTAACGTTCTGGTATCTGAAGTCTAACTGAATTGATACGATGTGGAGTTCAACCACCCTTTTGAAATTTTAAAGCCTTTTAAATCATAGGGACTGTTAGCATACTAATTGGACTATGTTACACCTGTGCGGTATCTGACTATTTTACGATAGTTCGAGTTCCGAAGTATAATTTATCACAGAACTCCAGATGGGCGCGAGTTGCGCCAACTTCGTGAGAAGTTTGATTCCACAAACTTTAGTTGCCTCGTTCAAGCGAACAAAGGAAATTATACTTTTATATTAAAACGGCAGTAACATTTGCATTTTTCAATGTGACACTATGACTCATGAGGTTATGCAAGATTTTCATTATGCAGTTTAAATTTATCACTTAATTCATACCGGTGGTAGCACGGATTAGCTAAAGGAGGTTGGATTGGCAATAATCACACTTTTGTTTGAAAACCAGCGTCGCCGCTTTACTCCCACCAAACGATTCCACAACATAAACAAAACAAATAGATACACGAATTACGCAAACTAATAAACAAATCACACATAGAACACGGGGCTGCAATTGCTTCGTACACTACTGCAATTGTTACGCACATTACTTCGAGACTCTATAAGTTACACACAATCACACGCGCAAATTTCTCATATACGCTAGGGCTTGCCATGGTCGATAAGTTTATCGATAACGAAGATTGACGAACTTAATTCATATAAGGACACCTTAAGAAATAGATATATCGCATACTAGCGACTCGCCCCGGCTTCGCACGGGTATATAGTATACTTAAAAACCATCCTCTTGAATCCCTCTATCTATTTAAAAACCGCATCAAAATTAGTTGCGTAGTATTAAATATCTAAGTATACATCCATACATACATATAGACATAGGGACAGACGCGGGTTATTGCTGTTGTTATAATTGAAATTGAAATAAGACAATGTGTTTATTTGTGTTCTATTTATTTGTTAAGATAAAGAATAATCACTCATCATATTAAACCAAATAACAGGCAGTAAACTACAGATCACCGACCTCATAAATTAATTCCCTAAAATCTCATAAATTCTCTAAAATGCTTAGAGCATATAGTGCTAGTCTTTGTAGGGATCCAATTTTCTCTACCAGTTACGTCAATCCATTGGCTTCTTATATCAGGTTCTTTTGGAAATCTGAAAATTTTTCCAATACAGTATTTATTTTATACTTATATAGTATTTAAAAATACATTTAACATAATATTCATATGTAGTTATAAAAGTATATTGTAAGTATATGATAATCATCTTAATTTATCGATAAAATTGTCGACGAGCCGTGCAAGCACTAGCCGGCGACCGACGCGAACGTGAATCTAACGAGTCAAAGAGGCGTGGTGATTTCGCTCGCTTTGCAATCCATTGCGCGTAAACTGCGTCTCGTGGTAGAAATATTCGTATTTTACCAGCAATGTATAGTTATCTGTTCTTCAGAGTATGTTGTCGTTTGAACAAAGAATTTCATAATTAAAAATAGTTTTTGGACAAAAATATCTATAATACGAAGATTTTATGCTTACCGATGAAAAGAAATTCCTCCTTGTTTAATACTTGATGTCTGACTCTTTAATCTACACGTAATAATCGCACAACACGGCATTTTGAGACGATTTTAGCGCACCTCCGCGCTGCGACGCAATCCACGAGCCACTAAAAAGTATGATCGCGTGGTTCTATGAATCTATGATTGTCTAATCATACTTGTGGCGCGCCTGCCCCGCCCACATTGCCAATCCAACCTCCTTTATCTAATCCGTGGGTGGTAGTTATAAATGTACGTCTGGGTTACAATTTTGTTTTATTCATTAATTAATAATAGTAATTCTACGAATCGTAGTAGTAATCAATCATCATGACAATTTGATCACGTATCAGGAGGGTTGACTACAAGCGGTGCGCTTGATCGAAAGAAATGGAGGAAGCCCTTGCCCAGTATGGGTCAGATAAGCTAAATATAATATAATAAATAATCATAACTTTGTATTAAATATGTCATTTCATTCGTTTAACAGTTAACGTGTTATATTTATTTATAACCTGTCATGTATTCGTTAATATTTTCTCGCGAAGAATTTCTTTCGGATAAAACGAACACATTCCGTCAGTTTTTTAGGTATTCTGCCTGTATTGAAACAGGACTGACAGGAAATTGAAACGTATCGTAGTATTCGTGATGTAACTTGAAATATTTCTCACAAAAATTAATATATCCTTCATACTTCAAGTCTCAAGTAAAATAACCAACAATATGTCGGATATTTGGAATAATGTATTGTAGACATTGAAATGATCTGATCTGACTGATCTGGAAAATAGAAACAAAACCACTTAGTCCATACCTTATTTATATACGACAGAATTTTTCCTGTGGATTTGCGTAAGCAGGTGTGCTAGTTATGTTACTTTCTGACCTGGACTATTCCACATTTAATAGGTATATTCCTCACAAAAAAACTTCCATTGTACATGTTACACAGTCACATAATATGATTTTGACCATTGGTTTCTCCAAGAAGTTAGTACGGTATGCGAAAGCTGATAACTCAGTCCAAGGTTAAAAACATAATATGACTTTTTATCTTTATTGTTAGGTGACACTTGATGCATCAAATGCCTTATTACGTGGCTCTTACGTGTGCTGTTGTCAAGCGAATAATTAATCAAGTTTGATGAGATTAATTTTGGGGCTCCGTTACTAGACATTCTTTAGTCGGTTACTTTAGTCATGTCTAGCGTAAGGCATTTTGCAGACTGAGTAACAATTGCAGCAACTTTTGTGTCAGCTGTTTCATAAATCTATGACCGCTTCCGAACTTTAATTAGTGCATCTTGTAAAGTACCTAAGACTAAGACTGAGATGGTACTAGTACTAACTGCTATATTCTATTAAATCCGTTGAGGTAAATCCAAATAGTAGATACAAAATTATAAGTAGGTTTCGTTGCTTACAAGCCCGCACTGTTCTAGAATCTTATCAAAGATGAGTTACATCATTTACATGCAAACACCCGAACACGAGTTGAAGTTGTCGCCATGGCCGATATAAGCCTATTCATATCAGCATATACTGTACCTACTTTGAAACAATGTTTAGCTGAATGTACTCATTCACGACGAAGTCTTCGTGGATTTCCGTCCAATTTCTAAGATAAGCCAACATTTATGAGAGAATTTACTGTCCTTATCATTGGCCTGTTATCGTACAAGCGCTAACCTGCTATTACGGAGCCACCAGACATTATCTACCCGTGTCAATAGAATGATAACAACCGGTATTTCGCTATTGGTTCAGGGCTCAAAAGTCAATGAAATTTGTCCACTTTTACGTTTTTTATCCGATTTTCAATAGTTTGCGTCATTTTATCTAAAAACATGTTTGCCAGTATATTTCTTTGAACTGGTTTTAACTGGCTTACTTTTCAATATTCTGGGGCGACCACGGCTGAACAAGCAAAAACCGTTGTTAAATCCAATTCCGATAAGTTGGTAATTCCATTAATCTTGAAGGATTTGTCGTACAATGGCTTCTGCTCTAATACCTACAGAAAAACTCACGAGGAAAAAATAGACGAACTTTTTATTGTCGTGGTCAAATTTATTTATGGACATGCTTGTCGAGTGGCCCCATGTTATATGTAAACTTGTTTTACGAAATTTAGTAAAGCCACAAGAATGGGTTTGAAAATTAGTTATTCATAAAATATGTCCTGTGTTGTTAAGATATCTTTAGGAACTTGAGTCACACTTTCTAAGAAACATTAATTATGAAGTTTTATGTTGTACCAAAAGTTCTTCCAGTTATTTGTGACTTTAAAACTGAAGGGATCAGATTCTGTTGAAGAGTTGATTGAATCCATTAATAAAATAATCCTACGTTTAATACAGTAACACGTTATAATATTATGTTCTTTGCTTCTTAGAGAATAAGTGATTTACTTATTAATATGTACAAGCACTTCTAAGCCTATCGTCTTTGGCATTTATTGAGTGATAAGTGAGTGCGAAACCCTTGAACGTACCAACCGTAACTAATTCATTAATTAAAATTCTTAGTTCGTTCGGAAATCCTATAACCATTATCTTGCGTTTAAATTAAATTCTCATTGATAGTGCTCATTGATTGCGTCAGCTCTACTCGTAAAGCCGTGTTGAGCAATCACTAAAATCATTATTCCAATAGACTTTTATAGTAGTCTGTTATTGGACAAATCTTAGCTTCGCCCTTTTTTAAAATGCACGTCTACAGCATACGAAATGTTCACAAATGTAGTGAAATTGCATGCAATTTTATACGGGACGAAAATCCAGTATATTCGTCATTGCAAAACACGCGATGCGATGGTTCAAACTCGATTCTCAATGCGGTTATTACATCCATATGCAATATCCAAGCGTATATTATCCTCTAAATAGCTGTAGCCAGCTCGCCTTTTACGACGCCGTTTGATATATTATACATTAACGTGCTTTCCTTTAATGGTTGCCCGCTGTTTATTTTGCTCTTCTCTACGTTTGGGTACTCAGAGAATATTACACTTGCTTGCTTAAAGGTCCTTCACCTAGACCGTCGGACTGTAATGTAACATTATATTTGAGAATCCGATTATTACTTCACGTATGGGTTACTTATACGGTTACGGGTTATATAGTCGCAGATCGAGTTTGAACACGTGGAGGTAAAGTTTGATCAATTTTAAAGTGAATTTGTCAGCTAAATTTGTTCCTGACTAGCCTCCTTTTTTAGCTAACAACATTTTAGAACATGGTACCTATGTCTCGCGAAGGAATAGACTTTAGAATAATAAATTCATTCCTATCGTGTTTCAAACTTTAACTCAGGTAAAACCAACAAAATACAAATTCTTGGTACAAAATTACCATTTGCCCTTCATTTACACTTACAACATCAATGATATTTCAAGTTCAGACGAGTAACAGAGTTCCAAATATCGATAACACCCCACCCTCGGTACAGAGTGTGGGGCGTAAATTCACCCCGCCTCGCCCTTCCATTCACGCCGTGTTACTAAGGGCTACATGGATACATAATATTACAAACAGGAAAATTCATAACCACCGTACAAACACCGCATTGAGGTACACGTGTATTTGTACCTAAGGAAATATGTATGATGATTCACACATCACTACGCTCAGGAATTTACTGTCTTTTATGAAATTGAACGCTTTATTTGAAATTCAAAAGGTATTTGTAAATGTAAGGCTCAATTACCCATAATTCTATAGACAAGATAGCAAATAACGTCATATCGTTTTCGATATAAATTCTCGATCACGATAAAGATAACGCAAAACAAGAGTCATCAACATTAATTGGAAAATAAATGCAATTCATCTTTATTAAAACACGTCACTATTAAAAATTAAAACTATAACGCAATTAACGTACTTTTCATATAAAACTAGGGCATTTGCGAGACACGAAAGTCGTTCGTTGACAGTTAGAAACGAGATCACGGAACGAAGAATAGATTATGAGTGATGGTCGTCTAACTGGTCTTTCGGTGATTTGTGACAGTAATTATTATGACAGTAATTTACATGAGAACATACACTACCGTTATGACAAGCGTCGGATGACTGACTATTTAGCATTCAAACTATGGAATAAATTAAGAGGAACACACCAGAAGTGCGATCAAATCATATTCTAACGTTAACAATTTATGAGCACTGTCTCATTCACTCGCTTGTCGGTTTATATTCTTTATCTCTGTCTGAACTGGCGCCGCTAATTCTGACACAAAAATCCTATGACGACCGATCTAATCTTAATATAAGTTTTGTGTGATTCTTACACATATGAATCTTTAAAACTTTCATTCTATTTGTATTTACTCGAGTCTGTCGAGTTTCTAGAACCAACAATCTATGGAGTTTACTTCCAACTATTCTCATTACCATATTATGCAAATAAGTTGTCACTATTAAAGTTGGCAAAGAATATAAAAACACGTCGCCTTCTCGGTACAAGCATTCTATCTATTGTGCTCCAGTGTCATCCACCTCCCTAAACATTCATTCAAAAATATTCATGACTTGAAAACTGGATCGAGCAAACACGATGTCGCGTGTAAAATTTTAGAGCGGACGATACCCAGATACCCATCTACTTTGTATTCGGAGTAGTTCTGCTACAATCATAAAAATTTATTCGCTCTAGTAGATGGCAATGTGGCCATCCACAGTGAATGACCGTGCCTCTGGAAGGCGATTTAAATGAACATTCGGGCTATAATATGATCATTTGTTCTTAGCTTCTTGTTATTGCGTTTTTTTTGCGTAATTACGTAATACTGTTTCTATGTAGCAATCTTGGTTATTGCCAAGATTTGCTTCCGGCATCCGACTGTTCTTCCTCTACTACGCTTAGTCGCGTCCTTTTCATATAGATACGTATTATTATTAGTTCTTATATTGTTCTTTAGTAAAACCAAGAAAAATATGTGGAGAAAAATGCAAAATTATTCCTGCCTTTATGAATTTGAAGATGAATTGTGATCATGCCTCGACGAGATGAGAGTACTGAAGACCAGAA
Source organism: Hemithea aestivaria (assembly GCA_947507615.1). Classification (NCBI taxonomy): domain Eukaryota; kingdom Metazoa; phylum Arthropoda; class Insecta; order Lepidoptera; family Geometridae; genus Hemithea; species Hemithea aestivaria. The sequence goes on along the minus strand of OX382345.1, from coordinate 10,388,562 downwards.
CCTAATCGTCCGCTGTCGGTTGTACATAATCTCTGTGGGACGAAGCAAAAAATTAATAAAGTTGGCGAATTCATTTTGTGAGAAAACGTTCCCCAGGGAAATCTCTCGGATCAACTCTAAGTCAAGGTACGAAAATTTATGAAAAACGTGACGCTGAGATGTTTTCGGTAGGTAAAATTTCTGACCTAACTTTAATTTGTTTTATCTTCATTAAGCTTTGTCTTTGAAGACTCCTAACAAGATAAAACAAAAAGTGGACTGCGACAAACTTTCGCCGAAAGCTTCATGTTTATCTCGAAACTTTAAACAAGTCTAATGAGTAATTAAACGTTTCCGTACTAAAGTTGGTAGACAGTGATTTATTCAAGGGTATTTATTAAGATATTATAGTTATTATATAAAGGCAGGTGGCGTAATGCAAGCGGATGTCGGCACGACTGCGGAGGATACGCCGCCACTGTTTGTTGATGCTTTCCTGTCTATGCGCCGTTTTTTCCATGGAAACGTCGAAGGCTTGCCACCAACAGATAAATGAATCCGTTTTACTTGTCTTATTATTAAGTTAATTTATGATGATAAAGGAGGAAGCTATGAATTTCTCACAAAGTTTTATATTATGTTATTTTACTGCGCAAACAGTAACCGTAAGCAATTTGGTATTCCTGAGATATTAAACAAGCGTTATACAAAACCACCAGTTACGCAAACCATTTTCCACAGATAACTTAAAGCACATTTTGCTAAAAGCTTCTGTGTCTTTTGGGAATGCTCATACAATGTTGTTACAACGAATTTTCCATCAACTTTTACGATTAGAGATGTTTTGATCGTCTCGAGTCTAACATTATTCGCGTCACGCGTACTTCCCAAAGACGTAAATTCGTTAGTGTATCTTTGGTCGCAGCCAGTGTAAACTCGCTCATGGCAGCCATCTATCAAATTAAACATCGTTCTCGCATGTTAATCACTGTTTACACACAAAACATGAGCTCACTGGGAATAGTTACGAAATTTATAGCAGTGGCTTTTTTCACAGGTTGCGTGTGACGCAAGGTAGTTGAATGAACTCTGCTCCATCGATGGACTAGTCTCCACTCCCCGACTGACTGATCAAGATCAGTCTTCGAGTCGTCATTCCAGTTTTGTATCCGTGTATCTTACAAATGTAATTTAGCGTGTCAATTCACCGCGTGAGACCACACCAATAAAATTATCCACCATTAATTTCTTACACAAAAAAACGTAACTCGAAAAACTTGTACCCTTTTAGTATCGTAGCAAAAGGAAATTGGAAGACGTGCGTTCCTAATAAAAGACCGTGAAAAATGTCTGTCGTGACAACATTAATCAGAGTCCGCTTTGATTTCCCTTTGCCGGGTAATTTGGTTGGAGGCGAAAAGGTCCCGATCGATTCATCTTTGCCAGTGATAAAAGACAGAACCAAGCGCGCTGTCTCTAAAGAAATTTATCCGGCTCTGTCGCTAACAAAATTAAGACAGTTGCAGTATAGTTGAAATCTACTATTTATCTAGTATACTAAACCCTTGTTTTAATCTGAGATAATTTTAACTAACAGCTAAGTTACCCTTTATTATTCGAATTCGGCATTCTCTGTTCCACTTATCGACTATCGATGTCATTTAGAATTCCCTTTCTGCTATTGAGCGTCGATTTCGAGGATATGGAATATATGTAAAATAATTCTGGTTGGTGGAACGTGCGACAGGGCGTTTACCTCTCCGCCATGCTCAAGTTGATCCAGATTCCTCTTACAAAGGCCATTCCAGATACCAATTCGTGTCTTTTGACTCCCTTTGTCTTGAAATTGTGAGAAAGGGATTTCAATTTCCGACATTTGTGTACGTAGCTATTGAATTATACGAAAGTATGACCAATAAGATAGAATTGTTGTATATATATATATTGAGAATTCAAGTTATCATGATTGCCACTATTGTTAGAACGCCACCAATATTGAAGAAGTGACTGATACCTATATGAAATCTGGTATAATTTTTGCTGTAGTTTCTAAATTCCAAGCTAAAACGTGTTGATACATATCCAAACATTTACAAAAGTGCATATTTCCACGAAAGCACCAAGCACACACAGCAAAATGAAATAAAAACATGCACGTGTTTCATCCGATATGCATTTGCGAGTTGCGAGCCCAAGCGGCTGCGGAAAAAAGTCATGAATAGTCAGCAATCAGAGCGATTGATCTTGCTGATGTATCTCTGCTGTGTTGTTTGCTTTAGGGTTGCCAGTTCACGGTCTGTGTTCATTATTGGACCTAGGAATACGTGTTTAGCTTCCAGAATCGAAAATAAATCATTGGTTATCGACTTACTTTACTTATTACTACAAATTTGATATTTAAATATTAAGTCAATAGTAACTGTACTTACCAAATATGTATCACGTCTTATGGCATTCTCTGCATGGGGTAGATTCCATCATTTGGGATGGACACATGATTTTTGAGTTCTCCTAGAGATGGTAGAGATGATTCTTTCTCACTCTCTTTGCTTACGCTTTTTGTATCACAAGTTTTTGCATTCATCTTTAAGCACACAAAACATACTACGCAAGTTTTTATCTCAAACATGCTACCTTGTGATGTAACTTAAACACTATCAGATCATTAAAATAAATAACTGGTGCCGTTTGGCAACCCTCATTTACCGCGGGCATTATCCATGTCGCAAGCCACAACAGGCAGTACCGCGTGGAAAGCGATCCGCTTTCATTCGCTTTCTCGTATGACTGCGAGTGGCCGCGAACCAGCCGCATAGCAACAACTGGTACTTCTTACCAATTCGTGATGCTGGCTGTCGGAGACTGGTCGACACGTAAGACAAACGCTTATTGTTGGCTATTGACTGTTGACACAGATGGCTTGGAGTCTGCTATTCGTAGAATGTGTACGAATGAATAACTAGCTTCGTTCGGTTTGCTGTCTGGAAACTGTGTGACTTTTACTAAATAGGTAGCATAATTGAGTTTTTGATTAAGTCTCTCGATGCTTCATCTAAATTTAGTTTATTTATTGTTGAAGTTTTGTTCTACTTGTGTTTTATGTTGACTCAACAGCTAACTTCTTACATAAAAGAAATAAGGACGTTATTACGATCCATATCCATAAGTGGCAATAGAAACAACTCCATATAGAGCACTTCTAAGAAAAGTGGTCTCCAATATCGCGCAGAGATTTCGCAAACAACACCCGATATTGCGGTTATATTTCATGGCATCGTGCGACCTATTTACGAAAATCGTGGCAAGAGGGACGATCGTCCCCTCGACATAAGAAAAACTGTCTACGTTCCGTTCCTATTCTATAACAATAGCTGAGTATGTAACGTTGATTCGCGATGTTTCCCGCTCCTTAGGTCGGTGTTACATTTACATTTTTCTCCTTTTCTTGCTCTTTCAATTGTTAAAAAGGTTTAACTTAATCCTTTTGTGTCCTTAGTATTTATTAAGTCTTGGTTCTTTCATTTATTCTTCTTTAAATTGTTTAAAAAAAATTATTCTTTTCTGGTATTTTTTTGTTGAAATAATAGCGTGCCTATCTAATGACCGAATTTAAAGTTAGCATAGCTAAACAGTTCGAAAAGTTTAAGCTTTCAACAAAGTTTTAGACCACATTTTGAATTCAGTTCTTTACAAAGTGTTATTTTAAACCTCAAGAATTTTATTTATGCACAAAAACCTAGCAGAATTAGCAAAGTATCTTGTTCTTGAACCTGGTATATCTTATTTGTTTCGCAACCCAATTAACAGGTGAGCTAAGCCTAAGATCCCTAGCTAATGTATGCTCTCTACAAGCATGTGTACAAAGCCTTTGGTGTTAGCATGACGTGTGCGTTGACCCGTGACCCCATGCACTCATAGCTACAGCTACATACCTATGTTGGTAGGTATGTACGCCAGCCACCTCGAGTGAATGCGGCAATGCGATCTTTGCACTCTCACACCCGCTTCTACATATAATACAAATGCAACTTAGAAACACGTTTCTCTAAAAGCTCGTATTATGTTGCTTTACTACTTTGCGTATAAATGTGTTCTGAAATACTTGGAATAAATACAACGTGTTCTGGCGGCTCTTCAATTGAAAATTTCATTGTGATTCGATTCTGATTAGTGTTGCAATTTATAACGTAACATTACAAAATTTTCTTTCAAAACCAATTTTTTTTAAATCTGTATTTCGTTTTTAAATTTCTCGTCGTTTTAAGGTTTTATCGCTATTAGCGTTATTTGTCTCTTGTTTGCCTTATCTTTTATAAAATCTTTTAGTAATTACCATCTAATTAAGAGTATTACTTTGTAGCATGTTATTCTGTCTACAAGCTACAATTTCATTCTAGCTACAAGTGTTTGCCCAGCGACTTTGTGCTAACATCAGTTTATCTCCTTTGATCTTTGTGTAATGAGCTTGGATAATCACCGTTACTCTGTACATTATGTTTAATGGTTGGAGCCTTTCATATTATATATAATTGTAGGTAGAATTTGTCATGTTTGAGCTTTTAGATGGCCACTTTCGTGCATTTACTAGAACTCTAGACCGTGTGTTTCGCCATGTTGTATTTTTTTTAAATGATACACCAAAAAAATAGATTTCTTATCTAGTAAAATTATGTAGATCTACATTAAAAACCAGTTTCCTTTGAAGAGATTTGGAAATTATTACTTTTAGAATATACGACAAACATTTATATTTATCTACTATTCAAAACAACATTCGTATTTTATTGTGGTATCGCAAATTTCGGTCTTCTAACTTGCTTTATGCAAGATTTATTCTCAAGTTCCTACATTTGTATGTTCTAGATTCTAGATAATATGCAGCAATGACCCCATTCAATCAGTCTTCACATTAAACAATACACGATTGCGAAAAATAACTGTATTTTATTACGGCATTAATAAAAATGCACAGTCCGCTATATCCGCAGTCCGCAGAATACATTTTGCCCATGTAGCAGACGCGCAGCAAATCGTTCGGCTATTCATTCGTCTGCTCTAGGGTTGCTCCCGTGTTTTCATTGATAAATATTTTAATTTATTTAAACAGTCATGAGTAAAGTACCGCATACTTAAAACCATTAAAATGACCCAAGATTCTGTTGTCCTTAGATAGGAGATGGTTATTTGCGATACATATTTAATTAATTAGATCCAATTTGTAATTAATTAGAAACAAAGGGCAATAAATCTGTTTTTGGTTATATTCGCTTTTACTTATTGACAATAAACAGATTCAAACTTAAAATAAATGAAGGACTTGAACCTAAGTAAATTTTAATTTAAGAGTACTCTGTAACGTAGTTACACTTGAATAGAAAGTAAAAATAAAAAGTGCAAAATAAGCATTCATCCAAACTCCGCACAACCCTACCGCGCAAGCTGTGTAGTCAGCATGGCGAATGCTAACGCAGCGTGTTTCCAAGCAATAATAATATTGAAAGACAGCCGCCTCTTCCGCTTAGTTCGCTTTACAGAACGCTGATGCACACATACTGTTTCTAGCTCAACGTATGTTATGAGTACATTTGTGTATTTATACTTGCATTGCGGATATTGACTATTTTTAGTTTAACCACGTGCTTCCGCCTATGAATGCGCAGAGTCTTGAGAAAGTACTTGGCAAAGAACGGTGTCCACGTTTTGGCTACTCAGCTCAAAATTGTTTTGAATTGGCAACGAATATTTGGAAATAATAGATATCTAATAGTCGTGGTTAAACGTCGTAAAACAAACCATTTTCCCTACCCCTATTTAGGGAAAATGGTTTGTTTTACGAAGAAATCTTCTAAACTGCCAATTTTATAAAGAACCACCTGATAAAATTAACAAAGTTATACCAGCAAAAACAATTATGCGGATTTAACAGTTATGTGTATACGAGTTTTTACTTTTCTAGTCCCACCATTAATATATAAGTTAAGCTCTTTGTAAAATCTTCAGCAGTTCAGAGACGGGATCTACACTACCATCACCTCACGGCAACAGACATCCCGCGAAACGTTCAAATCTAATTAAGCCTACAGTCCCTGGCACGCCTTCGAAACTGGCAAGCGTCGCAACTCGCAAACTCGCAACCTATAGGGCAATAACAGTTTACGATCGGCATACGCTGAGTTCGCAGCCGTGTCTGCGAATATCCCGGCATCACCTCGCCTCACCTCACCTCACCTCGCCCACGTAACACGCGTTGCAGAATTACTGCCCCCCTCGTTATGTTTTATTATGCGTTTACTAGATTTTGTCAGTTCGCTGTTCGACATTTTATAGACCGTATCACCGACGATTGTATTACCGAGGGGTTGACGTGACGTCATGAGTCTTAGTAACTGAGCTAGATGCTCACTTAGCTCGAATGTCATGACTCCCTTATTAGTATAAGGGAGTCTGTGTCTGTCTGTCTGTAATCAAATCTTGCAAGTTTAATTTGACCCACTTCCCGGTTTCCAATTGAGCTGAAAATTTGCATGCGTGTGTAAATCGGATGACAATGCAATATTTTTATGACATCGAGCTGATCTGATGATGGAGCTGGAAGGTGGCCAAAGGAACTCTGTCATAAAACAACGCAACCCCATCGAGTTTGGGCTCATTTGATTCGTCTTGACGAGTACTTTATGATGCAAGATGATAACAATAATTAAAGCTTGTTTTTAAAAAGTATTTTTTAAATTTCACTTGTTTTAGATAGCTTATGCTTACGGCTAGGTCCGCGTGAAATCCCTTAGCGGTAGGTGGTTTACGTCATAAAACCTATGTGTGTTCCAAATTCAACCCTAGCTGTTTAGCGGATAGATATAATATCTGTCAGTCACGTTGTCCTTTTGTATTGGTTCATTATTGTGAAGACATTTAGATTGAGATACTGTTGTCTGTAGTTATTGCTAACGCCTAGCCTTTCCAAAACAATTTTACTGTCATGTTTACCAGGGGTATAAGGGGTGAGTTTTTGTTCTGGAAACTTCAAGAATTATAAAGTTGTAAGTTTGGAAAGAGCCATCCGAATGTCAAACTTCTGCAGGGTTATTCACTTATCCGTATTTGGGAACCGAACCGATGGTTAAGGAACTTAACAACGGCTACCGATTTTGAGCTATTCAAGTATCCGTCAGGGAACCGAACCGAGACCGAACGCTATAAATGTATGAAGTGACGTACAAATCGGTACGATGGCTATTCACTTATGCGAATTTTATACCGAGTCGATGGTTTTTGACAATGATTAAATCAGTACAATGACAGACTTTCTTCCGACGCTTATTGGCTTCCGAATAAAAAGTATCCGTTTGGGAACCGATTCGCGGTCCGCGCCGTGCCAATTTAAAACGTCGAAATGAAATGACGTATCTATCGATATGATGGCTATTCACTTATCCGTATTTGAAACCGAGTCGAGGATTTATGACGTAAAAATCGGTGCAATGGAAGATTTTCTTCCGGCACAAATTGATCCGCGGAATGCTTTCGAATCAAAGTTTTATACTTAAAAAAATACATATTTTGATGCTATTCTCGCTTATTTAATGCGGTTTTAATACGTGTGATAAATTTAAAATATCGTACTTTACTTCAATTACTATTATAATGAGTTAAAAGCATATTCAACTTTTACATGTCGTGTAAAATTACATACGCACTTTGCAGTTGACCGCAGTGCGGACCAATGTAAAAAACTGCAGTCTTTGTACGCACGGTAGTGCGGACGGATTCTGCGATATCCTACACAGTACCTACGCGACCGGCTAGCCGCAATTTTACAACCGTGTCCCAAGTCCCACGGACAGCCGGACAATCTGCCGTCTGGCTAGCCGCAAAATGCGTATACATATACATGCACACTAGGGTGGAGCGAAATTTTTTTTTTTATGAAACGGTAATGTAATAGTTAAAATTCGATGCATTTTAGGCTCAAATTAAGTTATGCAAAATATGATTCAATTTGGTTTAGAGTAACTGCCTCCGCAACGTCATTGAAATTATGAAAATAGTTAATTTTAGATCCTATTAGGACGCTATGTTAACGTAAGCTTTTTTAATAAATGGTCCATTGTTTAACGTAGAAACGATAACTGACATTGTTAATTTTCGATAAAAAATCTTAACGTTGTTTTTAGATTCAAATAAATGGTGTGAATGAACATTTAAGTACATACATTTGTCGCGAAAATCACCACTCAAACAAAGGGTCACATTGCTCGCGCGTTGCTTCAGTGCTCTAATGTTCTAAGCTCGTATTAGTCAATTCCTCGATTTTGTATCGCTGCAATTATGCAAAGAACTCGGAGTGCATTGAAATGTTCTCTTTTTGGTGATATTTGTGAGATAAAAGGAAATGTTCTACCTACTTACGAAAATGTAATGAAGTACTATGAATGGACGAGACATCAACTGAAATTACAATTAGAAACTGCAAATGAACCATCATTCGCTGAGATAGCAGATACAGTGAAATCCCGGATTGAAAATATATGGCAAACTGCATCTTTTCCAATAGTGACTAGAACATGAATCATATAGATGTTAAAAGCATATCATTTAAAATGTAAAAACCTACAAAAATCTATTAAGAGGCTCTCCCCGGAAAATTTACAAAGTTTTCGATAAAGCAGTGAACTACTTTTCGATATTTCAGCATGCAAATGCAAAGACTGCTCGATGTATTTGCTAAGATGAAAAGGTACCTAAACAAGAGCAACCTTTTTTAATTGACCAAAGAACGTCGCGAATATTGGTAATCAGCGTCATCGACGTAACTGCTACAAGGAAGTTGCAAAAACTTTTAAAATTAAGCATAAACGAGAAAATCGCCCAACCACATCCTTAAGCACTTCAACGTTAGAGGAATTAGATGTTAGTACATCTTCCACGACATCATCAGCATCAGAAAAACCAGAAAATACTACGATCGAAAGCGGTCCTGAAAAAAAAGAAAGAAAATGATGTCCGTCGATTTCCCTACGTTATCGATGACCCGTGATAGGTATGGGGTATCAGATAGAGCAGCAGCAGCAATAGCATCATCTTTATTGTTCGATATTGGATCTGATTTGGAGGTTATCGATAGATACAAGCTATGTAGAGAGAGAAGCAAAAATAGAGAAAAATTAATGAAAAATGCAACTGTCACAGAGCTTTTTTTTGATGGCAGGAAAGATGTAACTTTGAAGAATGTTAAAAAAGATGGTAAATGCATGGTAAGGGTTGTGATGGTACCAATGTCAATACTGGAAAGTATGGTGGGATCATAAGGCTGATTGAGAAAAGATTACAAAAACCACTTCAGTGGATAATTTGTTTACTGCACATGAACTAATTTCATTTTGGACACCTGTTTCTTAATCTCGACGGATGTACTTCGGGACCTAAATCTTATTCTGGTCCATTAGGGAAAGCTCTAGAAACCTGAGAAATGCTGCCTGTTAAAAAAATTACATCCATCGAAGGACAAGTGCTCCCAGAAATGGTTAAAGATTTAATTAGTAACAGCGAATTGATATTTTTAAGGCTTCCCCGTCATACTCAAGCGGTTGAAAGAGCTTTGACTATTACAACAGAAGCTTCCATTTCACAGTGCACAAAAAAAGCAAGATTGGGTGCAATAAAAGCCAAGATGGAATCACGCAATGTAATGCCTAAATTTAAAACTAAAAGAGATTTTAGTGCTAACTAATAATATATATTATATTTTATTTCTTAATATTTGCACGGGTTTTTATATTGTAGAATTTAAATAAATGTCAAAACTTTAGTTTTTTATTATTTAATACATAATAACCATTATGTTAAGCATAATTTTTCACCTCAAAAGCTCATTAACTATTTTACAATTTTTTTAAATATTTGATGTCACTGCGGAGGCAGAAGAAGTCCGTCAAATTAAATGAAAATTTACATGTATTTTGACAATAATATAAGGCACCAATCCCGCACTATTAGAACTCAGAATCTAAAAAAAAAATTTTTTCCATACATCCGCGCTCCACCCTAATGCACACACTAGCTGCGCCCAGAGGTTTTGCTCGCTTTACAGTAGCCTATGTGTTATTCCAGGGTCTACGCTGTAACAAATTTTAGCTCAATTGTTCCAGCCGTTTAGGCGTGAAAGTGTAACAAACACACATCTATACAACCTTACATTTTTACAAACTTTCACATTTATAATAATATTAGTAAGATAATTGTAACAGTTAACAGTACCTACATACTATAAGTACAAATGAAGGACAACAATAAAAAACAACAGCAAATAAAGAGTGTTAATTATCATAATATTATTTTTAATTAAATTAAAGGGATACATTATAAATAAGTAGATTTACCTAATTAAATAATTTAAAGTAAAAAACTTGCAGTTATTAAAGGGGCTATAAAGTTGGATACATTAGACATTAACATAACACATACACAGTAGGTATAAAACAAAGTTGTTTGTGTTGTCACTTGTCTGTTTGTCCCTATGAATGCATAAATTTTAAAAATTCTGCACCGGATCTTGATGCAGGATTTTTGAATTGTACTTCGGCGAAGGTAAAAGAAAAGCCAGCGTTTAGGACACCGGACCGTAGTTTTTTGAGCTTGGATAACAGCCTTAATAAAATAAATGCGCCAATTCCCAAGAGTCAAATGGTCCCTATAGGGAACGAAAGAAATTTGTTGTGTATCACACTCGTCTTCTGCTAGAATCATTTCCTCGTCCTCTGCGGCTGTTCCAGTCACCTTTGATGCTTTTGGTAAATGAGCGGACGCTTGTATGTTTTAACACAGGCAGCATCTCACATCAACACTCCAAGGAATCAAAATATTAACAAGACGTATTTTATTTCTCTACTAGTCGTCCAACTTTTTTTTACACGTCGTGTTAGCGTCCAAAACCTCGGCCCCTTGCAAGATTAAGATGTTCCAATTCAATTATTACTCTGCTGCTCTTTTTCTCTTTAAAAATCTTAATTTCTTTAATAAATTGTACATTCTAAAATTCCCAATAAAATTGGCTGAAACCGACATTTATTATTCGTACTGACAATCATTGGCATTGGTTATGTCATTATAATAATATTACCTCTTTATATCACAATTTTACTGCCGAAATGCCGTGTAAGTGGTGCCTTACTCGGTAGGACCCGAAGATAGCCGATGATCCTTACCAATCGGTTTTGTGAATTCCATTTGACGTTACGATCGGTGCCTTTTCGTTTCGGAAGAGTCATTTTGATAGATTCACTTGATTCGATACCGAAATCCTGTCATTCTTGCTTTCATATTTACGTTTATATAAATAAACGTAAATATGAATTTTATCTACTTCAATACCCGAATTTAAAAGTAAAATGGAAATAAAGATCAGTGAGCCGGAGAGGGAGTCCCCGCTCTTTTCTGAGATCCTCAGACGAAACCGCGCGCTTCACTGCCCCAACTGCCCATGGTCTCTACGGCAACGTGGACGAAATAGTAATGCCATGGCATACTCCTCTTCTTCAAACTGGCGTCTTCCGCGGCTGCTGACGGTGAGTGGATGGTACGTCAAGTGGCTGGCGGCGACAGTGCAGGCACAAGTAGCGTCCCACACTAAGCACTTCCCGTTCTTCCAAGGCACCAGAGTCAGCCCCTTCGGCCTCTTACTGTCGGATCTACTCAGACCCGGAGGCTCGAGCACGCAAGAGACGTTAGCCGATATTAAGGCTATACGTACGATTATATTTTTTTTGTTTTATTAGTTAACATTAAATAAGTACTTTGCTTTCAGGCTTGCAACTCAGTTAAACGGTGCTTTGGAGTTTTAAAGAGCCGTTTTAGATGCCTAAACAAAAGTCCCGTGCTGGAGTATGCACCAGAAAAATGTGGAAGAATTGTTATTGCATGTGCAACACAATGCATGGCATATTGTATTGTGCATATTGTAGGACACAATGTGCTTAAAAAATGGCCTAACTGCGAATATGATACCAGCAGTGATGACTCGATCGCAGAACCTATGGAAGGCCAAGAAAATAATTTCCTATTACAAAGAGGATTACAGGCCCGAGTAGCCATAATTAATAGATTATTATAAATTATCTGCAGAGTTGTATACGCTGATATAATATTCTACTAATATTACAAACGCGAAAGTTTTAAAGAATGAATGTATAATGATGAAGAATGTATTTTTGTTGCTCTTTCACACTTGAACGGATGGTCACCGTTCAAGTACCGATTGAGTTGAAATTTAGTATAGAGGTAGCTTAGACCCGGGCATAACATAATGTAGGTTAGTGCGTCAAACATGTTAAGTATTGTTACTTTGCGTGCGTATAAGTAGTAGTTTTAAAACTCAGTAAAAATTAGGTACCTACTTGCATTTTGTTGCAGTAAAAATAAAAGGCTAAGAATTATACTGAGTTTTTATTGGCTTATTTGAGGTGCTTTTTAAGGCATTGAACTGAAACAATGAATATTAATCTAATAAACAGCTTAATGATCAAAATGTAAGCGGTAGGTACCAATGTGTGTAACAATTTTCATTTTAAAGCCTCTTCTTGATAAGTCGCGTACGGTTTAATAGTTCTTGCTATATTCCCTAGCGCATTTGCTATATTTGTTGATAGATTATAATTGCACCCCTCGGTGATGGCCTTGGAAAGGTTCTGCACACCATCTGCCACTCTTTCGAGAGCAGCAGCTTGCCGCTCCAAAGAAGCTTCCAATGGATCTTCTGTGCAAAAACGTAGTAAATGAGAACTAAATTTATTTTATATATCAAACCAAACATTGCTCTTACATAATTAATTCCTAATATGATAGCGCTAAAAATATATTAACAATAGGAACTAAATGCGTACGCATCACATCTATATAAACTAGAATTATTAGGAAGTAAAATTTTAAAAAAACTTTTTAAAACAAGCTTTCATCATTATTACCATCTAGCACCAACTTAGGTACTCGTCAAGACGAATCAAATGAGCCGAAACTCGATGGGTTGCGTCGATTAATTATGAAGTTCTTAAGGCCATCTTCCAGCTCCATCATCAGATCAGCTCGATCTCAAAATAATATTGCAATTGTTATCCGATTTATACATGCATGCAAAATTTCAGCTCAGACAGACAGACGGACACATGAAAGTAAACACTTCATCATCATCATCTCAGCCATTCGTCCACTGCTGAACATAGGCCTCCCCTTTGGACTTCCATATGTACCTGTTGGAAGCGACCTGCATCCAGCGGCTTCAGGCGACCTAGTAAACACTTACTAAGTGAAAAACTTGTATAAACCATTATCTTCTCCTGCTCCTCCTTTTCAATCTTACTATTATAAATGTGAAGGATTGTAAGAATGGATATCGAGATGTCTGGATGTTTGTTACGCTTTCACGCCTAAACGGGTGGACCGATTGAGATGAAATTTTGTAAAGAGATAGCTGAGACCTTGGAATAACACATAGACTACATAAGTACTGCGGGTAAAACCGCTGGGCGCAGCTTATTATACAAGAACGAAAGAAATATGCCTGCAAAAACGTAACTTGTAAAAAAACCAAGTCTCGCAACTCGCAGTTCTACCGTAAAAGTTGTTGAGATCCATGATCCATGTATTACCAAATCGATAAAATCTTTTATGTTTTAAATTAATAGATCGACTTGGCCGTTGCATGAAAACACAATGTAGGTATCTCACAAGTAATATACCGATATAATAGTTGTTACTCGTGTGCTCTGAGAATACGCACAATTTTAAATCAAATTAAGACTCATTACAGATATGAACAGGAAGGAATTGTAAGAAAACTAACAACCTATATTCATAATTTTAAAATTTAGATAAAATAGCAGATAAAAATCCACCGATTGAAAATAATGAAGAAGATTGACACCGACAAATTATAATTTGAATGGTCAAAGATGATTGATGCTTGACAATGAATGGCTGTCATGAGTGATATAAGTTGAAAATCATCCTTTTTCAGCAGAGCTAAAACAAGATTCAAAAAATTCTACTTGGCGAACTATGTGTGCTGAATTAAATAATAAAAAAGCATTTATTGCCCAATTTAAAGATAAATATACACTAGAGCTTAACATAGATATTATAAACACACCAAAAGGCAGATTCGCATAGTGCGAGTCGCCGAGTAGTTACATACAAAAAAAAATAGGAAAATTAATTAAAAATATATAATTTAGGCAATAGGGGTGCATTCAGCGTGTGCTGGGAGAAAATCCAATAGTTTAGATTAGCTTTTAATTAGCTTTTAATCAAGGCAGATTTGTAGATAAAAGAGTTTTTATCATTCCGCATTATAGTTTTTCTTAAATTATTTCATTATTTAAGTAATTCACGAAAAACCAGTGAGTTGTATCCGCACCTACGACAATTTTATCCAATCAATTGTAAATAATAATACAAGTACTTATACCTAATAAATCATGTTGTTAGTAATATTGTCCAAATTTGCAAATCTCTCAATACTCAGCAAGTTGTTGAAATTTTCGGTTTACTGTTGAACTTTTTTAGAGAATATGTTCCCAATTGTGGACTTTAGACAAAAATTGCACCATTACACATTAGCCATTAAGTTTTTAGGTTTGATTGGCGTTAAGACTTCAAATCTCACTATAACACACACTTTTACTTACATTAAAAAAATCTATGTATTTTTAGATATAAGTTGAATTGTACGCTGGCAAATATTGTGAAAAATCGTGAAAAGTAATTATGATCAGTGCTATATCAATATTTAAGTTTTTTTTTAAATGTGAAAATGTTTATAATCACAATTGTACCACTAACCACAAAATACTGATTATTGACTAGATGAAATCAGAGATATAACTTGAAATATATTCATAATCACGTTGTTTTTGCAAAAATAGTGGTACTTGTATCACTTTTCACAAAATTATCTCCTAAAACTATAGAAGATAGAAGAACGTGAGTAAGACGAAAAACCCGTTATTTTTTTTCTCATTATTTATATGGAAAAATCTCAAAAAGGGTAAATCTCAAGTTACATCACTCATCACTGGAGGCACAGATGGGAAATGTTTACGAAGTGTGCTCGCTAAACTTTTTGCACAATAACTTTTCAACAGCAGATTATGGGTAAATATTTTTTCTACAATGAACCACTAAAATAAAACTATTTTCGTAAACTGTTAGATCTGTAATCTATGCTCTATTTTACTGTCCAATTACCGTGTAGGTGGTTCCTTACTCGGTAGAGCCCGAAGATTTACGAAGATACTTTCCAGTCGGTTTTGTAAAACGGAATTGACTTTTCGATCGGTTCCTTTTCCTTTCGGTAGCGCGCTCGGTTCGGTTTCGGTATCGGATAAGTGAATCACCCTGCAGATCTACTTTAAGACCCTTTTGGTATCGGGTTATAACTTTGCTTTCAAAAACTTGCAGAATTAATTTACCGAGATTTTTTTTTTTATTTGAGACATGTAAGTGATGCTTTTAATTTCTGTTTAAAAAATCATTATACCGGTCGTTCATGTAACAATTTAATTGTGAGAAATGTTCCAGAACCTATAGAAAATGACTTTACAATACGCCTCTGTTGTATCAATCAATTATAATGTATAGGTAATCCAATGTTCTGTTATAAATAGAGTAATTACAATAACATCGTAATTAAAAAAAATACCAGCTATCCCATTATGGATATAAGATGTCGTTGTTCACAATTCTGAAGAGGATCATTATTCATAGGCGTCATAAACTGGCAGTTACTGGAGCTCACCTGCTGGAGAATGTCCAACACTGAGCTTGTCTAATGGCAATCAATAACACGTAGGATAATTACTATTCATGCCGTGTTTGTTGCTGTACAATAGCTTACATTACGACTCGTCATATTTAAGGCGTTTTACTTTACAGTCAACGACTGTTGCAGCAACTTGCAACTAGCTACTTTCATCTGAATGCTTCTTCTTATTCTTGATGCTACATTGAATAAGTCGTAAGCCGCGTCTCCAGCGCCTGTTTTGGTTCAAACATTCAACACAAACATTACAAAATTTTTACAAAGCACTTCTTGTTTGCTCCAACAATGTTTTTTGCTTTTCATATCCGATAGAAAGCACGTACAACAAAACATAATATCAATATTCATCAAAAACCGCCAAGATTTTTTTAAAATGTTTGTGATGTTTGTGTTGAATGTTTGAACCAAAACAGGCGCTGGAGACGCGGCTTTAAATTGGCAGGCTGCACCAATGAAAGTTCGGCAACGATCATAGGTTTTATGAAACAACTAGATGCTGAGGGTCTATTGGCTATCACCCACTTAGATTGATAATATTGATGTCCACTTCAATGTACATTATGTACTGCGTTTGTTATTAACGAGGAGGTTTATGCGAGTAAAGTACGCATATTTGTCTATGGATTCCAGTGTTTTACATGTGTGTGGAAGATGGCCAATATGCCTTCGGGATATTTGCGAAAATTTGCAAGTCCCAGTAGCTGCAATAGTTGATCAGTCTGACGCAATTGATCTAAACGCATTGTTAAGACAATACTGTCCTTAGGGACAGTATACAAAAGTTTAAAGAAATAATTGCAATTTGTACTAAAGACGCCAGTTATAGCCGACGGCCGTTAGTTTCGGTTTGTTAATTAGTACGAATATGTGTGCGAGCGCATCATTTATCATTAGTTCGATCGCTTGGTTCCCATGCTAATTAAAAACCGACAAAATCTTATTGCCCAATAGAAAGTATAGCCTTTGAGAGGTGAATCGGGTAATATTTCCCGGCGGGCATATAATATGTGCTCCAGTAGTTCAGATGACTACCATTTTCTGTGTACGAAACGTAATCGAAGCGTTACCCATTTATCTTGTAAAAGTTTGCTTTTGACCATTTTCTTGCTCTGTTAAGCCTACAAAAAATGAAAGAAAATAAACCAATTATTTCCTCACCGACTTCCCAATTTATATTATAGGATCCTAACAGGCCTTTTTAGTGTATTGCGGGGGCCATTGCACCCGTTTGAGAAGGTTTTGTATCGGCCTAAACTTTTTAGTCCCCAACCGCGGTGCACCGGAACGAGTGAAAACAAAACCAACTCGACGCCGAGCTCTGTCCGCGAGCACAAAAGCGTTCCAGCAAATAACGCAGAAACACTGTAGGTGCTCCAGTGCTCACCCAAACGTTCTCTCAAATTGGACAAATTATTTCGACCTAGCTCTGTTCGCGTGCCATCTTTTTTTGGTGGATTGCTTCGAAATTTGGCAACAAATTCGAAGTCTTCAAATGATCACTGTTCCTTGAATTCGTTTTTACCAAAGCCTCAAATTGGAAATAAGTAACTTTATCATTAGGCACGGCGTGTTCTAAAATCAGGCTATTGTCTTTATGTAATAAAAAAAGAATGATTTCCAGGAGCCTTAGTATTTGTAAGTTTGTTCTGCAATCATGAAGCAGGTGGTTAGAATACGAAACCATTAATTTTATAATTCAGCAATCTCCCACAAGAATCGCCTCAATAAAAACAAAAGGTAATTTTGCTTCCGAGTAAAAGTCAAGTAACCGCAAAACATGAGCCATCAATTTCGTGGAACAAGATCGATCGAGAAAGTTGCCTTTGTAGGGCCCTTTCCCTTGGTTTCTTTGTAAACGGCTACAAACAAAATGAAAACATTCTGTTTACTTTACACGGGTATTTTCTCCGATGTGTTTTTTAATTCCACTTTAGAAGTTATTTCATATTCGACTGCTTTAGAATTGCCCTTTTGATACGACTGTGAACTGTGAATGGCATTTTGAATGGAATAATTTATTCCAACTAAATTAGTCGCTGTATCCAAAATTAGAATTTCAATCAAGGTTTATGGCCCAATAAGATCTCAGAAATAAACTTCAGTGTTCTATTTTGATCGAGATGTTTAATGAAATAAAAAAGTGCAGAGTGAAAGGCCAACGTAGGTAATAATGCTTCGATAACAATAACCCACACAACAAAACCTACTAGAGCATGAACATGAACGGCACAACAAACTTCCAGAAGGGTAACTGGCCATTCTATTCATAAGCGAACGCGGCTCAACGGGCAGATAATGCCGATAACGACACACCTATCGATCGGACACTTCTTCGCAGACCACACTGCCCGCAGAATGGCGAGTAATGAAGCGACGCTATCACTACGCTCGCCAGGTGGCCAATTTATACGGAATATTCAAGGATACACAAATGGTTTTGCGCACGGACATTTTTTGAATACACACTCGGTCTAGGCTTTTAAATCGTTAGTTTGCTCCGTTTTTATTATTTTAAAGGTTACAGTAACTATGAATAAATCATATTAGTAATCATAATTTTGTAAACTTTAATATTTAATGTTGCCTTGCACGAACGTTGAAATGTAGGTCTCCAAAAGTATCTTTGAAGAAGTTTTCACTCGTAAAGTTTAATGATTTCTTTAGGAATAATTTGAGACAGTTTCCTCAATATTCGAAGCTCAGTATCAGTGGAAGGTCTCGTTAAAATTCGAGTCCTGATTCCGTCCCCGTGGAGTTAGTTGGTAACACGAGCGCTCGCGTGGTCCGAGCCGGGGTGAACAACCTGGCAGCGTCGCCGCGCCGCGCCGCGATCGAACGCCTCGACTCGCCTCCTCTCGCCGCGCCGCTCGCACTACGTGCTATGCCCCACTTACACAGAATTACTATACACTGTACTCGTGCGAATTGAGAACTAGCATGGACTTTGGAACTGTACATATCTTATATGTAGTCAGACGAACTATAACTCACTACAATTTATCAAGGTTTTATTATCGAGCCTGCGAGATATACGTCAAATAAGTGTTGGTAAGCAAAGTTTCTTTAATGAGTCATTTGTGGATTTCGAATTTTTTATAAAACCAATTAGTAATTTGTGGCTTGATACATATTCTTATCGTACGCTTTGATAAAATATAATTTGACATTCAAATTCTGGCCGCGCTGCCAGCTCACCATTAATTTGACTTTTAAATTATTGGAATTATCACCTTCCAAAAATTTGACGCCAATTTGCATAATCACAAATAGCTATAAGTTACATCTTGTACAAAACATCCACGTCGGACGTCGAGCCGCGCCGGTGTTTTCCAAAGCGAACTTCGTGCCACGAATTTCAATATTTGCCACATCCTTCATTCATTATTAAAAGTTCACCTTAACTCTGATACTGTAATCGTGTTTGCGGGTAAAATGTAACAAAATTAACTTTCGAACAATTTGAACGAAAGTTGCAGTAAGCCCTGGAAAGTTAAGAGATGAGATTGACTTTTGATGACGAACTGGCTATAAAGCTATAATTGGCTTGATGAATGCACGAGTTGCCCCAAAAGTAAGGCTAGAGCGATGGAATGACGCCTACCCATCCCTGTCACCTTACATCTCTCCCACAGAAAAACTACCACCGGGTAGCGAGCTTCCCTGGCCTGTCTGGAAGTCTTTAAATAGACTCCGGGCCGGTGTCGGAAGAAGCCGCGAAAACCGAGTAAGGTGGGGTTTCTCCAAGGACGACAGGTGTGATTGTGGTGCCGTCCAATCAATGGCACACCTCCTACAATGCCCAAGTTGCCCTACAGCTTGCACAACGCAAGACCTTTTCGAGGCCAATGATAACGCAATAACAGTGGCGACGCATTGGTCAAAGCAGCTGTAGGGTTCACATAATATTACAACTTATAGCCGATCGACTCGAAAAGAAGAATTGGCTTGATGTAGAAGCCTTTTTCGATATAGCAACCAGATAATAGGTGGCATTAAATTTGTAAGTAGTCAAAAATATAGTTTAAATTTAATTACCTAAAATTAACCAATAAACTTGTGATTTGACTCTGACAGTGTAAGTAGGGTAACCTGTTCTGTTGGAGTATGCACTAAGATGATCAACTGTTATACAAAAGTTAGGATGCAAGTTATGCCTCACTAAGCTAAAATTGATAATGCCACAATGTTATTGTTGTCTGATGCAGACGCACAGTCTGACTGCCAGCAGCTTGTGTGTATATTTACGCCGGGCACGTTGCGTAATCAAAATATATCCACGATCCACGCCAGAATAACGAGATTGAACGTTTTAATTACAGCTTTTGAGGGTATGATTGAATTTGTGTTGAACGATCAACTTATTGCCAGGGAAACCATGTTAATTGGAAGTGTTGATTCACACTTCATTCACTTTATTACAAATATTTTTTTATGGTTTTCTCTTTGTAAAGGTTTTTTTATAAGTTTTTTCTATTTCTGATATTATGATATTCGGTAGAGCCAGATTTATCTCTCTTTCTTTTAGTTTTCTATAATATTGTGTGTTATAATTTTTTGTGCAAATAAGTAGACGAGCTTGACTTCTTTTGCAGTTGTAGAGATCAAAGACAGAAGTGAAAAGACAAGTGAAAAAAATGTAAAAATAATAACTACTGCTTATATGAGATAAGCCTACAAGCTTATTAATTAATGAATAAGCTTATGCCAACCAAGTAATATTACAAAATCAAGTTCTCGTTTAATATGTTAGTTTTAACGAACTGAAATCTAGGACGTCGTCAAGTTTCCACGAAGTTGGAGCGTAGTAGTTTCTCAGTAAGTCTGCTTACACGAAACTCTGCGGGAGTAATCCGTCAAAAACATGGCATACACGTAGCCGGAGTAGCCAACAGTTTTAACCGACTTAAACTGCTTTAGTTGGTGTAGTTTGGGAGCTCCACCACCCCTCCCTTGCCCTCCCAGCCATCCGACCGGCACTATAAATATTGTGCACAAGTTTACAGTTTGCGAACACATATTTCAAATTGACTTTTTGAACGGAAGTTTGTTTTGTAAACGGTTTTTGTTGCGAGTTTGCCGAACGGGAATGATTTGAGTTGGCAATACGCTAATTAGCCACTCTGCTTCGGAGGTCACGTAAATACCAACAGAACGCCAGTTCAATTACCGAATAAACATTCATTATGGATTGTGTAACTCGTATATCATGTGTAGTGTGCATTTTCAGGTTTCCGAAGTAAAAACCTCCCATACGACTTATTGATTTGCATCTATAAATATCTTTTGGAACACAATTGCCAATTGCCACCCATTGTCTGACTTCCGACTTTCGAGACACGGTAGCGTACTGGTGAAAGCTGAATATAAAGAGATTCAAATCCAATGTCATTTCCAGCAGGCTACAGACGCTACAATTGTTAGTCTCAAATATTAGAATAGAATACTCTTTATTGTGACACCACAAACAGAGAATCTTAAAACTTAAAACTAAAACACAATTTCGTAACTTAATATTATACGTAAGACAAAATCTTACATAAACCATTATCGTTAGATCATTTCTAAAGCCCATTCGCGAACACTACTAAGCGCACTAAAATTATCGCGCTACTAACAGTAGTTACAAGACTAAATGTAGTCCTATAAACGGCTTACAGCGAAACTGTCGATATTCGACACAAACAGTATGTAATTTATTTAGTCACCGACTAGTTATTGTGCCAGATAACGGGCAAATTGCGTTTCGTAACACACAGATAACCTATTTAGAGCGCAATCTGCCGCACCCTTTGTTTATAATGCTGGTTTATTAGTTATCTGCGCCAATATATGAAATTATTAACGGATTGTAATTGCCTGTGACTTGTTTGGCCAGTTGCATGTGAACGTACGTTTAATTATTGCAAAGTTAATGTATGACACAATTTACTTTTGCCTATATTTAATGGATAAGCGGTCAGGTGAATGGTGGTGGTTTGGAGGAATTAAATACAAATTATTAATGAATGCCTTCCAAGCTAAGATTGTAAGTCAAATTTAAGCATAGCGACAGAAATATAATGAATAATGAACGTTCTTGCCACTCACTGTAGTTAAAGATAGCAACAATTTTTTATGTTCTTAAAAGTCTCAAGGTTTTATTTTTTATGTGTCTTCGGCACGGTTCGTTATCAATTTAAGATATGTGAAAGTTCATCACGTTTGCCAGGCCAAAACCAATTAGATCCAGTATTTATTGACGCTATCATTGTTTACAGAATTGTCCAATTTAATTACACAAAAACATATTCGAGACTGTGAGAAGTTCCACAAACTTGTTAACTAACCTCTCGAAGTTTTTCCAGTCGCCACGTTCTGTTAGTTCAAAAGATATAGATAAAGTACACGGCGAGGCCTGGAGTCAGGGGGGACGGGAAACTTAGTTGCAAAAGATTTAATGGAAGTTACTCTCTCTTTGTCTAAGTTTGGCACTCGTCTGGCCGCGCCTGCTACGCTCCCGTTTCATAACTTGACACGGCCAGGGTTGTGCTTCACAGAAAGCCTTACGCTGGTTGCTGTTTGATAAAATAATGCTTTTAAAATTGCAACTGTGATATATTATTGAGATATTCGTATTAGGTATGGCTTTATCCAGTCCACGTGTTATATTGGTGAAACTCTATCTCATCAAGGAAAGCCATTTTCAATTTTAATATTCACTTGTACTACATGCTCAAAACAAAGTTACAATAATCATAATTGAACATTTCTGACCAAATGTGAAAGCTAATCGCGGTAATTATATTATGAAATTTTGCACTAAACGTGATAACCCTACACCCAAATGTATATCTAGGGGTTAGTCAAAAGGGAAGTTTTATTGCTCGTGAATTTCATTATAACTTTGCGAGGCTCTCTCTTAATGCCTTTAAACGAGGATTGTTGTCTAATTTGTACGAATTATGTCGAAATTTCGCTCAGGAGAGTATAACTTGAGCGGCGCAGCGGAGGGTGTTTGGAGAACTCCAGATAGTTAGCTCTCTTATGGATTTTAATATGATTAAGGAAAGGGGCGCCCACCCCAAACAACATAACGATATTCCATGAGCTTCCGGCTGTTGTACCGGAACACGAACATTCTCTCTTCTTATAATTTTTTCCAGAATTTTTTAATCAATGTTTATTCCAATATCAGTTCAGTTTTCTCACCCTCTATAATGATACTTCCCAGTAAAGCATTTTATTTGTATACCCGCACCATCCGCTAATTCGATTCCAACCTACTCATGAAAACATTTTTGTCAAAGGAATTGTTGAGCTCTCCATTCTCCTGTTTTAATTAAAATGAAAATTACAATTTATACTATGGGAGCGGAATTTGATGCTCGTTTTTAATATACAGACGTACCTATCTAATCTCATTTTGAGAGACGATTCATCCACGTGTAACCTTTAACATCCGGAATTTCTAAACTTCAAAAATGTTTGCCGCAGAAATATATATTTAGGAATGAAGTCGCCTCGTATTTGATGTTTTCTCAAGAGATTTGGTAACCGCACTTGCTTTGCATCTTTCAACTGGAAAAGATTAGGAACGTCTCTAGTACGGAAAAATTGACGTACTTATAATATTGAAAACGTTAAATAAATTCGCTGAAGGTTTTCCACATGTTTCTTTTACTTGAACGCGTCAACATAAAACGTGTATCTGTTCTTGCGAAAAAGTCACTGAAGTGTGGGAAGTATCGGACGTCTCGAGGATCCCACTTGCGATGTCCAATCAGGCGCGCCTTGTAGCGTCCTTCGCTCAATGTCACAGGATTTATAGTCTCCGTTGCTAGTTTACGACGTTTCATACCATAAATGCTTTATCAACCCGAAACGACAATTTTGTGTGACATTAAATGTGATTCTTTAGTGTTTTTTGTGTGTATAATTTAACGAAACTTTATCACTATCAAAATCTTCGTTTCGCGGAATTTCATAATCAACAATGAAGTTATGGAGGATTTAGCCATACTCTACCTTAATCTGCATCAGATCAGGCAAAATAATGGCCAAAGCCCAAAGCCTAACTGTTCATAAAACCTTCTCATATTTTCTCTATGGTTAACACTGCACGGTTCCTGTAGTTACTCAAAGATTATTACACATGATAAGTTGGTGCTACGGCCGCGGAGAAAGTTTGCTCTAGACTCTAGTTAGTTGTTCCCCCTTTCTCCTCTCCTCTCTGCACAGTCCGCTTCTTGCACCAGTCGCAGTTTGCAAGTTTGTTCAGTTTGCTCGGCCAAACTAAAATCATATTATCATGGTTGTCATAATGACTAATTGCTTATTTATTTACGACTACAGTTCGCTATGCTTGAATAAGCATTCATTCACTAAAGGAATGTTACAATTTTAGGATGTATGAATCAAAAGCGTATTTATTTCTAAAAGTGAAAACGAATCTAGCAATGGGATGAAAATAATGTTTATATTAAATAGTAACATTATTTTTATACATAGTCTTTAATTCTCTAAAGAAGAAAATTCAATAGTGCAGTGCTAAGCAGGTAACTACTGTGATTTAAAATTGTTATGATCACACACTAAAAATAAGAGCAGGTAAATGAGACATGATAATATTATATTGATGAAAGTTTCTCCTACTGCTAATAAAAAAATCAAGTATAATGTAGTATGTAGTCCTTTTTGTCTAAGTACCCGTTTGTCTACCATGTAACATTCAAGGACTGACTAAAAGATAATATAGTTTTGTTGCAAGTCGCTTCAGACTCGAGAAGCGAATGCTAAACTTGGAAGTAGAAATAACATTATCGCTCGGCAGTCAACTTTACCAACAAACTTTTCGACTTTCCCAAACTGCGTAAACAAGTTATTTCCTTGCATTGTTCCCGCGAACAAAAACTGTTTTACTAAGAATCTACTGTTATAATTACTTTGGGACATGGATGTCGCTTTTTGATATGATATTTAGTGCTGTAAAAGAAGATAACGTAAGAAGTTTGTTCTAGTAAAGAAAACTAATGGGACTGTTAAAGATAGTTAGCGGCTTTTGCTATTACTATATGTACCTAACTAATTTGCTTATTTGTAGTGACTTCAAAATAGCAGGACTAATACTTTAGCATAACATATAGAGAAGCCTTGCTACGATTTATGTCCTTTGATCATGCATATTCAAAAGATCTATTTCTAGATTTATATCACAGAGAATAATAGAATTTAATGAAGCACGTCAACCATCGTTTAATTATCTCCAAGTCAAGCTTCCCGACGAACGACGAAATTGGCTCTACTATCTGTCGCCGAGTTATCGTGCAAGTTTGTCGTATCTTCGAGACTACGGCTATAAACTCTCAGCCATCAGACTGGAACCAATGAATATCTCAGCTGGCATTAAAGCCATGCTGGTGGAAATTTACCATGTACACCAGATAGGATTTCTAGTTATATCCTCTCGAACAATTACACTGGTAAAGTTCTTATGAATATTAAAACTACGTGGGATCATATAAATTTCTCGATGAAATTTTGTCCAAATACTATAAAATTCTCCGAACGTTAATAATTTCCATAATAAGATCAATTCGAAGTAAAGATATTAATCTGGGCCGAGAGCAGCTGGTGATTTATTAAATGCCTCCGTTCGGATCTAATTAGACCGATTCTAATTGGCCATTGTCTCAGTAGTCTATTGGGCATCGGGCGGGGATGGCGGAGGCAATCAATACGAAGGCGCAAGGGATCCCTTGTCACTCAAAGATTAGTGCCGACTCCCGACCCCCCGGCGCGTCGGTGAATTACCGTGTTTACCTTACGGCCCCTTGGCTTTCTGACTGTAGGGGCCACCGATACCTATAATTAAACGTTACTCATGTTCAATCTAACATGAGTATTGATTTTGTCAACTGTCGAACCTGCCATGTCGTGTTGCTTTGTGCCCGGGAATATTGCCTTCATTTCTCTCTTAATAGAAAGTCGACACCGACTTTCTTGCTAATATATTTCAGTGAAGCTTTGGAAATACTTTTCCAAGTTGCAATACTTCAAAGAAAATCTATATGGATGAAGTAATTCTCGATAAAACGTGATGGGATTGAACAAGCGCTCCAACAAGAGCAAGCCGGATTCTTAATTGAACATCGGACGTTCGACATCCACATGAATTGCACGAACTCATCAATTTTGAACACGCCTAAACGTGGTCAATCTTTGGAATAGTTTACAACTAAGATTAAGATCACTAAACTGTAAATTGAGAACAATGCTGTTGGTAAAAAATAAAGCATAGTTTTTATAAATAAATTAGAATCTATCGCACACGTTCGTTTTATAACGAAAAGATTTAATCCGACTCTTTACACTAGCATTCAAATGAAACAGGTCCGGCCACCCTTATTTCGGGACCCACCTTCCCTGCGGTCGCACAAAACGACCCTACATCTCGTTTTATAGCCGAAAGGGGTGCCATCACGAGTAAACGGGTTGATATACTGCTAAAATAATCGGTGACTATAGCCTTTCCGGCTTACGTTAAATGTAGATTGTAGGTCTTGGGACAAGGGATCACCCTGTGGATTTGGAACACGTGTAACTTACCATTTTACTGTTGGATAGGATAAAGCTTGCACCAATTGCCTTTTTATTATAACGTTATGTTACATACGATATGACTATAATATGTACATAATATTTTCAAATAATCTTATCGATTCCACGCGTATCGGAGTTCGTCGACGTCAGCCGAATAGTTGCGGTGCTCTTTGATATTATTTATGACGCGCGTCAACGTATAGAGTCACAATAGTACATAACGGTAACTTTTTATTACAATATTCATCGTTGACGTCCAAAACCACAGTATAACTGTATATACCTATGTAAAAAGATAAACATAACAAAGTTTACATCCAGAAACACTTGAAGCCATTATCGGTTTAACACAGTCCCCAGTCCCCGGGCGTTCGATACAGCTCGGAGCATTCTAGTGGAGTACTGAGTACCATCGGAGCTCTGTCCCGTGCCTCGTTTACCAATCGATAGTTCAACCACCCGGTGCGCGGTGGCGATTCATCGTTTCGTTGCGAATTGCCAACCACACTCGCAGATAACGTTGCCTCCCCCAGAATGCTAATTAATCCACACTGTAATGTATAAATGAACTCACTGATTTACTTGCTCATGAGGAACGATTCACTGATTAGATTTCAAAGCTAATTTACCTCGAATTCGTGCATTGGTTAACAATGTTATTCAAAACCATTCATGCTTTGTTATCCAAGTTTCATAAAATCCAGGTCACAATTCCTTACATTCGCAACGACATTCGTACCCATTGTAAAAGTATTTGCCGCTTGGTTAAAGTTTAAAAGAGTTTCCGACTGTGTCAGTAATCCAATCGATAGTTCAACGACCAACCGCTCGCTGTGAGCTGGCTATTCCTTTTGTTGCGAACTTCCGAGGGGATAAGAAAACCTTTCCGGAACGTTAATTAAACCGATACCTTTTACTTTGTACGCCATACATAGTTTATTATTATAGCTATCTTGAGAGGAAAGTTGGGAGCGTGGAAGTGAGTTTTACATTGGTGATTTCTTTATTCAATATAGGATAGCCTTTGACTCTTTGACCGGCAGTTCGCCTGATTATTGGTTAAACTATGATTATGTTTTAGAAGAAATAAGACTTAGTACAGACTACAGACTTTTCTCATGATTCGTATGTAGCTTTTGAATTGGAAGACCTTACTGGATACACGGTCTTTAACCATGGTCTATTTTACTTAGTTCCTACGTTCCTACCCACCACTTTGCCTTATCTTCTTAGGAACTAAACATAACTTTCTCAGTAATCTTAACGATCTCGAAACGTTGGGTTTGGCGTTGTATTATCCATCGTAAAGTTAGGTTTAAACTCTGGCTAGCTTTTGCTATCATAAACCATCTACTCGCCGGTTAGAGCACTTAAATCATAGTTTACCAGCAGTTTAGTTTTACTATTGTTGTATAATGGTGGCCAATAGACGCTAAGGGAAATGTTTCCTGTCTATTCAGCCTTTAGTAATGCCACTTGCCACCCATCTTTCTACTTTTCTTTATGTAGGTACTTAAGAGGTTTTAACACCTGCACCACCTAGCATAATCTAATTGGCTAGTCTCGATAGGACTGAATGGCGCGACGTAAGGGAGATCTTTCCCCAGCAGTGGTACAAAAACGGCTAATAATAATAACAGGTTTTAATCTTGAGGCACATAAAATCACCACGATTGAGTGGCGGTTTCTTTTCAAGAAATACACGATCCTTTTTCCAAAGAGTCTGCCTTATCAGAATGTGGGCTGGAGTCGTGGACGCGGCTGGAATTCGGAATTCCAATGCGAGGCCCGCCCGGAAATTGGAAATGTGTGCGATCCCGCCTTTAATTACGCGCCAAAGCTTTCCTCGTACGTGTTTTTGCCTCCTATTCCACGTAGCACAAATCTTCGCCTCTTCGGAGAGTAAAACGTGTGCTTGCATTTTTTATAATATCTTTCGTTCGCAATGAAATCCATTTAAACCACGGTTCGTCCTAATGTTAATGTCTAAACTTTTCCTTATTATTTTTCACCCTAATCGCATATTAATCAAGTTGTATTAAGATGTGCCTTCTTTCCATTCCCTCCTTTTCCCTCTTACAACGTTGTTTCTATTTTCTTTCAATTTTACACATTTCATCCCTTTATCTTAAGTGTCCATCAAGACTCATACTTTGTTATATGTTGCAATCTGATACATTAACGTAACTTCTGTTAAATTTAGAACCTATAATCATACCAAAAAGTAGAGTCTTGAAATAACTACTTGAAAAATTGACTTGAAATGCTCCACTGTAGCCTATTTGAATAAACTCTTTTCGATTTTGATAAAAACAGTGAACCGCACAATTTATCAGCGGCACGCTGACGATTCAATACGGCTAACGGCAGTTCTCTTGTAATTGAGCGAACGTGTACGGTTAACAGTTACATTTTACAACTGCTTAATGGTACAATCGCACTCAACACGACGGAACGGGCTGTAATGACTGTACTCTCGACAGGGCTGACGACGAAACTGCTTATTGGCTGGAGCTTACTTTTTAGTAAGGAAAATATGTACATTTCTTAATTTACACAATGTTTCGTCAAGGACCATTTCTGGGTTTATAAGGATCCTACAATTTCTTCTGGGTTGAGGCCTTATGCCATCTTCCTATAGATAAAGATTAGGTTCACCATCCTCTAACCATAAAAACGAACGTTTAAGTTAAGAGTTGTATTATGATAAATTGAAATACATAATGTACCTAATCATTATATTCAATTAATACAATCAGTGGATAAATTATACTCAAAATATCATATTATTCAATGTTGAATAACTGGGTCATCTTGAATAAAGCATCATGTCCTTAATATGTAATTAGTGTCTTTGTATATCATAATACTAACTACGTTTTATCAGATAATCAAAAAGTAATTATCTGCAGCCCTATAATTACCCATGTACCAACTAAAGCTATTTTACTTTTATCTCTGCTGAGGCAATTTGATACAATTAACCAAACGAACGCCGACGGCGGTAGCCCTACAATCTCATTCCGGATGCGATCAATGGGGCTTTCAATTAAAAGTTTCTCCCGGGCTCAGTTTGCGCCGCATTGTTCGTAGAGTTGTCCGATTCCACAACGGAAAAACTGAATACACCTTCAATAAATACACAGAAACGTGTACTAACTGCTCACGCACCATTGATCAATAAACAGTAAATAACAACAGTTTTATTTATTGCAAAGTGTTTACGTATTTCTCGCTCATTATGTGACAAATGAACAGTGGTTTTCTTTCTGCCAAAGCAATTTCTGTGGCCGAGTTGTCCTCTCTCCACGGCCAGGTTTTTACGGAAATTACAAGCACAACACTACACTTGACAACATAGCTCGGCCTGTCTGCGACTGTGAAATGTTGCTTTTAGTTTTTGTCGAGCCTGCGACGGGCGCCCACTCACTGCGATGGGTCAGCGCTGTTGTTTTTTTATCCACTTGTCTGTTTGCTATTTACCGTTGTCGTCTCTCGCAATATAATTAGTCGCAGCCACTCTGCCATTTATAAGGTAGATCTTAGTTAGATACATTCGTCGTTCGTGCTTCCAAAAGGACCTTTTAGTTTACACGTTATCGCGAAATCTTTAGTTGTAAACGTACACATATTGGGAACGAAGTACCTGTACGTGCAACAAACATAAAATGCTTTGTTTACCGGCGGTGGAACTCGGAAATATACACGTAGTTACGTTACCGTGCGAACCCATAAGTTTGCAAGGAAACAATGCAGGTACTCCTCGCTGCCATAAATCGTACATTGTAGCCGTGAGCCACTTTATGGACCGTAAAATATTACATCCATCTAGAAATTCTTTATTATACCCTAAACATAAATAACGCGTCTACCGGTCATTCTAGATACGTTGCCATTATGTAATTTATTCGCAGCCTTGTCGTCGTCTCGAGATCCATTCGTTTCCATGACATTATTATCTACTCGTGTAAGATATCTGCTATTATTCTATCCGAGACGGCTCTCCGATCGATCGGCATACATCTCTGTCTAGCCTTAAGACCTTTGACTAATCTGATGTTATCAATCAGTTGAAGCCTAACAAAGTGTTCTCTTTTGTCGCAGGTGCAGTGAGAGGCTGGAGATTGGTGTTTGTGTATCGTGCATAGTGTAGTGGAGTGTTGTGATAGTGTTGTGATAGTGATAGTGAGACAAGTGAGCGCGCGTCCCTAGTGACGCAGGCGCATCCGACACCTCAATGCCGGTGCGCCGATGGAGCGGTGATCGTGGACTGACCCTTCTACAAGAGCAGCGCTGGTAAGCATCTAAACATTCTCTTACTTATTCCGTATTGTTTCCTCATATAAGTTGTCGTCAAACGTCGGCACTTGGCACCTTTAGCATGGTACGGTGACACTTTTTATACTAGTTTGTTGTCAATAGACATTACAAAAGAAGTCAAAAAATGTTTAAAAAATCGTGATAAATTTTGTGTAAGTAAAGCAATACGATTATAAAAAATACCACGCTTTAAATTGTACAATTTAAAGTTGTTTAAATAAATTCTGTAGTCAACCTTGCCATGCTATTTGGTGAAAATGTACGAGAAAACGCAATGAATCTTTGTATGGTCGATGGCATTACCATGAATTTCGTAATTTTAATTAATTAATATTGTCCAATCATTAGTGATCTTTGTGAATCGTTAGTGAATTATTGTATCACTCCCCATAAGTTAGACAAATTACCATTAGAATAAAATTAGAATAGGAGGAAAATATATTATGCTCAAACAAAAATGTCGAGTAGTGATTATTTTTAGCGTGTTTTAAAGTTTGTTTCATAATTTTCTAAATTATCTGTTCATACTAAACGGCACTCATTGCTGTTCATATTTTGGTCCACATATTGTGGACATATTATAACGCCTAATCATTATCATGTGATTATGCGTTGATCGGATTATGATGTTAGCATGAATTATAGCTGATTTATATTGCAATGACTTTAAATCTGTTACCATTATCTATAATAAATATATAAAAGGAAAGAGTGACTGATTGACTGACTGATCTATCTACGCACAGACCAAACCGCTGAGCGGACTCGCTTGAAATTTGGAATGTAGATAGGTTTTATGATGTAGACCTCCGCTAAGAAAGGATTTTACCACGCGGGCAAAGCCACGAGCACAAACTAGTTAAAATATAAAAATACAAGCTGCACCCAGCGGTTTTACCTGCTTTTCTATAGCCTATGTGTTATTCTAGGGTCTAAGCTATTTCCATACCAAATTTCAGCTCAATCGGTCCACCCGTTTAGGCGTGAAAGAGTAACAAACACACATCCAGACATCCATTCTTACACGTTTATAATATTAGTAAGATAGCCCTGTGTGATGGTACCCGGCCTAATACTTTTGCAGATGATCTCGTCTATTAAAATAAACGCTGTTGCCTCAAACAACAAATTTACAACATCTTAACACAAAAAACAGCAATATCCTCATATAACTCGCCGATATAATACGATGAACGCATAATAATATGATTATTTGATTACGCGATCTGACGTAACACCTCCATCTCAAGGTTCTAGGAAAATACAGTGACACGTGCTGTAATAAAGTATAAAGCGAACCGATTCGTTATGCAGAGTGGCGAGTATAACGCCCGATGTTTGTTGTACGACGAATCAAGGCCGATCCGCGAATCGATGCTGCTTTTTATGAACGCAACTATTATGCTTTGCCTGTGTATATTAAAACTCAGAAAATATGACATCAACTTGTTTTTTTGTACGAAAAAAGTCTACCATACTGCCATAATATTGTTGGACGATGAGATGTGCTAATTTCTATAAGGGATACATACCCTTTACTTATGAAAATGATATTATTATTATTTTTTATATTATACTTATACTTTAAAAACAGCCTTAGTAAAAAATAATTCTTTGTGACAGCTGCATGCATCAGCCGATTGAACTACCCACATTTTACTGATTTTTAGATGTTTTGTTTTGGAAATAGATTTAAATAACAGTAATATTATGTTATTGTTAATTTTAATCAGCTTTGTAATTTTATGTTTATTTTGAATGCAAAATAATTAAGAACCGATGCTTTTTATGGCCGTGGTTTAGCTTTGCCCGCGTTACTGTGTTTAGAATAATTTAGGCTTTATCTGCTGAGGTCTTTTTCTTAAGTGCAATAATTATCCCACACTAGGTAGGGTCGGGACAACACGTTTTTCTCCTCCATTCTGCTCTATCATCTGTCATATCTTCATTCACACGTGCTAGGGGGCACGCATAATATCATCTTTCACACAGTTCATCCAAACCTTTTTCGGGCCCCCCCTTCCCGGATTACCACCATATTCACGGACTTTTTGGTCACATGATTTTGTTCTCTCCCTCGGCATAATATGGTCATACCAGGCCAATCTTTCACTTTTTAATTTCTTAATTTCTCTGTCACTGGTGCAACTTTCATACCTCTGATGATCTGTTTTGATATTTTGAATGATATCTCTTTGACAATGATTGACATGATAATCTCTCATCACAGTGCGTAAATTTGTTGGTACCAAATATGAACATGAGAAAAGCTTATGATTAAATTTGATTAGTCTCGTAGTGAAAGCTTAATAATACGACTCCCTTCCCCTTTATTGTAATTATATTCCAAATTCCAATCAATACTTGTTTGGCGCAAAAGCTAGTAGAAGAAAAATGATCACAATAACTGCAACCGAGCGCCAATTGAAATCGCATAATAACATATTTAGGCCTAATTAATATTTAATTATTTATTATGAGACTATACTGTCCTCTTGCTGGGCCAATGGCTTGGCAAAATGATAATTATAATAATATAATATTTAACAAAATCATTACTGGAGTCGATAATGGCTAGGTAGATAATATAATTATTATTATTCAATACATCTTGTTATTATGTGATACATTGCATAATATTGTAGGTAATCTTATAATAATCTTATAGCGTTAAGTTAAAATGCATTTGTAAAAGCTGTTGTGTTTTTGCCGTAGGTAATAATGCGACACAAGACCATCAAGAGCGGTATGCCATCACCAACGCTAAAGAGCTTGCAATTGTGAGTAACCATCCACCGATGGTCCCATCATATTCTATACCTAATCGATAACTAA
The DNA here is from genome assembly GCA_947507615.1 of Hemithea aestivaria. NCBI lineage: Eukaryota > Metazoa > Arthropoda > Insecta > Lepidoptera > Geometridae > Hemithea > Hemithea aestivaria. The sequence continues at coordinate 10,355,042 of OX382345.1, read as the reverse complement.
GCAGGTCACATTATGTACGCGAGGACTAAATAACTCTCAGTACAACGATATTCCTTAATACTTGAATAATTTGAATGATTAGGGTTCCATTTTTCATAGGCCAGATCCACTTGTAATATCTCTGTACTCTGTATGTCAAAATACTGCATCTATTTTTATGAAAAACTTAAACCTAGAAAACTTACTATTTATCCTCTTTATCCATTAACAAGTGTTAAGGAATATAGTTTGTTTATTTGTTTTGTAGTATCGTCAGTTGTACGTTCTAATTTAAATCCCATAATGTAATGCTTAAGGCTTTATACTTGATTTATTTCATAATTAATATAAACCTCTTGTTAATGTATAATATAAATGTTATTAATATTATACATTAACTCTAGAGACTAATTAGTTATGTTTGTGTTGTTTCAGGTGACGCGCTGCGCAGCGGTGGTTAAAGCGGCTCTGCCGCTTTAAATGGACAAACGCAAGATGCTGCCAAAGAGAGCGCGTATGGATAGCATGCGGGGTCCAATCGCCAATGGACCCATGCAATCAAGGTAAATCTAATATATAAAATTCTCGTGTCACAGTTTTCGTTGCCATACTCCTCCGAAACGGCTTGACCGATTTTGATGAAATATTTTGTGCTTATCCGGTATCTATGAGAATCGACCAACATCTATTTTTCATCCCCCTAAATGTTAGGGGTAGTCCACCCCTAAATTTTATTTTTTATTTTTTAGACAAAATTTTTAATTTCTATTTTTTTATGATACAACATACAAAAATACATACAATCCTCAATTTTCACCATTCTACGATGAACCCTTATTTTTTAATAGCCATTTTAGTAATTTAATCATTTTTCCTCTCCGGTCGAAAACTGATCAATCGTCATTTAATTAGTTATCCCCGCCAGATGTCTACAGGTGTCACTTCTGACCCAGTAAACAGCACGGAGTAGGGATGAGAACGAAGCCGGTCTCCTTTCTTTCTCACTCCCTACACAGTTGTCGGCCATCATTATTGTTTATGCATCAAGTGTAGTAGTAACGTTGACAATTATTATTTTGCTATCTCAGTGTAACTCTCATATTAACTTTTAATCATTCCTATTTTATCAATAATAATTAAATTATCAATTTTGAGTATATTTTGCACGTTTAGTTAATCAAGTGATTTTATAACCTCAAAAGTACTGAACGCGTGACACGAGCTTCCAATAACAACGGATTTTGTGTTGTAAGTATACTTTTTTTTATTTATATCGAAAATGTTGTTGATCTTATAAAAATGTAATTTTAATTTAATTTTATTAAAAAAATGTAATTGAACAATTAAGATTTTCATAGTTTCCAAAAAATCAATCATTATGAATCTTTATTTTGAAATGTCAATGGAAATATTGGTTGTATGAAAAAATTATAAGAGACAATGTTTTCATAAAATTTAATTTTTTACTTTTGTTTGAAAATTTTTTCCTTAAAATAATGCTTATTTCACACATATACCACATTCTTACATACGTTGTATTTATTCTGAGTTACATACATACAATATACACATTCTAACATACATACATACTTCCAATAAGTAAGCTATTTTTTGTCTACACTAGAAATTACTAGGAAATTATTTATATGGCAAAACAACGTTTGCCGGGTAAGCTAGTGTTTTATAACTTTATACTCAAGTACCTACCTAAAAGTTTAATTGTCTAAAGTCTCAAGAATTTAGAAAGCAAAACTCGAAACAGTTTATCTTGAATCGGCTTCGTCTCAGCCCAAATTCAACTACCCCAGTATAATAATGATTATTCAAGTTTATGTGGAGCAGAATGGAGGCTGGTGGCATGAAGCGGACACGGAGAGTTAACAAAGCGTTGTCCGTGCCAATAGACCTCACTCCACTTATTCTTTTCTCGTGATAATCGTATTTGGCTTCCATCAAAACTTGGCTGAAGGGGTTGTCCCCGGCGTTGCAAGCCGCCGGCGGGGGTGGTCCCCACCCCGCGCCCTCTTTGTTTGCCACCAAATCTGTTTTCGTCTGCGCTTGCCCCGAGAAAGTTTGTCGAAATACCGAAAACTCCCTTCGTCCCCGCGCGCTCGGAATTACTTTCCAGTTCGGAAACTTTCCTCGGCAATAATAATAATTCCGCTACGCTATGACGAAAGTTTAAATTATTAGTTTAATCGCACTGGGCGTGCTTTAATTATTCCGCCAGTGGTTGCGGCGGAGGGCCCCGCGAGCCCCCGGCCGGTGATTAGCTAACTTGGACAGACTTGCCCCTCGCTCGACATTCAACACCCACTTTCCAATATTTGTTCTTCAATTTCATTAGAACATCCATAATTTGAATTTGTTGTCAACTTGGACGGGATGTTTGTCCGAAGTCCGACTGCTTACAAGTGTTTATTATGTCATAACTTTTAGATTACTTACGACTTAATAAACTTTGGGAATAACAACTTATACCACAGATATTGTCTATAACTGCACTTTGTGCTCATTTGTATCTAATCTATCTATAAATTGTAATAAATAATTAGGGCTGGCTGTGCCCTGTCATATAACTAATACAATTTTACACAAAAAGTAGAAATAAAAGTCGCTCATAAAAGCTTAATTAATTTATGCGTGCGGCCGTCCGTGCCTATTACCGAGCACACTCGTAGCTCGAGCATTACGTGAGTATTTACGTTATCGTGCGTACAAATTACGGCGGCGATCGACGTGACGTTATCACCAACCGACACTGTGTGGGTACATACCTACCGACGGTTTATGACTACATAATGTACCGGATTTATGACACCACTGTACACTGAAACCAGTTTTATTGTTATTTTTTGAACTAGTGGCGATCCGTGGTTTCATCATCGTCATTCTTCTTCCCTTTTCCCTTTCGTAGCCTTTATGTTACATCCCACTGCTGGACATAGGCCTCCTGCCTCCTTTACGTTATGCCACTTAACCCTGTCTTGTGTCGATCTCGTCCATGTGCGACCCGCTACTTTGACTATATCGTCCACCTATCTTACTGCTAGACGACCGATTCCGATTGCCTATTCTTGGCCACCAGCCAGTGGTTTACCCTCGAAAAATTGTATAGAGAGTTAGGTTAGACTATTTTTCATAATCTTTAATCTAAATATATAAAAGGAAATAGTGTCTGATTGACTGACTGATCTATCAACGCACAGCCTACACCGCTGAACGGATTGTATTGAAATTTGGAGCACTGATAGGTTTTATGACGTAGATCTCCGCTAAGAAAGGATTTTGCCACGCGGGCAAGCCGCGAGCGTAAGCTAGTTATAGTATAAAAGCAAATTCTTGATCCAAGACTACACTTTACTATAAGGAGTATTTTAGTGCAATGACCCTCTTCCTTTAACAATAATTATTATTATCAAACGCGAAGTTGTGAATCGCTGGCTACTGACTACACCATCAATCAATCTCCTTCGACAGAACGATTTTGGTCTTTTTTAAGTCTTAATATGAACTATTCTTAATACCTATAACCTTTGTTTTTATCTAGATTAAAGATTAACGTTGTCCTTATAGACGTTATTTCATAAATCCGTTCACTTATTATTACCTACGTTAAAAATCACTGATACTTGAATGTAGGTCACGACAATAATATTTATAAATAATTGACTGTTAATAAATGTTAAAAATCATAATTATTATAACTTTAATAACTATCATTTTAACAATAAAATAATAAACGTGGAATTGTTTAAATTTAACGCTTCGGTGAATTTGCGCACTGTTATTCAACTATATTAAAAATAGACATAATTATATTATTATATGAATATAAGTAATATAACCTTGCATAAATTACCGTACAGACACATACACAGACAGATAAACTGATTGTTTTTGCACGTTTAACATGTTCATATCGTGTGATTTTTATCTTGTTTTTCTACATGTTGCAATTTTTATGATTTCTCAGAATGAAAGTTGCATTATCATTGTTATCAATTCTATCGTTATCAATAAAGTTACCTTTGTCGTGTTTATTATTAAACTCGTGATAAGTAACTTTTTTTATTTTATTATTTAACTAAGAACTCTGTCACAAAGGCACTCATTACACTATCATCATCATCTCAGCCGTAGGACGTCCACTGCTGAACATAGGCCTCCCCTTTGGATTTCCATATGTACCGGTTGGAAGCGACCTGCATCCAGCGTCTTCCGGCGACCTTTATAAGGTTACCATTACACTATTACATTACACTAATATAATAAAGGCGAATGGCGGAAATTTGTGAGTGTGTATGTTTGTTACTTCTTTACGCCGAAACGGGTGGATCGATTGAGCTGAAATTTGGTATAGAGATAGCTTAGACCTTGGAATAACACATATACAGTACAGCGGATAAAACTGCTGGGCGCAGCTAGTACTTAACTATGCCATGCTGTACCTATTATTACTGTAAATATAGGTAGGTACATCGTATAACGCTGGGAAAGTTTATCTAATTAACACTCAATTACAAAAAACCCGTCTAGGTTAAGTACCGTGTTTGTATTAAGTAGTGTAATTTACTTCAGTGAGGTTCTGAGTTGTACTCAAGGGCAAAATGAACTTTTCTAAGTTCATTTCTTATTATACTCGTAATTACCTAGGTGGGTACTTGTTCAGTCAAACCAGGAAGGGATTGATCATATTTTCAACTGCATTGTCGCTTAAGATCAGCCGAGATTCTGGACAAAAACTAACAGTGCTAACCATCCTCAGTGTTTCCCGATTGCTATAACGTGGGTTGTTCAAACTAAGAGTGAATAGGTTCTTACTGAACAAGCGTGTTACAACTTCGACTGCATCGTCACTTACCAACAGGTGAGATTGCGGTCAAACGCTTGTTTAGTCAGCTATAAAAAAAATCATTGAATAAAAAGAGAAAATTATAAATCGGGGGTCATTCAAAGAGAAGTGGTTCCAAAAGTCCTAAGTTGCTGAACGGACGTCATGTCGCACGCCTGATGAAATACTAACATAACTCAAAAATAAACCTTTTATAATTATATAAATAGAGTTTTTTTTAGTTAAGCTAGTATTTTGTTAGCTGAACCGGCATATCACCTCAATCGAGGCGAATGTCAAGTGCCTGCTTACATAAAAACTGTTTCAACTTTCGACTTGTTTAACGAGTTTGACTGGTTTGATCCACCGTTGATGAGAATGTTATAATAAAATGCTAAATAGTAGCACAGAAATTCTATCAGAAGATGAATGTTTAAATACCTATGGCACATAAACCTGACTGGATGCTGAGGCTCTGCCGATTCCCAGTCCTCCGTCACTTAGATGCGGGAGTGCTGCAGAGTTGTTTTAGTGGGTAAACCGTGCAGTCGTCCTGCACGGGGAGTCCCGCATAACCCTCCCATGCCCCCGATGGGAAGGGTAGGCGTAATGGGTTTTTTCTCGGCGTGAAACAAAAAAAATGTCACATAAACTGCATTCATTGAAGTATTTTTATTCCTATCTATAATACCTCTAATGTTTTATTACCGAACAAATAAGATTATATCTGAGAAGAAAACTCAATCTGAAAGAAATAGCTGATACGATTCGGAGTCGAAATTGATAAAAAAACGTGTTTTCAGTAAAGGATTCAAGGCATTATTATTAATGCTTAAACATTCCACGGCATTATACATAATAATGATAAAACCAGATTGTACCGGTCTGTATAATAACACTTTAGTTCGATATTGACGTTATCTACTATCTTGTAACCGCGGCGTTATCTCTAATCTCTATGTACTACAATCGCATAATACTTTCTTTACGTCATACTTGTATTATTATTTACTTTATGCTCGTGTAAACTTATAGGTAGTTACATTAAAAATCTATTTATTTTATCATTATTCTTTAAAATTGTATTTTTAACCCCCGACGCAAAAACGACGGGGTGTTATCAAGTTTGACGTGTCTGTCTGTCTGTGTTTGTGTGTGTGTATGTGTCTGTCTGTGGCATCGTAGCTCCCAAACGGGTGAACAGATTTTGATTTAGTTTTTTTGTTTGAAAGTAGAGTTAGTCGAGAGTGTTCTTAGCCATGTTTGGTGAAAATCGGTCCAAGATGGCCGCCGCTACAAAATGGCGGATTACTTTTTTCTTCCACGACCCCCTTAATATGGGTATCAAATGAAAGGGCTTAACGATTAGAATACAGCCCACTATATAAAATTTAAAATCCAAGATGGCCGCCATCACAAAATGGTGAATTACGTATTGCGTTGGGGTTGTTTTTTTTTAATTTTTAATTTAATTCACTTGTTAACAACTGGTCTCCATGAAATTGTATGCTTTTACACAATATTATTTTTATCGAAGGGGTGCTATTAAATAATTATTATGAGTCTTCATTTCTCATATTATTTGAATTGAGTATCGAGGGAGAAAATTTAAAAGGATTGCAGATTATAAAAAAAAAAATAGCACTCCGGGAGTGCCGGCAGAAGTGAAAACTTCAATATTAACGTTGTGTTTAATTATAAGTATAAAAATACTATCATTTATGAGGTAGAATACAATGTTTATTTATTGCGCTATCGTACACAAATATGACAATTTATATGTTGTTATTTATAATATTATATCGTTATTTATATATAACATTAAATTTTATCTCTCAGAAAAATCAACTTCCATCCATAATTTCGACGACTTTTACACCATCGTTATTATCAGAATCATCATCGCAAATTTTTACAACTGATACAATTGGTTTATGATAACTTAAGTAAGAAACAAACAGTTTTGATTCGAACCTATTTAAGTGTCTAATAAAAAAAATATAAAATATAAAAATATAAAATATAAAAAAAAATATCGGGCGCGCGCTTGTCTAAGCCCCCTCTACCGCCTAAACAGAGCAGCACACTCAGGCACGGTAGAAAGAGTGGGAGATACTAGTTCCTCTCCCTTCCCCTCGATCTTACGCTTTTTCGATCAGCATCACGTGACCCTGACGCGAGTTTGAAAGTTTTTACCCATACAAAAAAGTGCTCAGCGCCGCTAAAGAAGTTTTCACTTCAAAAAATTATTGCTCCATCGACAAAATAACCCAATCAATTCGTTAATTATATAGGTATACCTAGGTGACTAACAGCAATCAATACAGCAATCATCTCATTGCAATATACGCGGAACAATAAGTAATCACCAAACGTAACCCAGTCCGCCGTTTGGTAAAATATTTATAAGTGTACATCTACGCAGTATAAAAACAATAACTTAAAAAGTTTGTGTGGACATTTGCATTTCTTTACGACGCCGGCTGCGACGTCGTCTACGTTTTATATTCTACCAGTTTAGAAATAACTGCTAAAAATATATTCGATTCTCATTCACTGTCCAGTGAATATGGAAATTTGAAATGATAAAATGTACCGCTCATAAAATGCCAAGACTTTTTATTGTATTGCGTTTGGAAGCCAAAAACGAGATTGAATTACCACGAGATTGTTTTGAGCCTGATGTATTCAATATAAAAGTTATGGAGTTGTATTTGTGTCAGCATTATTAACTCGGGATCCCAAAAAATATTATGCGTGTGTTTTATGGAGAAATAAAACTTATATCGTTTGTGGGGCATCCATCAAGCGACGTAAACCGCACATCTCATAAGGTTTTATGTCAGTTAAGCATACTTAAGCTCTCTACAAAGTAAAAATAAAAAGAGTTTTTAAATTGAGTCATTGTCGGAACTTTAAATTGCGATCCTAGCTACCCTTGTTCAATGGAAGGGTCCATAGTACTGTTGGTTAGTGTTTGGTTGGTGGTGCTAATAATTGTGTGTAAAATGATGCAAATTGGTGCGAACACTGTCACTTATTAGGTTGCTGAGTCAAACTATTAGTTTATTTATTATTCAGCACAGAGCTAGGACTAACTTAATGCTACAATAGCATTTTCTACCAGTTGCCAGTTGTTGTAGTTGACTAGATTTCCACGGCACTGGGGTGGTTACTGAGGCTACAATATCTAATTAAGGGTTCAGTACACCTTGAATACTTTAGTAATATATCTGTAATATAAATATTAACGTGTAATTGTTTCTCATTTCAGACCCCTAGTGGCGTTACTAGATGGCAGGGACTGCACCGTCGAAATGCCAATTTTAAAAGACGTGGCGACGGTAGCGTTTTGTGACGCGCAGTCCACGTCCGAAATCCACGAGAAGGTCCTCAACGAAGCCGTGGGGGCGCTCATGTGGCACACCATTATCCTCACCAAAGAGGACCTCGAGAAATTCAAAGCGTTACGGATTATCGTACGCATCGGCTCCGGCGTAGACAATATTGATGTCAAAGCCGCTGGAGAATTAGGTGAGTTTCATTTTTATCAACTCAGATTAAAATAAAAAGGGTGGAGTGGATGAAGACTTGACGGATGATAGAGTAGAATGGAGGAGAAAAACGTGTTGTGCCGACCCTTACCTAGTGTGGGATAAGGGCAGCAAGATGATGATTAAAATAAAAAGGGTGACGGTACAGACGTCTCGCATACGGACCGTTCCAATTAGTTTCATGCACACAATTTTACTTCGTCGCGAGTAGGCGCGGCAACCTTAGCGCGTTCCGTAGGTAATATTCCCATTTTACTTAAATCTAAGTTTATTGAACACAATATAGATTTTTATTGATATAATATAACTGCTATATCTTTCTTCAGACAGTCGTAGTTACTAGTTGAAACTATTATAGCCCTAAGAGTACAAAAAGAGGACAATCATGCAGCATATAGCTTCATATTGTCTCGTATCTCTATTTTCACAGAAACTAAATGAAGTTTTAGTGTCCGGTATCTATTATTCTTTCTACTATTTCAAAAACTGCCTCATCTATTTTTTAGGCGCTCTCATTCCCTTACCAACCATCATTTTTGTAAGTGGTAAACCGTAGACCCCAAGTGGTCAGTGGAACTTTTAAATCATGTTTTATAGACAATAATCCCAGGGATCTCGCTATCCCCTGTGAAATTGACATTCTTTCGATGTCAGCTCAGCGAGCAATCTCATTTGATGGAGAGTGCGAGGCGACGTTGCGATCGAAGATTGATGGAATCGAAGCAGAAACCTATACACTCTATGTGGATTGGTTTCACTGTTGTGACTCTTATGATTAACGTTAAATATGACTTGTGTTGTTACTATGATCTGAGGTCACAGGTGAACAATATTGATGAAAAACTCAGCGAAGAGTTTAAGTTCCAGATTAATTCATAGAAAATGTATGCCAATCATGTGTAATGTGTATAGATATTTATTCGCATTGATTATTTCGTATAGATATTCGTTAGGTTATATCTAAATATATAAGAAGAAAATGTGACTGATTGACTGATCTATCAACGCGCAGCTCAAACCTCTGCACGGATTCGCTTGAAATTTGGAACATAGATAGGATTTATGATTTAGACCTCCGCTAAGATAGGTTATTATCACATAGAGCAGCGAGCCCAAGCTAAATATTAGCTATATTGACTAAATATTTTAAGTCAAATCGAGTCACTAGGTCAGTGTTATAGTTGCTTTGGGAATATTGCCGACAATTTTCATCCATAAGTCAGATAGCATTACGATGTTTTACGTTGTATTACGAAGCTACACGTCAGCCTATATGCAGATCTACTGTATTGAA